>OX336372.1:15205737-16443339 GCA_946902895.1 Fragum fragum
CCCCGTGACCCTGAGATTTTAATTAGAGAAACATTTGGACTACATATCAAAACATTTGAGCCAAAAATGTGACCTCTAGAGTGCACAAAAGGTCTTTCTCAAGTTTGATCTAGTGACCTAGATTATGACCCAAAATGATAGATTTTGGAATTCATACAAGATATTAGGCATTCAAACATTTTGACAAAATATCAAGACAATTGAGCCAAAAATGTGACCTCTGGAGTGCAAACAAGATTTGGCCTTGTGACCCGATTTTCGACCCTATGTGACCCATTTTCAACCTCATCTGAGATCTTATGCAGTCAAGCATTTTGACCAAATATAAACACATTTGAGCCAGAAAAGTGACCTTTTAAGTGCACACAAGGTTTTTCTAAAATTTGACCTGGTGACCTAGTATTTGTCCCCTCATGACCCATTTTCAGACTTGTCCAAGATATCATGTGGATAAACATTCTAACCAGGTTAAAAGACAACTGAGGCAAAAATGTGACCTCTAGAGAGCACACAAGGTTTTCTAAGATTTGATCTGGTGACCTAGTTTTTGACCCAATTGACCCATTTTCAAAGTTGTCGGAGTTATCATGTTGAGCCAGCAAAGTTTTGTAGGCATCATGCTCAAGCACAATATTAGTGTTTGACCTTCAGCTTTGACATTGAACTTGAAGCTATTCAAACGGAATTCATGATGGAGAATTATTTTGTCAATTTATTTTGAAAACCATCCATAAATGTAGGAGTAATTGTCCCGACAAACACAATTTTAGTGTTTGACCTTGAGCTGTGACCTTGACATTAGAACTATCCCAAAAGTTCTTTCAAATGGCACATCTACTCATGATGGAGAATAATTGTGCCAAGTTATTTTGAAATCCATCCATAAATGTAGGAGTAATTGTCCCGACAAACTCAATTTTAGTGTTTGACCTTGAGCTGTGAGCCTGTGACCTTGACATTAGAACTATCCAAAAATTTCTTTCAAATAGCTCATCTACTCATGATGGAGAATAATTGTGCAAAATTATTCTTGAAATCCATCCATAAATGTAGGACTTATTGTCCAGACAAATTCGGACAAACAGACATACAAACGCACTAACACACATACACTGACTTGTCATAGTGACTGAAATAGGCTTGACAAAATCTAAGGCTACAATAGGCATGTTTAAAGTAGTATAAAGATTGTAAAAAAAAAGGCTTGATCAGCACTTGCTTAAAGTCTTGCTTAAAAGGGACAAGCAAGAGGTGTAGACTAAGGTCAGACTGTACAAATGTGCAGGCTGATTTGTCCATGCCTCTTGTCAAAACAGGAATATTCCGGGTTGAGCATGACGAGAGTTAAGTATTGAGTTAATTCGGTTATTTTGAAATGTAAATATGAGAGTACTATTGCAATAACTATCTTTTGGTTTTCTAAAAACTTATTTTGTCTGCAGGTACCTGAACCTGCACTGTAATGTTTTAAAGGATGTAATAAACCTCAGATGAAAAAGGGACAAAATTCCAATGAAATGAATCTAGATTTTGGAGTTTTCAACCTGTTACCAGATGCCCAAATTTCAGACTGGTCCAAATTGAAAGGAGTCACAGATGATAATTTTAAGTTTATTTTTTCAACTTTCTGGGTAAAACCATTGCGTAAAATGAGGAAATTGCTTCATATTACACATTTGTTTCCCGTATTGTTTTTCTGAAGGGGTATCAAAAAGTGTTACTATGTGGGAATAGGCTAAGCTATAAAAAAATTTGTTACAATGTCAGTTTTGATTGAAAGGTTAAGGAACTTGAAAGTAAGCATGTCAAATTAAGCACAAGCAACTGCTTTTGCATTTAACCCATTCCCACTCAATCCTGCTTTTTAAGCATCCCGAGAACAAATCTTTTGAAAACATTGTGGACAATGAAAACTACCCAACAAGGTAACCCAAGAGCGGTCAGAGACGGATTATGCTCCTCGAATAAGGCTTTGTCACAAAACTGTATGCCATTATTGGACAGAAAACTTCTTGTTGAATGCAACTATAGTTTGAGAGTTCAGTTAACAAGAAATTTGGAAGTTTGACAAACATTGAAGGAATCTGATTGGCTTCACAGGCCTGATTCTAGTAAAACCCAATACTATATGGTAAAGGGTTAAATATCTTGCCTTGTAAAATATGAAGGTTATATCACTTACCATTATAAACTTATGGACAATGTTATAGTTAAGATTTTTCGAAATTTTGACCATGAGAGATTAGCTTGACCTTGACAGATGACCTTGAACTTAGTACCAACAGAAAGGTCATGTCATAAGCAATGCACATGAGAAATATGAAGGATATATCACTAAAAGAGGATATTGCAATGTATATTGACATATATTCAGGGATGTGGAAATTCGGATTTTCTCTACTTGTCCATGGACAAGTAAAATGTGATTTTCTTCTTGTCCAGGATCAAAATGGACTTGCCCGTGAAAAGATGAATAACAGATAAATTTTGAAAAAACATTATTTTTAAAAATGTACTTGCTCGCAGGTAGAAAAGCCCATGTCGGACAAGTCGGGCATGGGAATTCCACATCCCTGATATTGATGTGACATACAACCTTGCTGCCATACTTTTTCTGGTTACCCTATACATATTCTAGAGTATCGATACCGTTGTCTGTCAAGCAACAAAATGCCTGAGTGTTTGAAAAAATAATCACGTCTTTAAAATATCAAAGCACATATATTTGGACTACTGATGGATATTTTCAAGGGTTACTGTTCTCCTAAAAAAGCCATGGCAGATAACAATCAAAGGACTGAAAGTCCTGAAAACAGTTTTGCTTGGTCAGGGATGTGGAATTCCCTTGGGCTTTTCTACCTGCGGGCAAGTACATTTTTCGAGGCTACTTGTCCGTGGACAAATAAATATCAGGGCAAAACTTGGAATGGTATTAAATAGATAGAAGAGATTTATGAGCGTAATGTTTGTATCTAAGGCTAGAAAATATTGTTTTTAATGAAGAAAATGCTGAGTTACAGCATTTTCTTCCTTAAAAATAATGTTTTTTTCAAAATTTATCTGTTCTTTATCTTTTCACGGGCAAGTCCATTTTGATCCTGGACAAGTAGAAAATCACATTTTACTTGTCCATGGACAAGTAGAGAAAATCCGAATTTCCACATCCCTGTGGGTTATCAGTAACCGTGCTCAATAATGCCAGCATGTATCATCAATGTGAGTAATTTAATCATGCACCTTAGTGGGATGAGCAGCTGGAGGCTCGATAAGGATGTAGTGGTAGTTCTGGTTAGGAGTTCAAGCCGTTCCAATATAACTGAAATACCATTAAAAGTTGCTTTAAACCCTATTCAATCAAACAACTGTTTACCGAAATCTCTATTTTGATTTAATCATAATGTTTTGTTTAATATTATTTCATCAGTGCGTGATAATTTGTGGTTTTGTGGTAAAGTTTAAATGATAAAAGGTAAAGAAATCAAAGCTAAAATTCAATTCTTTTTTCGTTGAGCAAATTATTGTTACAGTTGGAGTACTCCATGCCCGTTTCAAAGATATAGTCGAATTTCGAGAGGTAAAAGGGTGTTGTATTTGATGGGGTTTAATAGGTGCTTGAATCGCGACTATAACAGGGTTGTAACTTGTTACATATACCATGTATACGGGGTGTAAATTTACTCAGCACAGTTTATATGTATTTGCTAACTCCACAAACCACTGATCTAGATTCTATCTTGAAACGCGAGGAAATTATTTCTCAAATTTTGACAATTCATTAGACATTTTACCATGGATATATCAAGTTAAAGTTTTAAACCATTTTCCTTGATACAGCATGCCCACTGGGTTTTCATTTTGGGGGTACATGTACCCCTTAGGTTTTGAAATGGGGGTACAAAGAAACATCTGAGGGTACCTTTACTTTCAGAGTTTAGGGTACACCATACAGCATACAAATCTGAACCCCTTACCAAATGACAATGTTATAGTTATATCTACTTTTTAATAATCAGTAAATTAGTGCTACACATCATCTGCCAGTTTCAGATAAATTTAGAGCAAAGGATAGCAAAGCCTATTTTTGACAACTCACCTTTCTTAGTTATTGGATTTGGGAAGGGCTGAATGGGATATGAGAGTGATGGCTAAACAACTCTAACAGGTGACTTACGAGGGCGGGGAAGGAATTTTGGAGCAGACCATACCAGGCATGTCAGCTCATTGTTAGCTCAAACTCTGGTATTGAAACAATTCTGGTACAAAAAATATCAACTGGCCTTATTATAACTAAGTTATCACTGTCCAAAAGTCACCATTTGTGGAGAAATAGAGTAGGTTTTGTTGTGACGTTTTGCAGACAGCATATTACGTAGCTTAAACAAAACTACAACCTTAAATAAACGGCTCCATTTTGTCACACCCGACTTATATATACAACGGAATTCGCGAGAGAAACTCATTTCAAAATCAAATCCTATAGTGCCAATTATTGTCAGTTTCTCGCCCAAAACACGTAAATATATTGCATTTTGATTGCAAAATAGCGCAAATTTGGACTTATTTCAAAACAAACTGGTCAGGCCATCAAGATCCGCATTATACGAACTTTTCAAACTGCTGGTTCCCCTAATCTCTATGTAGAAAACAGGCCAGAAAGAAGCGATGGTTTCCGTCGAATGAAAGGGAAATCACTTGCTCCCGATGCGATTTTGTCTTCTTTGCTTGCTATCTTTTGGGTTTTTCTGGAAAAATACGCACATAAGAGTTTCTCGTTTTGTAGGCTAATAATTATAAATGCACACACACGTAATGGCATTTTTGTTTCTACGTTCATTTATTTTTCTGTACGTTCATGCACATCTTGGTGAAAGATTTGTACGTGAACCAACATAATTGTACGTGAATAACGTACTGCAGTGAATGGGCACCCTGTTGATATTCATGACTATAAGGAAGCTGTTGGCATTCAGCAAGTAAGTTATTTTCTCCATCAGCGATGAAATAAGATGGAGGCGATCACATAGATTTTCACTTCAAGTTTATGAGCATGCATGGAAAGAAGTGGAAATGAAATAAGATGGAGGCGATCACATAGATTTTCACTTCAAGTTTATGAGCATGCATGGAAAGAAGTGGAAATGCGTGAAAACATGTTTCCGGTTGATTGATTAGAAATAATTAACAATGTTCTGGTTTCTTAAGACGACAAGTTTACAAAAAGCAGGAATAGAATAAATATGTTCAAAGGACCAAATAACTCAAAACATTGGTGGATTTTTGTTTGGCACTGCCAAAAGTAATTATTGTGTTAGAACTTTAGGATGCAAAATTGTATAATTGAATCGGATCACATGAAAGAAGGATGACATGATCAATTGGTATATAAATGATTTTTGAGTCGGCCAGGTGAAGGAATTTTGGCAATATCATCCGAATTCGCAAATTTTACTGATGAGGTGTATAAAATTGTATTGGAACCAAAGGGTTAAGCAAGTGAATTTTGGTTCAACTATCAAACTTACTACTAAACAGTAAAGGGTGTAAAGATATTCTAGCAAGAAAATCAATAATTCATACTACTTGGTACACTCTGATGGGGATATACAAAAGTAGGCCATCAAAACTATGCAGGTGATACCACCCTTTGCCTGACATTTATTCCTTACTCACAAATGCTGCAATCTAGAGCCAAAATTTTTTTCCTCTGAGATCGGGAAAATTGATTTCCAGATCGGTCAATCGTGAAGACAAATGAAATATCAGGTTGATACAACGAGATAGGGAGGTATCACATGTATGGTTCATGTGCATACAAACATTTCTTAGATAATCTGAAAATTCACATAAAATGTGTTTTAAGGTACAAAACAAAAACAATAGAGTATGAACTTTGAGAAATGAGTTGTTTCATTATTATTTTTCATTATGTATTTAGATACATTCATGATTTCATTTCGCATATCTTAAACTTTTCATTTGTTAAAAAAACAACAAAAAAACAACAACACATCATCAAAACTTGCAACCATCAAATACTGTGTGATCACGAATATTTTTTATAACCAAGGCAAATTAATTTTTAACTTACCTTTTCTTAAATTGAAGTTAACATTCATACCCATGAATTACATTAGCTTTGAATAAAAAAAAGTACAATGTTTTATTAACTATCTTGTAATTTAAACTCTTTGTATATATTGTAATACCAAACTCCTTCTTTAACTATGTTGTCTGCATTTCATAACCCTATCGGCAATGCCTCTTTATTCTATTTTGTATGCGTTACTATCTATTCTATATTGTCTGTGTTTTACCCACCTCATATTGAGAGCACTACATTTGCATTGTTTGTACAAATATTTGGTGTTAATTACAATATGATAACCACTAAACTTAAGTCTTTAATTCATTAATGTTTAAAAGAATATATCTAGGTTGCTATTTGCAACAGTTACCTGATACCTCCATAATTCGATTGATGAAAGTAAGTGAAATTTACGTTTCAAAATCAAACCTATCTGGAGCTTTGAGAAAAAACAAACCTCTTAGATAAGGGCAAAGCTGACCACTTCAAAATATTCTGTAAGGCTCCTGCTACGGTATTGACAGCTTTCAGTCCGTTTGCGTTGGGTTCTGATTGTCTTATCTGCTTTGCAATATCACTTGTGGTACGATTGTGTCGGAGTACGGTGTGACGATTTTGATCGGTGACATTTCGATTTCTCTGGATTTCCATCAATATTGTCGTCAGTTATCATTCAAGTGACTATTTTCTAGTTCAAAAAATAGCATTAAGTAGTCCGACGGAACAGTTTATTGGTTTTCTTATTTTGACAACGATGATGGTCGGTCCTTTTCCGTTTTCATACGTCATTTCCGTTTTTGTTGGACAAAATCGCAAAAATGAATTTGTAATGATAAAGTTTGACAAAGCCCGGTGAAATATATGAAAAAGAAAATAAAATAATTCTCAAAAATATTATCAGCAGAAACTGAACGAACGGCAGGCAATTTCATTAAGACAAATCGGAACATACGAATATACGCAAGAATGAAGTAAGCTTCGCATTCCACAGAGCAAATGGCGGACGATTCGGACGAAGAGAGAGCAAACGTGAGATTTTTACTGAATAAATTGCTTCAAAGACATATAAGCAAGTATTAACTTTGATGCATCTCTTCTAGAAGATGATTTTTTTCAATTTGCTTTCACAGGGCGGAAACAAAGTACAAATGATATAGAAATTACCCGGTATCCAATGTAAACAAAATGTCTCGATTGTGAGCCGGTTTCTGAATCGGGCGACATTCGAATTTAATACAACAGAAACCCTCCAAAATTAAGTGAACTCGCTGAATGGTCTAATATGATGATAGGTTAAACTACGGAGAGCACAAACCCTGACTACATACCCTCTGATCTTAATCTTACCATGATACATTTAACTCTCGTATTTTTCAGGCTAAGCTTCATCAGAACCAGCCTTATGATGAATCTTTAGAGGTTCCAGACGGAGAAGAAATAGCAAGTGTGTACTCCCCTACCCCTCGTGTGAATACAACAGGTAGCATGAATTTACCATATAAAGTTAATCTTGATTAAGTGACCACCCATATCAAGAGATCTTTTGTCTTAACCCACTACCAGACAGCAAACTTTTAGACTGGTCCAAATTGAAAGGAGTTGCAGACAATAAATGAAATTGAAATTTGAGATTTATTTCAACTGTAAGGGTAGAAAAGCTTGATTCAAGCAATTCCTTAATTTTACCACAATGTTTTCCCTATTGTTTTTCTTAGGGAACCTCAGAAAGCGTCATTGCATGGATGTGGGTCAATTTCCCACATTGTTTTCTACCCAGAAAGACAATTTTTTTTTTATATTTATCAACTTGTAATTGTGGTCTGCAATTTCTTTGAATTGGATCAGTCAGGGTTTTGTAAAAATAAGTATAATGCTTACTTTGAAATTCGCCCCTAAAGGGGATGGCTTGAGTGACTATAAACATTTTGCAACTTATTGAAATGGAAGATAATAAATCAAGTTCATTTCAAACCACATAATCTACTTTAAGCAACCAAGATAAAAATTATTTTTCAAAAACACAGATTTCAAAACAAGAGAACACTCAGAATAGGTTTACTTGAAAATACCTGATCAAGCAAGCCCTTCATTTTTGGTACTCATTAGAATTCATGGATTGCCGCTTTCAGTAAATAGCAATTTCTTTATTTTCCACAATGTTTTCAAAAGCTTTTTTCCTGTAGGCATCAAAAAGTGTTATTGTGTGAGAACGGGTTTATCCATTACCAGAGAACAAAAATTTAATTTGGTCCAATTGAAAGAAGGTACAACTTTGCTTTTAAATTGAAAAGTAAGTGCCAGATCATGTTGAAAACACTGTGAGGAAAGGAATTTTGTAATAAGGCAGCTCTCCTTTTCCCAATGTTTTCCTTTACAAAATTTTTTAGGAATGTACAAATGAGAGTTTCAGTGGTAATGGGTTAAATGTAGCCTCCTGAAAATTAAAAAAAAACGCTATGGTACATTCATGTTTTTCAGTGAAGAGAATGCCTTAAAGTGCACTGATCACCTGTCTTTATACCACATGCAAAGCTATGATTTCTTTCTTGCATCAAAGACTGTTTTCTGACCAAAGCATCACTTGTTCACTCCATGGCAAGGCTTGCACATGTAACAATAAATCATCTGTATTCAGTAACCTCATAAAAACATAATAAAACATTCTTTAATGCTTTCCGGTGGATTATTGAGATTATTTTTGAATTGTCACTTGATAATTTCACTAAAAAGCCATTGAAATTATCAAAATGATAAACTCACTGTTATGTAAGATTTAGACCAGCTTTTGTTCATATAGAGCTACTGAAGATCACCTTAGAAGAACTCAAGGCACTGATAATGTTGCCATGTCATTCATGTGTGTAATGCCACGCTTTAGAGATTTAGGATGAACCATTTTATAAATGTCTCTTTGTTATTAAAGACATAAAATAATTGTTCAGTTTAAGATCAAAATTATCTTGATTTCGTGAAAAACTTAAGTATATTTTCACTTGTAGTTCCGCCACTTGTGAAAATATAGTTTTCGTTGTTCTCTCACTGAAAGATAAATCGGTCCTACCCTGACATAAATGATTATCCTTTATATCTTGCTCTCATTAGCACAAATTGTCAAACCAAGAGATATAATTTCTGGAATTTTTTTAAAAGTCTTTAACCCATTACCAGATGACAAAATTGTAGACTTGTGATGAAATTTTCAAACTTATTGTTTTTTAGGGTAGAAGGCAATTTTTGGATACTGGAGAAATTGCTTGTAACAAGCAATTTTCTCCTTTTCCACAATAGTTTGCAAAGCTTTTACTTAAGAGGGATTGGATCAAAATGGGTTTACTCACATGTGGACTTGTTTAAATCTTTCCCATGTGATAAAAATTTAGACCAGTCCAAATTCAAAGAACTTGCAGATAACATTTTTTTAAGTGCCTGAAATTTAAAACATCTTTGTCTTTTTGCGTAGAAAACAATGTGTAAAACGGAGGGATTGCTTGCAACAAGCAATATTTAATTTTCCATATTGTTATCTTGAACTATTTTCTTGAGGGGTGTAAAAAGGCGGGTATATGGTTAAAATCATGAATGGGTTAAAATCATGAACTCTCTTTCGTCTGTCATTCTTTGTGTATCATGCTTCATCCATGGTCATATTTTTTTTAACCCTTTCCTGTTTTGAAAAAAATTAGACCTGTATAAATTAAAAAGGTTTGCAGAAAAAAATTAATTAAAATTAATTTGAAAAATAACCATTTAATATGGAAGAAAATACTGTGAAAAGGAAGAAATTCCTTGTAACAAGCAATTGCTTCTTTTTCTACAATGTTTTCTCAATCATAAAATCACAGGGATGTAAAAACCAGGGATTTAATAGGAAAGGGTTAAACATCTATAAGTTATCATGATATAATGAATTAACTCTTGTCAGGCTGAGTAAAAATCTCAACAGAATTTTATCAAAATCAATGGGCCGAAAGCACTGGAGGTACTTATTATGGATTAATATTTTTTTTTTTGAAAATTTGGCTTATCAAAAAGTCTGGCTAAATGGGATAAGCAGGTGATGTAGACAAAGATCAGACTGCACATATGTGAAGTCTGATCTTTGTCTATACTACCTATCAAAACAGGAATATTCTGTGTTCGGCATGACAAGGGTTAAGTTAATGTAAAATGACATTATATTTTTGCTTTTTTCTCTTTATTTGAATTCTACTAAGTTTCATTGTAAAACATGGTCGAAGTGAATGCTTATCTACGAACTAACCCATTATCAGATGGCACAATTTTAGACTGGTCCAAATTGAAAGGAAATGCAGTCAACAATTTAAAGTTCAATGAATTTTAGAAAATTTCAGCTTTTTTAATTTTGAAAAACATTGTGGAAAATTAAGAAATTGCTTGTTTGCAAACATTTCTTCAATTTACACAATGTTTTATAAATGATTTTTCTTAAGGGGCATCTAAAATGGTCATTCTGTGGGAATAGATTAAGGTACATTAATTTCTATTTTCAAATGGAAGAGAAGAAGAGAAGGTGAAAGATTGATGATATTGAGTTTTGTACACATTTGAATATTTGTAATTTAGAAATTTATGAAATTAATGTTTGCAAATCAGTAAGGGTTTTTCTACAATTTTTGATAAGACTCTTTTAGCAGGCTAAATGACCCTGGCTGTCGATTCGCTGTAAAACCCTATTCATTCGATATTGTGCCTCCGTAGCCCAAAGGTTTTTCACTATCAAACCCACAACAGACGGATGTCAGACATCTATATGTGGATTCTCTTGCTTTAAATAATTATTGAAAATTTATTTCCGAACAGTTTATAATATATCCGTTATTTCATTTGCATTGCTGCTAGGAAATCGGTTGGGTGTAGGACAAGGCTTACGGCCAGGTAACTTTACACATGTTTTCATTTTGTTGTTGTCTGAGGGATGTAGAACTGCACAGTGCTTTTTAGGTTGTAAATATTGCATTTTGAACTTTGAAAACTGAATTAATGCCTTCTTTCTCATGTACTGTACTGGCTACCTTATAACACTTTTTTTCTGTGGAGACTTTATATCTGCTTTATCACTGCAGAATAAAAATGTGCATAAAAATTAACCGTAAGGTAGAGATTGTTGTTCAGTAATGCCATTATGGCTCCTTTATAAACACATCTCATGTACATTAACAGGTAGTACTGGTAATTACCTTATACTGTAACGTCCATTTTTAGCTCTACTGGCCAAAGGCCACTAGAGCTTTAGCGATGGCTTTTTCGTATCTGGCACCCGTGCGTCCGTCTGTCTTCCGTCTGTTAAACTTTTCCTTTTTTGTGCGATAGAGTCCACAGTTTTCATCGGATTCCCTTCAAACTTTCACAGAATGATTGAACCATCATAAGGATTGTTCCTTTCGAAATTGGGTCAGATCCTTCAAGAAACATGGGAAAAGTGGCCTAATTAAAACTTAATTATAAAAACCTTGTTTACGCGATAGAGTCCACAGTTTTAATCAGATTCTCTTCAAACTTTCACAGAATGATTTAACCATCATGAGGATGTTTCCTTTCTAAAATGGGTATGATTAGTCAAGAAACATGGGAAAAAGGGGCCTTATGAAAATTTAATTAAAATTCCCTTAAAAATCCTCGTTTACATGTTAGAGTCCACAGTTTTCATCGGTTTCTCTTCAAACTTTCTCAGAAAGATTATTCCATCATAAGGATCTTTCCATTCGAAAATGGGTATGATCCATCAAGAAACACGGGAAAAGGGGCCTTATGAAAATTTAATTAAAAAATCCTCGTTAACACTCACAGTTAACATCAGATTGTATTTAAACTTTCACAGAATGATTGTACCAACATATGGATCGTTCCTTTCAAAAATGCGTCACATCTGTCTAGAAACATGGGAAAAGGGGCCTCATGAAATTTTAATTAAAATTCCATTAAAAATCCTCGTTTACGCGATAGAGTCCACAGTTCTCATCAGATTCTCTGCAAACTTTCTCAGAATGATTGTACCATCATAAGAATTGTTCCTTTCGAAATTGGGTCAGATCCATCAAGAAACATGGGAAAAGGGGCCTTATGAAAATTTAATTAAAAAATCCTTGTTAACACTCTAGAGACAAGAGTTTACATCAGATTCAATTCAAACTTTTACAGAATGATTGTACCAACATAAGGATTGTTCCTTTCGAATTTGGGTCAGATCCGTCAAGAAACATGGGAAAAGGGGCCTTATGAAAAGTTTAATTAAAAAAGTCCTTGTAAACACAACAGAGTCCACAGTTTTCATCGGTTTCTCTTCAAACATTCCCAGAATGATTATTACATTAAATGGATTGTTCCTTCCGGAAGTGGGTTTGATCCATCAACTTCATTAAAAAATCTTCGTTTAGGCAATAGAGTCCACAGTTTCATTGGATTCTCTTCAAACTTTCACAGAATGATTGTACCATCATAAGGATTGTTCCTTTGAAAATGGGTATGATCGAGGGCTCCGGAAATTTGGAAATTAAAATCGGTCCGGGACAATGCCCCCCACCCTGTCCCCCAACCCCTCCGCCGGCAAAAACGAATGCCCCCGGCAAAAACGAATACCCTGCCTTTTTTCACCTTTCCCATATGTAAAAGGGTTCATTATTCATTCGGTAGTTGCATTCTTTTTCAAATTTTCCGAGGATGATTATAATCTTCAACGAGTGGAAGATAGATGAAAACAACTGACAGATCCTACTTTCATTTTGTTTTTGAAAATTTGGCTGTATATAAATTGCAATTCAGGCAATGTACGGCAGTCCACGCCCCCCGAGTACCGCCAATTTAATTATAGTAATGATGTACTTTTTCATAAGCTAGTTATCCAAAGTTCTGTAAATTTAACACAGTAATAGCGATTTTCTCTCAACACGAGCCTCTGATGATGGGAAACACAGCTCACGTCACAAAAATGTCGGGTCAGTCTATTCTATCCCATGGGATCGCCCATGTGTTGCACTATTTTCTCAGAGTAGAATTTGTGCACAAATCTCGGTCATTTATTCATTGTAGTTAATTTGCGCTTTATAATTCGAATGTTTTCCACCCGTGAAGTAAGATTTCATGATTCGTTGTTTCTTTAATTTTATTGACGGAACTAGCGATATTATTAACTGACGTTTTCGTTAATATTTCAAATTATCGGCATTTTGGTGGTACCACCTATTGTTTGAATTCTAAAGGCTACGTTTCTTACCGTGTAGACAATTAATAAAACAAATATTAACGACATGACTTTTTTATACAAACTTCAAACCCGGTCTCAAGCGCTTATTTGTGATAAATTAATTTCAAAAAAGCGTTGTGTTGAACTTTTCCAAATTCATACAAACAGCAACTGAAGCCTATTCATGTCTCGATTTATATAAGCCTCCCGTATTTTAGTAAAAGAATTTTGTTTCACCAGCAGGGCTTTCCTTGACCCTCTCCTTCTTTGAATTTGGACCCCCATTTTTCAGAATTGACCCCCAAAATAGCTAGACAGCCTTCTTTATCTTATTTGATAGGGGTCATAATGTGGTAAAATGACCCCCTGTTTTGAAAGTCAAGGGAAAACACTGCACCAGTAACGGCAATTTAAATCGACGCAGTTTTAGATGTCTATTTTGATAAGACTTCGAACGTGTGTAAGTCAAACCAATTTTCTATTGCAAATACTCGATACCCGAAGTTCGGTCATGCGCGAAACTGGCTAACTGCTAATTAGATCAACGTGCACTTGACCGGCCGGCGGGTAAACTAATTATCAATTTTTGGCACTTTTGTTAATCCCTTAATCTGCAGATGAGGTGTGAAACCCTTGAATTATTTCAGTTTATAAATTGATATTGATAGATAATGAGGGAGTTTACCAATACTTCAATGAAAAATTCGGACCAATTTTGGTATTATTTTTTGGGATTTCAATCGGTCTGGCAAGTCAAAATTTGGTCCAGACAGGCAATTTATTGGATTTCTGGAGCCCTGGTATGATCTGTCAAGAAACACGGGAAAAGGGGCCTTATGAAAATTTAATTAAAAAATCCTTGTTAACACTTTAGAGTCCACAATTTTCATCAGATTGTATTTTAACTTTCACAGAATGAGTGTACCATCATAAGGATTGTTCCTTTGGGAATTTGGTCAGATTCATCTGGAAAAACTGGAAAAGGGCCTTATGAAAATTTAATTGAAAAATCTTTTAAGAAATCCTCTTTAACACTCTGGAGTCAACAGTTTTCATCGGATTCCCTTCAAACTTTAACAGAATGATTGTACTATCATAAGGATTGTTCCTTTCGATATTGGTTTTGATCCATCAAGAAACATAGGAAAAAAGGGGCCTTATGAAATTTTTAATAAAAAATTCTCAAAAATAATCTAGAGCCAACAATTATCAACAGGTTCTCTTTAAACTTTCACAGAATGATTGTACCATCATAAGGATTGTTCCTTTCGGAATCGGATATGATTCCTCAAGAAACATAGGAAAAGGGGCCTTATTAGAATTTAATTCAAAGATCTTTGTTAACACTCTAGAGTCCACAGTTTTCATCTGATTGACTTCGAACTTTCACAGAATGATTGTACCATTATAAGAATTGTTCCTTTCAAAATTTGGTATGATCAGTCAAGGACCACAGGAAAAAGGGACCCGATAAAAACTGGATTGAAAAAGTCCTCAAAACACAATAGAGTCTATAGTTTTCAACAAATTCTCTTCAAACATGCCCAGAATGATTTTCACATTAAATGGATTGTTCCTTTCGGAAGTAGGTTTGATCCATCATTTTTCATGGGAAAAGGGGCCCTATTAAAATTTAATGAAAAAATCTTATGTAACACATCATGGCCCTAGATTTCACCTGATTGACTTCAAACTTTCACATAATGATTGTACCATCATAAGGATTGCTCCTTTCAAATTGGGTCTGATCCATTGAGA
This sequence comes from Fragum fragum, assembly GCA_946902895.1. NCBI lineage: Eukaryota > Metazoa > Mollusca > Bivalvia > Cardiida > Cardiidae > Fragum > Fragum fragum. The sequence continues at coordinate 15,220,782 of OX336372.1, forward strand.
AACATAGGAAAAGGGGCCTTAGGAAAATTCAATTAAAAAAATCTTAATTAATGCTTGTAAGTACACAGATGAGATGGGGTTGTCTTTATACTCAAACAGAATAATTATACATGTACTTTTGTAAGAAGAGTTCCCTTTGGAATTGGTTCAGATCCATCAAGTAACATGGGAAAAGGGGCTATATGAAAATTCAATTAATAAAACCCTGTTAACACAATGAAGCCCACAGCTTTGATCAGATTTTGTTGAAACTTTCACAGAATGATTGGAAGGTCATAACCATCATTCTTTTCATAACAGGGTTTGAAGTGTCAAGAAACACAGGAAAAGGAGCCTTAGAATAATTGTACAATAATAATGATTGTTGATGTTTGCATTAGACCTGATCCATCAAGTATCACAGGAAAAGGAGCATTATGAAATTTAATTTTAAAATCATTGTACCACAATAAAGTCAACAGTTTTCATCAGATTCCGTTAAAACTTTCACAGAATGATTATTCCATCATGAGGATTCTTTCTTTTCAAATTAGGCGTGATCTGTCTAGCATCATTGGAAAAGAGGCCTTTTGAGAATTTTATCTATAATCTTTGTAACCAAGTCCAGAGCTTTCATTGGATTTTATTCAAACCTTCACAGAATCATTGTACAATAATCACGATTGTTGATGCTGACATGAGACCTGATCCTTCAAGTATCACAGGAAAAGGAGCCTTATGAAAATTTTATTTTAAAATCTTTACACCAAGATAAAGTCTGCAGTTTTCATCAGATTCTGTTCAAACTTCCACAGAATGTTTGTACCATCATTAGGATTGTTTCTTTCCAAATTGAGCCTGATCTGTCTAGTATCATAGGAAAAGGGGCTGTATGAAAAATTATTACCAAATCCTTATAAACACAACAATGACCTCAGACTTTATCAGAATTTCTTCAAACTTTAATAGAATGATTGTACCATCATTTGGATTGTTCCTTTGTAAATTAGGTCTGATTGGTTAAGTGACACAAGAAAGGGACCTTATAAAAATTTTAATACAAAACATCATTATTACAATAAAGTCCTAAGTCTTTATCATTTTCTTCAAACTATCATTAGGATTGTTCCTTTGTACATTGGGGAGCCGCCGTCAAGGCGCAGTTGGTAGCGTGTCGGACTATCAATCTAGAGGTCCTGGGTTCGATCCCCGAAGGCGGCACTCATCCTTTCCGACTATTTGTCTCTCACCAATGGGTTGATAATCGTAGACCTATGTGGGATAGCAGCTGGAGGCTAGGAAAGGATGTAGTGGTAGTACTGGTGTGAGAAGTACCAGGATTCCATTGTTAGGTGCTCCAGCCACCGCAATATAACTGAAAGATTGTTGAAAGTGGCGTAAAACCCCATTCAAACAAACAAACAAACAAATTGTACATTGGGTCTGATTTGTTAAGTTTCACGGAAAAAGGGGCCTTATGAAAATTTTGTTACAAAAATTCTTGACGTAATTCAGTCCACTGTTTTAATTGATTCTCTTTAACTTTTAAAGAACAATTGTACCTTCATTAGAATTGTTCCTTTTGAAATTTGGTTTGTTCTGTTGTTGATTGATTGATTGGGGTTTAACGCCGTTTTTAACAGTATTTCAGTCATATCGCGGCGGCTGGAGCACCTAACAATGGATTCCTGGTATTTCTCACACCAGTACTACCACTACATCCTTTCCTAGCCCCCAGCTGCTATCCCACATAGGTCTACGATTATCGACCCATTGGTGAGAGACAAATAGTCAGAAAGGATGAGTGCCGCCGACGGGGATCGAACCTGGGACCTCTAGATTGACAGTCCAACGCGCTACCAACTGCGCTATGACGGCGGCTTGGTTTGTTCTGTAAAGTATCATGAGAAAAGGGGCCCTATGAAGATTTCACTATAAACACCTTAACCCAATAAATTCCACAGATTACACAGATTGATTGTACCATCATTCCAATTGTTGATTTTGACTGTTGATCTGATAATGGCAAGTGTCACATAAAAAGGGGCCTTATGAAAAAAATTCTCAAATATTCTTGTTAACACAATGATGTCCCTTGATTTCACCGGATTCACTTCAAAAATTTCACAGAATGATTGTACAATCACTTAAATGGTTCTTTTCAGAACTGGGTACAATCCATCAAGTATCATGTAAAAAGGGGCCATATGATTTTTTTTTTAAAATATTCTAGTAAACATAATGAAGTCCCAATATTTCATCGGATTCACTTTTAACTTTCACAGAATGATAAAACCATCAGTAAAATATCACTGGAAAAGGGGCCTTATGAGAACTTGAATTTAATATCTTAGTTAACACAATAAAGTCAACAGTTTTATTGGATTCTCTTCAAAGATGCATGGAATAATTGTGGCATTCGAAACACAGGAAAAGGGGCCTTACAGATTATCATTCAAAACATTCTTGTGTATGTGATGAAGATCACAATCATTATCAAATTGTCTTTTAAATTTCACAGGACAATTGTCGGGTTGTAAGGAAAGTTCCTTTTGGAATGAAATTGATCCATCAGAAAAAACAGGAAAAGGGGCCTTATTGATTTTCATTCAAAACAATCCTGTTTATGTGACAAAGTCCACAATTATTGTCAGATTCTGATGAAATATTCACAGAATGATTGTAGGGTCATAAGGTAACATTCTTTTTGAAATGAAGTGGATCCGTCATGAAACATGGGAAAAGGAGGATTGTTGCTTAAAATGATAAAGGGGATAAAGCCCTTTTTTTTTCCTTTATGCATTCTTCTTTGAGCCATTAACTTCCTTAAAGATCAGATTTCTTTAACAGAAAACTTGATAACCAGTAGAGCGTCTCAAGCCCTCATGGGCCTCTTGTTTTTTATAGTTCTTTATTTCTTAGAGTAAGCAGACCAAGTTTAACTTCAATAAACTTTAATCTTATTCAGTATTTAGCTTAACTATTCAAAGAAAAGAGGGGCTATTCCAGTCACCCAGGCATCAGAAACAATGTTGGCATAATGGTTAAAGTTTTACAAGTCTCATATCTTTATTTCTACTTATCTGCTTTTGCTCTGAAACTTTGCACATGCCTCTGACCATTCGTATCATCCCCTAAGTAAAGATTTGTCACTCTGAAATTTATTTTAGTTAAAGTTTGGCCCTTTTTCGACTTAGAAATTTTTGGTTAACCCGTTCCCACACAGTGACGCTTTTGGAGGCCCCTCAAGAAATGCAAATGGGGGAAAAGATTGTGTACAATGTAGAAATTGCTTGTAACAAGCAATTTCTTTATTTTACACAATGTTTTCTATAAAGAAAGTAGAACAAATCTAAAATTTTATAAACTTAACATTGTCGTCTGCAACATCTTTCAATTTGGACAGGTCTAAAAATTTAATGTGTGGGTTAATGAAACTGCAATATCTATTATATCTTTGTTCCTATATATGCTATTGCTCTAAAACTTTGCATTTTCTTTTGTGACCGTCAAATTATATCATAGGCAAAAATTCATTACTCTGTCATTCAATATGAACATATGACCCTTTTTTTGACATAACCCATTCCCAACCAATGAAGCTTTTAAACGCCCCTCAATATGAAAGCTTTGGAAAACATTGTGGATGATGATGAAATTGCTTGTGACAAGCAATTTCTTCAATATCCAAAATGTTTTCTACCCCAAACGACAAAGATTCCAAAAAATTCTACTTAAAATTGTCTTCTGCAACTTCTTTAAATTGGGACCACTCTAAATTTTTGTCATTTGGGAATGGGTTAAAAAATATAAGTTTGTTTTATTTGCAACTGTCTAGTTTCTATTCACACTGTTACTATTGCTCTGAAATAATGCACATACCTCTGTGACCATAATATCAACCACTTGGCAAATATTGAATACTCTGATACTAATTTTGGTGGATATTTGACCCCTTTTGTCTTAGAAATTCTTGGTTGAAGATTTACATACAAGTCATTCCAATTGTTCTTGGTTAACGTTTTACATGAATCTGTCATATCCCTATTGCTCTGTAACTTGGCACATGCCTTTGTGACCATAATATCATCCCATAGGCAAAGATGTTTTATCCTAACATTCATTTTATTGGAATTTTGTCCCTTTTTAAACTTGAAAATTCTTGGTTAATGTATTAACCCTTTACCATTAAAACCCTGGTTTTTATGTCCCTGTGATTTTATAATTGAGACAATATTGTAGAAAAAAAAGAAATTGCTTGTTACAAGCAATTTCTTCTTTTTCCACAATATTGTATACTCTATTGATTGATTATTTTTCAAATTCAATCTACTTTAAATTTTTGCCTGCAAATTCTTTGAATTTGGACATTTCTGAAATTTTGCAAAACAGGAAAGGATTAAATACAACTATCTTGTAGCTTGTAATTCCCTGCTGTTTCGGTGAAGGGGATATAGTAATGGTCTCTGTCCATCATTCCTGTCATTCCGTTACTAAGCTTGTTCAGAGCATATCTCCTAAAGTATAAATGCTATCAACTTACACTTCATATGTGGATAGATCTCATTGAGGAGAAGTGCAGTGCACAATAACCACAACTCTTGCTTGCATGATTTTGGAGTTATTGCCCTTTGTTGTTTTAAAGACCAAGATTGTGTCCAGAGCATATCTATGAAAGTATAATAACTATTAACTTGAAACTTCATTGGTGGATAGATTTCATTGAGGAGAAGTGCAGCGCACAAGACCCACAACTCTTGCTTGCATGATTTTGGAGTTATTGCCCTTTATTGTTTTTAAGACTTAGATTTTGTCCAGAGCATATCTCTGAAAGTATAATAGCTATTATCAAACTCATTGTGGAGAAGTGCAGTGCACAAGAAGCCTAAATCTAACTGGCTTTAGTTTACTATCAAGCTTTTACGGTGGAGGGTGGCCATGTCCAACTTGGCTTTTGTTCTACTGTTACCATAACTATGAATTAATACACATGTCTCTTAGACCATTACGTCAACTCCTCAACAAGGTTTCATTACTCTGATATTTATTTTGACCCCTTTTGACTTAGACATTCTTGGTAAAAATTTTACATACAAGTCTCTACAACTGTTTCATCTTTGTTAAACTCCCATTAACGCTTGTCATGCCGAACCTGGAATATTCCTGGTTTCACAGGAGGTATGGACAAAGATCACCACACCACCTGTTTGTCCATTTTAAGCCACAGTTGTTACAGCCCTTTGATTTAATTGCAATTTTATAGATAATTTTATTCAGCATGACATGGGTTAATTATAGTTATATTTCAACTCTCAGGCAAATACTCATGATTCTGATATTCACTTTCGTGGACTTTTTAATCTTTTTGACTAAGAATTGCAAAAAATGATTACTACTTATGTTAATGGTTAAAAACTTTAGACATGTGTTCAGAGTCATGCATAATTCTGACTCATGTAGTTGAATTATACCCTTTGACAAAATTGAAGTACTGTTACAATCCAGCACCCTGAAAAGTTAGGTGTCACTGACAGCTATTGTTTGATTTTATCCTTTTTCTGGCAAGTAACTAACCTTGGAAAATTATTACACAAATGTAAACATACCTGGTTCTTGGAAAAAACATAGAATTGATCCCGCAGAAATAAAGTGCTATAAGGTATATTTTATAAACCAACCCCCCCAACAAAGTGGAGAGGGGTGTTTGCATTACAGGAATTGCCATGTCTGTCCACGCCCATTGCCAAGGCCATTGCTCTAGGTCAAATGTTCAAATTGAGCACATCCAGACCATATTTTCTACATAAATGGTTGGATTTCTAAACAACTTGGCACAATTGATCTCCATTATTGATAGATGTGCCACTTGAAAAAAAATTCTAAAAGGTCTAGGTTCATGCTTCCATTTTGGCTTTGCCCGAAAACATTCCTAATTTACATAAAAACTAAGAAGGAAATCTTTAAAGTTTCCTCCTGACCATTATATGGCATAGAGGTTTCATATTTTGGATGTTGCATCATGCAGATGGCCCTTATTCAAGCTTTTGTTTCGACGTTTAGGTCGCAAACCGACTATTTTATTTTCTGTTACATTTGACTTACAATAAATTTTGCAAAATAATGCTGTTAGAGATTTAACTCATCACCAGACAGCAAAATTTAAACCAGACCAAATTTAAAGAAGTTACAGACAACAATTCAAAGTTTTATAATTTTTTTAAATTTTTTGGGGTAGAAAACATTGTTGCAAGCAATTTCTTCATTTTACACATCTTCCCAATTGTTTTTCTTGAGGGGGTGTCAAAAAGCGTCAATGTACGGGAATAAGTTAAAACAAACTTTCAGTTGGAGGTTAGTGGGCATGGCCATCCCTTCGTCAATTGGTATGGACAGTAATATGCTCAAAATGAGGCTGACATTTAATCTCATTCTTAATCCTAACACATGTCCATGTAGCTAATAAAAAATTCATTTGAAGTAGTTTCTTTACTCATTCTGCTACGGCAAACTTTTAGACTGGTCTAAATCAAAAGATGTTGCGAATGACAATTTTGACGTGATGATATTTAGCCTGAGAATGCGTAAGCAATCTAAGGCTAAAGTTACCATGCTAAAAATTCAAACCCATGCAGAGTTTAATGTGAAAACATAATGTAAAAACATCTATCGCAATCAATGTGATCTTCTGTCGCTTGAAAAGTAGATCGGATCTGATCATAAATTAATATGCCCGATTGAGGCGAGAATGACAAAGGCGAGATATGACTCATTGAAAGCTGTTGGCTTGATGTACAGTACTTTCGTGTGAGTGTTCTGAGTTTGGCAAAATTATCAAAACTTGACAAGCGAATGGAAAGAAAGAAAGGAGATATATAATATATTGGAAATTATTAAACATACATAATCATATCATATTGTTAAGATAAATTAGGTGTTTGTTTCATACCAAAATAACCTAACTTATTCTAGAGTAACAATGTTAAAACGGTCCGGTTGCTGTATAAAGCTGTTAAGCGAAGCTGTCGTTTTACGCACGATTGGAATGTTTTGTTTAACAAATTAATTGGTAATTCATAGGATCATATTCACACTGTCTGCAAACAGTTTGGTCGTGCTCAGACTTTGTGTCTATATTTTTACCTCAGAATTCTACCCAAAGGATGCAACGTCTACATACTGCTTTTGAGAGGTGTACATAATCATGTTAACCTCGTAAACGACCGCCCGCCCTCTCTCGCTCTCTTTATCTGGAGATTATAAAAAGCGCATATTTACATAACAAAATTGGTCTGTTTGGTTGAATACTCACATCGCGCGCAAGAGTCTCCTAGTTTGAACCTGGCTACACGCTCCATTCCCCCATCTCTCTCAATCTCTAGATCTCTCTCGCTAGCTCCACTTGCTGAAAGCCAACGAGCTTTTGTCATGATGTGGTGTCCGTCGTCTGTCCGTCCGTGAACTTTTACTTTAAAAATCTTCTTCTCAGAAAGTACTGAACATAATTCAACCAAACTCAACCAAAATTCACAGGAAGGATCCTTGGGTGGCCTTTATCAGAGCCCTTCAAAGCACTTTGATCGGGTGAAAAATATGTAACAATATATACATGTAAATATATTGTTACAATACCTCAACGGGATGAAAATTATTGCGGGCAGGATGTGTCCCCTTGCGCACAAATTGGCAGATCTGCGCATAATCGACAGTAGATTTGGGTAGAAAGTGGCGCCTCAGATAATCCGACCATCCAACTTTTTCTCCCCAGATTATATATCTCCTGTAAACATATCTCAGGCTTTCAGCACCTTTGTTTTTTTCTTTTGGGGTAAAAAAGATATGGAAAATTAAGAAATTGCTTGTGACAAGCAATTTCTTCATTTTCCACTATGTTTTTCCAAGTCTTTTTCTTCAAGGGCTAAAAAGGTTGGATTGTGTGGGAATGGGTTAGAGTAAATACATGACTGCTTGCACAACATTTTCAGTAACCTCTAGTTGGCAACTTCTTTATTTCCAGCTTTGGCATAGCAGAATTGCAAAGGAAAAAATGTTAACATTTATTTCTGATTGAAGCAATGAAGTCGATGCTGTAGAAGTTATTGATGGGAAAGTGGCCTTTAAACCCATTCCTGCACAGTAATGCTTTTAAATGCCCCTCAATATAAAAGCTTTGGAAAACATTGTTACAGACAATTTTGTCATTGTCCACAATGTTTTCTATCCTGAAAGACAAAGATTTTAAAACTCCATCAACTTGAAATGGTCACCTGCAACTTTTTTTCAAATTGGACCAGTCTAAATTTTTGTCCTTTGGGAATTAGTTAAACATTTTTAGCAAGGGTAGAGTGTTTGGTGCAACAAAATGACAAAGGTTTTTTTTTGGTATTGTAAGAAAATTATTGAAGGGGATATTACATCATTCATACTCTAGTTTAAATAATCTGTTAAGAAAATTTGGTCACAATCAATATTGTAAAAGCTAAATTATACATCTGTAGGTTGAAACTAAAAACAGAGAATCTTTTATTGATAGCTGTTTTTGAACAAAAACAAAATAGAATTAAATATAAAAAACACAAATATTTTTCCTTGACTGTGCCCGTATAGAGTTATGACTTGTCAAGCAAAAGGTCAGTCTTGGAATTGGGTCAAACAAATACATAAAAAAGAGAGAGAGGATAAAGCAGGGGTTATTCAGTAGCAGTTTTTTTTAAATTTATTATTTGATTTGCAATAGGGTAGAATGGCTATTCTAGATTTGGAAGGTCTATGAAGAGCAGATTAAAAGTTTCTACCGAAGTGAGCATGTACAGTCTGACTAGGATCCAAGGTTGCACCTTTTTGTATGAAGGAAAACATGTAGCAGTTCTGCTCCGCTCAGCTTTCTTTATCATTTCATAACCCCTATAGACATCTTCACTTTAAGGCATGTTTTCATGATTCATTTGACTCTTATTCTTATTTTATTATGAAATTGTAATCACTTTTGGAAGAAGAGTCTTTAAGCTTTCTCTTTTGTTTTATTTTAGGTAAATTTCAAAAATCTCTTTTTGCTTTGTTGAAATCGGCTATTTTGCTGACAACTAAGACTTGATTTAAGATATAAGAGAAGATAACAGTAAAGGATTTTATAAGAAACAACTTCCGGAATCTATGCAGTTGTGTATTTTGTCTAGGCAGTCAAGAAAAGAAGCTACTGAATACATAGTGGGAGTAGACAAAAATGTTTGAAATAAACAATTTCTATTTTCACCACTATGTTTCTACTCAATTGAGCATTAATTTTTTAATGTACATCTACTTTAAAATATTGTCAGTTTAAAATTTTGTTTTTGATAATGTGTTAGAATGGAGGCCAAGCTCCATATGACCTCAATTATTGATCAATATAAATTCCCATTATGATCAAGAGCATGCAGAAAGCTAAGAACTTTTAGTTTACACCAAATTTAACAAGCAAAAAGACTGTCAAATGAATAAGTCTTAGTTTAGGTTTCATGTGAATTGAGAAACAATAACCAGTCAGTTGAAGGAAGGTGCTGAGGAAGCTGTCAACTTAAATAAGGGGAAAACTTTTCTCAACTCATTCCCACACAATCTCGCTTTTTACGCCCCTCAAGACAAATGTTCCGTTACAAGCAATTTCTTCATTATCCACAAAGTTTTCTACCCTTAAAAGACAAAAAAAAAAATTATTTCAACTTTAAATTGTCATCTGCAACTTCTTTGAATTTGGACTAGTCTAAAACTTTGCCATCCATTAATGGGTTGAATAACCTAATTTCCCACTAAATTGATAAAGTTTCCTCTGAACAAGGATTTCAATAACTCTGTTCTGGAAACTGCTCCCTCTTATTAGTGTAAAACTTTGCTGTATACTGTTCAAATGTATGTAATTTAACCCATTTCCACACAATGATGTTTTTTGGCACCCCTTTAGAAAAAACAATTTAGAAAACATTTGAGAAAATGAAGAAATTGCTTGGTACAAGCAATTTCCAATTTCGTCACTATCCATAATATTTTCTACCCATAGGTACAAATATTTGTGTAAAGACAATCAGTTTAAAATAATTGTCTGCAACTTCATCAATTTGGACCAGGCTAAAATTTTGTCAGTTGGGAATGGGTTAAATTGGCTGGCTGAGTTTTTTTGTTGTAAATGATAGTATAGGGAAAGGTATTGTGAGGAATAGTGTTCACATAACAGGAAATATGATTTTGTCTAGTATTTAACTGTTGTCAAGCTGAAAAAAAAAATCCTTCCGGAATTGCATTACAATCAAAGGGTTGGCAGCACTGGAAGATTTAATAGTGGGTCAATATTTCTTTTGAAAATAAACGACATAAAAAACACTTAAAGCCATATCTTCCCTCTGAGGAAGGATGAAAATAGTTTAAATAATCCATCCTTCATTTGGTTACTAAATTAAACAAGAGCCTTTTTAATATCAACATGCAAAATGAGGGTATGATTGTTCAAATAATCTGTAGTTATGAAAGTTTCTCATATTAATTTCAACTCATGTTTAGTTACATTTTGAAATTGAGACAACTGCACCAGATTATTCACCAGAAATGTTCGCTAGTCTTTGGCGTAGACTGTTATATACATAGGTTCTGATGACTAAACTTGTGGATGCTTTCATTAATCTGTAGTCTTATCGGGTAGAATTATCTTGATATTGTAATTTCAATTGTGACATTTACCCTTTGACCCTTGATAATAGTTCTCTTATTAATTTTATTAAATGTTTTGGAGGAGATATGGCTTTAATTCATTGAGAAAAACAGGTGGTGTAGTCTAAGATCAGACTGCATCTGTGCAGTCTGATTTTTTCTATACCTCCTGCCAAAAGAGGAATATTCTCGGATCAGCATGACAAGGGTTAATATTGCATGGGCATGTACAGTTCGTATAATAATTTAGTGCTTGTATTAACCCATAACCAGACGGCAACATTTTGGACTGGTCCATATTGAAAGAATTGCAGAAGACAGTTCAAAGTGTATTGAATTTTAGATTTTTTCAACTGTCTGTGTTGAAAATATTATGGAAAACGAAGAAATTGCTTGGTTGATGTTTTTCTTTAGGGGGAATCAAAAAGCATCATCATGTGGGAATGGGCTAAGTATATAAATTTTAGTTGAGTTTAAACATTTTATCTCTTGTACTTTTTATATTAGAATGGACTTTTGCCATTAGTGGAGACGGTTATCAATTTTTCTGTTTACAAGTTTTTAAATGTCTTTTTCTCCTTTTGCACAGCTTTTGTAGGGCATTACCCATTCCTAAACAATCCCACGTTTTTACATCCCCTTCGAAGAAAATTGTTATGTAAATATAGCTAGAGTAAGGGTAAAATTTTTTGTAGAAAACAAATCCTATGATTCTGGTAAAGTTTTCTGTCATAGCTGATTCTTACTTTTCAGTTTGCATCCACTTTGAAATTATCATCTGCAACTTATTATCTACAAATTATAAGTGAAGTAGAATGCAGATAGCTTTTGTGCTTCCCTTTATTGTGGCACAATTTTATATGTATTTCCTGTTTTGCAAAATTTTAGACCTATCCAAAGTCAAAAGTTTTCAGACGGAAATTCAAAATGACAGAAAATATTGTAGAAAAAGAAGAAATTTCATGTTAAGATCTTTTTTCCCATAAACTGTTGCCATTTTTTGAAATTTTAGTCTTGTCTTAATGGAAAAAAGTTACAGACAACAGTTAAGAGAGTGTTATCTGAAAAGTAACCAACCTACAGAGTAGAAAATATTGATAGAAAAGAGGAAATTGTTTAACATATTGTGGGAAAAGATGAAATTGCTTGTTACAAGCAAGTTCTTCTTTTCCCACAATGTTTTCTCAAAAGTCACAGGGACATAAAACAAGGGATTGTACAGGAAAAGGCTAATGTAAAAGAAATAAGTTTATTACCTGTGTCATGCTGTATAAAATCAATCTCCAAATTGCATTAAAATCAAATGACTGAAAATTGTAAAATCATTTGATAGTTAACCCATATCATGCTGAACCCAGAATATTCCTGTTTTGGCAGGAGATATAGACAAAGATCAGCCTGCTTGTTCCTTTTTAAGTCAGAGTTGTTTATAAGATAAATTTTCAATAGAATTGTTAACCCACAATATTTGTAGCCAGTACTGTCAGCGCTTTGATTTTAATGCAATTCTGTAGAGGATTTTATTCAGCATGACAAGGATTAATATTTCAGATACTTGTATATATCATAAGAGCATGTCTGATACACCTGGTTCAGGCTCCTACTCTGAAGGTTAATGTCACATAGAGAGGTCAAAGGTCAAATCTTGACTGGCCCCTATTTCTTTATACTATTGTCAAATTCTCATGATATTTGAAAACTGCAACATCTTGGTGAAAGCAAGTGTTTGATGAACCTTTATCCTGGCAACAAAACTTTAGACTGGTCCTAATTCAAAGGTGTTGCAGATGAAAATTTGTGGTTGATGAAATTATTTTTTGTCTTTTGAGGTAGAAAACATATTCGATAATGCAGAAATTGCTTGCAACAAGAAATGTCTTCCTTTTCCACAATGTTTTTCAAAGCATCATTCATCATGCACTATGTTTTATACTCAGAAAGACAAAGAATTAAAAGATTCCATCAGCAGAAAATTGTCATCTGCACCTTCTATGGTTATACCCCCATAAAACGAATGTTTTGGGGGTATACTGGAATCAGCTTGTCTGTCTGCGTGTCCGTCTGTCTGTGTACAAAATTCTATCAATTTTGTGTCGCGAACTCCTTCAGATTTGCTTCAATACCATTGAAACTTTATACAAAGATTAACCACATGTTGAAGTTTTGCGAGACACAATTTTGAAGTCTTAATCCCCCCTGAGTCAAGAATTATCTCCCCCCCCGGTTCAAGAATTATCTCCCCTTGAACAAAGACATTATTTATGCTTTGTAGACATATACAGCTAATTTTACTACCAATTTTGTGTTGCAAACTCCTCCTTTCTAGAAAAACAAAGTCAATAGCCATGTCCTTGTATTGTTAAAGCTCTCATTACACTGAAAGCACTTGCAGGGGTATTAAGTCACATACTGTGACAAGTTCCATTTTGGACTAGACTAAATTTTGTCATCTGGTAATGAGCTAATTATGTTATATCATGTACAAGGAAGATGTTTCAATAGAACAGATGTCACCTTTTGTAAGAAGAGTCATGGATTGATAAAGTGATATATTTTCTATAGTTCTACAAGTATCCATTACTGTATGACCCTTTTCTGTTCAATCCCGGGATTTTAACCCGTTCCCACACGACAACATTTTAGACTGGTCCAAATTCAAAGGAGTTGCAGACGACAATATAAAGTTGATGAAATTTTAGATTTTTTCAACTTTCTGGGAAGAAAACATTGTGGAAAATGAAGAAATTGCTTGTAACAAGCAATTTCTTCATTTTACGAAATGTTTTCCCAAATTTTTTTCTTGAGGGGCGTTCAAAAGCGTCACTGTGTGGGAATGAGTTAAGTCCCTGTGATTTTATAATTGAGAAAACATTGTAGAAAAATAAATTCTTCTTTTGGTACGATATTTTCTACCCTTCCGAATGGTTATTTTTCAAATTAAATCCACACTTTATTTTTGTCTCTAAAACCTTTGAATGTGGACAGGTCTAAATTTTTGCAAAGCAGGAAAGGGATAGAATAACATACCTTAGGTCAGTTGTAGCTAAAATCCAAGCCAATTGTAGTAATCTGACTTTAAACTGAGAACATGGGAAGATTGTCATCAATTTGACAATCTGAATTCTTTTTTAAAAAATACAAGACAAAACAGGTACAGGCTTTGTCCATCAGGCTCCATATTTCAGAAATGAACGTGTGGAAAAGATCAAACACTCTAGCCCTTTGTGTTAGTCCCTTATCATTTTACATTTTTGTCTATAAAGGTGCTGGACGAAGTCAAGGATCAACACCTCCAGAGGCAAACATGTCTGATGATCATTTTGATGATGACTACGAAGACAAGATAAACCCGCCAGATCAAGCAGTAGGTTATTTTACTTGACTCCCTTCATGAATATTATGATTATGAAATGATTGTAAGAAATTGATGGATTTAGTTTCAGTAAAAGAATTAATTCTGCTGGTGTTTTATCCATTCCCACACAATGAGGCTTTCTGACGCTCCTCTAGAAGAGTAATTGGAAAAACACATAAAATGAAGAAATTGCTTGCAGCAAGCTACTTCTTCATTTTCAACAATATTTTTTTACACTGAAAGTTTAGAAAAAATCTGAAATTTCAGAAAGTTTAAATGGTTATCTGCAAATATGATGAAACAGTCAGATTTTGCCACCAGTAATGGTTTAGTCAAGGTTGAGTCTCCAAACGACGTGGATTGAGATAAAGACTATTCATTTATCAAAACTGACTAACTTGAGTTATTATTAACCCTTGTCATGCTGAACCCGGAATATTCCGGTTTGGGCAGGAGGTGTAGACTAAGATCAGACTGCACTTATGTGCAGGCTGATCTTTGTCTACACCTCCTGCTTGTACTTTTCCGGCCAGAATTGTTTATGAAGTTAATTTCTAAAAAAGATATTGATTTTTGAACAACATGTTCTATCAGTGCTTTCAGCCCTTTGATTTGACAGCAATTCAGTAAGGTAATTCAAACAGCATGACAAGGGTTAATGATTTGCAGTTCTATAAGTCATTTCCTTGTTAGAATTTTTAGGCTTCTTACCAGTATAATTGATATTTTGGATGTCTTGTGCAACACTGAGCAACTGTTATGGAATCAGCGAATCCTATATGATACCTTGACTTTCAGATTTCAGTAATTAGATAACCATATTTTAGCTCCAAAGGCCACTGGGCTACTGTCATTAGGTTGTATCCATTGTGTAAATCCATGTTTGTGTCTGTCAGTGCTTAGATTAATCCTTGTCATGCTGAACCCAGAATATTTCTGTTTTTGCAAGAGGTATAGACAAAGCTCAGACTGAACATATGTGCAGTCTGAACTAAGTCTGATCTTAGTCTATACCTCCTGTTTATCAGATTCAAGCCAGAATTGTTTATGAAATTATATTTGTAAAAAAAATAATGACCAAAAACTATTGTTTCCAGTGTTTTCAGGCCTTTAATTTCAAAGCAATACAGGACAAAGATTTAATTCAGCATGACAAGGGTTAACCTTTTCTTTCAAGATCTTTTCCTCATACACTGCTGGATGAATTTCAACTGAATTGTACATGAATAAACCTTCATCAGATTCCTTTGTGAGATTTTGACTAGATTAATTCTTGTCATGCTGAATTAAAGTCCTATTCAGAATTGCTTTAAAATCAAAGAACTGACAGCACTGGAAAGTCTTATTGAAGATTAATATTTCCTTTCGAAAATTGTTTATTTAAATAAATCTGACTTAAAGGGGACAAACAGGAGGTGTAGACCAAGATCAGACTACGCTTATATGCAGGATGATCTTTGTCTTAACCTCCTGCCAAAATAGGAATATTCCGGGCTTAGCATGACAAGGGTTGAAAACATGACCTTTATGAGCAGGGCTAATTTCATTATTATGGTATATAGTGAAAACTTTGATAATCTTCTCAAGAGAAATTTTTCATTGGATTTCAATCAAATTGTACAGGAATGCTCCTTAGGTGACCCTTTATCATATTTTTCATACTTTTCTTGAACATTTGCCATTACTCTTTCATGGTTTGTTATCATGAAAAAGATCATGAGAAAGGGTGAATATGTGTTTTGTCATAACCATTACTTATCTACAGTATGCCAAACAAATGGGCCTACAACAAGGTATGCAAATGAATGATTCTATCGAGGATGATGAAGATGATGATGATGATGATGACGATGATGATGATAACGAGATGGGCAAACCACCGGGATTGGGGAGGGTACATAAAACACTTGTTACTCGACTCTAACCTCTCCCTAGAAAATGTAGAAACTTTCCTGTCGTGCTTAATCATTAACCATTGAATGTTGTTTTGTCTATATAACCAAATATCTGTACATTGTGGAGGGTTCTTTGTGGTGAGAGAGAGAGATTGATATTATATCTTTTGTTGAAAATGAGTTTTTTGTGATTGGAGGCTTTTCAGGGTCTTAGAAATATTTTATACTTTTGAGCATCCATTATATCTTAAAGATTTTATCAAACTTAAGTTTTAACTATTTATTGTATTTATGCAATATTTGTTTAAATACCATTCTACAATGAAAGTATTGGGAGAAGATCCATATTTAGGTTCAGGCATTATTTTTCACTAAATCACAAAGTTGTAAAAATTCAACATTGTAATAGAAGAAGAAAAATATAGCTGTTTTTAGGAGTAATTGGGCCTAATTTCAGCCTCTAAACAGCATAAAAATGCCAGGTAAATATTAACTGTGTACAACTAAAGGCTGTTTACTTTAACCCGTTCCCACACCTCCACTTTCTTTCCGCCTGAGGAAAACAAGACTGAAAATTAACTCTTATCAGTCTGAACACGGAATATTCTGGTTTTTGCAAGAGGTATATACAAATATTAGACTGCATATATGTGCAGTCTGATCTTTGTATACACATCCTGTTTGTCCACTTCAAGCCAGAATTGTTTATGAAATCATATTTATAAAAGAAATACTGCATCACCCTTCAATTTGGATCAGTCTAAAAGTTTGCTGTGTTGTAATAGATTAAACAAATAACGGATCTCATATTTTATTTAGTTGCACTAGTTTGTCTTGTCATTCTTATGTCTTTCTATCTCATATAGCCAGAAACATGCACAAACTACTTTTAATTTATGCACTCTATGATCTCTTTAACGCATTACCACACAATCATACATTTTGATGCCCAGAAGAAAAATTAGTTGATGAAAGTGTGACGAGGAGAAAATCATATGCATTTAAAATAAACATTTTCAGTACACTTTCTGACATTAATTTTCATTTTGAATCCAGTCTAAATTGTTGTCTGAAACTTGATTGTATTTAGATTAGTCTACAATTTTGTTGTCTGGTAATGGGTTATTTTATTACCACAAGATACGATATGAAACTTTTCAAAGTACCAATAAATTGAAACATAATACAGTTAAACCTCTGTAGTTCGTAGCACAAGGGACTGGGACATTTTGTATGAACCACGTTGTACAAACCATAGGGAGGGCAGGTGATCATCTGTCCAAAATAGTCGGACAAAGTCTTGTTCTATCTTGAAACAAATCCATAAAGAGCGTTTGCAGATAATTGAGGAAAATATAAATTGAAAATTACTCATCTTTTTGATACATTCTTGCCATGTCTTGATTTTTATTTGTTTGAGCATTATACATGAATCATTCATTTCTATCTCCGTCTGAGTGATTTCTCTTCTTGATTTGATAAAATCACTAAGAGTATTCTATTATCAAAATGAAAAAATTAAGGAATGACAAGTGTGAAAAAGCAACTAGAATTAAATGGTTAGAACATCTAGATGAAGAAAACATTATTGATATTGACAGGAGCGCAGCAATTTAAAAGTAATTTTTGACGATTACTACAGGAAACTTTTCTTGATGAGTTCCCCCATAAAACAAGCCAAACGGCCTCTTTTAATTATTGGTATACAGTAATCAATAATTATGAATCAGAATGTGTGAAAATCAAGATCAGTGGCGATAATTAAATATAAGAGTTTGTACTAAAACTATACACTCGGGACTTGAAATAGGCCACGAACCACTTACGATCAAATATAAAAGAGTTTTTAAACAAAGATAAAGAAGGAAAAATATCAGGACTGTGGAGAACACATACCTATAAACTAGATACGTTTGAATTACTGAGGTTCTTTATTTGATATACAAACAAACATACTGAAAAAGGTTGAACTTGATTATGACAAGCAACTTGAATTTCAGTTTTCTGTTTTATCAACACTATAAATTTTTGTTTAGAAGAACTTTTTGGATCAGTCTCAAATTTAATGAGTTGGTGAAACTTTAAAAAGTTTCTTAGCCTATCGAACGAATCTGCGTTTTGATGCCCTGAAGAAATACTGATATGACAAACTGTGGGAAAAGCTATTTATTCTTTCCTAACAATGTTTTTTATCTTGTTTGGAACTTACTTTCTAATTTTAAAGCACCTTGAAATGATGTCTGCATTTTCTTTCAACTTAGAGCTGTCTAAAATTTTGTAGTCTGGTATTGATTTGCGGAATTCTTTTCAGCTCGGTTCACCCAATCATTAGCTTTGCAATAGTGGTACAAATAGTTATTAAATTCATTTTCAGTACACTTCATTACTCTTATGTCAAAAAAAAGGGGATTCTTAAGCTACTTTGAAATTTTCTAATTTCACAAACTCACATTTTCAGGTATAATTGTCCTACATATTTTATCCAAAATTAACCATAGAGCAGTTTTGAAACAACCAAAGATATGTAAATATAGTGAACTAAACAGAGAAATGGTTCATTTTGCACAATTTCTCCAATTTATCTGATATATTTTCCATATTAATCTGTTAGCTGTTTAAAGGTTAAACAATTTTACATTTCCGTGTGAATTTATTCATTTCATAAAAATACACATCTTTACCTACTCCAATAGAAATAAATGATTGATTTGTTCGATGTTGAGATGAAATCAAATTGGGATTCTACTGTGTTTGTTGTATTTTTGGTGGTGGTGATATTTTGGCTATGTTGGAGGGCAAGTCTAGTTGCTCCAAATTCAATCAACGGCCAATATTGCTGGTTTTCTTACAAAATTCTTATTAGATAAAATAAAATTTCAATACTGAGAAGTTTACATTTGGTGATTAAAAATGGCAAAAAATTGTTTCAAGATTATATTTAAATGTTCATAAGAAATATTTTCACAGGTGAAATTAAGTCTTAAAACATGCAAAGAGTATGTATTTTGTCATGAAACAGTAAGAAAAGATGAAATGTAAATGCACGGAACTATGGTATACAGTACGCTAATTGACTGCACCAAAAGTGTGAAAACTATCCATAGTAATAAAAAATGAAGGCATCAGCCCCAAACAATATCAAATTAGGTTTGATGTACTGTTATCAGCTTTCACTTTGACTCTTCCTATTGCCCATTTATCAATTATAATGTAGGTCTCACACCTGATGAAGACGATTTATATCATGCGCCAAAATAAATACATGTAGCCACCAAGTAAAAAAAAAGAAAAGTGGATGTGGCCAATATAAACACTCTAATAGTAGTCCATCAAGATTTACCTGTTTGTTGGCTGTCTCCATTAGTTTAGTGTCTCATGACGACATAGCTAAGGAAGGGTCATTGCATATGTAGGTGTCTCAGGTAATTTTTGATAGACTATCTGTAATAGAAATTTGGATTGAAAATAACAAGCAAGTCAGGCGTGTAACTAATGAATTTTCACCAGCTTCGATGAAGATTCACAAGACCACACTAAACTCTTAAATGTTTCATACATGACACAAGCCCCTAAATGTAAATAAAAGAGAAAAACGGTAATAATAACAGTGATCATACTTTGATCATACTTGAACCTGAAAATCTTTGAGGCTGAAATGTCTTATTGAAGTGCAAAATTAACATAGAAAACCGAAATAATAAAATCAAAAGGCAAGAATTTTACAGGCACATTTGGCTAGTCATTACAGATTTTTACAAGCCCTAAAACAGATTTTACTATTTTTAGCTCACCTGAGCACAACGTGCTCAAGGTGAGCTTTTGGTATCACCTTTTGTCCATAGTGCGTCGTGCGTCGGAAGTCGTCAACAATTCTTTAAACATCTTCTCCTCAGTAACCACTGGGCGGAATTCAACCAAACTTGGTAGGAATGTTCCTTGGGTGACCCTTCTCAAAAGTTGTTCGCGGATTTTTGATTGACCCCCAAATATGGGCGGGGCAGGGCGTGGCAGTTTTTAACTTAGAAATCTTTAAACATCTTCTCCTCAGTAACCATTGGGCCAATTTCAACCAAATATGGTATGAATGTTCCTTGGGTCACCCTTTTCAAAAGTTGTTCGTGGAATTTTGATTTATGCCCAAATATGGGCGTGGCAGGGTGTGGCAGTTTTTGACTTAGGAATCTTTAAACATCTTCTCCTCAGTAACCATTGGGCCAATTTCAACCAAATTTGGCATGAATGTTCCTTAGGTGACCCTTTTCAAAAGTTGTTCTTGGAATTTTGATTTACGCCCAAATATGGGCGTGGCAGGGCGTGGCAGTTTTTGACTTAGAAATCTTTAAACATCTTCTCCTCAGTAACCATTGGGCCAATTTCAACCAAACTTGGCATGAATGTTCCTTGGGTGACCCTTTTCAAAAGTTGTTCGTGGAATTTTGATTTATGCCCAAATATGGGCGTGGCAGGGCATGGCAGTTTTTGACTTAGAAATCTTTAAACATCTTCTCCTCAGTAACCATTGGGCCAATTTCATTCAACCTTGGCATGAATGTTCCTTGGGTGACCCTTTTTAAAAGTTGTTCGCAGAATTTTGATTTATGCCCAAATATGGGCGTAGCAGTTTTTGACTTTGAAATCTTTAAACATCTTCACCTCAGGAACCATTAAGCCAATTTCAACCAAACTTGGTATGAATGTTCCTTGGGTGACCCTTTTCAAAAGTTGTTCGCAGTATTTCATTTCACGCCCAAATATGGGCGTGGCAATTTTTTAATTTGAAATCTTTAAACATCTTCTCCTCAGTAACTATGGGGCCAATTACAACCAAATTTGGTATGAATGTTCTTGGGTGACCCTTTTTAAAAGTTGTTCGCAGAATTTTTATTTATGCCCAAATATGGGCGTGGCAGTTTTTTTTAACTTTGAAATCTTTAAACATCTTATCCTCAGTAACAGTTCGGTCAATTTCAACCAAACTTTGCATGAATTTTCCTTTGGTGACCCTTTTCAAAAGTTGTTCCTGGAATTTTGATTTATGCCCAAATATGGGCGTGGCAGGGTCAGGCACTTTTTTGACTTAGAAATCTTTAAACATCTTCTCCTAAGTAA
The DNA here is from genome assembly GCA_946902895.1 of Fragum fragum. NCBI lineage: Eukaryota > Metazoa > Mollusca > Bivalvia > Cardiida > Cardiidae > Fragum > Fragum fragum. Next base: position 15,241,797 of record OX336372.1, read on the forward strand.
GCAGTGGATCAATTTCAACCAAACTTGGCATGAATGTTCTTTGGGTGAACCTTTTCAAAAGTTGTTTGCAGAAATTGGTTTCACGCCCAAATATGGGCGTGGCAGTTTTTGACTTTGAAATCTTTAAACATCTTCTCCTCAGTAACTATTGGGCCAATTTCAACCAAATTTGGTATGAATGTTCCTTGAGTGACACTTTTCAAAAGTTGTTCTAGAATTTTGATTGATGACCAAATAAGAATGTTCCTTTGGTGACCCTATTCAAAGGTGTTTGCAGAATTTTGATTTACACCCAAATATGGGCGTGGCAGGGCAGGGCAGTTTTTTTACTTTGAAATTTTTAAACATCTCCTCAGTAACCATTGGGCCAATTCCAACTAAATTTAAATGAATATTCATTGGGTGACCCTTTTCAAAAGTGTTGGCAAAATTTTGAATCATCTTACATTAGTCAGGTGAGCGATTTTAGGGCCATTCTGGCCCTCTTGTTTACTGGTAGACTAGTACAAATTATGATAACTGGACTACATATGTAAATGAGCGTGAAATTTCCAACCATTTCGCAGGTGCGTGACTCACACACATTGAGCACCCTGGACAGCCATTCGGGGCAATTAGAATATTCGCTGATTATTTAAAGAAGCTTTGGGTCAGTATCTATCTACAGAGTGCAGAGTGAAGACTGATCAGCGGATGCACAGGCTGATCTGAGTCTTTACTTGGCACACATGTGTAATGGTCGGAAATGTCACGCACACGCTTAAATAGTTATTGTGTTTGTCTGGTTTGAATGGAAATAAGTACCTACTTCTAGGGCGCAAAATTATAGATTAATATTGTACAAATGAAAAGTGGTTGTACACTGAATTTATTGCTATATATTGAAATGAAAGAATCTAATACCATGTAAATTAGAAAAAAAATTTCCCTGAAGCAACTTTCTTCTTTTTCTTATGAGGTAACCTTAGGATATATCTCTGAGTCTTCAAAATCATAGTTTATTATGCTCCCCACCTATGAAGTTGAGAGAGTATATTGATTTCATCATGTCTGTCTGTCTGTCTGTCTGTTCTTCTGTGAATAGACTGTTTTATTCCATGATCTAACTCTTGAACCAATTGACCTACAACCATGAAACTTCATGCAATTGTTACTAATGATATGTGACAGTGTCCTTTTGTTTTGGGTAACATAGTTCAAAGGTGAACTGTGTTACTTGTGTAACAAAATGCTGGTGGGAGGTGTAAGACCTCTTTGTGACAATTCTAGCCTGTGAAAGGGTCAAGAGAAAGTTTTCTTGGCTGTTGTTTGCCAACTGACTCCGATAGGAAGTTCCGTTTTGATTTTAAACAGCGTTATTTTCCAAATTTCTGGCCAGTAGCATGTAACAAAAAAGAAGAATAGTTGATTGGCAACCTATATAAAAATTTTGTAATCTGTAGTTATGACATATAAGTTGTCAAACCAACAAAAAAAGGTTAAAACATGGTGGCCAATGTCAGAGTTTAAAAGTCATTTCTTGTCTAAATGAATGACTTCATTGGTCAACTGGTTGATTGACAGCCGCAATTGGTCAATTAAGAATTACCAATTCCCATTCAAGTCTGCTTATCACCCTTAAGAAAATTGTTTGGTAAATTAAAATGGAAAAATTGAGAAATAGGTTATTACAAGCAATTTCTTCATTTACTAAAGTGTTTCCTACACAGAAAGACAAAGATATTTTAAAATTCTGTCAACTTGATATTCTTATCTGTTTTGTCATTGTATTTTGAACATTCCAAAATTTTGACATCTGGTAATGGGTTAAATCATGCTTTGTTCGTCCCTAGGAAATGGAGGGGTGATTGTAGCTATATATCTGCTATATTTTTGTATCAACAGTTACTCCAAATGAATTAGATTCACCAGTGTTTTTCCCTTTTCTCACTTATGATAAGGATATGTTGTTTTTTAATAAGACCTAATAGGGTAAGTAAGTAAGTCTTTACTATTTCAGCCTGGACCAAACATTGGACCCAAAGGCCCACAGATGATGGCTGGTGATGGTAACATGATGGGGGATGTAAAACGCCCAGATGGCCCTCCCACACAGTCCGGACAGTTTAACTCTGAAGATGATGATAATTCTGAGGATGATGATGAGTCAGATGATGATGATGACGATGACGACGACGATGATGATGATCATGTGGCTGTGGAAGGGTAAGGCACAGTTTTGCAGATTGTTTTATAAAGGAAAAAATAGCTGTCAATATCAGTTGATGGGATTGCTAGCCATCTGCATTGACCTCCAGGGTTATACCGAGGTTTTGAAAAATGGGGTTCTATGGGATGCTGCCTTATAATAGACCAAGCCTAAATTTTAGGGGTCCCAGAATACATTTCCCACTTGCCTGTTATCACCTACATTTATATTTAAGATATGAAAAGATAATAATGGTTATAATAGATTGCAAGGATTCTATAGGATTTTGATCCTACATTTTTAACCCATTACCAGACGGCAAAATTTTAGACTAGTCCAAATTCTAAGGAGTTGCATATGACAATTAAAAGTTTATTAAATTCTAGATTTTTCCAACTTTCAGGATAGAAAACACTGTGGAAAATGATGAAATTGCTTGTTGCAAGCAATTTCTACATTTTCCACAATTTTTAAACACTTTTTCTATAGTGGCGTCAAAAGGCAACACTGTGTGTGAATGGGTAAAAGAGCAGGATTTATATAGTAGAATTATAAGTCATACTTTGGTCCTTTTATTCAAAACCACTTTGACCAGGAAATTTGTTAAAACCCAACAATCTTAACCTGCTGCTTGAAAAAGCTACAAACATAAAATATGACTTATCATGCAGAGTTTCAGCAAGTTTTTGAAAAATAGGGGTCCATTGGATGCAATGTTCAAAATGTTCAAAACAACAGGGGTCCAAGCAGAAATTTAAGTGTATAATTATAACTTAACAAATTCAAGTTTGTCTTTTTATGCTCCCCGAAAAATTTTCGGGGGGGGGGGGGGAGCATTTGCCAGCCTGTGCGTCTGTCCTTCCGTCCAGCCGTCCGTCTGTCAGTCCGTCTGTCCAAAGTCATATCTCAGCAACCCCTTGGCCTAATTGGATGAAACTTCATATATAATCTTCCTAGGAAATTTCCAAGACCTGTTTTTTTATTTTTTTTATTTCAAGGCTGTGTCATGGAAAAAGGGGCCTAAATGTAAAAACTTGTTTTTTGCCAATTTCTCCAAGACTTATTGTTAGAATTTCATGAAAATTCATATTTGAGTAGCAAATCAGATCCCCTTGACCTTAAACTAACGGGAATTTTCATTTTAAAAAATGTGTCATGGTAAAAGGGGCCTTAATGTAATTACCTCTACGTTAACTGTCTTTTTTCCCCGCAAAAACTAAAATTGGCAATAACTTTTGATTGGTTACAGATGAAGTCTTCATATTTCACATGTGCATTGCTTGTGACAAACCCTTTCTGTTGGTACCAAGTTCAAGGTCATCATTCAAGGTGAAGGTCATTTCTGAAGATCAAAATGTAGAAAATCTTAACTTAAACATTGTCTATAAGATTACAATGTTAAGTGATATAACCTTCATATTTCACATGTGCATTGCTTTTGACAGTGACTTTCTGTTGGTACTAAGTTCAAGGGCATCTGTCAAGATCAAGGTCATTTCTCAAGGTCAAAATTTAAAAATTTTAACTTTAACATTGTCTATAAGTTTTCAGTGGTAAGTGATATAGCCTTCATATTTCACATGTGCATTGCTAATGACATGACCTTTCTGTTGGAATTAATTTCAAGGTCATCTGTCAAGGTCAAGGTCATTTCTCAAGGTCAAAATTTCAAAAAAATTAACTTTAACAGAGCCCATAAGTATACAATGGTAAGTGATATAGCCTTCATATTTTACATGTGCATTGCTTATGACATGGACTTTCTGTTGGTACTAATTTCAAGGTTATCTGTCAAGTTCAAGGCCATTTCTCAAGGTCAAAATTTTGAAAAGCTTAACTTTAACATTTTCTATAAGTTTACAATGGTAAGTGACACACTCTTCATATTTTACATGTGCATTGCTTATGACATGACAAGACCTTTCTGTTTGTATGAGGTTCAAGGTCATCTGTCAAGGTCAAGGTCATTTCTCAATGTCAAAATTTCAAAATTTTTAACTTTAACATCTTCCATAAGTAAACAATGGTTAGTGATATATCCTTCATATTTTACATGTGCATTGCTTATGACATAGACTTTCTGTTGGTACTAAGTTCAAGGTCATTGGTCAAGGTCAAGGTCAAATTGTCAAGGTCATTAATTTTTAAATATTCCTCCTTCACTAACTGCCAAAATTTCTTGTTACTTTACATAAATGTTGTTCATTAAAAGCCTTGGGTAATTTTTATTTCAATTTTTGACCCAATGAGCCTTACCATGCTAAAAGGGGGCTTAATGCCACGTAGCTTTACATTTTGTATTTATCCTATTCTAAAATAAATCAGTATTGTTTCTGCAAGACTACTCACGTTAGAGTCTTCATTTTTTGTATGGAGACATTTTTCATTGATAACTTGGATAGTGAAGGTAAAATATTTAACCCTTTACCATATAATGATATTGAATTTTACTAGAACCAGGCCTGTGCAGCCAAACAGCTTCCTTCTATGTTTGTCAAACTTCCAAATTTCTTGTGAACTGAACTCTCAAACTATAGTTGCATTCAATTTTTGCCCAATAATGGGAGCATAATCTGTCTCCGACGGCTCTTGTATCACTCAATTTCAGTTTTTAAAACACAATTATGGCTAAAACACATAGAAACCCTCAAAAAGCTAATTTCAACCCATACCCAGACGGCAAAATTTTAGACTGGTCCAAATTGAAAGGTGTTGCAGATAATAATTTATTGTTAATGAAATTTTAGAGTTTTTCAACTTTCTTGGTAGAAAACATTGTGGAAATAAAGAAATTGCAACATTAAAAAAATAGATTGAGACTTGAGGAAGTCATTGCCTGCACTAAGAAATTTAATGATTTTCAAAGAAGGTATGTTGTGAAAATTAACCCTTGTCATCCTGAATTAAAATACTATACAGAGTTGCTATAAAATCATAGGGCTGACAGCACTTGAAGGCCTTAATGATGGTCAATATATATTTTGAAAATTGATTATTTAACCCTTTCCTGTTTTATGAAATTTTAGACTGGTCCAATTTGAAAGAGGTTGCAGACGACAATGAAAAATGCAAGCAATTTGAAATCTGACCATCCTATGTAGTAGAAAATATTGTGGGAAAAGAAGAAATTGCTTGTTTCAAGCAATTTCTCCTTTTTCCACAATGTTTTCTCAAGTATAAAATCACAGTGACATAAAATCCCGGGTTTGTCCAGGAAAGGGTTAAACAACTCTAGCAGAAAAGGGACAAGCATGAGGTGTAGATCAAGATCAGATGTGTTTTTGTCTATACCTCCTGCCGAAACGGGAATATTCTGGGTTCAGCATGACAAGGGTCAAGCTGATAATAAAATTTCTTCACATTCATTGCTTCATTTTACAGTGCGTATGACCCAGCAGACTATGAAAATTTGCCCGTATCTCCAGAAATTAAAGAAATGTTTGTCTACATTACAAGGTGAGTAAAAGCCATCCTGTTACCAGACTACGTTTTAGACATGGCAAAATATGTAAAGTTTGTGGATGATATTCAAAATGCATTTAAAAAAAAAAAGATAAATGAATGCAATATACTATAGAAATCATCATGAGTAAAGGAGTAACTGCTTGTTACAAGCAATTTCACCTTTTTACACAATGTTTTCTCAAGCTAAATCCTTTAGTGCACCAAAGGTGGGATTGTCTTGTAATCAGAATAATTCATAGAAGTTATCAGTATTCCATGCACCTTGAGACTAAATTCATTATTTATCCATTACCAAAGCACAAAATTTTTGACAAGTCCAATTGACCAATTGCTGGCTCCCTTGGCCACACCCACTGACTCCAACAGGATGTCCCGCTTTTATTTTAAACAACCTTATTTTTCAAATTCTATGGCCAGTAGTGTGTAATCAAAAAGGAGAAAGGTTGCTGTAGTTATGACGTTTAAGTCGCCAAACCAACATATATGTTTCACACAAATAATAGCAAATGTCGAAATTCAATCATTTAGATTAGAAAATATGGGAAAAGGAGCTATTTCTCCATTTTTTTCCATAATATTTTCTTAATGTCCTGAAGGACAAAAAAAGTCTGGCATACCTGGTCAAAGGTTTACGATCCCATAACCCTCTTCAGTGCCTTTATTTGGTTTGGTTTTCCTCTTTTATCTTATAACACTTGATAGCAATAGAGCTTTTCTTAACAAATTTTTCAAAATTTCATTCACGATATTTACTATCTACATTAGGACTTATTCCCTTACATGGCTTGATAGTTAGGGTGGCAATATTTGTCAATTGTACAACTGATAATTAAACTTTGTCCTCGGAAAAGCCATTGTAGTGCCTCAACCCATTCTCACGCAATCCCACCTTTTTATGCCCATTGAGAAAAAAATTGGAAAAATTGTGGAAAATGAAGAAATTGCTTGTCCACAATCTTTCGATCGAAAAAGACAAAAAAAAAAAAATAAATTCCATCAAATTGAAATTGTTGTCTGCTGCTTCTTTCAATTTGGTGAGCCGCCGCCATAGCGCAGTCGGTAGCGCGCCAGACTCCTAATCTTCAATCATGGGTGTCATGGGTTCGATCCCCGGCGGCGGCAAATATTCTTTCCGACAATTGTCTCTCACCAATGGGTGGATAATCGTAAACCTAAGTGGGATAGCAGCTGGAGGCTAGGAAAGGATGTAGTGGTAGTACTGGTGTGAGAAATACCAGGAATCCATTGTTAGGTGCTCCAGCCGCCGCGATATGACTGAAATACTGTTAAAAGCGTCGTTAAACCCCATTCAATCAATCTTTCAATTTGGATCAGTCTAAAAATTTTGTTGTGTTGGAATGGGTTAACCTAGTACTCGTTATGCTCTTGAAAGTTGAAAAGGTTAGCTTTGCTGCAATACAGCTGCCAATCATTTTTTAATCTTAGAATAATAACTATTTAAGTACATGTATATATGTTTAAGTACTGTGTGTAAGATTGGATAATTTGAGCTTTCTCTTTGATTATTTCCAGATACACCCCACAATCTATTGAACTAGAACATAAGCTCAAACCATTCATACCTGATTATATACCAGCTGTAGGAGATATTGATGCTTTCATCAAGGTAAACCCTATCTTGTCAGTGTTTCATCAAAATAGACATGGTCATATTCTCAAATATAGGACAAATTTCAAGAATGCATGTTTCTTCGACTATTGAACCCATTTCTATATGGATTTTTTTTTAGACTGGTCCAATGCTAGAAAACAAAGTATGCAGTGAAGATATTGCTTCAAAACTATGGCAATGTGTGTCAATAAACTGGGCTCAAACTGGAAAAGGAAATTGACTGATCATGGATTTCAATCAAAAGAATTGGTTAATATCGTGACTTATTCAAATTGCACATAAGACGTTCAGGTCACCAGCCAACTGTTTCACTTTTTAGCTCACCTGAGGTATAAAATGCTCATGTGAGCCATTGTGATCACCCTTTGTCCTGCGTCTAGCAACAATTTCTTTGAGCAATATCTCCTGTTTAACCACAAGGCCAATTTCATCCAAATGTGGCAGAAGTTTTCCTTAGGTGGCCCTCTTCAAATATGGCTATAAAAATTGAAATCTGTTAAAAGCTCTGTTTGCAATGGCGACAAAAGTGAAATTTAAAAACAAAATCTTTAAAAATCTTCTTCTCCTGACCCAGTAGTCCTTGAGCCTTGATATTTTGCATGAAACATCAGTATGTTGAGCTCTTCAAAATAGCTAAAATCATTATCCTCAGATCCCTGGAGGGATTAGTGTGTTTTCTGCATAGCAACAAAGAAAGATTTTTAAATGACATCTCCCCCAAAACCACTTGGCCAATTTCAACCAAATGTTGCAGAAATGGCCCCCTTCAAAAATAGCTAAAAGAATTGAAATCATTGAAAACCTTTGTTGCCATGGCAACAAAAGTGAAATCAAAAGAAATGTTTAAAAATCTTCTCCTGATCCAGTAGGCATAGCGCCTTGAATAATCAGTATATTGACCTCTTTCAAAATTGTTAAAATCATTACCTTGGGGGCACCAGGAGTGGAGCTCTTGGGCTCCATATGACATCTTCCAAACCACTGGGCCAATTTCAACCAAATGTGGTAGAAATGTTCTTTAGATAGTCCTCCCAATGAATGTTGCTAAAATTGACTTGGATTCCCAGGTACAAAGCAAATATATGTATAAAATATGGTTATGCCCCCCTGTATCATAATCCCAGTCGTAACATTAAATTTGACTACTGAAATAGAAAGAGCCTTTATGTCAGATCAGGGCCAATGGCCCTTTAGTTTGTTACATGCTACTGGCAATTGGCAAAATTACTCTGTTTAATAATGAAGTGGAACTTCCTGTCAAAGTTTAGTTGGGTTGCCATAAATCTGTCACTGGTAAAGAAACTACAAGCTTATACATTTCCAAGAACACAAAAAATATATATGCAATAGTTCATTGAAATTTTATATCATCCACAATCAAAATACACATGTGCATAAGTATGATATAAGATGGATTGAAACTCAAACATTTGTTTATAAAGACCTTTCTATGTGTCATTTAGAATAATTATTCGAATGTTCTATGTTTTTAATGACAATATGAATTATGTAAACATGACAAAAGAGTAGCAAAAGGGTCATGCAAAAGGATGTTTTCAAAATCAATTTATGTATTTTTCAGACTATGTCTATCATGTCTTGAAATAATGAAAAAATGCTTGTTGCAAGTAATTTCTTCATTTTACCAAATATTTTACAATAAATCTTTTTTTTGAGGGTGTCTAAAAGTGGGATGGTTTAGGAATTGGTTAAGTCAGAATTGCTCAAATGGTGGACTTTCAAAAGATGTATTGACTCACAATTAGGCCATCCGGTGTGTCCAGTCCTTTATTTAATGCAGGTTAAAAACATATCATTCAACATGCTAAAGTTTAACCCATTACTAGACAACAAAATCTTAGACTGATTGGAATTGAAAGAAGTTTCAGACAACAATTGTATGTTGACAAAATCTGAAAAAATATTTAACTTTTGGAGCTGAAAACATTGTGGATAATGAAGAAATTGCTTGTGACAAGCAATTTCTTCATTTTCTACAATGTTTTCCTAAGCTCTTCTCTTGAGGTATGTAAGAAACAGGGTTGTGTGGGAATGGGTTAAATTCATTAAGACATATTTTGTTGAAGATGAATTCATTGTACATGTAATTTAGTATTATCCTGTATGTAATGTAGTGTATTGTTTATTTTCTTTTCCAGATCACAAGACCAGATTCTAAACCCAACCAACTTGGGCTTACTGTGTTGGATGAACCCTGTGCAAAGCAATCTGATCCAGTTGTCCTTGATCTACAACTGAGAGCCATCTCTAAACAAACCACAGATAAAAAATTGGTAAGTAGTTGGAATAAATGATTGATCTCTGCTGGCAATCAAAATTTCCATTGACCAATCAAATCATTGTGTTAGTGTAATACATTTTGTCACCCAACAGCAAATCACTTTTTGTTTAATGTCTTGGGACATATACATATCAACATTGTTTGCTATCTTTCAATTGACCAATTGTTGGCCCTGCCCTCTTACTACTTTGGCCACGCCCATTGACTCAGACAGAAAGTTCCACTTTGATTTTAAACAGCATAGCATGCAAGAAAAAAGTAGAATAGTTGGTTTGTGACCTAAATTTGTAACTATAGCTTGAATAAGTTAAAGTTACGATGTTTTAGTTGCCAAACCAACAAAAGAGATTAACAAAAATGGCGGCCAATGTCAGAGTTTGAAATTCAATTCTGGGCTGAATGAATGATTGGATTGGTTGATTGATTCCTTGGTTGATGGCGGCGGTTGGTCAATATAGTATTCTCCAGTTATGTAAGAAAGAATATAGTAAGAAATTTTTTTTAAAAAAAAGGTATGGAAATAAGGTATAAAAGAGAGAAAAAATAATGATTGTCATTTGGAGGTTTTTTTTATTCATGCTTTCTACCTATTTCACGTATTGTGTCTGTCAATCAAGGAATCAATGGACTAATCAAATCAATCATTTAGTCTGGAAGTGAACTCCGGCATTTGCTGACATTAATGTGAAGCCTGTTGTTGGTTTAGTGACTTAAACATTATAACTACAGCTGTAGTTACTATGTCTAGGTTGCCAACCAATAATTTCACATGTTACTGGCCATAGTTTTTACAAAATAATTCCACTCAATATTGAGTACAACTTCCTGATGTAGTCAGTTGGTGTTGCCATAGGAGTCAGTGAGATAGGCCAGTGATCCATCAACATTACATTCTCAGTAAATCTGCCTTAACTTTGACTGAGTCAACATTTTAAACAGTAGCATTTATTTTTCATTCTATCATGGCATGTATATATGGCTTTATAAACATAATGAAATTGAGCATGGTTAAATCTACATCAACCATACTATGAAAGTAGGTGGCTTGTTGAACTTTTCCATTTTTCAAAAGTTTCAATGTGTGTAATGGGTCATAGTTTTCTTTATGGTTGTGTATTGAAGGTGCATCTGTTTGCATTTTGTATTTAAATTACCTTGATAACCTTTAATATCCAGAAGCAGCAGAACAATCAAAGAACTTGTCTGTTGTTTTTTTCCCGTGGGAATAGAAATTTACTGAGATTCTAAGTGGCCTCCGGATTATACCAAATAAGACCATATAGATTATATCATAATTTACTGAGATTTTATAAGTGACCTCCGGATTATACCAAACAAGACCAGATAGATTATATCAGTACTAAGTATGCAAGGATTTGTTATTGATTTTGTATGTTTTTATTTTTAGGAAAATGTTAACACAAAAAAATATTGTTCTAAACAAACTTAAGCCAGTAAAGTTTGGTTCAATTTGGCCTTCAGAATGTCCTTTGATTGTTATTGATACATTGCTTCCACATTTCAAGTTATAATTTCAAGCACAGTGCTTATGTTATCTTAAAGTCATGAGTTTTTTTCAAAAATTAAAAAATCAGCAGTTAATTATCACACATTCTTCTTGTAGATAATTGTGCAATGGTTTATCGAATCAGTAAGTTTTCATCACCAATAGTAAGAATTTTATATTCTATAATTGTAGGTTGTGAAAAGTTTACCAGATGCAGAGAAAAATCCTAAACAGATTGATAACTGGATAGACAGTATACGAGAGTTACACAGAGTAAAACCTCCACCAAATGTACATTATCTCAAGTATGTATTCTCTTTATATGTAACATTTTCTTGATCTGATATAAATTTATTATCTAATAAAACATTGTTTCACTGTCATGTAATGTCAGTGGATAATTAACATATTCCCACACAATGACACTTTGGACACTCCAAAAATAAAAGCTTTGGAGAAAATTGTGAAAATGAAAAAAATTGGTTGTTACAATGTTTTTCGCTTTCAAAAAACAAAAAATTTTATTTACTTTAAATTGTTGTCTTTCAAATTTGACCAGTCTAAAAAGTTGTTGAGTGGTAATGGATTAGGATGACAAGAGTCAAACAGAGTGACACTATGATTGAATGTATGTGATCTCAAATTGGTTAACTCTTTGAATAAATTAATAGTGCTTCAAGCCGATCAACCACGGTCATGAAATGCAATTCATTTCATAATATGTTGGTATAGTTCTACATGACTTGCCACTGGTCAGATGGGAATGTCCTCCGGTGGGACATACTGAGCCCAGGTCTAGTACTGGTGAGGCTGGTGGACTCTGTGATCTGGTGGTTGGACACACTTAACCCATTACCAGACAGCCAATTTTTGTACTTGTACAAATTGAAAGAAATGGCAGGCGTCAATTTCAAGTAAATGTAATTTAGAAAATCTATGTTCCTTAGGTGGTCCCCTTCAAAAATAGCTAAAAGAATTGAAATCCGTTAAAAACTCTGGTTGCCATGGCAACAAAAGTGAATTTTTAAAATTATCTTTAGAAATCTTCTCCTCCTGACCCAGAAGGCGTAGAGCCTTGATATTTTGCATGAAGCATAAGTATATTGACCTCTTCCAAAATAGCTAAAATCATGATCTTCGGGTCCCCAGGGGCAGAGCCCCAGGGGGGTGGGGTTTATATAGAAATAAAGAACAATTTTTTAAATGACATTTCCTCCCAAACCACTGGGCCAATTTGAACCAAATTTGACAGAAATATTCCTTAGGTGGTCGTCTTCACAAATAGCTAAAAGAATTGAATTCTGTTAAAAACTCTGTTTGCCATGGCAACAAAAGTGAAAATTTAAAATAATCTTTAAAAATCTTCTCCTCCTGACCCAGAGGGCGTAGAGCCTTGATATTTTGCATGAAGCATCAGTATATTGACCTCTTTCAAAATAGCTAAAATCATGATCCTCGGGTCCCCATGGGCGGAGCCGGGGGGGGGGGGGGGGGTATAGGCATGAAGCATCAGTTCACTGACTTCTTTCTTATTTCTTAAATTATAACCCATGGAAAAAGTTTTTTCCTTCTTTCAAATCAGCACTTAAGCCTTGGAATTTGTAATTTAGACTTTTGGATCCCCAGGTTCATAGTCTTTATATGTAATTGTGGCCCACTTGTTTCATAATCCTTACCTTAACATGAAATTAGACTGTTGAAAAAAAAAGAGCCTTTATCTCAGGTGAGCGCCCCAGGGCCAATGGCCCTCTTGTTTTGGAAAGGGTGTCAAAAAGCAGGACTTTGTTAGAATGGGTAACAAGGACTTGGTTGAATCATTGAAATTCCTTCTTCATCCAGATTCGGAAATAAATACAAGTGAGAGTTGGAACCAATGAACTTAAGCTTCAAAATGTCCTGTTTTAGGCTGTATGTTAACCCATTACCACACAATGACCCTTTCTGACACCCTGAAGAAATACAATAATGGAAATTTTATCAGAAAAGGAGATATTACTTGTAACAAGTAATTTCTCCTTTCTCACAAAGTTTTTTACCTAATTTGGCACTTAGTTTCCTATTGTAGTGCAATTTGAAATGTTGTCTGCAACTTCTTTCGATTAGGATCAGTCTGAAATTTTGTCATCTGGTAATGGGTTAACAGCCAACTCACTCCTCAATGATTGAGGATTAAAGTGTAAAAGTAGGTTGTGTATGTATGTATGATTATAGTCTGTAAACTCATATCTTTACCTTAAATGTTTAACCCATTACCAGACAGCAAAATTATAAGCTAGTCCAAATTTACAGGAGTTGCAGACGACAATTAAAAGTTTATGAAGTTCTAGAATTTGTAAATTTCTAGGTAGAACACATTGTGGAAAATGAAGAAGTTGCTTGTTACAAGCAATTCCTTCCATTTTACACAATGTTTTCCCAATTGCTTTTCTTGAGGGGTGTCAAAAGGTATCATTGTGTGGGGAATGGGTTAACCTGGATGCAAATGAATGAATGAAAGTGTACTTTGTAATGATATAACTGAAATATTGTTTAACCCTTTGCCGTCAAAATAAAACCATACTCTTTGGTAGAAAACATTGTGGGAAAAGGAGAAATTGCTTGTCACAAGCAATTTCTCCTTTTTCCACAATGATTTCTCAAGTATAACATCACAGCGATGTAAGATCCCTGATTTTTAAAGGAAAAGGTTAAAGTAGCAAATCCATATATAGATAAATTGACAGTTTTCCAGGACTAAGTTACAAACATTGTATTAGGGGAAAAATACATCTACATATTTCTTTTCAGAAACATGCCAGATATTGACACACTGATGCAAGAATGGCCCCCAGAGTTTGAAGAACTATTAAAAGAGGTAATCTTGAATTTCTTTTCATTACTTTGTTCTTAATGGGATATAACAATCAAAATTTTAGGAGTTTTGGTGAACAAATTTAACTTCTTCTGTGATAACATTGAAAAAAGTGTATAAAAAAGAGGAAAGACTAATGCTCATTTTGCTAATAAATTGTTGAAAGAATTGAACTATGAACACTTTCAACTATCCCAATTTCATGCAACCCATCATAGATATAATCCATTGCTCCACAATGACGCTTTTTGATGCCCTCAAGAATTACGATAATCAAAAGCTGTGTGAAAAAAGGAGAAATTGCTTGTCACAAGCAATTTATCAATTTCTCACATTTTTTCTACCCTATTTGGCACTTTATTCCAATTGTAGCTCAATCTTAAATGTTGTCTGCAACTTCTTTTAATTTGGACTAGTCTAAAATTATATCATTTGGTAGTTGGTAAAGGAAATATTTTGCTTGGTGTGATGAAATGACATTAGTCTAATTTAGTGAAAATTAAATTTCTATGGATTAAAGAATCCTTCAATGTTTGTGTTTTTTTCCATTGAAAATCTTATCAAGTCTCAAGAGGTAATTTATCGAGGACAGGTGTTTTTTAAGGCCCTTTCACCAATTCTTATACTAAGTTTACAACCCCAATTTTAATATCTATATAAATGATGTTAGTAGTTTAAATTTTATTTTAATATCAAGTTGAGACTTTGTCCTTTCATATAGTACAAAAACAATTGTTTGCATGCATACAAAAGGACTCACTTGAATTTTAAAAAGATACTTTTTTTCTGTAAGTTATTGACTACTTAATCTACAATAGCTCTTTTTATACGCATGCAAACAAAACTTTTTTGTAATATATTAAAAGACAAAAGTTTCAAGTACAATAATAACATAATTGAACCAGCTAGGGGGGCCATAAACGTAGTACAAGAAATACACTGAGTAACTTGCAAATAAACTTGGTAATTTTCAAACCCTAATGGCTCTTTTTTATGCTTCCGAAAAATTTTCGGGGGAGCATATAGTCGTCGATGTGTGCACGCGTCCTGCCATCTGTCTGTCTGTCAGACGTCATGTCTTAGGAACCCCTGGGTGTAATCGGATGAAGCTTCATATATAATCTTCCTAGGAATTTTCCAAGACACCTTTTTTGAATTTTCTCAATTCAAGACTGTGTCATGGAAAAAGGGGCCTTAATATAAAAGTTAGTTTTTTGCCAATTTCTCCTAGTCTAATAGTCAGAATTTTATGAAATTTCATATTTGAGTAGGAAATCAGATCTTCTTGACCTTAGACAATCAAAAATTTATGTTAAAAAAAACGTCATGGGAAAAGAGGCCTAAATGTTAAAAGCTTTATGTAAGCTTTCTTTTTATCCTGCAAAAAATCATTCTGGCCATAACTTTTGATTGGTTACAGATATAGTCTTCATGTTTCACATGTGCATTGCTTGTGACAAACCCTTTTTGTTTCTAAATTCAAGGTCATCAGTCAAGGTGAAGGTCATGTGTCAAGGCCAGATTTTAAAAAATTAAAACTGGCCATAATTTTGAAATGGTCAGTGATACAGCCTCCATATTTCAAATGTTTATTACTTGTGACAAGACCTTGTATTAGAAAATTAAGGCAAGGATATTGCCCAACGTCAAGGTCAAATTGTCAAGGTCAATGATTTCCATCATAAAAACTCAAAGTTGGCCATAACTTTTAATTGAAATGAGATTTAATATTCATATTTCACATGTTTATTGTTTGTGAAAAGATCTTTTTGTTGCTACCAAGTTCAATGTCAAAGTCAAAGTCATTTCTCAAGGTAAAAAAATGGAAAATTAAAACTTTAAAATTGGCCATAATTTTGCAATAGTAAGTTATATAACCTTCATATGTTTATCACTTGTGACAAAACCTTTCAGTAGATAACTAAGACAAGGGTCTTGGTCAAGGTCAAATTCCAACTGACAAGTGATTGCAATTTCTGTCTTTGAAAAGGTAGGACGCTAAAACGAAAATGACATTTGGTGATTTGTCCTCCAATCTTAATCAGGTTATATTGTGGGTGAAAACATCTTCTAGCACCACCACAGGAGCTAAAACAGCTGGGGATCTGGATGGAACTGAAGTAGTGAAGAAGGTTGTGTCCGCCAAAAGGCGCACTTGTCCAAGGTCCCTGATTTTGTTAGGGACAAAAACTTTGTATATCATGAAAGATGTCTAGTGCCATATATGACATGCTGTTCCATTTCCTACTGCAATAGTACTAGCTTCTTGTGGATTGTAAGTGTCCTAAACTTTTTCTCCACAAACCTGGGAACCATTCGGGGAGCATAACCCGTCACTGACAGCTTTTGTTTATTCTTGGCAACAATAATATTTTTTCATCATATATTGCTTTAGAATACACTCGTCCATTTATCGACACTATAGCCATCCATTTATATGTCAAAAATACATATAAAGATATTGATATTTACAGGTTGGTTTACCTACAGCAGAACTAGACTGTGATTTAGGAGAATATGTGGAAATTGTTTGTTGTAAGTACTTTGCTTAACTGATTCCCACAAAATGATGCCTTTTGATGCCTCTCAAAAAACAATAGGGAAAACATTGTGTAAAATGAAGAAATTGCTTGAAACAATGGGTAAAATGTTGTCCTTACTCATTAACAGACAACAAAACTTTAGACTGGTCCAATTTGAAATAAGTTGCTGACAAAAATGTCAAGTTAATATTTGATATTTTTGGAGCTTGCTTGTAAAGCCCCCTTGCTATGAGTGAGACAGTTGTCATAATCAAGTTGGTGAATGTGCCTTGGTACATCATCAATAGGTCCAAATTTAGCCAGAGCATATCTCCTACATCTATAGATAGATTACAAAATAACATGACACAATTGTTCTTCATCATGAGTAGATATGCCGTTTGAAACAAATTTTTGGGAAGCTCTGAGGTCAAGGTTATAGCTGAAGGTCAAGGCTTCATTTTGAGCATAACATTGAGCAGAATATGCTCATTGTGAGCTCTTTGGATACTTACTTGTCGTCAACAATTCAGTGTTTCTACTCTTCAGGTCACAATTTATGGCTCAATCATTCTCAATCTTGCTGAAAATATTTATATAAGCATGAGGAAGAACCCTATTGATTATGGTGACATTCTGACCAATGTCAAGTTAAAAGCGGACTTGTTGACATTTTCCTTTTTACCACTTTAGAGGTCACAATTTTGTCTAAATCTTTCTCAAACTTTCTGAAAGTATTTGTATAGGCATGAGGAAGCACCCTCTTGAATTTGATGAAAATATGACGAATATCTAGGGAAAAGGGGGATTGTTGACAATTTCCGTCTTATCATCCTAAAGGTTAACAATTTTGACTCGATCTTTCTCCAACTTATCATAAATGTTTGATGTTTGATAGCAATGGGAAAGAACCCACTTGATTGTGGTGACTTTCTGACCAATATGAAGGGAAAACAGGCCTTATTAACAATGTCCTTTTTACCACTCTAGAGGTCACAAGTTTGGCTCAATCTTTCTCAAACTTGCTGAAAATGTTTGTATAGTCATGGGGAAGAACTCTATTGATTATGGTGACATTCCTACTAATATTGAGAAACGGCCTCATTAACAATTTCCTTTTACCGCTCTAGAGGTAATAATGTTGGCTAAATCTTTCTTAAACTAATTGCAAATGCTTGTATTGTCATTAAAAAAGAACCTTCAATGAATATTTTGGAATGTGGCATTAATCGCATTATCATTTTTCTTCTCATTCAATGACAACTGCATGTATTCATATCCATTTGTAAAATATCTAATTGATTTCAAATTTGTGTTGATTCATTAGCTTGAGAAAGTGAGTTCAGATGAGCGATCTAGGGCCATCTTGGCCCTCTCATTTTGATTTTGTATTTTGTAATAAAGAAATAGAATTATTAGTTTTCTCATGTGAGATTGATGAATATTTCATTTGTGAACAACAGAAGCTTTTTTTCATTCATGAGTCTGTCTAAAATATTGCTTTATTGATCACTCATTGAAAAAAAAATTAACCCTTTCGTGATTTTCAAAATATTAGTCTTGTCTAATTTTGGAAGAAGTCAAAGAAAACAATTAAATATGACTGCAGTATTAAAATTAACTGACCTACAGGGAACAAAAATTTGGGAAGAGAAGAAATTGCTTGTCACAAGCAATTTCTTCTTTTACCACATTTTTCTCAATTATAAAATGACATGGACTTAAAAAGAAGGGTTTGTACAGGAAAGGTTTAATAATAAGTTGAAACAAACAATCATACTTTTCTATTGCAGCTATTTTGGACATACCCATCTATAAAAACACAAGTCATCATAATGAAAAAGTACAAGCCTTACATGTGTTGTTTACCTTGTTCTCTGAGTTCAAGAACTCTCAGGTTTGTATAGCCTTCTCATGGCATGTGTTAACCCATTCCGACACAATCCTGCTTTAATATGCTGCTCAAGGTTCTAGAAAACAATGTGGAAAATGAAGAAATTTGCTTGTTACAAGCAATTTCTACATTTTCCACATTGTTTGCTACTAAGAATGATAGAGATATCTACCTGAACATGTCTTCTGCAACTCTTTGTATTTGCATCCGTCTAAAATATTGTCATCAGGTAATAGGTTAAATACCTTCATTGTACATAAACCCTGGCGGCGTCAAATATCCTTTTCGGCATTTGCTCTCACGAATGGTAGGATAATCGTAAACCATTGGGGATAGCAGCTGGAGGCTAGGAAAGGATGTAGTGGTAGTAACAGTGTGAGAAATACCAGGAATCCATTGTTAGGGGCTCCAGCTGCCGCAATATGACTCAGATACTGTTAAAAGTGGCGTTAAACCACATTCAATCAATCATTCTACATAAGTAGTACCTTTTGATTTTTAGACTTTGCTGAGGAAGAAAGGGGAACTTAACCCTAAATCCAATTTTTTTAAGGTCCTCAAGAAAAAAGATTTGGAAAACTTTGTGGAAAATGAAGAAGTTGCTAATGATAAGGCCGTATCTTCATTTACACACTATTTTCTACTCAAAAAGCCCAAGGTTTCTAATTTTTCATGAATTTGAAGTAGTTGTCTATAACTTCTTTCAATTCGGACCAGTCAAAAATTTTGCCATCTGTCTATCCAAACCTGCATTATTGAGATTAGGGAATATTGTTTGTGTTCATCTGCCAAGCTGTCTATTTACATATCCAAAACTTTATCTGCTAACTTAACATCTTCACATTACATCAAAACAGGTTTATCTTTTTATACCTCCTGCAAAACAGGAATATCCTGGTTCAGCATGACAAGAGTTAAGGGAGCACTATTGTTTTTGTATCTTTCAGCATTTCAAGTCACTAGCTGAAGATAACAGACTGGACAATGCCCTCAAAACAGATTACCAGGAAGATCAGGGACCTGACAGATTTGTGTTGTGAAACAAAACTGAATTGTGATTCAAATGTTTATAAGACAAGCCTTTTTAGCTCACCCGAGCACAAAGTGCTGTGGGTGAGCTATTGTGATCGGTCATCGTCCGTCCATCCATTCCTTTGTCCACAATTACAAAAAAAAAATCTCCTAATTTAATCAAGGAATTTCAACCAAATTTCACTGAAATGAACCCTAGATAATGCTCTTTCAAAATACTTCAAAAAATTGAAATCCATGAAGAACTCTGAATGTCATGGCAACCAAGTGAAAAAAAAATAAAAAATCTTCTCCCTAAACTAAAGGTCTAGAGCTTTAATATTTGGTATGTTTTGATGCATATTGAACCTCTACCGAAATACTTTAAAGAATTACCGAACTCTGACAATTAGCCCTTTGCTATGAGATCTGTCGATATACTTAGGATTAAAGGAGAAAATTTTTAAAAATCTTCCTCTCCAAAATGGTAAGGAGTAGACTTTGATATTTTATTTATTCCATACTGATCGGTAAATGATGATCATGGTCCTCTTGTTTCTTATTTTTCATCAATATTAATGAAAACAGTTGTTCTAAATTCTTCTGTGAATCAAAATGTACAAATGTATGCTGATAGGTCAATGGCCTAACCCCTGATCCATGTAGATGATGGGTTAATGGACTAGACCCCTGATCCATGTTAGGTAAGAGTTATGGCCTAACTCATGATCCATGATTTGCCATCCCATAATTCTGGTTAACAAGATGGTTTTGTAAAAAAGAAGCAATTTCTCATTATTCCATAATAATAACTTTCATATGTTATCAATATATCTCAAAGTTCGAAATTTATCAAATGTACCACACTATGAATAATAAGCATTCTGACATATGAAAAAAATGTTAAAACAGTAAAACTGATATTACAAAGGACAAATAACATATTGAGTTATTAGCATTTACTTATTACCCCCCTAATGCTTTCTAAACAGATTTTAATCCTTTCCCGTTGTGCAAAATTTAGACCTGTCCAAGGTTTTGGTGAAAATTTAAAGTGGATTTAATTTGAAAAGTAACCATTCAGTAGAATAGAAAATACTGTAAATATTAAAAATGAAGAAATTGCCTGTTGCAAGCAATTTCTTCTTTTTCTACAATTATTTCTCAATTATGAAATCACAAGGACATAAAAAATCAGGGATTGAACAGGAAAGGGTTCAAATAAAATTGAAGAGTGTATAAAAAGCATTGTCATTAACATTTGTGAGAAATTTTTGATTTATATAATTTACCAATTTTTGTCTTTTAAGTTATGATTGTATAGATATTAGAAGGATCAAATAAATTATTGAAACACTTTACATAATTTGTCACTTTTATTAACCTGTTTACAGATGGAAAAAATTTAGACTGGTCCAAAGTGAAAGGACTTGCAGACGGCAATTCAAAGTTTATGAAATTTTAGGTTTTTTCATTTTTCTGGGTAGTGGAAAATGAAGAATTTGCTTGTTAAAATTCCCATCCTTAGCTAACCTGAACAAAAAGTGCTCATGGACATTTTGTGATCATCGAATGTCTGACGTCCGGCGTCAGCAATTGAAGAGTTTACACTCTAGAGGCCACAATTTTGACCCAATCTTCAATAAACTTGGTCAGAATAAGTGTTAGTTCATAAGGATGAACCCTGTTGATTATGGGAGGATTCTCTTGGAACACACAGTAAAACTAGGCCTTAGTGATAATAACTTTGTTTACACTCTAGTGACCATAATTTCGGCTCAATCTTCATGAAACTTTGGTATGTAGAATTTCTTGATTTTGAGTAAACAAACTGTCCGCCCGTCAGTCAGTCCGTCTGTCCTGCTTTCGTGTCCGCTCTGTATCTTCTACATGCAATAGTGGATTTCAATATAACTTTGCACAAATGTTCACTGCTATAAGACGGCGTGCCGTGAAAAAGACCCAGGTTCCTATCTCAAAGGTCAAGGTCACAATCTGGGGTCAAAGGTAAAAAATTGGCACTTTTTGCCGTGTCTGCTCTGTAACTTCTATAATCATGCACACAGGTACAAATTTCTTTCATACAAATGTTCACCACCTTCAGACGACGTGTCAAAAAAGACCCAGGTTCCAATCCCAAATGTGAAGGTTGCAATCTGGGGTCAAAGGTAAAAAATCATCACTTTTTGCTGTGTCCTCTCTGTAACTTCTTTAATCATGTTCACAGGTACAAATTTCTTCATACAAATGTTCACCACCTTCAGACGACATGTCGTGAAAAAGATCCAGGTTCCTATCTCAAAGGTCAAGGTCACAATCTGGGGTCAAAGGTAAAAAATTGGCACTTTTTGCCGTGTCTGCTCTATAACTTCTATAATCATACATGCAGGTGCAAATTTCTTTCATACAAATGTTCATCACCTTCAGACGACATGTTGCAAAAAAGACCCAGGTTCCTATCTCAAAGGTCAAGGTCACAATCTGGGGGTCAAAGGGGCATCAAGAATGGTTTAATTGTATCCAGAATGGTTAAATTGTATTTACTCTCTTCTCTTCAATGGATTGCCTCCATATTTGGACGGATGCTTAACTGGGTTGACCACTTTACATGACCTTGACCCAGTGACTTTGACCTACTTTTGACCTCAGAAAAATCCATTCATAATGCATTTCTTGATTTCATTCTGTATTTATAGAAATTATTATATGTATTAAAATTTCATTTATTAAAAAAACAGACGTATAGATCACAAATGCATGTGGTTGTGTTTACAAAACAAATCTAAGTGCCCCATGCTTGACCCTGTCCTTTTGGGGCATTTGTCACATGACTGACCAGCTCTTGTTTTTATCAAGTTTGTGAAAATTATGGACTCTTTTCCAAAATACTACAAATCATACTCTGAAAATTAGCCCTTTTCTGTTTGATCCCTGAATTTACATATGAATAAAAAATCATTGAAAATATTCTTCTCCCAAAGCTTAAGGCCTAGAGCTTTAATATTTGGTGAGTATCAATATCTGTTAACCCTTTACAATCTCAAATTGAAAGAAGTTGCAGATGAAATTTTCTTACTTGATGAAATTTCAAAACTTAAACCTTTAGCCTTGACCTTTAACCTATTTTCTAAATTAATAGTCTACGGAGAGTAATTTGCCAATTGACCAATCGCTGGCCTCCGCCCACTTACTCCACTTGCCACACCCATTCACTCCAACAGGAAGTCCCACTCTGATTTTAAATGTCGTTATTTTGCACAATTTATGGCCAGTAGCATGTAACAAAAAGGTAGAATAGTTGGATGGCAACCTAAACATTGTGACTACAGTATTTCTTATGTTGCCTAACCAACAAAAAAGGTTAATGAAAATAGCTGCCAATTTCGGAGTTCAAAACTCATTTTTGGTCTTAAGAATGATTTCATTGGTTGACTGTTTATTGACAGCCACGATTGGTCAATTCTAATTGTTTAAAGAAGAAAGCCTTTCATTTGGAGTAAAGCCTAGTCAACCTTTGACCTCCAGATACTTTCAGAAATTTTCAATTTTTAACTATTTGTACTTCATTTTCTCCAAAGTAAATGGTGATTGGTTTTTCCTCTGGCATTATGCTCAGCCTTTGACCTTGGTGATGACCTTTGATCTACTCACTGATAGTTGGGCCTATATCTTTATCTTTTATCTGCTTTGATAAACTGTATCTAGCTATTACTGTTAACCCATTCCCAAACAATAAGATTTTAGACCATCCAAATTCAAAGAAGTTGCAGACGACAACTTTAAGTAGAAATTTCAATTCTTTGTCTTTGTTGATAATGAAGAAATTGCTTGTAACAAGCTTTTAACAAGCAATTTCTTCATTTTCCACAATGTTTCCCAAAGCTTTTACATTAAGGAGAAATTAAAAGTGTGATTATGTAGGAATGGGCTAAAAGTTAGTATAAATAAATCATCCTTTAACTGATTACCAGATGACAAATATTACACTGTTCCAAATTGAAAGAATTTAAAGACGTTAATTTGACACACACAAAAAAAAAATATTTGCCTTTTGGAGTAGAAAACATAGTGGATAATAAAAAAATCACTTTTAACCAGCAATTTCTTCATTTTCCACAATTATTCACAAGGCTGTTTTTCTTGAGGGGTGTGAAAAAGCTGGATTTTTCTAATTGCCGAGTTGAAAAATACAGTCCACTCCAGGCTTCAGTACTGATGTTTTTCGTTCAAATTATATTTCATTTCATTCAAAATCAATAAAGGTATAATCAGGAATTACTCAACAAACAAGAGGACCATGATGGTCCTAAATCGCTCACCTGAGGCATCTCCAAATTACAGTACTTTTTAGTATAAAAAAGACACAACTTGAGCAAAATAAATAAAAGATATATAAGATTTGGGGCTTTGTACAAAACAATCCAGTAATGCTTTACAATAATAATGAATGCCTTTGGCTTTATAGTTTAATCCATTACCAAACTATCCCAGAATTTGTCACCCTCAGGGAAAACAGGTTTGAAAAAAACATAGTGAGAAAGGGAGTGACAAGCAATTTATCCATTTCTAACAGTGTTTTCTACCTGAAATTCTTTGTATTTAGATTTCAATCAAACTCTAATTACTGTCTGCAACTTCAATGGGTGTAATTTTAGCAACCTTGGTAGAGAACAATCTGGATGTACTATAAATCAAAATATGAATGCATTAAAACTTATACATGAGGAGTGGAAAATATTTGAACATGCTCTTATTGAGCGTTTTTCATATCCTTGGATGCCTTGGGAAGGGCCATGTTTGTCAAAAGGATATTAACATGGTAGATAACAATAATGTTATCCTTTGTTTTTAATGTAAATGCTCTGGAACCTATTTTTAAGAAGAAGAATTCTTTCAATGCAATTTACGCAATTTTCAACCCCAGGAACAGAGACAATTTTTATCTTAAGAGCATATTTTCCTGTTACGTAGTACAAAATTATTTAGTCATGCTACATACCAAATACGTATGCCCTTCACCTTATTTTTTAGGAGGAGAAGACTTTTGATGTTGCTCTAATTGGGCGTTTTCAAAAATTTTTGACCTCTGGGGCAGTGCCATGTTTGATCCAAGTGCTAAAATTTTAGCTAACATGGTAGGGAACCATCTGGATATGCTATATACAAAATATGAATGCCTTAGACTTTTTAGATTGGGAGGAAAAGACTATTGAACATGGTCTAATTGAGCATTTTTACTAACTTTGGACACCCAGGGAAGGGGTGTTTATTAACCTACAAGCATAATTTGATCAAAACAGATAGATAACAGCCAGGCTATGCTACACTCAAAATATAAATGCCCTCCTCCTTAAAATGAAGAATTTTTTTTCAACATATTCAAATTTTGCGTTTTTCCAAATTTTGGACCCCTAGTGCAGAGCTTTTTTTGACCTGAAGAAGACAACTTTTAGTGATGTGGTACAAAACCATCTAGTTATGCCCCATACCAAATATGAATATCCTATACCTTATGGTTAAAGAGGAGAAGTCTTTTGAAATTGCTCTAATTAAGCATTTTTCCAAACTTCATACCTCAGGGGCAGGGCAATTTTTGACCCCAGAGATTAAATATTTGAAAAAAGTTGGTTGAGAACAATATGATTAAGCTCTATATAAAATATAAATGCCTTTGGCCTTGTAGTCTGTTGAAAAAGACAACAAAGATTTTCTAAAATTTCCCATTTTCATATGCCGCAGTTACAAGAGTTCACGGAATTAAATTCTTTTAACAACTTTTGAAGAGCTTCACCTAAAAAACATCCCTGCAAAGTTTCAGCTTGATTGGCCTACTGGTATAGGGGGAGAAAATTTTTAAAGATTTTTACAGATTTACTTAAGATTCCCATTTTCACATGCCGCGGCAACCAAAGTTTTTGACGGAATTCAATTCTTTTAACAACTTTTGTAGAACTTCACCCACGGAACATCCCTGCAAAGTTTCAGCTTGATTGGCCTACTGGTTTAGGAGGAGAAAATTTTTAAAGATTTTTACAGATTTGCTTAAGATTCCCATTTTCACATGCCGCGGCAACCAAAGTTTTTGATGGAATTCAATTCTTTTAACAACTTTTGTAGAACTTCACCCAAGAAACATCCCTGCTAAGTTTCAGCTTGATTGGCCCACTGGTTTAGGAGGAGAAAATTTTTAAAGATTTTTACAGATTTACTTAAGATTCCCATTTTCACATGCCGCGGCAACCAAAGTTTTTGACGGAATTCAATTCTTTTAACAACTTTTGTAGAACTTCACCCAAGGAACATCCCTGCAAAGTTTCAGCTTGATTGGCCTACTGGTTTAGGAGGAGAAAATTTTAAAGATTTTTACAGATTTATTTAAGATTCCCATTTTCACATGCCGCGGCAACCAAAGTTTTTGACGGAATTAAATTCTTTTAACAACTTTTGTAGAACTTCACCCAAAGAACATCTCTGCAAAGTTTCAGCTTGATTGGCCCACTGGTTTAGGAGGAGAAGATTTTTTAAAGATTTTTACAGATTTACTAAAGATTCACATTTTCACATGCCGCGGCAACCAAAGTTTTTGATGGAATTAAATTCTTTTAACAACTTTTGTAGAACTTCACCCAAGGAACATCCCTGCAAAGTTTCAGCTTGATTGGCCTACTAGTTTAGGAGGAGAAGATTTTTAAAGAAATTGTGGACGGACAGACGGACGGACGGACGACGGACAATGACCGATCACAATAGCTCACCTCGCACTTTGTGCTCAGGTGAGCTAAAAATAATCAACAATTTTAATACATGTATAAACATATTCTATAACAAAAAGTGCATCGTATTATTCTTTTATGTTGCTAATTAAAAGTTGGGTGATTTAAAACAATTATGAAAGCTTTCTAAAGTTGACTTTCAAGCATCAATCTGCTGGAATACTTATGGTGAGCTAATCTTAACCTCTTACATGACAACCAAACTTAAGGCAAAGTTAAAAGATTTGTTTGTTTGAATGGGGTTTTACGCCGCTTTCAACAATATTTCAGTTATATTGCGGCAGCTGGAGCACCTGGTATTTCTCACACCAGTACTACCATTACATCCTTTCCTAGCCTCCAGCTGCTATCCCACTTAGGTTTACAATTATCCACCAAATGGTGAGAGACAAATGTTGGAAAGGATAATTGCCGCCGCCGGGGTCTACGATTATCAACCCATTGGTGAGAGACAAATAGTCGGAAAGGATGAGTGCCACCATCGGGGATCGAACACGGGACCTCTAGATGGGACATTACAAATCAAGGGATAACATTATTCTCTAAAACTTTTAACCCTTTCCTGTTTTTTTTTTTTTAATTTTAGACTGATGGAAATTGAAAGAGGTTGTAGACGATAATGAAAATTAAATGCAATTCAAATGAAGCTATCCTATGTAGTAAAAATATAATGGAAAAAAGAGAAATTGCTTGTTACAAGCAATTTCTACTTTTCCACAATGTTTTCTTGTGTATTAAATCATAGCAATGTAAAATCCCGAGTTTGTAAAGGAATGGGTAAATAAAATTTACTATTTGTATTACACTGCACAGTGTGAGATATTTAAAATGCAAGATGAAGCCCACTTTTGTCATGCTAAACATAAACATGTTAACAAGATTTATTATAGACGTACAAAAGTAATTAAAAATCTTCTAACAAATAAATATACAAATTAATCTCATTTTTTGGACTTTAATTATCCTTGGTTTAACTCATTCCTACACATCAAAATTCAGACTGCTCCAAATTCAAAGAAGATGCAGATGACACGCCTTAGCTGATGGAATTCCGAAATTCTTTGTCTTTGGGATAGAAAACATTGTGGATCATGAAGAAATTGCTTGTTACAATCAATTACTATATTATTTCCAATGTTTTCAAAGCCCTTATCTTGCATAAAAAAGCAGGTGTGTGTGGGAATGGGTTAACCCATTCCAACTTAATCCCTCCTTTTTACGCCCCTCAGGAAAATAGCTTTGGAAAACATTGTGGAAAATGAAGAAATTGCTTGTATCAAGCAATTTCTTCATTATCCACAATGTTTTCTATCAAAACGACGAAAAAGTTCAAAATTCCATCAACTTGAAATTGTCGTCTGCAGCTTCTTTCAATTTGGACCAGTCTAAAATTTTGCTGTGTTGGAATGGGTTAAACCTATAGCAGTGCAAGTAATCTCTGTAAGTTTAATTCTTTCAACTTCAATCCCTTGTTTTTGTGCCCCTGTGATTTTATATTTGAGAAAACATTGTAGAAAAAGAAGAAACTGCTTGTAACAAGCAATTTTTTCTTCTTCTACAATACTATCTACCTCTGAAACCTTTGAATGTGGACAAAATTTTTCTAACAGAAAAGGGTTAAGGGCCCAAGGTTATAAGGTCATCTTCTAAGAGAGCCACATCAATGAAACTGACCAAGAGCGCCCTTAACCCTTTCCTGTACAAACCCCTGATTTTACGTCTCTTTGATTTTTTACTTGAGAAAACATTGTGGAAAAAGAAGAAATTGCTTGTCACAAGCAATTTCTTCTTTTTCCACAATGTTTTTTATAACATAGGATCGTTTTATTTGAAATTGCATCCAATTTTCATTTTCATCTGCATCCTCCTTCAATTTGGACCAGTCTAAAATTTCAAAAACCAGGAAAGGGTTAACAGATGACTTAGGCTCAGCTTTGTGATGCTTAATAGTGAAAGAAAAAGTAAAGTTAGAGGGGTGTATTTCTCATAAGTATGCGGTGTATTTCTCATAAGTATGCATTTAGAGTTACCTCCCCTGGTAGTATAAATTAGTCTTCTGATAGTAAATCTATATTCTAAATTTAAAGTAAATATCTTCAATAATAGCGCAGATATTACATCAAAATCTGACCAGGATCGATACATTTTGCCCTTCCCAGATGGTCATGTTTTCACGACAATTACTATTACAAAAAATAATTCCATCTAAATACATGTAGTATGGTGCTTAAAAAAGAGGACAAAAATGAAACTTTGTGTCACGATTATTCTTTTTAAACAAGGGCACCGCCTACGCTCGGCTGTTGGATGCTGGATAGTGGATGAAAAATCTAAGTCGTTAAAAGGGCATAATTCGCACAAAATGCATCTGAAGTTATCTCCCTTGATAGTGAACATGTGTGCCAAGTTTCAAGTGAATGCCTTCAGTAGAACCAGAGATATCTAAAAATGACAAAGTTTTCGCACGACGACTACCACACTGAGGCTATCTCAATACCTCGGGTTTTCTCCGAAAACAGCCGAGCTAAAAAACATAACTATCTCATTGAATGGCACAACTGTTTTGATGGTGAAAATTTAACCCATTACCAAAGGACAAAAATTAGACTGGTTTAAAATTGAAAGAACTTTCAGCCATCATTTCAAAGCGCAATAAATTGAAAAATAAATATCATACTGGGTAGGAAACATTGTGAGAAAAGGAGGATAAATTGCTTGTTAAGATTTCTCCTTTTCTCACAATGTTCTTTAAAGCTCTACTTTTTCTAAAAAAAAGTGGGATTCAGTGGTAATGGGTTAATTCAAGTCTCACACTTTACTCAAGCAACAGCAATATCTTCAATCTTTCTGCTAATTTTGAAAATAATCTTCCATTATGAGACATATTGGCAAACAGGAAACTCTCTAGCTATGTCTACCGAATATCCTTGTTGGATGACCATTACCCTCAATACTTTCAACTTTTTGACATGGTAAATATGAGGTTTTGGTCACAGAAAAACCATAATTATACAATTATTTTGAATATTCAGTTTGCAATACTAACTCTGATTACACAATATAAGAGCTGATATGTAAATATAAAATCATATAAAATCATTGACCCATCAATTCCATGTATATATGGTTGGAATATCAGTACATCCAAATCATAAATTGACTCCCATTGTCCACAATAATGGCTGATCTGTTTCTACGGTAACTGTTTCTGATCCACCCCATGTGTTTGATGTGCTCACAAGCTCCCCAAATTTCAATTTGCCTTTATCTGACAAAAAATTAGAATTGAAATAACTCCTTTTATAACACCACAAAAATATAATTTCATTGTTAAATAAGTCACTCAATGCCATGCCATACAGGCTGTAGGTTCCTGGTGTTGCAAAACAACCCAAAACAAGTAGCATAGTATTTATAGAAAAATAGCTACCAGTATTGCAAAATTACCTTCTGAATTCCTTGTCTCAGTTGTAATTGTTTCCACTTTGATTCCTATAAAATATTTTCAAGTTTTAAGAAAATATCTAAAAAAAAAAAAAGACAATATTTGCTATTTTTCTAAACAGCAACAAAGGAGAAATAAAAGCTAAAACATGTTTTGTAATCAACAAGAGGGCCATTGGCCCTAGCGAACTCCCTTGGTAAATGACCCTTTTTCTACAAGGCAAACTAGGTCTGGAGAAAATTTTTTTTCAGATTTAACTCAAAAGGCTCAAAAGGTTTATGTACATACCAAGATTCCATTTGAGCCCTGTGGTAGTCACAGACTCACACCCACATCCTACAGGTATCAGAGCGCACCATTCTCCTTCATAACCTGACTTTACATGGAGCACATGCTTACCCTACAGAATAATTTAACCAGAAAACCAAATTTTGGACTTACCCAAATTGAAAGAAGTTGCAGACAACATTTCAAATTGCCTTAACATTTGGAAATAAGTGCCAATAAGGTAGAAAACATTGAGAGAAAGGAGAAATTGCTGGTTTCAAGAATTTTTTCTTTTCTCAAACTGTTTTCCATGTATTTCTTAAGGGTATCAAAAAGCAACACAGTGTGGTATTAGGTTAAAGAACAATACATTCAGAGTCACCCTTAATTCAGGACATTGACATGTCGATTTTTAACAGCATTATTTTGCAAAATGTATGACCAGTAGAAAGTAACAAAAAATTAAAATGGTTGGTTGGCGACCTGAACATAGTAACTACAGCTTGAATAAGCTGTAGTTACAACGTTTAAGTCGCCAAACCAACAAAAAAAAATTAACAAAAAATGGTGCCCAATGTCGGAGATGAAAACACAGGTCTGGGCTGAATAAATGATTTGATTGGTCGGTTGATTTATTGATTGACAGCCGCAATTGGTCAATTTGTGTCACTACAACAGTATTTTTGAGAAGATATTCCTAATCTGCAGTTCAAACACATTACCCCTGCATTAATATACCATATACTGTCTTTGGGTGAGGATAAAAGATATATTTGAGAACTGCTTTAGTTTGCAGTATCAACCCATTACCACACAACTAAATTTGAGACTGGTCCAAATTCATGTATATATAGACAATAATATCAAGTTGATGAAATTTAAAGAATATTAGTTTTTTGGGGTAGGAAACACTGGATAATCTAGAAATTGCTTGTAACAACCAATTTCTTCGTTTTTCACAATGTTTTCCGAAGCTTTTTTCTTGAATAACATCAAAAAGCGGGATGGTGCAGGAATGGGTTAAAAGCATTTCAATACAAGAGTGCCATTGGCTCTAAAGCGCTCACCTGAGATAAAGCTTATAAAACACAGGGTAATTATCAAAGAGAGTGACTAGTTGAAAATCCCATATATGATTCTTTGACCTGTTGCAAGAGATTTTTTTTTTTTTGACAAAGATTTTGTTCTTTATTTCTATATAAGTTAATGTGTGCTCTGGACGAGTCCAAAAATAGATTTTTCAACATCCCTAATACTTTTTATGTAAACAGGAAGGTTCTATGGGTGGAGTCCAAGTATGACTTAATGGTCATTATGTGAACATATTTTGTATACCGGTAAGTTCACTTGAAGAGTGTTCATATCCATTATCAATGTTCTAAAGTTTCTGGTTTTGGAGGAGAAGCTTTCCTTCTTTCTTTTCATTGTAAAATAAGGTGTTGTATTAGTTGGGTTGTTACGATTTTCTACTATGTTTCTATGCTTAAAAATAGCATGCACCTGGGCAGAGCCAAAATATGTCTAAAATGTCATCACCCCATTCCAACTCAAGCCCTCCTTTTTACGCCCCACAAGAAAAAAGCTTTGGAAAACATTGTGGACAATGAAGAAATTGCTTGTAACAAGCAATGTCTTCATTATCCACAATGTTTTCTATCCCAAAAGACGAAAAAATTGGAATTCCATCAACTTGAAATTGTCGTCTGCAGCTTCTTTCAATTTGGACCAGTCTAAAATTTTCTTGTGTTGGAATGGGTTAAACAAACTTTTAGAGGTTCACTAGGAGGTTCTGCATACCAAATATCAATGCTGTAGGCTTTCTCCTTTAACCCATAACAAGACGGCACAATTTTTCACTAGTCCAAAATGAAAGGAGTTGCAGACGACAATTTCAAGTTTGTGAAATCATAGATCTTTTCAATTATCTGGCTAGAAAAAATTAGTTAAAATGAAGAAATTGCTTGTTACATTTTTCTTGAGGGGCGGCCAAAAGCCTCACTGTTTTGGGATGGGTTACGATTGATTGATTGAATGGGGTTTGATGCCACTTTTAACAGTATTTCAGTCATATCGCAGCGGCTGGAGCACCTAACAATGGATTCCTGGTATTTCTAACACCTGTACTACCACTACATCCTTTCCTAGCCTCCAGCTGCTAACCCACTTAGGTTTACGATTATTCACCCTTTTGTGAGAGACAAATGTCCCAAAGGATATGTGCCGCCACCGAGGATCGAACCCATGACATCCCATGATTGAAGATTAGGAGTCTGACGCTCTACCGACTGCGCTATGACAGCTGTGGGAATGGGTTAAGAGAAGATTTTTAAAGCTTTCCTTCTTTGTTTATATGTTAAATAGGATGTGTCTGGGCAGAGCACAAATATGACCAAAATGGAATCACATGAAAAACTCTGTAAAGGTTCACTTGGAGATTCTAGATACAAAATATCTATACTCTAGACTTTCTAATTTCAGACAAGACTTTTTTATGTTTTCCTTCTTTGTTTCATATTAAATTGGGTGTGCCATGGCAGAGCCCAAAAATGACCCAAGTGGCATCATTTGAACAACATTGAAAGATTTCCCGTAGGAGGTGCTGCATACGAAATATCACAGCTCTCAGTCGTCTGGTTTTCCTTCTTTGTTTCAATGTAAAAAGGAGTGTGCCAGGGCAGAGCCCAAACATGATTCAAGGGACATCATTTGAACAACTTGATAAGATTTCCAATTGGACTTTCTGCATACAAAATATCAAAGCCCTCTGTCTTCTGGTTTCAGATAGGAAGATTTTTAAAAATTTCACTATTTTCTCCCTTTTCTTAAACATAGCAACCAGAGTTAAGGGTGGATTTCAGTTATTTGAACATTTTTTTAAGAGATTCACCCAAGGAACATACCTGCGAATTATAATCAAGATTGGTTCACTGGTTCGGGAGGAGAAGATGTTAAAAGAAATTGTCGACAAACAACAACAATGCACAATGTTGCCAGACATCGAGCTATCACAGTAGCTCACCATGAACACTTTGTATCCAGGACATTTATTTGCAGTTTGGAGTTAAACAATACATCTTTTTAACCCATTCCAACACCATCATATTTTTTGATGCCTTCAAACATTGTGGCAAAACAAAGAAATTGCTTGTCACAATGTTTTCTACTCTGAAAGGCAGAGATTTCTAAAATTTCATCAACTAAAATTTGTGGTCTGCAATATCTTAAAATTTAGGTCAGTCTAATATCTTGTCGTCTGGTAATGGGCCATATTAGCTATGCTCAAAATAAATTTACATAGGAAACTACCAGAGATGCTCTAACACTAGAATGTAGATAATTGTCTTACTTTTTGAAGCAAGCAGGCCATGGAATGGTTTGACAGTAGATAGACTTGAGCACCAGGTAAAATATCACAGGCATGAAATAGTGTCTCCACATTGGCAAATATTTGGTCTAGCCTTCCACCCATACAACAACACACCGCGATAAAGTCAACCTGAAGAAATTTTGTTTACAGTAGGATAATAATTTAGATTTTCTATCTTTATGACTTATGGCAAGGGACTGTAATAGACGTACTTAATACTTTTGATATCATACTTGTAATACATGTATCAAAAGTGAAAAACACAATTTTATGCCCCTGAATTACATTAAAGAAACATGGTAAGAAAAGGAGAAATTGCTTAAGACAAGCAGTTTTTCCTTTCATCACATTGTTTTCTACCCTACATGGCACTAAATCTTCAATTTTAAAGCAATTTGAATTGTTGTCTGTAACTTCTTTCAGTTTTGACCAGTACGAATTTTGTTGTCTGGTAAAGAGTTAAATCTAAAGTAACATCATTATTGAGAAAATGACCCCATTATGCATGTAGGGACATAATTTTACCAGCAGAGTTACTATAATTAGCGGAATATCATGAATCGAGGAATTTCAAGAGTTAATCAATTTATATCAAAATTTTGGGTCAAAATATAAAAACAATATGAATTCCTTGTTCATAAAATACCTTATTCACAACAAGTCATATAACACATGTAAAAAACTTGGCAAAGCTAGAGTTGTGACTGGAATCGAATATGAGACCCTATAAAACTCCTTAATCCTTGTAATGCTGATACTAGAATATTCCTGTTTTGACCGGAGGTACAGACAAAGTCCAGACTTCACTTGTGTGCAGTCTGATCTCTGTCTGTACTGCACCACCTGTTTGTCCCCTTAATGCCAAATTTGTTTATCAAAATAAATTTTCAAAAGAAATATTGACCCACTATCAAGCCATCCAGTGCTTTCAGGCCTTTGATTTTGATGCAATTCTGAGAGAGCTATTAATTCAGCATAACAAGAGATGATTTATTAGTTACTAGGACCATGCCCCAAAAGTCGAGACCATTACAGAAGTTGTAAATCTGATTCAAAATATCGCTGTCACATTCTACTGACCATATTCTAGATGTACTACTTATACATCAAAATACGAAGATAAAATAAAATGCCTAGAGGTTGACAGTGTGAAATCTATGCTTTTCCTTGCATTCTGTGTTAAAGGGTTAAAAACATTGTATAATAAAAGGCCTGAACAACCTCAAATGCAGTCAGGACTGTATATTAACAATTTGTTTGATAGTTGAAGTCATTCTCTGATTTGTCTGTTAAGTTTTCCTTATTATGAAATCACATTTGAAAACTTCTCTCTTCCCCCCCCCCCCCCCCAAACAGAGTTCCAACCATGTTTTCTCGCCAATAACTGACTTGATCAACAGCGTCATCAACAAACCATTCTACTCTTTTTGTTACATGCTACTGGTCATTAATTTTGCAAAATAATGCCAGGTAAAAACAAAGCAGGACAACTGGTCGGAGTTGATGGGCATGTCCAACAGATTAAGTTGGTAGGGCCAGGGATTGGTCAATTATGTTAGAATGAATTAATATTCCCAATATGATTAATGGACAAGTATCAAGTTGATGGACAATGGACAATGCACAAGTTGATGGATTAATGGACAAGTATCAAGTATCTTTTTTTATAGATTCTATATCCCTTGCATTAGTAGAAATGCAGTAAAAGCTTTTACCTTCCATTGTTTCTCAGCAATAACCTTCAAACATTTTGTAAAATCTGTAAAATCTTGATCATCTGTCCGTACAACCTCAACAGTCTATAAAGTCAACATAAACCCATTACCATACAACAAAAAATGAGAATGGTCCAAATTCAAAGAAGCTGCAGACGATATTTCACAGGGCACCTACATAAGTATCATATAGACTAAAAAACATGTAGAGAAGAGGAGAAATAGCTTGAAAAAAGCACAATTTCTTTCTCTTTTTTTTGCAATATGAATTCTTACAAATAATTTCTTCGGGGGGGGGGGGGGTAAAAAGTTTGGTTTTGTTTTAACAGCTGTAGAACTAAGGCATTACTAAAAATCTAGTTCTATATGCTTCATCTAGTTATCATCTACACAAAGTTTTGTTCACTATATTGATGGTCACTATGACCTTGACCTTTGATAGATTCAATGATAACCATTGGAAAGCATCTTCCCTTCAAGAAGAAAGTTTGCGCCAAAGTTGAGGTTCTATTTTAGTTCTGTGACTAATTATTGTCTAGACAAGGCTTGGTCAACATTTAAACATGTGGAATGTCACTGCGACCTTCACTCTGACAGATTGACCTCAAAGTCAAAAGGGGACATCTAAAAATTTATCATTATAACACTATGTTGAAAATCACTGTACCATTAACTTTTGTTGAATTAAACTTAAAATCAATAGGGATCTTCTTGCTTCTGAGATAAATATCTCTGCTAATTATCCTTTTGAAGGGAAACATAATCATGAAATAGACACACTAGTCAACAAGTAGATAAAAAAAGTACCTTATTTCTATAAAACTGTAGAACCTCAGGTCTGACGGAATCAAAATCACCTGTAATCAGGTCTGGAATATGAGTGTCATGATCTAAATTGTCATAAATCTCATTTGTTCCTCCGTCTACAGATGCCCTGAAAGTAGCTGAAAAGAATTAATATACCTTTTAACCCATTCCCAAACATGACGCTTTTAAATGCCTCTCAATATCAAAGCTTTGGAAAACATTGTGGAGAATGAAGAAATTGCTTGTAACAAGCAATTTCTTCATTATCTACAATGTTTTCTACCAAGACAAAGACTTTGAAAATTTCATTATATTAAAATTGTCATCTGCAAGTTCTTTGAATTTGGAATGCTCTAAAAAATTTGTTGTGTGGGAATGGGTTAAATGTCAATTTGAATGCAAGTCTTTATTATTCCTTTTGCACAATACTAAAATTCTTTTCTTACAAAACTTAAAAAGACAAGCAGTGGTACATAAAATTTATAAAGGTTTGTTACATTTTGGAAAAAATTTCAAAACACTTATAAAACAGAAATACACCAGTCATAGAAGGAATTGCAAAAACATCATGAAATCTCTCCATAATCTTTTCTTTTTGATGTATAACGGAATTCAAATTATCACTATTGAAAACAGTATCTAACTACTACATGTAATTTCCTAACATTAAATTACTTTGGTTGAATTACTTTAAATTAATTTTTTCCATGGTAAAAAGCACAAGGGTTCCCAATACAGGGTATGCTGTAATATCACTGCTTATGTACTGTAGAAAACATTCATATTTAAAAATCACCCTTTTCAAATGATCAAAAATTTCGCAAACTAAACCCTTGTCATATTGATCCCAGAATATTCCTGATTTAGCAGGAGGCATAGACAAAGATCAGCCTGCACACATGTGCAGTCTTATCTTAGTCTACACCACCTATTTATCCCTTTTCAGTCATAATTTTTTCTATCAATTA
The DNA here is from genome assembly GCA_946902895.1 of Fragum fragum. Taxonomy (NCBI): domain Eukaryota; kingdom Metazoa; phylum Mollusca; class Bivalvia; order Cardiida; family Cardiidae; genus Fragum; species Fragum fragum. The sequence goes on from OX336372.1 coordinate 15,278,512, forward strand.
TAGATTATTATTAGAAACTGGTACAATAATCTTTCAGTTGACTGATTATTAAAAGCACTTTCTTTATTGTCTGCAATGTCCATTGAAGACAGTGATCAGACAGTGAAGAGACCCACGCAGATCACTGTCTTTACAAGATACACATGTGATATCGTTGGCAATATCATGCAGATGCCAAGATCAGAATACACAATGTTCTCTGCTTTGACAGCTAAATCAATTCAGTTTTTCAAAATCAAGTTTAATTATCCTTAAGTGAGTGATTATATCTTAGTTAACCTGTGTCATGCAAACCCATAATATTCCAATTTTGTTAGGAGGCAGTGCATAAGTGCAGTCTGTTCTAAGTCTACAACTGCTATTTGATCTTTTTAAGCCAGATCTGTTTCTGGAATTAATTTGTAAGAGATATATTGATAATTGAACAAGCACTACCAGTGCTTTCAGCGCTTTGATATTAATGCCATTCTACTCTACATAACAAGGGCTAATGATAAATAACCAGTGATGTAATGGAATACCTAGGACAATTGAAATATTAATAAATACAGTGTATATATATATTCTATTCATACCTTCATTCCACAAAGTTTTGATAAGATGCAGTTCTGGTTGAATTGGGCGGTTTAAAATGACTAGACCAAACTTATTACTTTTCTCTGAAAAAATATGGTAACAATCACATTTTACCCTTTCCTGTTAAATCCCTAGATTTACGTCACTGTGACTCTATAATTGAGAAAACATTGTAGAAAGAGAAGAAACAGGCAATTTCTTCTTTTTCCACAATATTTTCTAACCTACTGAATGGTTATTTCTCAAATCAAATCCCCACTAAATTTGGTATGCAAATCCTTTGAACTTGGACAGGTCTAAAATTTTGCGAAACAGGAAAGGGTTAAAGAAAGAAAAAAACAGAAGGAGGAAAAGAAATTCTTATGAGTTCAAACCAAAATACAGTGGAAGCCTGTTATTCGCAACACCAATTTGTCAATAATTTTGTTGCAATTTGTTGCAATTAACCAGAAGTTGCTATTAAATGGAGGAATTTGATCTTAAATCCATTAGAAGACAGCAGAATTTTAGAATTTTACATTTTTCAACCTTCTGGATAGAAAACATTTCGTAAGATGAAGAAATTGCTTGTTACAAGCACTTTCTTCATTTCTCACGATGTTTTTCTAATTTTTTTTCTTCATGGCACCAGAAAGCATCATTGTGAAAATGGGTTAAATCTAACATTTGTGTATAGCTTTTGTTGTAATTCAGCAGTGAATTGCAATTATTAGGATTGCAATGAACCCTTTCCTGTACAATCCCTTGTTTTCATGTCCCTATGAATTTATACTTGAGAAAACATTGTGGGAAAAGAAGAAATTGCTTGTCTCAAGCAATTTCTTCTTTTCCAACAATATTTTCTAACCTGTAGGTTCATTACTTTTCAAATTGCACCCACTTTTGATTGTTGTCTGTAACTTCTTTCAAATTGGACTGGTCCAAAATTTTGAAAAACGGGAAAGGGTTAAGAAGATTCCACAGTATTACATAAAATACAAGTTGCTATTTTCATCTTTAATTTGCAAGTAATATCTTTCAAAAAAAAGGATAAATGTGGCTTGTGATTTAACCTATTCCCACGCGACCCCGCTTTTTTACACCTCAGACAAGAGGTAGGTAACAGATGCAAAAAAAATGAGTGGTCCAAATTCAAAGAAGTTGCTGTCTTCAATTTGATTTATTTTCCGATCTATCTGTCTTTCTAGGTAGAAAACTAAGTGATAATGAAAAAAATTGCTTGTAATATGTAATTTCTACAATTTCCACATTGTTTTCCCAACCTTTCCTGGTCATAAAATGGGGGGATTTTGTGGGAATACTTTTTACCTTGAAATAATGAGGATTTTAGAATAACTATCTATATAAAGAGTTTTAGAGAAATTTAACAGTTGATTATTGATATTCCAAATATGGTTTCCATTTAACATCTGAACTTCATAGTGACTGTGTGGTTTCGAGGGATTTGTTGAATTCCCTAATGCCATTGCTGACCCAATAAATGACAAATTTTAGACTTTTCCAAATTGATATAGGTGCAGGCAACAATTTAAAGTGCGTTTAATTGAAATAAAATCCCACAGAAGATAAAAACTATTGTGTGAAAAGGAAAAAATTGCTAGTCACAAGCAATTTCTCCTTTATCCAATGATTTTCTATAGCTTGTTATTGGATCATTTAAAATACAGAAAAGTGTGGTAATTGGGTCATATATCTAAAACATTACAAAATGACTGACTTGATACAGTGATCTGCCAAGGTTTTGGATCTCAGAGGACAGTGTCCCTGTATTCTAGTCCGTACATTTTAGAAAGTTGATGGGTCCACACTGACAGTGATCTGCCAATGACAATGTTATGATATTTTAGGGACAATGGTGCAAAAACGCAGCCTTGGCATTTCACTGGTGATACCTTTCTTCAGGATATTCAGAAGGTTCCAAACTGTTTGGCTCGTCATGTGTACTTGTAAATCTGTGAACAGAAGAAATTTAGCAAGATCAATTACCAAAATTCAAAGGTCCGGATGGTTTATCTAATTGTTTTTAAAAAGTGACTTAGGTTCAGAATAGGAGCAAAAACATTGTGCGGAAATGAGAAAATGCTTGTTTTAATCAAGCAATTTCGCCTATCTTACAATGGTTTCCGAAAGTGAAATTCCTACAGCCCATCAAAACTCAGGATTCTGTGGTAATAGGATAAAGAAGGAATGTATTTTTTCATCATATAATCTTTAATTTAAACTCTGTCATGCTGAATATGAAATATTTTTGTTTAAGCCAGAGAACTAGGCAAAGAACAGTCTACACATATGAGCAAACTGATCCTTGTCTAGACTGCTTGTCCTTTTAAAGCAAGATTTATTGTTAAGTTAATTTTCAAAAAAATTATCAACCCAAAATAAGTGCTTTCTGTCAGACCTTTGATCTTAATTAATTGCTGAGTGCTTTAAAATTTGATGATCAATAATGGGAAAATACCTTGATGTAGGTGAAGAAAAAGAATTTTTGCAATCGCAACACAACAATCTTAATATTAATCAGTGTTCTTGGGTTAGAGTGAAATCAAAGTACTGAAAGTAGTGTTAGCTAGCAAAACATGATTTTATTGAGTAATTTTCTTTGTCAAAGGTTATCATGTTTAGTGGAATTTAGAAAAAATTGCCTTTTTTGGTAGAAAACAATGTGGACAATGAAGAAATTGCTTGTTACAAGCAATTTCTTCATTGTCAACAATGTTTTCTAAGCTACTTTCTTTGGATGCTTCAAAAGCGCGATTAAGTGGGATTGGATTAAAAAGCATGCTTTTGAAGGAGTTGTCTACAATTCGAATAAAGTTAATTCATGAGCAGTGTCAGAGTTTGCAATATTCCTGAAATAAGAACTACTTTTTAGGCATTCAATGGATTTAGTCGTTAAGCCGCCAGTGGTAGTTTGCACCCGTTGAACTTTGAGAAGACCTCAGAATTTTGTCCGTTAACTTAAGCTATCAAAGCTTAGGCTTTGCTAGCTAAAAAACAAAGTAGGCCGATGTGTTAAGAAATCGTTAACTTTAGAGCCGTGTCATCTCAAGAATTATCGTAAACTATCAGTGACAGCTCATGAATAGTAAACTATCAGATAAGAGTTGGGCAATTTTAAGACTAGTGTGAAAGTGAATCAAAACTACTTAACCTGTACCCTCAATACAATTCGATCCTACTTTCGGTTTTAAGGTAAATGTCGGAATTTGCCAAAAGGGAGGTAACTTATATACGATAACGTTCGGTATTACCAGGTTGACACGTCCAAAATTTTGTTGTCTGATATATCGGGTATATGTCTCTGAGCATCAGCGTACAAAATGTGTTTGATATGTGCGTGTATATATAAGCTTTCCACAGAGACATAGAATAACATTAGTTAGGTTTCTGCTTTAAAATTCCAACCGTGTTCCTTATTATCTTCAAGTTGTAAGAGAATCTTGTCCCTTTTCAAGCTACCAACAAATATCACTTTTGAACATTGTCTACTTAAGCATTTTTACGAACTTTGGACAACTAGGAAAGGGCTCATTTTGCCTACGGGCATAATTGCATAAAAAATTGTAGAATAAAACTAGGCTATGATACATTCCAAATATAATTTTCGCCGGCTTTATAGTGAAGATAGTATCCATTTTTTTAAATGACCAAAATTGTGCGTTTTCCCTATTTGGACCTTTAGGCCCTTTTTATGTGAAATAGTGCAAAACCATCTAGTAATGCAACTTACTAAATATAAAGGTCGTAGGTCTTATGGTTTAGAAGGAGAAGTATTTTCAACATGCCCTTTGAAAGCAATTTGCCCAACTTTGGGGCCATTTTTCAACCCAAGGGTTTAATTTTTACAAACTTAGTATAGAACCACGTGGTAATGCTGTTTATGAACTATGAATGCCCTGGGTCATGCAGTTTCTGAGAAATAAAAGGTTTCAAAGACTGTCTAAAATTTCCCATTTCAAATGCCATGGCAACTAGAAATTTTAACAACTTTGTAGAACTTCACTTAACTAACATTGCTACAAAGTTTCAGCTTGGTTAGCTTACTTATTTAGGAGGATAAAGCTTTTAAAGAAATTGTGGACGGACGGACAGACGGACGGACAACGGACAATGACAGATCACAATAACACACCTTGCACTTTGTGATCAGGTGAGCTAGAAAGAGATTGGGGAATCAAATGCTTGTTTTCTTTGCACGATTATCATAATCATCATTTATTTTTTTGTCAAGAATACATGTACATGTATTTCATTTTGATTTTATTGATATGATCAATAACTCTAAAACTCGTATAGCCGTAGATTTCCGAAACAGAGACATATTTTCGAAAGAGAGATCGCAACTGGCACATGTAAATCATCAAATTAACGAATATACATAGAGTTATTGAAACATACAAATGATGTACCGAAAGCAACGCAAAACGGGGTGCGAAAGGCATCAATTCAGGCCAAACTTTCCAAAAAGGGTACCTATTTGACCTCTGCAGGATCCGATCACATTTTCAAATTTTTGTTTCACGTAACTTCCTGATTGTCCATTTTCACCGGACAGTGATAAAAGGTTTTGATTCAGGTCAGCTTGCACAGTCTGCGTCAATACCGGCTTCTGAAAAAATATTCAATTAAAGGTTGATTCCAAACGTTTATAGTACCCTATTCAAATAATTGATCTCTATGATACAAAGCGTGACTGAAAGTAATAATTTAAACCAATCCCAAATAATCCCGCTTTATTACCCTCCACCCACCCACACACACCTCAAGAAAAAAAGCCTGTGAATTGGTTGTGGAATAATAAAGAGATAGCTTGTTACAAGCAATTTCTTCATTATCCACAATGTTTTCTACCAGACTAGACAACTTTATTTTTTAATTCAACTAAATTCAAATTGTCGTCTGCAACTTCTTTGAAACTGGACCACTCTACAGTTTTGTCATTTTCTAATGGATGACCGGGGAGACTGAATGCGATGATAACCTACAACTAATGTAATAACATTTCTGTTATGGTTGACCATTATGTCAAGCTCAAAGTATCCGAACCATTGATACAGAGTTAGTCGCGACCCGATACAAAACTCAATATTGGTCGAAATTATAGGAGATAGACTTTGGAAAGTCTCTATCGAGTCAATTTTTCAAATGCGAATTCTAAATTAATTCATCGTTGTTCGAGGTCATGCACGTTTTCTCTATTTGTGTGTGTGTGTGTGTGCGTTTTAACAAGCTCATTTACGAGCCTAGATATGTACTTTGGTTGTATCAGTCAAGTTTCACAAACACATCGAAAAGATCAAGCCATTCCATGCTGATTATGCTTGCAAAAAGCTATTTTGTTTAACTTAGTCATCTTGGCGCACGTTTCTAACAAACGCGCGCTATGGATAGCCGAAAGTTCCAAGACTGCTAGTAGTAATGCTGGCTCATTGTAGTCACTTATGTAACATAGAGAGGTCACTTATGTAACATAGAGGTCACTTAAGTCATAAAGAGAGGTCAATTGTGTAATACAGAGGGATCACTGATGCAATTGCGAGGATTCAAGTACATATTTTCAGAGGGGTCATTTCCGTGATATACTTTGGCGTCACTTATTTAACATGTCCGAAATATTTTGCGGCCACTCATAAAATATTGATGGGTCAATTCCGCTTTATACCGAGGGGTCACGTACGATATATTTAGACCGTAAGGGTGTTTAATCTATGATATATTATGTTCTCCGCAATGTCATCTGAATTACAAATGAATCTATACTGTTCCTCATATACCATCATTAATAGAGTATCGAATATTTCACTATGAATTCCGTTAACCGTTGCAAGCTTCATGTTTTTGGAGATGTTTATGTAACTGTATGCGACTATAAAAATAAGACATACGTACAAATACGGTACTTTGAAGCTGGAAGAATTCCCACCAAAAAAGGCGTAAACATACCTCTTCACCGTTGGAAAAGGTAAAGTAATCTTTCATGAAATCGTTCTGTTTTGGATTGTTATAATATTGAACAACTTGATATATATCATAAATAGGAGTAGAACATTTTTTTTTATAATTAGTGATAGTTAGATTGTTTATGTTCTGTGTATTACAGGTTCCTTCAGATTATACCCGATGTTCTTTCTAAACGTGATAGTAAGGAGTGTATGACACAGCATCTGGGAGGAAACCAGTTCGTTAACATAACCGAAGGGCTGGACGGTGTCGATATAAGAGACTTTTGGTTACCCGAGGGTGGATTGGAAGTGGAACCCACAAGACGGGTGTCTTCTTTAAGAAAGACGACTTTAGAATTCTCTCAGATTTAGTAGACACTATAAATTCATATTTACCAGAACTGGATGTCACACCCGTTTGTATTGAGGGGCACCACAACCAAGAGGACATGTAACAATGTGCTGAGTGCACCCCAAATGAATATCACTTGTGTTGATAATTAAAAGAAAATATTCTGATATAAACGTATACTGAAAAAAGTGTTAAAAAATAAAAACAAAAACAAAAAAAAAACCCACAACATTTTGTTTGTTTTGTTTTATACACATCTCATAACTTAACACTCGGTTAGACGACCTTTGAATCATATCTTTGGACATGGAGATGTGTGTGTGTGTGTGTGTGTGTGTGTGTGTTCGACCGTAACTTTACAACGAAAGTAAGGAAAATGGAAAATGTACAGACTAAACAGGACCATCGGCGCTAAAATTAAGTAGCTTCCTAATAGGGACGCAAACAAACACCAGGTCTTGTTTGAAAGGGTCCGATAAAGAACACAATTCTGATAATGTACCTCTTTTTCCTCACCGTATTACAAGTTTTAGATACATACTTTGTAATTCTAGAATATCCTAATCTTTTTCAACTAGTTAACCACCATTCCCAAACAAGACCCGGGGTTTGATGTCCCTAGTAGAAAAGTTTTAAGAAAAGAAAACAATGAGACAAAAGAAACAGTAATCAACATTTATGTTCTGTATTACAATATCTGCTTTATAAATTACAACGAAAATGAGAGAACTTATTACAAGATTCACTGTTGTACTGTTTGTAAGTCTTCTAAGTATAGATGACCGGGACACTTCGAGATATAACATCTTTCATCATCTCTTACTCTTTTTTTAATTGTAAGACTTGCGGCTGTATGTTTTTCAAATCCTCTAAATAGTGGCGAGCAGTGTCGTAAGTCTTTTCTTGAAGGTTTTTTATCAGTCTGAATAATACAAAATAACGAATGTTTGTTAACGTGGTTAATCTTAAACAACATAGACGTTGCATACCGCACCGAGAAGAGTTTGAAATGAATAAATTTATATGATACAGAAACACTCTTGCAGGAACGCGCACAGACGCGTGAACTTTCATGAGCTTTTTGTTCAATGAAGTTTTGTGAATAGTTCTTTGAAAATTTTGGACCAGTAATGGTTATTCTCTCTACGATCATATCGATCAAATATTTGCTGTAGTTACAGAGTGTATAAAATATTAACCATGTGGATTTAACATAGAATCTTCAAAGACAGAATTTATGTTCATTTTTCAATTGGGATAAGTATATTTAAGCCCGATTTTGAAAAACCTTGAGGTAAAAGAATTTTCGAAATTTTGACCCTGAGAAATGACCTTGACCTTAACAGATGACCTTGAACCTAGTACCAACAGAAAGGTCATGTCGTAAGCAATGCACATGTAAAATATGAAGGCTATATCACTTACCATTTTAAACTTATAGACAATGATAAAATTAAGATTTTCGAACTTTTGATCTTGGGAAACGACCTTGATCTTGACAGGTGACCTTGAAGCTAGTACCAATAGAAAGGTCATATCAAAAGCAATGCAAATGTGAAAAATGAAGGCTATATCATTTACCATTGAAACTTATGGACAATGTAAATGTTAAAAGTTTTGAAATTTTGACCTTGAGATACGACCTTGACCCCAACAGATGACCTTGGACTTAGTGCAAATAGAAAGGTCATGTCATAAGCAATGCACATGTGAAATATGAAGGCTATATCACGGAGTTGATAAAGTAGTTTTTTTACGTCGAAAAGAGTAAACTAGAATCTAATAAAACTTATTTGAAACAATGCATCGGTGTTTTATTTCTTAAAAACTGGTGACCCTGTTGTAATAACGCATATGTTGTAATTTGAATGAACATCTAATTGTTTATAAATAGAGTCTAAATGGTAATTTGCTATATATAATAAACAAGTAGTTAACGTATAGAAAATATCGTCGTGACCTTGAGAAGATTGAATATTGTTGCAGAACTGCAGTATGTTTCCAAATTCGTGAACAAAAACACCAAAACATTCTTCCAAATAAGTTGTTTTATTCAAATTTAGAACAACTTCTGTATCGGTTCCCCTTTTGCTTGAACGGCCATAAATTTCTGGTGCCGAAAATGTTCTATGATTAATGTATATGATTTTTAAAGTTTTTATTGACGTTTTTCTGTGTTTAAATGGAAAATAAAGAATTTTGTCATAGTATCGATGCAAAGTACGATCAATGCGGGGTCAAAACTCGCACTTACTGTGTCCTTTAAAACTATTAGTATGTAATCTAATGTAAGCTTCCATATGTGCATTTTAATTACAATACACATATGAAAACGGACAAAGAGAAACGCATTTTTTATAATTTTCAGATTAAAAAATATGAAAATATTTAGATTACTAAAATCATTGTCTCACTTACCGGATGCTTTCAAACACAGAATGGCGCTGCATTTTTATTACTACGTTAACCATGGCTAAAGTTTCTATAGATACAAAGTTGTGACATCTCATAAGTTTTTGACTGGCTTTTAAACTTAACCTTTTGATAGGTGTAAGAGAATATTTTGATATTTCTCCGAGTTACACGTAGTTAATTTTTGACAATTTCCGTCGATGTAGGTGTAAATATCGACTAACTTGTGACATTGCTGTCATCGATCGAAAAAAGGGCAATAGGCGAACATCATTGATAGAGATCAAGTAAGTTCATTTTATTCTGTTATTTTTTCTTTAAACTATGACTATCATAATAGAATTTAGTATAAGGGTCGATGGGGACCATCCGCACTTCAATGTAGGATTTAATTCTTAAATATCTGTTTGAGCGAATGAATATGGAAAATCTACCGCTTAACATACCCGTTTGGAGTGTAGTATAATGTAATCAATTGGTCTCAAGTGACATGTGGTAGTCATGTGACCATAGATAGGCAATGTTTACAAATATTGCTCAGGTCGTAAATGTATTTTAACAATAATCACGGCGCCCAGTGCTTAAAACATTCTAGAGCGATTAAGGGGGTCGTAGGCATCAAGCAAACGCGATTATTGTGGGATTTACAGCTTTTACTCAGTAAAAATCAAATAAATGCAATACGAAAGTAGAAGATTTTAAAAATTAAATTGTAAACATATTAACTTCCGGTTTCTACTTATTTACTAAATAATTATTATGTCGTTATTTACAAGTTTAAATCAATAAAAATAACACATCAAACCTTTAACAAGTGCCATGTAGCTTTCAGCTTGGTCCTTTTTACTTAAGATTTTTTACGCCGTTCCAAAACTGAATAGCGAATAAGGAAATCGCGCGACTACAGGGCGCCCAAGATAATTTGATACTGCGCACATATGTACATGAATGGGAATGCTGGTTTAAGTTTAAAAGAGGGGGCTTACTCGGAAAGTAATAGATGAAATTGAACCGATTTCCACAGTTATGACCCTTTCAGCGCATTCCAACTTCTCAGTACTTTCATTACTTTGATTGATTTATATTCTTATTGCGTTCTCCCAATGATAACTTTTGCCTTTCCAATTGAGAAACTTTTAAGTTTTAGATTAAGCTTGTATTTAGAATTTATGCATGTAGTACGTCTCAATATACCCGTCTAAGGTGAACGATATCGGAACATTTATGATCTTCTTTTTAATAGAGTCATTAAAAATTATAGATTTCCATAAACCTTTAAAGACAATGAAAATCCTCATATGTAATATTCGCTAAAACTGTAAATGTTGTATCGTTACAGCCTATTTATAAAGATGATTCGTTCATAGAAGAACAGCTTGATTAGACTTTACAAACCCTGGACGACTCCGTTGTCGTTCAATCTACAAACGATGACCTGTAGTTAGCACTGGAGTACATTCAAGAGCAACTAAATCCCAACGAAAGGTCTTTTACTAGAAGTAGGACCCCCGGACGAGTAGAACAAATAGGTGGTGGAACTGTACCTCACCCGGGACCCTGAAACGCTGTTAATTCACCACAACCGGGACCTTCGAACACTATTAATTCACCACAACCAGGACCTTCAAACACTACTTATTCATCACAACAGGGACCTTCGAACATTGCCGCCAAATTTGAAAATCCTACAGGCTTACGCTACACCATTCGTAAAAAATCTGAGAGAACATATGCCAAAAAAATTGCGGTTGATAAATGTTATCAGGTAAAGATTGGTGATGAACAGCTACCCGTAAACGGTTATTGGATATACGACAAGGATTACACCGTTTGTTTGATAATGTACTTGTTCAAGCGCGAGAGCATCTGGCTGATAATGACTTAGGGAGAGTAGTGGTGCATCACGAAGGTCTACAAGATCCAATAGTCGTTCCTTTACAACCACGGGCTTCTTTAAGTGCGGACACCGTTATGGGAAATATCGAAAAGGTACTAAACAGCAAGCAAAGTTTAACCATGGATGATAGTTTCGAAATTACTGTACGATCTATAAACCTACTAAAAGGAGGTGCCAGGAGGAGAATTACGAACATTTCCGGGAACAAGATCAATTCTCTACGCTTGAAGAAATCCATCGTTCCTATATACAATGACGATCAACTTTGTATGGCAAGGACAATTACTTTGGCTTGGGCTAAATTACGTTTGTGTACGCCTGAAGAATGGGAGACAGTTACAAGACTACGCATTGGTAGAAGCAACGTTGATCTGATCATACAGTACAGGATAGTGCCAAAGACGTTCTACAAAAACCTTCTGAAAAAGAACAGGAATGAGCAGAAAAAGCTCGAAATTGCCGTATCCCGCCTCTCTGGGGTATCCTTAGACCGCCCAGCTAGTCTTCAGGACAAGGTTGCCTTCGAGAACGTCTTAAATGTTAGAGTAATGGTAGTTTCCGCTAGACTTGGGAATAAATTTATAACGAGTCTACGTACAGATTCTCGTCCTCGTGTGTACATTTATTTACAAGACGACGATCATTTTAATACAATAACTAGTATCGTTGTTTTTTTTTCAGCACGAGTTACTTCTGCGACAGATGTCGTAAGCACTACAGCAATCGCGAATCACACCAGAGCGAAAGCAGTTGTATCGTATGTAAAAGTGAAGATTGTCCAAAAAACTGGACCAAGTATTGTTTGTGACAACTGTAACATGACTTGTCGGTCCTACGACTGTTTTAAACGTCATAAGGAAACACGTGAAGGCCAAAAAAGAAAGAATAAAAGCGAAGTCCCCTTGCCTGAAATGGTGGAAATGTGTCTCGTGTTTTAGTGTGATCAACACGAAAAAAAAAGGAATATTGAAGAGCACCAGTGTGGAGAATACTTTTGTAAATCATGCGAACGTTATGTACAAAACGACCATTTATGCTACCTCCGGGTCATTCCTTTTGAAGAAAATCATGATTCAAAGTTCATCTTTTTCGACTTCGAGTGTAGCCAAGATCAGACGATGGAATGAGAGAATGGTTACCAACCACCAAGAAAACCGCGCTGCTCCTTGTGTCGACCCAGAGAACTATGGAAGGGGTGCTCTATTTGCCGCAACTGTTCTCAGACTAAATTTTGTAGTGGCCCACACGGTATGCAAGGTCTGTATCGATGAACCATTGAATCCTTATTCAGTATGCGAAAAATGTCGGACAAGATGTGACGAATGTAGTACTGTGGAGCTTGATAAAGATGAAGGTCCTTGTCCTGGCACCTGCGGTTTCCATGAAACTGTATTTGAGGGGGACGACACCGTCTTTCAGTTTGGACAGTGGCTCTTTTCAGATCAGCACAAGCACGTTAAAGCAATAGCGCTTAACATGAAAAGCTACGACGGTTATTTTCTTTTAGAATACTTAATTGACCAGTCTATGAGACCAGATAAAATAATTTACACTGGGTCGAAAATAATGTATATGTCTGTTGAAAGAGGTCTGAAAATAAAAAATATTGACAGCCTTAATTTTCTACCAATGAAGTTGTCAGAATTACCGAAAGCCTTTGGTTTAAAAGAGCTGAAAAAGGGCTGGTTTCCCCATTTATTCAACACCCGAGAGAACCAGAACTACGTTGGTCCGTATCCAAGTATAGAACACTATGGTAGTAACTTCATGAAAGCAAAAGAAAGAGACTAGTTCCTAGTATGGCACAGGTCCAAACAGAACGAAACCTTTGATTTCAGAGAGGAAATGCTGTCATACTGTCGAACTGATGTCGATATTTTACGTCAGTCTTGTTTAATATTTCGCCGCCTTCTTATGTCATCGACCGGTAAACAAATAGAATGGGAAGATGATGAAGGAAAAACTGAAAAGAAATGGATTGGTGCTGTAGACCAATTCAAATCAATTACAATAGCCTCAGTAAGCATGAACGTGTACAGGACCCAGTTTTCGGAGGAGGAGTGGAAAGTCAAACTTAACGATGGAGACGAATGGGTTCCTGCAAAACGTTCTGACAGAGAGGAGTTTGTACTTATCGACGAATCCTGTGTTGCAGTTGACAAGCTTGAAGAAAAAACAGTGAAGGAGAGACAATTCGTTCGTATTCCTATTGCCAAGATAACTTCTAAAACACTCCAAGATCGGTACAGTAAAGCGTCTATTCAGTGGCTCGAATAGCTGATGAAGAGGGATGGTAAATGGATTCAGCATGCCCTGAATGGCGAAGAAATTACTTTGATAGGCACTCGTTACAGATTGGACGGATATTGTCGAGGGAAAACACAGCCTACGAATATCACGGCTGTATTATCATTGTTTTCAATGGATAGAGAAGAGACGTTACACCCACTAACAGGTCAGTATGTAAAGGGATTGTTTGCTTTAACACTGAAAGAGAAACGCTACATACAAAGTTTGGGGATGACGTACGTCTGTATATGGGAACATGAATTTGTAAAAGATTACCAAACCAATATAGATTTGAAACGTTTTTTAAAATCCTTGGATATCGTTGAGAGACTCGATCCACGTGACAGCTTTTTCGGAGGTCGCACGAACGCTAGTCAGCTATATTACAAGGTGAAAAATGGCGAACAAATAAAATACGTCGACTTTACCAGTCTATATCCCTGGGTCAATGAGTACTGCAAATACCCCGTAGGACACCCTACCATAATAACTTCAGAGTTTAGGGAGATAGACCACTACTTTGGAATTGCGAAGGTTAAAATTCTACCACCAAGAGGTTTATACCATCCTATTTTACCGTACAGATCAAATGGAAAACTCTCTTTACCGCTTTGTAAAACTTGCGAAGAAAATGAGAACCAAAAACCGTGTATATGCTCGAATGAGGAAAGAGCCATTTCAGGTACTTGGTGTACACCAGAGGTTGAAACAGCCGTCTGTTTAGGTTACAAAATTTTGAAAATCTGAGGTATTTCATTGGGACGACACGACCGAATACAATCCAATTGACCTAACCGGTGGACTGTTTGCTAAATACATCAAAACCTTCCTCAAATTAAAACAAGCGGGCCTCCCGACTGGGTAAAGACTCAGAAAGACCTAGAATAGTATATTACGCAATATTTTGAAAATGAAAGCGTTTTGATGGACATCAGTAACATTGAAAAGAACTCAGGACTAAGAGCACTTGCCAAGCTTTGTTTAAACAGCTTTTGGGAAAAATTCGGACAACGTCTGAATCCAAGACAAACATCATTTTTAACGAAAAAGAGGCGGACGAATTTTTCAAGATCTTTACCGATGTAATGAAAGAACCCTACAACTACATGTTGTGGCTGCAGATACCATTCAGTTGGAGTGGGTTTTAAAAAAAGATTGTCTTCCGGAAGTCAACAAAACGAATGTGTATTTGGCCACAATTACAACTTGTTGGGCATGCCTCAGACTGTACAGCGTTTTAGAGAAATTAGGTAGACCTGTTTTGTACTATAACACCGACAGCGTCATATACATAAGTAAAGACGGACAGTATGGACCTCCTCTTGGCGACTATCTTGGTCAGTTAACACATGAACTCAGCGATGGTTCACATATTGTAGAATTTGTGTCAGGAGGACCGAAGAACTACACATACAAGACGAGCAAAAACACGGAATGCTGTAAGGTTAGAGGCTTTACCCTAAACTTTGCAAACCACCAGCTCATCAATTTTAAAAGCGTAAAAGTATTAGTCACTAAACCAGCAACCACTATTATTAACAAGAAATACAGAGTATTTAGAAACAGGGTAAAAAGAATGTTGTACTGCAGAAAGAAGAATAAAGTGTATCGAAATGATATTAACAAAAACGGAAAATGTAGGCGCAGTGTAAAGAAAAAGTTATATAAAAAGCCGGAGACGAAAATACATCATATTATAATTAAGAATGAGAACAAAATATGTAGGAGTAAGATGAAAAGAAAGATCTATAATAGGGACGAATCGAAAGCCTACCAAATGGTTTACACAAAAAGAAGAAGGTTAGAAAACTTTGACACAGTTCCCTACGGTTATTAGATTAAAATACAAAAGGGACGTTGTCCGTTTATATTGTTAATTCTATGTATATTTACTATTGGTTGTGTATTATTTAATTTAATCTTGTGTTGTATTAAGAGTTGCATTTCATATCACTTATCATCAAAATTACAATTAAGTTGTAATCATCAGAATAAAAAAGTAGCAATGTTGCAACAGAGGAGAAGCTTACAAAACATATTCTCTTTTGTTAATACTCCTATTAAATATAATTTTGCGAAAAATATAACCAATTATAGCCAGTTCTTGATGGGCAACGGTTACTAGCTAACTGACTTGCTTTCCTTTGTTCATGATGACATCGTTTTGAAACAACAGTAATTTTTTTTTCATTATGTCTATACTTTCTTCCATAAAACATCTTCATCATTTGATAACTTTTACGTATATGTGAATCTATCATTTGTATTGTACGACTATGTCAATTAATAATGTCTTTGTCTATGTATTATACATCGTATATATAAAAAGGATGTAAGAATAAAATATGTAAGAATAAAGCAGTATTGTTCTAACCATTATACTCCCTAGACAGTAAGAATATGAACGAGTTACAAACTCAAGAGAGGGAAACCTTCATCGACTTACCAAAACCCGATGGACACATACTGCAGTTCTGCAACAATATTCAATTTTCTCTAGGTCACGACGATATTTTCTATACGTTAACTGCTTGTTTATTAAGTATAGCAAATTACTATTTAGACTCTATTTATAAACAATTAGATTTACATTCAAATTACAACATTTGCGTTAATACTACAGGGTCACCAGTTTTTAAGAAATAAAACACCGATACATTGTTTTAAATAAGTTTTATTAGATTCTAGTTTTCTCTTTTCGACTTGAAAAAAACACACACTACTTTGTCATCTTATTGACTAATGCAATTAAATAATGAAAAACGTTTATTCGGTTAAAACTGTGTCTCCAAACTCCTTGTATTACGTTTCAAAGACAAAATGAAAAACATTAGATGTAAGTATTTATTTCATTCATTTATCGGGTTCATTTTGCTGTTTTTAAGAAAATTTCTATAAAATTATATTAATCCTTTCTACATCAATAAGACATTAATCTTATCCGGTTTTATGCTCCCCGAAAACATTTTCTGGGGAGCATATAGTCGCCGGGTTGTGCGCGCGTCCGTCCGTCCTTCCGTCCGTCCGACGTCATATCTCAGGAACCACTGGGCCTAATTGGATAAAACTTCATATATAATCTTCCTAGTAAATTTCTGAGAGAACTTTTTTTGACTTTTCTCAATTCAAGTCTGTGTCATGGAAAAAGGGGCCTTAATGTAAAAATTCGAAAGCCTACCAAATGGTTTATACAAAAAGAAGAAGGTTAGAAAACTTTGACACAGTTCCCTACGGTTATTAGATTAAAATCCAAAAGGGACATTGTCCGTTTATATTGTTAATTCTATGTATATTTACTATTGGTTGTGTATTATTTAATTTAATCTTGTGTTGTATTTAGAGTTGCATTTCATATCACTTATCATCAAAATTACAATTAAGTTGTAATCATCAGAATAAAAAAGTAGCAATGTTGCAACAGAGGAGGAGCTTACAAAACATATTCTCTTTTGTTAATACTCCTATAACATATGATTTTGCGAAAAATATAACCAATTATAGCCACTTCTTGATGGGCAACGTTTACTAGCTAACTGACTTGCTTTCCTTTGTTCATGATGACATCGTTTTGAAACAACAGTAATTTTTTTTCATTATGTCTATACTTTCTTCCATAAAACATCTTCATCATTTGATAACTTTTACGTATATGTGTATCTATCATTTGTATTGTACGTCTATGTCAATTAATAATGTCTTTGTCTATGTATTATACATCGTATATATAAAAAGGATGTATGAATAAAATATGTAAGAATAAAGCAGTATTGTTCTAACCATTATACTCCCTAGACAGTAAGAATATGAACGAGTTACAAACTCAAGAGAGAGAAACCTTCATTGACTTACCAAAACCCGATGGACACATACTGCAGTTCTGCAACAATATTCAATCTTCTCTAGGTCACGACGATATTTTCTATACGTTAACTACTTGTTTATTATGTATAGCAAATTACCATTTAGACTCTATTTATAAACAATTAGATTTTCATTCAAATTACAACATTTGCGTTAATACAACAGGGTCACCAGTTTTTAAGGAAAAAAAACCCCGATACATTGTTTCAAATAAGTTTTATTAGATTCTAGTTTTCTCTTTTCGACTTGAGAAAACACTACTTTGTCATCTTATTGACTAATGCAATTAAAATAATGAAAAACGTTTATTCGGTTAAAACTGTGTCTCCTAACTTCTTGTATTGCGTTTCAAAGACAAAAGGAAAAACATTAGATGTAAGTATTTATTTCATTCATTTATCGGGTTCATTTTGCTGTTTTTAAGAAAATTTCTATAAAATTATATAAATCCTTTCTACATCAACAAGACATTAATCTTATCCGGTTTTTATTATCCTCGAAAACATTTTCTGGGGAGCATATAGTCGCCGGGTTGTGCGCGCGTCCGTCCGTCCTTCCGACGTCATATCTCAGGAACCACTGGGCCTAATTGGATGAAACTTCATATATAATCTTCCTAGTAAATTTCCGAGAGAACTATTTTTGACTTTTCTCAATTCAAGTCTGTGTCATGGAAAAAGGGGCCTTAATGTAAAAATTCGAAAGCCTATCAAATGGTTTACACAAAAAGAAGAAGGTTAGAAAACTTTGACACAGTTCCCTACGGTAATTAGATTAAAATCCAAAAGGGACATTGTCCGTTTATATTGTTAATTCTATGTATATTTACTATTGGTTGTGTATTATTTAATTTAATCTTGTGTTGTATTTAGAGTTGCATTTCATATCACTTATCATCAAAATTACAATTAAGTTGTAATCATCAGAATAAAACAGTAGCAATGTTGCAACAGAGGAGGTGCTTACAAAACGTATTCTCTTTTGTTAATACTCTTTGCGAAAAATATAACCAATTATAGCCAGTTCTTGATGGGCAACGGTTACTAGCTAACTGACTTGCTTTCCTTTGTTCATGATGACATCGTTTTGAAACAACAGTATTTTTTTTTTCATTATGTCTATACTTTCTTCCATAAAACATCTTCATCATTTGATAACTTTTACGTATATGTGTATCTATCATTTGTATTGTACGACTATGTCAATTAATAATTTCTTTGTCTATGTATTATACATCGTATATATAAAAAGGATGTAAGAATAAAATATGTAAGAATAAAGCAGTATTGTTCTAACCATTATACTCCCTAGACAGTAAGAATATGAACGAGATACAAACTCAAGAGAGGGAAACCTTCATTGACTTACCAAAACCCGATGGACACATACTGCAGTTCTGCAACAATATTCAATCTTCTCTAGGTCACGACGATATTTTCTATACGTTAACTACTTGTTTATTATGTATAGCAAATTACCATTTAGACTCTATTTAAAAACAATTAGATTTTCATTCAAATTACAACATTTGCGTTCATACAACAGGGTCACCAGTTTTTAAGAAATAAAACACCGATATATTGTTTCAAATAAGTATTATTAGGTTCTAGTTTTCTCTTTTCGACTTGAGAAAACACTACTTTGTCATCTTATCGACTAATGCAATTGAATAATGAAAAACGTTTATTCGGTTAAAACTGTGTCTCCCAACTCCTTGTATTACGTTTCAAAGACAAAAGAAAAACATTAGATGTAAGTATTTATTTCATTCATTTATCGGGTTCATTTTGCTGTTTTTTTAAGAAAATTTCTATAAAATTATATTAATCCTTTCTACATCAACAAGATATTAATCTTATCCAGTCTCTTTGCTCCCCGAAAACATTTTCTGTGGAGCATATAGTCGCCGGGTTGTGCGCGTGTCCGTCCGTCCTTCCGACGTCATATCTCAGGAACCACTGGGCCTAATTGGATGAAACTTCATATATAATCTTCCTAGTAAATTTCCGAGAGAACTTTTTTTTGACTTTTCTCAATTCAAGTCTGTGTCATGGAAAAAGGGGCCTTAATGTAAAAATTAGTTTTTTGTTAATTTTAGTCTAATAGTCAGAATTTTATGAAATTTCATATTTAAGTAGCAAATCAGATCCTTAAACCTTAAACTATCGAAAATTTACGTTTTCAAAAAAAAAAAAAAAAAAAAAAACGAGTCATGGGAAATGGGGCCTTAATGTCATAAGCTTTACGTAAGCTCTCATTTTGTCCTGCAAAAACTTATTTGGCCATAACTTTTGATTGGTTACAGATAGTCTTCATATTTCACATGTGCATTGCTTGTGACCCTTTTTGTTGATACTAAGTTCAAGGTCATAAGTCAAGGTCAAGCTCATGTATCAAGGTCAGAATTTCGAAAATCTTAACTTTAACTTTATCTATAAGCTGGTTACGCGCGATTTCCTTATTCGGCTTTAGAACCGTAAAAAATCTTAAGTAAAAAGGACCAAGCTGAAAGCTACATGACACTTGTTATTAAAGGTTTGATGTGTTATCATTATTGAATTAACTTGTAAATAACGACATAATAAAGCGTAATTATTTAGTAAATAAGTAGAAACCGGAAGTTGATATGTTTACAATTGAATTTTTATAATCTTCTACTTTTGTTTTGCATCTATTTGATTTTTACTGAGTAAAAGCTGTAAATCCCACAATAATCGCGTTTGCTTGGTGCCTACGATCCCCCTTAATCGCTCTAGAATGTTTTAAGCACTGGACGGCATGATTATTGTAAAAATGCATTATGACCTGAGCAATATTTGTAAACATTGCCTATCTATGGTCACATGACTACCACATGTCACTTGAGATCACGTGATTACCAAACAAGGGACGGCGAATCACAGAAAACAAATTACTGCGCTGATCATTATCTTATTTTTCAATAATTTAAAGCAAACTAAAGCATGTTTAGAAGTCTCTAAACGAATTTTATATCATTCTTTACATGTGCCATATTATTGTCTTCGACTACAACTGATTGTCCGTGGCAAGTTGAGATGAGAAGTAACCCGAGGTGTATTCATATCTTAGAGATCACGTGATATGTGTTATCAAAAACGCGAAATGAAATTGTCTTTCTTGTGTTCATTTTGCGGTTTTGTTAAATCTAAGTTGGAATGCGGTGCATCAGAGTTACGTTTCTTGCAAATAACACTAAATATAACCTTTGAGTGTATAAAGTTTAAAACTTTGTTTTTCGAGAGACATGGTCCGTATGAATGGTTCTTAGTGCCATTTTAAAAGGTTTGAAGTGTTTGTTTTAGACACCAGCGATTGTTTCATAAACCGAGTTTTGTCACATTTGCATGTCCGAACAAATTTATGCAATAGAACATCTTTGTCTCCCGCACCGCATACAGGTTTTTTGAACTCTCATAGAGAAAATTGAGGAGAAATTGGCTTAAATTCAGGTTGGTCTTGTAATTATTAGCCATTATCGCAAAACAATTTTTGACTGATCGAACTTGCAGACGACATAACGGGCTATTGATAAAGATGGTAAGGCATAATAGATATCGAGACAAAAAGAGGCTTATTATCAGTGTTTTCTTCTTTTGTCTCAATCTTTCAACAACCCTTTTCTGTACCTATTTTATGTCTTTAATACTTATCCATTTTAAAGAAAAATCTCAATTCGTATAGAAAATTACATTATACTACACTCCAAACGGGTATGTTAAACGGTAGGTTTTCCATATTCATTCGCTCAAACAGATATTCAAGAATTAAATCCTACATTGAAGTGCGGATGGACCCCCCATCGACCCTTATGCTAAATTCTATTATGATAGTCATAGTTTAAAGAAAAAATAACAGAATAAACTGAACTTACTTGATCTCTATCCATGATGTTCGCGTATTGACCTTTCTTCGATCCATAACAGCAATGTCACAAGTTAGTCGATATTTATACCTACATCGACGGATATTGTCAAAAATTAACTACGTGTAACCCGGAAAAATGTCAAAATATTCTCTTACACCTGTCAAAAGGTTAAGTTTAAAAGCCAGTCAAAAACTTATGAGATGTCACAACTTTGTATCTATGGAAACATTAACCATGGTTATCGGGTTCATTTTGCTGTTTTTAAGAAAATTTCTATAAAAGTATACTAACCCTTTCTACATCAACAAGACATTAATCTTATCCGGTTTTTATGCTCCCCGAAAACATTTTCTGGGGAGCATATATCGCCGGTTTGAGCACGCGTCCGTCCGTCCGACGTCATATCTCAGGAACCACTGGGCCTAAAATAATTGGATGAAACTTCATATATAATCTTCCTAGTAAATTTCCAAGATAACTTTTTTGACTTTTCTCAATTCATGAGACATGGAAAAAGGGGCCTTGATGTAATTTTTTTTTTTTGTAAATTTCTCCTAGTGAAATAGTCAGAATTTTATGAAATTTCATATTTAAGTAGCAAATCAGATCCTCTTGACCTTAATCTATCGAAAATTTACGTTTTTTTTTTTTTTAAAAAAAAACGTGTCATTGGAAATGGGGCCTTAATGTTATAAGTTTACATAAGCTCTCTTTTTGTCCTGCAAAAACTAATATTGGCCATAACTTTTGATTGGTAACAGATATAGTCTTCATATATCACATATGCATTGTGTGTGACAAACCCTTTTTGTTGATACTTAGTTCAATATCTTAAGTCAAGGTCATGTGTCAAGGTCAAAATTTCGAAAATCTTAATTTAACTTCGTCTATAAGTTTACAATGGTAAATGATATAGCCTTCATATTTCACATGTGCATTGCTTATGACAAAACCTTTCTGTTGGTTTTAAGTTCAAGGTCATCTGTTGAGGTCAATGTCGTTTCTCAAGGTCAAAATTTCAAAACTTTTAACTTTTACATTATCCATAAGTTTCAATGGTTAGTGATATAGCCTTCATTTTTCACATGTGCATTGCATATGACATGACCTTTCTATTGGTACTAAGTTCAAGGTCATCTGTCAAGATCAAGGTCGTTTTTCAAGGTCAAAAGTTCGAAAATCTTAATTTTATCATTGTCTATAAGTTTAAAATGGTAAGTGATATAACCTTCATATTTCACATGTGCATTGCTTATGACATGACCTTTCTGTCGGTATTAGTTTCAATGTCATCTGTTAAGGTCAAGGTCATTTCTCAAGGTCAAAATTTCGAAAATTCTTTTACCTAAAGGTTTTTCAAAGTCAGGTTTAAATATATTTACCCCAATTGAAAAATGTAATTTGATATAAAATGAACATAAATTCTGTCTTTGAAGATTTTTTGTTATATCCACATGGTTAATATTTTATACACTTTGTAACTACAGCAAATATTTGATAGATGTGATCGTAGATAGAATAACCATTACCGGTCCAAAATTTTCAAAGAACTATTCATAAAACTTCATTGAACAAAAAGTTCATGAATGTTCAGGCGTCTGTGCGCGTTCCTGCAAGAGTGTTTCTGTATCATATAAATTTATTCATTTTAAACTCTTCCCAGTGCGGGCTGCAACGTCTCTGTTGTTTAAGATTAACCACGTTACACGCCACATTTTTGCTCAAATATCTTGAATCTTTTACCGAATGTTTGTCACAGACCAGTTATATATTGGAACAAAAGATGTTCACTAGTGTACATACATAGAATGCGTGGTCAAGGCATTCCAAATTTGTTACACGAGTCATCTATGAACAGATAAAAACGAGGCTCTGTTTATCTGTCTTAGATGACGAGTGTAATGAATCCAGTATTTTATGAACAAATTAAATATCACATTTTTAACATAATCGTAATTGTTCAGTATATCACTAAAATTAATAGAAATCATTGATATATGATATTCTGCAAAACATATAATTCCGTTCATAAAATTACATCATTACACGTGTTATGACATTATATTGGCAGTAACGAATCAAATCCATTTGCATAGTTATTACACTAGTGTAATATCACCTGTGTAATAGCAATATTATTCAACAGGTTTACATGTATTTTACTTCTGAGCCGTAGGCCATATCATAAATCAGTCTACTTTAGGGACTATCAGTCTTTGATTCTGTGAGCATCTTTAAATCTTTGTCCTCCGAGAATAGTTAAATACTTTTAGGGTGGAATAGTGTAAAATGAAACAACAAATCAGTTTTCTATTTATTTGATTTTCTCTACCATTCAAGAAGAAAACGAAATTTCATAATCACTGTTACCATTAACTAGAAAAATAAATATTGTATATAAACATGGAATGTTTTGAGTGGCAGAGGTACAAAACATACCAATCATCTCTACCAAAACTGATTTCAAATAATTTCTCTTCACTTGTTACCAGACAACAAAAATTTAGACTGGTCTAAAGATGTTGTAGATGACAATTGTTAGTTGACGGAAATCAAATTATTAGTGTTTTGAAGTAAAAATCTTTGTAATTTCTTCATTTTCTAAAAAGATCTTTTTTTTTTATTCATCAGGGTTTATCATAAAGGGTTATCTCCCTTAATACATTGAGTTCATAACAATAAAACATATTTTCAAGAGATTCATTTGCACATGGATAATAAATATAGAATTAAACATTTGTGACTCATTATTTAAAAAAGGACCTTCTGGACATTCTGTTTAACAAATACATGCCCTTGGAACTGGCAGAGGTCAATGAGAGGTCGTATGGTTATCTAGTAAAGTAGAGTTATCATTCCAAATGTGTAAGACAAGGATGCCCTCACATAATTGCTTGTCATATGACCTTCAATTGTGACCTTGAACTTGGACTTATCCAACAAAACTTTACTCATGGCATAAGTAGTCTTCAGGGGGAACAACTTACTGCGCCTAGTTACTTTGAAACCCACCAATTAACCCATCACCAAACAGCAGAATTTTAGACTGGTCCAAATTGAAAGGAGATACAGACAACACTTCATAGTTAATAAATTTTTATTTTTTTTTAACTTTCTGGGTAGAAAACATTGAGGAAAATCAAGAAATTGCTTGTAA
This sequence comes from Fragum fragum, assembly GCA_946902895.1. NCBI lineage: Eukaryota > Metazoa > Mollusca > Bivalvia > Cardiida > Cardiidae > Fragum > Fragum fragum. The sequence continues at coordinate 15,302,884 of OX336372.1, forward strand.
CAAGCAATTTTTTCATTTCCACAATGTTTTCTAAAGCATTATTCTTGAAAAGTGTCATTGTGTGGGAATAGGTTGAAATAGAAGATCTTTACAAGAATTGAACAGACACAGGTACCTACCCCCTCACCAAAGCACACGCGCAGGAACAAGGTAAATGTACATCACCATTGTTTGGTAGAGGCATAAAAATTTTCATAACACACTGAAAAAGGTTCACCCTGGTCTACCTGTGCAGTTTTATTGGGGTCTATACTGTTTGCACTTCTTTGGAAGACCTTTTTCACCTGATCAGTCACACATAAAAACTGTCAATAATGGGAAAAATGGACGGATACAGAATAATGACATAAAATATGAGATTACGCTCACATTCAGCCGAATTTTAAATTTAACCCATTACCAGACTGTAAAATTTTAGACTGGTCTAAACTTCAATGAGTTGCATATAACAATTTAAAGTACATGAAATTTTATATTTTTTTTATTTTTTTTTGTAGAAAACATTGTGGAAAGTGAAGAAATTGCTTGCAACAAGCAATTTCTTCACTTTACAAAATTATTTTTCAATTCTTTTTCCCAAGGGTATCAAAAAGCAGCAATAAATGGGAATGGGTTAACTCACCAAGATAATTCTACACATGTTCATTTATGAGCTTATATATGAACTTTATAACTTATATGAAGGATAACTGTGTGAGAAAAGTTAATATTGGTTATTATAAACAATTTCTCCTTTCTCAACAATGTTTTAGATAGATTCTTTTCATTCACAGAGTCAAATTTCAGGATTATGATAATGCTTATAGATAAAATTTCAGAAGGAAAAGAGTGTTAAATCTTTCCCATATTCCCCAATTTTAACAACCCTGATATGAAGGACAGTGGAAACTCATTGTTGCAAAAAGAGAACTTCCTTGAGAAAAGCAATTGCTTATTTATTTTTAATGTTTTATATCTCATAAGGTCCTGTATTCCAATTGCTATCTGCAACCTCTTTAAATATGGACCAATCCAACATCTTATGATCTAGCAATGGGTAAATATAGTGGACGGTATTTAAATCTAGCACATTCTTTTCCTTCACACAACTGCATGGTTGAGTATTAAACAGTTGTAATTGCCTGTAAACATATACACAGTTACAACTGTTTTGTCCTGAACCATTGAACTTGACTGAATTAATCTGAAAATGAACACAGTTTCAAAGAGTCTATACTCGCAAACTCTGTCTTGCCTTGTCAAGAATCTCTTTCTTAATTTTCGGATAGTTTGGATGGTTGGCTAGAACCTGTACAGAAAAATAAATAATCATTAGAAAAACATCAAAATCATAAAAATGAAATTACAGGCAATAATTTTAACTAAGTATCAATTCAACAAAAGCTGTTAAATGGGATTTTGATCCCCAAAAAGTACAAATCAGCATACAGTCTAACATAAATGTTTAAGGGAATATAAGCTCTTTTTTATGTTCTAAAGAAATACATGCAATGGAGGACAAGAAGATATCACATGAAACAATTTACTTGTCTTACTCATACTACCCATTCACATGTTGTGAAGGAAATTAGACTTTGAAAAACATTGTGACAAAAGAAGAAAATACATAATAGAAGCACAATGTTTTCTGCCATGAATGAATTTCCATGCAGCTGTTTATCTTCTGCAATAACTTTCATTGTGGTTAAAACTAACACTCTGTCGGATTGTAATGGAGTAAACTGGCAACTACTGGCAACACGTTCCCACTCAATGATGCTTTGAAAAAAAGCTATGAAAAACATTATGGAAAATGAGGAAATTGCTTGATACAAGCAATTTCTTCATTATCCACAAAGTTTAGTTACCAAAAGGTAATAACTCCCCCCCCCCTTTTCATGAGCTTTAAATTGTTATATGCAACTTCTTTCAATTTGGACCAGTCTGAAATTTCTCTGCCTGGTAATGGATTAGGAGTATCAAAATTTTTACTTACATGATGACAAATATCTATAGCGTCGACCATTCTCTTGGCCTTCAGGTAATTAAAGGCTAACTTAAATCCTGAAATGACAATATATGGGTGTATATTGAAAGCACACAGGTTGGTTAAATGTACATTTATATTACATATACTTCCAACTTTGAAAATGCAGAATCTTGAATTTGAAAGACATGGTTACCTTATCCCCCTTTTTTATGCAAAGGAATATAAAAGGAAAAGGTTAGGAATGAGAACTATATAGGCTGTACAAAATGAGAGAACACAAGACAGATTGTGCTCCCCAAACAATTCCTTGTCAAAGATTGATTGGGTGAATGGGGTTTAACATCACTTGTAACAGTATTTCAGTCATATCACGGCGGCTGGAGCACCTACCAATGGATTCCTGTATTTCTCAGACCAGTACTACCACTACATCCTTTGCTATCCCACTTAGGTTTATCCACCCATTGGTGAGAGACAAATGTCAGAAAGGATATATGCCGCCTCCCGGGATCAAACCTTTGACATCCCATAATTGAAGATTGGGAGTCTGATGCACTACAAACGGTATGCATGTTGCTCCTTGTCAAAAAATATTGTAAAGTAATTTAAATCAAATAAGGTAACAAGAGGATCATGATGGTCCTAAATCGGTCCCCTGAGTATGATGGCTCAAGGCTTTATGATATAAACAAAATAGCAAAGCCCTCTGTCTAATTATTTTGGAGAAGACGTTTAAGGATTTCTCTTTTAATCCTAGGTATATTGATGATCCCACCATATAGCACTAATTTCCTGAACATGGTAATGCTTTGAAGTATAGACATCAATACATACCAAGTAAAAAAGCTCTAGGCCTAATGCCTTAGGAGAAGAAAGTTTTCAAAGATATCAATATTTATTCCTAACTAAAATTAGGGATTGCACAGAAAAGGGCTAATTTTTTAAGTTATTTGGTAGAGGGTCAATGGCTGATGATATGTACCAAATATCAAAGCTCTAGGCTTTATGGTTTGGGACAAGAAGATTTTCAAAGATTTCCTTCTTTATTCCTTTGTAAAATCAGGGATGGCACAGAAAAGGGCTAATTTTCAGAATACAGTAATTCTTTGAAGTATTTTGGTAGAGGGTCAATAGATGATAATTTGTACCAAATATCAAAGCCCTAGGACTTATGGTTTGGGAGAAGAAGATTTTCAAAGATTTCCTTCTTTATTTTTATGTAAAATCAGGGATCACAAAGAAAAGGGCTAATTTTAAGAATACAGTAATTCTTTGAAGTATTTTGGTAAAGAGTCAATAGATGATGATGTATACCAAATATCAACACTCTAGGCCTTATGGTTTGGGACAAGAAGATTTTTAAAGATTTCCTTCTTTATTTCTATGTAAAATCAGGGATCGCGCAGAAAAGGGCTAATTTTGAGAATACAGTCATTCTCTGAAGCAATTTGGTAAAGGGTCAATAGATGATGATGTGTACCAAATATCAACACTCTAGGCCATATGGTTTGGGACAAGAAGATTTTTAAAGATTTCCTTCTTTATTTCTATGTAAAATCAGGGAACACCCAGAAAAGGGCTAATTTTCAGAATACGTCAATTCTTTGAAGTATTTTGGTAGAGGGTCAAAAGATGATGATGTATACAAAAATATCAAAGCTCTAAGCCTTATGGTTTAGGACAAGAAGATTTTTAAAGATTTCCTTCTTTATTTCTATGTAAAATCAGGGATCGCACAGAAAAGGGCTAATTTTCATAATACATCAATTCTTTGAAGTATTTTGGAAGAGGGTCGAAAGATGATGATGTATACCAGATATCAAAGGTCTAGGCCTTATGGTTTGGGACAAAAAGATTTTTAAAGATTTCCTTCTTTATTACTTTGTAAAATCAGGGATCACAAAGAAAAGGGCTAATTCTCATAATACGGTAATTCTTTGAAGTATTTTGGTAGAGGGTCAATACATGATGTTGTATACCAGATATCAAAGGTCTAGGCCTTATGGTTTGGGAGAAGAAGATTTTTAAAGATTTCCTTCCTTATTTCTATGTAAAATCAGGGATCGCCCAGAAAAGGGCTAATTTTCATAATACGTTAATTCTTTGAAGTATTTTGGTAGAGGGTCAATAGATGATGATTTGTACCAATTATCAAAGCTCTAGGCCTTACCGCTTGGGAGGAGAAGATGTTTTAATTTTTTTCAATCCGTTGCCATGGCAACCAGAGTTCTTCATGGATTTCAATTCTTTGAAGTATTTTGTAAGAGCATGACCTAAGGATCATTTCTGTGAAGTTTGGTTGAAATTCCATGGGTAGTTTAGGAGGAGAAGATTTTTTTGTAATTGTGAACTGATGGAAGGAGGACGGACAGACGGACGCCAGAAGATGACAAATCACAATAGCTCCCCCAGCTCCTTTGAATTCGGACCAGTCTAAAATTTTGTATTAATAGTACATTTTTTTTATGAAGGATGTAAAACATATATCATAATCTTACTTATAATTTGTTTGTTTGAATGGGGTTTAACTTGCTTTTAACAATTTTTCAACAATTTTTAATTGTGAACGGAAGGATGGACAGACAGACGGACAATGACTGATCACAATAGCTCCCCCAGAGCACTTGGTGCTCAGGTGAGCTAAAAATAGTAAGAGTTACCAAGCTTAAGTAATATTTTTCATTCCATCATGATACTTCTTTGAAAAAAAAATCACTTATACAATGTCTTCTATCTGAAAATAATAGCCATCACACTACATGTACACCAGACTGAAGTTTCGTCTTCTAGAAGTAGGTAAAGTTTACTTTTAATATTGGCAAGGATTCATGCCATTCACTGCTGAAATAATTTGTCATTTTCAATTTCTGAACCCATACTTTTAACACAAGGGTAATACAATTACCACATAATCCCTCATATGCCCTAAAAGCTATGGAAAACATGGAGAAAAGGAGCATTGCTTAATTGAAGCAGGTTTTTCTTTTCTCTCTGATGCATGAATTATATGGCACTTTGTTTGAAAGTAAAACATACTTTGAATTGACATTTACATCAAAATTTAATAACCACCACTGAAATCATGTAATAACATAGTGTAATTATCATAAAAATTACTTGAGAATCAAGAACTGAGGTGTGTTCTTTCCATCAACATGAAAAATCCCACTTAACATGATTTTAGAGATGTCTTAAAGAAATATTTTTGTTATTTTGAGTGAAAATATATTCTACATCGTCAAGGCTACAAATTTAAGCCCATGCTGAGCATGGTTAAATTCCTCATTAAGAACTCTCATTAATCTTATTTAGCGGCTTAAAAATCTTAATCTAGAGAACTCTTTATCTTAAAAATAATCTTAAGAATCTCGAAGAAAAGAACTCACCTCTATTGACTTAGACTTAAGAATTAACATACATGTAAAAGGAATAAAAAAGTAAATTAGAAGTTTAAAACTTGTACGGTTATATGACTCACCAATAACAGGATTATTTTTCTGACCATATTTCCAGGCATTTTCATAGTTTGATGCTGCATCTTTATATGACTGCTCCTTCTCCATTATATAACCCATATACTCATAGGCCTTACAACATGACTGAAAGATGAAGTTTATATGATGACTTTTAACACATTCCCATACAATCACGCTATTTTTAGGGCTACAGGAAACAGACGTGCAGAAAACATTGTGAGAAAAGGAGAAATTGCTTATAATAAGCAATTTCTCCTTTTCTCACAATGTTTTCTACACTACCTGGCACATATTTTAAAATTTGCATGTGCTATGAATTGTCTTCTGCAACCTCATTCAATTTGGACCAGTCCAAAAATTTGTTAAACAGGTAAATTCAAGGCTCATCAATAAAAATATTACTTGTTACTGGAATTCATTTTGAAATATAAATATACACTAGATCAACATATGCTGTTGTCATTAACTTAAGGCAAAATTTTCTAAAAGCCTACACGTAGTACATACAATACACAGGGGCAACCCTGGAAATAAAAGGACATAACAATATAAAAAAAAATATTGAAACTGGACCTTTTTCGCCAGAATTTTACTTCATATAAACATGTAGGATACATTGTGAATATATCTCCATTTGCAACATGTTTAATCAATTCTCACACAATTCCACTATTTTAAACTAAAAGCAAATAGCTTTGGAAAACATTGTGGAAAATGAAGAAATTGCTTAAAACAACAAGAGCCATGTCGGACATGGCCATCCCCCACCTAAAAAGCTTGATAGTAAACTGAAGCAAGTTAGTTTTAGGCAGTGCATTTCTTCTCAATTAGTTGGATAATAGCTATTATACTTTCAGAGATATGCTCAGGACAAATCTAAGACTTTAAAACAACAAAGGGCAATAAATCCAAAATTATGCAAGCAAGAGTTGTGGTTCTTGTGCACTGCACTTTTCCTCAACAAGTTCTAATCACCTATGTAGTTTCAAGTTAATAGCTATTATACTTTCAGAGATATGCCCCGGACAAAATCTTAGTCTTTAAAACAACAAAGGGCAATAACTCCAAAATTATGCAAGCAAGAGTTGTGGTTCTTGTGCACTGCACTTCTCCTCAATGGCATTTATCCACCCATGAAGTTTAAAGTCAATAGCTATTATACTTTCAGAGATATGCCCCGGACAAAATCTTAGTCTTTAAAACAACAAAGGGAAATAACTCCAAAATTATGCAAGCAAGAGATGTGGTTCTTGTGCACTGCACTTCACATCTATCCACCTATGAAGTTTCAAGTCAATTGCTATTATTCTTTCAGAGATATGCTCCGGACAAGTTTAGTGACGGAAGGACGGAATGATGGACGGAGACCATTACTTTATCCCCTTCGCCGAAACGGCAGCGGATAATTATTCCTTTCCCTTTTTAGCCCAAAAGATAAATATTTTCAAAATTTCATCAAATACAAATTGTTGACTGCAATTTCTTAGAAATACCGGTACGACCAATATAAATTTTTTCTGTCTGGTGATAGGTTAACCCTTTCTCACACGATAACTTTGTGTCAAATGAAGAAATCGCTTTTTGTAAGCGATTTCTTCATTTTACACACTAAGGAATAGTAAAGCTCTAGCCTATATTTTCAAAGATGGCACCCTGCTTTCTTCCTTGACAAAAAAAAGAGTTAGTTTCAAGAGAAAGCGTCATCCTGAATGCTGTCTTGGTCCATTAGTCAATTACCAAAAAACAAAATTCTAAACTAGTATGAATTGAAAGAAGTTGCAGACAACAATTTTAAGCGTATGGAATCTTCAAATCTTTGTTTAGGTAGAATACATTTTGAATAATGAAGAATTTGCTTGTAACAGGCAATTTCTTCATTATTCACAATGTTTTTTCAAAGCTTTTGTATGTAGGGGTGTTTAAAGCGGCATTGTGTGGAATTGGTTAACAGTTCTGTATAACATACATATGTATACCTTGTTATGCTGTAGAACTCTTTTCAATAATTCTGTTGCCATATCATACTTTCCAGACTAAAATAGAATGTACCTAGGCATTAGTTACATGAACCAATGATCAAGTTGAAGATAAAGTCTTATTCAAAAAGAACTGAAAAATCTCAACAAGTACCTATTACTACAACACAAATTTAAATGTTCAACGTAATTAAGTATCAAATTTGATATTCAAAAATAAGAAGATAAAGACTTAGTGAGAGAATTTATTACACATTAGAAGAAGTTGGTAGAAACTACACTTTTCAAACAATATTACTCTACAGAACAGTGATTCTAAACATTAGTTTTGCTGAATTAATAAAATCCTTGTTCAGAATTAAATCAAAATCAAAAAGCTAAACTGCACTAAAATGCACTGGTTGTCAGTCAATATTTCTTATGTTAACCCTTGTCATGCTGTATAAATTACCTTACTGAATTGCTGCAATATCAAACGGCTGAAAGCACTGATAGAACTTGTTATTAAAAAATCAATATTTCTTTTACAAATCAACTTCATAAACAACTCTGGCAGGAAAAATACAATTATGTGCAGGCTGATCTTGGTCTACACATCCTCCCAAAAAACCGAATATTCCAGGTTCAGCATGACAAGGGTTAATTAATTGATAAACAACTCTGGCTAAAAACATAAAACATCAAGTAGAGTTAGAACAAACTGCATGTATGTGTAGGCTGATCTTACTCTATACCCCCTGCCAATGCAGAAATATTCTTGGTTTGACAGGACAATACTTAATGTATTTGAGCTTAAAAACAAACATTGATTGATTAATTGAATGGGGTTTAACACCACTTTTAACAGTATTTCAATCACATCGTGGCAGTTGGAGTACCTATCCATGGATTACTGGTATTTCTCACAACAGTACTACCAATATATCCTTTCCTAGCCTCCAGCTGCTATCCCACTTAAGTTTACGATTATCCACCCATTGGTGAGAGACAAAACAAAAAACCATACACACTTACTTGAATATAAATGTCTGAAAGTAATAGCCATGACTTTTCAAGATCTTCAGCATCCTGAGGTAGGAAAGTAAAATGTCATATTGAAATGAAGGAGAACACCAATATTTTTGTAACAAGCTTACAAAGAACTGTCAGTAGATAGTTCACCGATAACAATCATAGATTTTATATACAATCTAAACTTTCTCTGACAATGGTAGATTAACCTTTTTTATCCTGTCACCTGCTATAAATACTGCCTGATAAAGGGGGGTATGATAAACTTGTTGATATCAGGTCACATGGTCACGTGATAAGCTTTATCATGTCACTTGATCACGTGACCGACCGGAACTATTTTTGCAGTGGTAGGGGTGCTTTCTAAAGCTTACTTTTAAGCAATAAATGTTTAAATCTTCAGCTAAAACTTATGTTCAACTAAAAACATTATACTCGACTCTCAACTTTCATCGGTCGAATTATACATCGGTGACGTAGAGATGACGCAATACATGACGCAGGCATTGTTTATTTCATGGAAGCATACACACAGCTTCTGAAAGCAGGATTTTAAAACATAAAAGGATTTATTGGATTAAGCATGGATATTATTTGAGTGAGAATACTTTTAGAAGTCGCGGCTAGGCAACTTATCTCAAGCTTTGTCCATCCTGTGATATTCTATCAGGGTGGCAATGACTTTGGGTTTGGTTTTTGCTGCATAACAACGAATCACCAGAAAATCTTCGACACGTTAGTTGAGTGATCGACAAGATCGACAAATCTAGGCAAATTATATTCGATGATATAGGTATGTCATTATTGTTTAAGGTTTAATTTCTAGATGTTCTTGTTAATTCGTTCTTATTAAGTCTATTATAAATGAATTTGTGCGAGTTCTTTCAAAAGTCGACCCCGATGCCCTCACCCCAGCCGGGTCATATCACCATGTTCGGCGGAGAGAGGTTAACTTACATTTACTGATCATACACATTTTTCAGTCGAATTCTTTTAAAAGATGGTAACAGGATAAATAGAATAGATGGTTGGTGTCTTGATATGGAAAAGTTCATCGGGCTCGGCTTCGGAATTTATCTTGTTCGCCTTCGGCTCACCAAATAAATTCCTACGCCTTGCCCGATAAACTTTTCCATATCAAGACACCAACCATCTATTCTCTATACCTAAAATACCATTTTTTTACACTCTGTACAAAAACATATACAAAAAACTTAAAAGGAGAAATTTGTTTGTAATAAAAAATTTTTCCTTTTTTAACAATTTCATCTTCCGTACCTGGATTTTGGTTTTGAAATTCAACACAATCTAAAATGTCTCCTGCTACATCTTTCAATTTGGACCAGTCTAATATTTTGATGTTTGGTCACGAGTTTAATCTTTATAAGGGTTTTCTATCTTTCTCTGTTCCTTGTGTTTTATTCATTTTTTCTCAAACTAAAATTGACCTGATTCTTTGATAAGAATTAAGATGTAATCCCTAAAATGTCAGAACTACTTTTTAATTTTGCAAACAATAAGCATTGAGTTATACGTGGATACAAAACAGTTCTATGAAACTGTTTAATTCAAAAAGAACACTAGACCCTTCCCCTGTGATTAACCCTTTCCTGTTTCTTGAAATTTTAGACTGGTCCAAGAACAAAAAGGTTGCACACGACAATGAAAATTGGATGCAACTTGAACAATCCACTCATCCAATGTGGTAGAAAATATTGTGGGAAAAGGAGAAATTCAAGTATAACAAGAGGCCCAGTGGACCTTAACGGTCACCTGAGTAAAAGAGCATCAAGATAAGTGATTTAGGGTTTATTAGAAAAAGGCTTTTTAAGAAGTACAAAAATTTACCCCTTTCTGCCCCCGACTGGGGCCCCTTTTACCCCAAGCCCCCCCATCCTCTTTTCACAAACTGGAATTGGCATGCCCCAATGAAGCTTCCGACCAAGTTTGGTTGAAATCCCCTCAGTAGTTCTTGAGAAGAAGATGAAAATGTTTAAAAGTTACCAAAAATTACCCCCTTTTGGTCCCCTTTTTAGGCCCCCCTGACCTCCAGCCTTTTAATTTTCACAAATCTGAATATTCAGTACCCAATGATGCTTTTCACCAAGTTAGTTTGAAATTGGCTTAGTACTTCATCATCAGAAGAAGATGAAAATGTGAATTTTTTAACATGATGAACTTTGACCTCTGGGTGTGGCCCCATACATGACCCCAGGGACATGAATTTCACAATTTATAATATACCTGTCCTAGTTGTCATGCAAACAGAATATTTAAGCTCTTGCATTAATGGTTTATTAGAAGAAGATTTTTAAAGAAGTACCAAAAATTACCCCTTTTTGCCCCCTATTTGGGCCCCTTTGACCCCCAGAACCCCTATTTTCACAAACTTGAATTGGCATCCCCCAATGATGCTTTCTACCAAGTTTGGTTGAAATCCCCCCAGTAGTTCTTGAGAAGAAGATGAAGTATTTAAAAGTTACCAAAAATTACCCCCTTTTGGTCCCCATTTTAGGGCCCCCTGACCCCCCAGCCTTTTAATTTTCACAAATCTGTATAATCAGTACCAAATGATGCTTTTCACCAAGTTTGTTTGAAATTGGCTTTGTACTTCATCATCAGAAGATGAAAATGTGAATTTTTTAACATGATGAACTTTGACCTCTGGGTGTGGCCCCATACATGACCCCAGGGACATGAATTTCACAATTTATAATATACCTGTCCTAGTTGTCATGCACACAAAATATTTAAGCTCTGGCATTAACGGTTTATTAGAAGAAGATTTTTAAAGAAGAACCAAAAATTAATCCTTTTTGCCCCCGATTGGGGCCCCTATGACCCCCAGAACCCCTATTTTCACAAACTTGAATTGGCATCCCCCAATGATGCTTTCTACCAAGTTTGGTTGAAATCCGCCCAGTAGTTCTTGAGAAGAAGATGAAAATGTTTAAAAGTTAACGGACGACGCACGACGCACGACGACGGACAAACGTTGATTGCAATAGGTCACCATGACCATTCGGTCAGGTGACCTAAAAACATAGTGACGTAAAATCCCGGGTTTGTACAGGAAAGGGTTAAGGTGAAACCTGCTTTAACTCATTCCCACACAATGATTCTTTTTGACCCCCCCTCAAGAAATACATTAGGAAAACATTGTGTAAAATGAAGAAATATGTTGCAACAATCAAATTCTTCATTTTCATTCTTCATGTCAATTTTTTTATGCAAAAAGCTGAAATTTCATAAAGTTTAATTCAATATCTACAATTTTCTTGTCTGTTAACTGGTTGAGGACCCACTGTGGGTATCCAACTTAAGAGGATGTTTTAGACAGGTTTGAAAGTATTACAAAACATTACCTTGATATACTTGATGTTATCTTCACTAATTATGTCATATTGACAAGATTTAACTTAAAAAAAAAAAAGTTATCAAGTTGTCTTTTCTGTCATTTCTTTTTCTTTGAACCATCCCAAATCATAATTAACCCTTGTCATGCTGTATAAATTACTTTACTGAATTGCTGTAAAATCAAAGGGCTGAAAGCACTGAAAGAACTTGCTATTCAAAAATCAAAATCTATTTTAGAAATCAATTTCATAAACAGCTCTTGCAAGAAAACTACAAGCAGGAGGTGTAGACAAAGATTAGACTGCACTTATGTGCAGGCTGATCTTAGTCTACACCTCCTGCCAAAACCGGAATATTCCGGGTTCAGCATGACAAGGGTTAATATGCTCCAGTAATCAAGAAAAGCAACACCTACCATCATAGTCCAATTAGTCTTGGCTACCCTCTTCAACTGATTTCTTGCTCTTGGTGTCTGTTTAAGAACCATGTATGCAGCTGCCATACCATATAAAGCACTCACATTCTCTCTGGCCTAAAATATAGATAATTTTTTCTCACATAACCATTAAAATGATTATGTTCTGTAAAATATGATTCAAAATTTCAACTACCATTAACCCATTATCAGGTAAAAATATCTAGACTGGTCCTAAATGAAAGATGTTTCAAATGACAATTCAAAGAGTGTTAAACTTGATAAGAAACTGCTGAAAAGGGGAAAATTATAATGAGCAAAGGAGAAATTACTGTATACAAATTTTATTGATTGAATGGGTTTTAATGCATTTTTAACAATATTCCAGGTATTTATGACACCAATACTACTACTACATCCTTTTTGAGCCTCCAGCCCCCTTTTCCACTAAGGTTTATGATTATCACCCATTGGGCATGACATATGTCAAAAGGAAATTTGCTACACCTGGGATCGAACCCAGGACCCAATGGCTAAGAGTCCTATGTGTAACCACTGCGCTACGGCTGCGGCCCCTTAATACAAAAAATTCTCCTTTTCTCACAATGGTTTCCACATTTTTTCAGGGTGACAAAATGCCGGGTATTGTGGTGGTGGGTACGTAACATAAACAATAAACATACTTTGAAGCACCTTGTAATCTTTAAGTGATATCACAGGATCAAAGTTGGAAGGGAAAAAAATCCAATTAACTTACATATAATTTTTTAATTGATTCCACTCACTGGCTATTAACCTCTTACCCAGCATTATTTTTTACCCTTAATTCAAACTATCTGACAAATTATTGTGGGTTAAAAAGAAATTGCTTGTCACCAGCAATTTTTTCTTTTTCCATAATGTTTTCTCAAATATAAAATGCCAGGGACATAAAAACAAAAGATTGAACAGAAAAGGGTTAATTGTATTCACAAGAACACCAGATGTGAAAGATGGGATTGCAATACATTACCTCATCAGAAGCCATTTCCATGAAAGAGTTGAGAGCTTTTTCTACATTCTGTTTCTGTTTTGTAGCAATCAAAGCCATGTTCTCTAAGTACTTTGGTCTTGAGTCACCTGGTTTGTGCTTGAGATCCTAAATTATAAATTATCAATGTATATAGGATAATCATTGGTTCCAGTGTAAAATCCAATTATCTTTCATTTAGAGAACAACAAAAGCTGTCTCACGTGAAAATATACTTAGTTGTTCATGAAATGAAAGAAAATTTGATCTTACAGGATAGAAAAATAATCATTCCTTAATAGTTATTGTTATTTGATAACACAAAGAGACATTTATGAAATGTTTAGTCCAAAATCTCAAAAAGAATTGATATAAAGTTTATTTACGTCTCATCTTTGATTTACAATACAAACACATACATTTAAAAAAAAGGAGTAAAAGGTGATCAAAGCCACTCTAAAATAGAGGTATAAGAGACAGAGTAAAACAACTAGATTCAATAAAATACATTAAATGCACTCATTTTGGCTACGTTCAAACACACACACGCACACATGTACACACTCACACACACACACACACACGCACACACACACACACACACACATACGCAGATCATAAATCTAACAAAAAAATCGATGCTTATTTACAGAGTAAAAAATACCTTGAATTTAATATTTGAAAACAGGTTTTGGCACTTATTCTAATCAATTTGTTTTCGGATAAAATGAACGTTAATTTTTCAAAATTACTCATGGTGGAGAAACGAGGATTAAATGACAACGCTTTTTCGAAAAGTTGCGCGCGAATAGAATCATATTTGCTACATTTTAGAAGCACATGTGCTTCATTTTCAATTTCGTCACAAAACGGGCACAGACGTTCGCTTTCCGGTAAATTTTCGTACCTTCCGGTTCCTATCCGGATAGGTGCCACTCCGCACCGAAATTTACACAGGGCTGATCTGTGTCGGGGAGGAAGAATCATTTTACAATACTTCTCTACGCCGAATGCAGTTTTCATTTTACTATAATTTCTTAGTTTGTTTCTTCCTCTACCACTTACTCTACTGTCAATCTTATTTACACTATCTTGCCATTTTCGAGTAAAGTTTGACATCATTTTTTTGCTTAAAGAGCGGAGAAATGCTTTCGTACCTCTAGCGGTATTCAAACTAGTATTTACTATGTCTAATGAGGACAGTTTTTGTGTAACATGATAAAACCACGTCCGGCATGATGTATTGGCCTTGTTGTTAGACCATACAGCTACGCGCTTATTTAGACGCGAGTTGGTTAAATTACAAATTCTACACCAATAAGAAAGAACTGATTTCCATTGGCGAACTGTAACTGGTTCCCAAGCCATTTCACCTATAAGGGCATTTTTCAGTGCATATTTACCAAGCCCGAGAAAAATTCGCATGGCTCTATTTTGTACGGCATTAATACACGAGTATTGTTTTATACCCCATATCGGTGCGCTGTAACTAATGACTGGCCATACTAACGTGTCGTATAATTTACTGAAAACATCATACGTAACACCGCCGACGCTTTTGCACTTAGCAATTAGTAGGCCCAAAGCTCGACTCGCGCTTTGGGCAACCGCTTTTGCCGTTATCTCATAATTAAGATGTTCAGTAAGAATCATTCCCAGATATGTATACCTATCAATAACGTTTAACTTGCCGCTTCCACAAGTGAAAGTATTTGACGTGCCTTCTACAGATTCGTTGCGAAAATGTACAACGTTGCTTTTAGAACAATTGATGGACATATCATTACCGATGCACCAATCATTAAGTGCATTAAGCAAAGTTTGTAAATCGTTTTCATTGTCAGCTAACAATACTATATCGTCAGCGTAAAGCAATACGCAAATTAAGTCATCGTTCACGCTAATACCTATGTGTGCTGACTTAAGAAACTTTGCTAAGTCATCAATGTATAGATTAAATAGCAGGGGCGATAAACCACAGCCTTGCCGGAGTCCCGCCTGTGCCTGGAACCAATCTATAAATTTAGAATTGAGCTGTATACTGTAACTAACCGATGTATATAATGATTTTACAGCATTTAGGAGTTTACCTCGTATGCCTTTATCATATAGTCTTGACCATAATTTGGACCGATTTATTGAATCATATACCTTCCGAAAGTCGATAAATGCGGCAAAAGTTGGAAGTTTATGCTTTTTTCTAGTTTCTATAATTATTGTTAAATTCGAAATCTGGTCTAGCGTACTTCTACCTTTGCGAAAACCACCTTGCTCATCGTCTAATATATTGTGGTCCTCAGCCCACTTGGAAATACGCTCGTTTAACACAGTTCAGTAAATCTTATAGACAGAGGAAGCTAAACTAATTCCTTGATAAGACAAAGGAACTCTTGGATCAAGGGAGGACGACTTTGGAATTGGGTTTATGATACATTTAGTCCATATGCTCGGTATAGAACTGGATTGGAAACATATATTAAAGAGCGAATGCATAAACATTACCGCAGCGTCATTTTTCAAAGCTTCAGCGTGTATATCATCCGCTTGACCGCTTTACCAGTCTTTGCGATATCAACAGCTTTTTTCACTTCGAAAATCGATATATTTTCGTTGTAAGGAAGATTATCGTCATTAGAACTACTGTTTGTATTACGTACGCGAGGATTTTGCGAGTCGCGATTAAAAAGAGCGCCAAAGTCTGATTTCCATCTTTCTAAGACTATATCAACATCATTCGAAGCGGTTCCATCATTAAGCTTTACTTCCATAGGAATTGTATTTTTCCTTTCGTTTCTGATTCCTAATTTTCCCAACGATTTCCAAAAGGAACGACTATCATGATTGGCCTGAGAGGAAATATCGTTCTGCAAAGAGTACCAGTATAAGCGTTAAGCTCGCTGGACCTCTCTGTCATAGGATTTTCTGGCTGTAATGTACTTTGACTTTTCTGACGACCTTGGATTGGTGCCTTTCGATCTGAGCCATTGTTTCTCCGCGTCGCACATAATGGACCAAAGAACTGATAATTTATCGTTCCACCATGGTTTTCCAGACTTTCTCTTTCTATTACAATAAACAGAACTGTTGACGATTTTAACCCTTTTGAATGGTATGCTTCTATGCATCGAGTCTTTAACAAGCTCACACCATTCCCCATACCACAAGTCAATATCGCTTTGCGTTTGTGAACATGCCTCAAGTCTATCTATAATCGAATTTAACATCGGTAATACATCGTCACTACGCATGAACTCACTTGACACTTTATTTAGTTCGAACTTTTCAAACTCTTTGCATCGAAAATCGTCTTTAGCGAAGGTTTGTTGTAAATTGTCTTCGAAAGTTATTACCCATCGAAGCATTAAATGGTCCGGCAGCCGCGCCATACTATCGACGCCACTTTCGATCTGAGAAAGTTTATCTATCATTTCTGTTACTGTTATAACAGAAAAATCCGTAAATTTGTCTATGTACTCGTGTGGTATGATACAATAGTCTACTACTGAACGACCCCTTGAGGATACGGATGTAAAGTCATTTTTGGTACAATTCCGCCCATTCAAAATACACATATTTGTATTCACAAGAAAATCAATCAGTAGTTCACCGTAAGCGTTATGCAATAGAATTACATGGCACACTGATGACGTCATTAGTGCCTTAAATCCTTCCTGGGTGACGTTCAGTAGATCTATATGAATGAAAGCTGAGCTAAATTGTTCAAAACAGTGAGTTTATCATTTTGATAATTTCACGGGAAATTATAAAGTAAAAATCCAGTGAAAAATCTCAAAATCCCCTAATCCACCAGAATGTGTTAAAGAAATTAGTATAACCATTTCAACACAATCCTACAAATTTAATAAGCTCTTTAATCTCAAAACAACAATATTTTCTAATCCAAGACAAATATTTTCAAATTTTCATCAACTAAAAATTGTCATGTGAACTTTGAGCTAGTCTAAAATATTACTGTATGTTAATGGTTAAGGCATGATAAATTCAGGTTGAAATGTTTTTAAACCTAACCAATTGCTCATTTTCACAGCACTGATGTATTATACTCAACATATCATTGAGCAATGGCTTATTAAAAATGAGAATTTTTGTCCATTTCAAAAAGTGATTCCACAATTGCATTAAAGTCAAAGGGATGAAAGGCCCCAGTTGTGGGACAGTATGTCTTTTGTTAGTTATTCTTATCAACAAATCTGGCTTTAAGTACAAAAAGGTAGTGTAGACTAAAATCACACTGCACATATATGCAGTCCAATCTATACCTATTGCCAAAGAAGAAATATTCTCAATCCAGCTCGACAAAGCTTAACTGTTGCATTGAATTCCAAGATGGTGCTTTTTAGCAAGATTGTTCAAATTTAAGTAAAAAAATAATTCTTAAGAAGCTGCATGATCAAAAAAGATGTGGTGCTTGTGTTCTGAAAACAGAAAGCTTCATTATCAACAGCTTTATGTCATTCGCATTTCACTCAAATATGATGACCTGACTTATCATTAGTGACACCCACTTCAAATGGTATTCCCACACTGCTCTTTGTCCGAAATATCACATCAAATTAGTTTGTTGTAAAAACTTCTATATATACCTTGAGTAATTTTTCTGCAGTTCTCACAGCCATTTGTTCACTGTCTGATTTCTCACGGTCTGGAGGCATACTTCAACATGAAAAATAGTTTGTCAGGAATAAAATTCTTACCATAAACCTTTCCTTTACAATTCCTTGTTTTTAAATCCCTGTGATTTTTATACTTGAGAAAACATAGTGGAAAGAGAAGAAATCACTTGGAACAAGCAATTTCTTCTTTTTCCCACAATTTTTTCTACCCTATTGGTTGGTTACTTTTCACAATTGTCATCTGCAACTTCTTTCAAATTTGACAGGACTAAAATTATGAAAAACAGGAATGGGTTTATCCATTCCCACATAATCCCTCTTTTTTCAACTCCCCATTCAGAAACAAGAGGACCATGATGGTCCTATATCCCTCCCCTGAGTATGATTGCTCAAGGCGTAATGATATAATATACAAAATATCAAAGCCCTACACCTAATCATCTTGGAGAAGAAGATTTTTTAAAGATATTCTCTTTTAATCCTAGGTATAGTGATGATCTAACCATATTGAGCCAATTTCAAGAGTGCAGTAATTCTTTGAAGTACTTATGTAGAGGGTCAATAGGCATTAATACATACCAATTATAAAAGCTCTAGGCCTAATGGTTTAAAATGAGAACATTTTCTATGATATCCTTAATAACTCCTTTCTTGGATTGCATAGAAAAGGGCTTAATTTCAGGATACAGTAATTCTATAAAGTATTTTGGTAGAGGGTCAATAGGTATTTTTACACACTAAATATTAAAGCCCTTGACCTTATGGTTTGGGAGAAGAAGATTTTTAGAGATTTCCTTCTTTTATTCTATGTAAAATCAGGGATTGCCGAAAAAGGGATACATGTACTTTTCAGAACACGGTGGTTCTTTCAAGTATTTTGTTAGAGGGTCAATATATGATAATTGATACAAAATATCAAGCTTGGAGGAGAAGATTTTTTAAGATTTCCTTCTTTTATTTTATGTAAAATCAGGGATTGCCGAGAAAAGGGCTAAATTTCAGAATACGGTAGTTCTTTGAAGTATTTTGTTAGAGGGTCAATAGATGATGATTTGAACCAAATATCAAAGCTCTAGGCCTTATGGTTTGGGAGAAGAAGATTTTTAAGATAAACTTTCTTTATTTCTATGTAAAATCAGGGATCACACAGAAAAGGGCTAATTTTCAGAATACAGTAATTCTTTGAAGTGTTTTGGTAGAGGGTCAATGGAAGGTGATTTATAACAAATATCAAAGCTCTAGGCCTTATGGTTTGGGACAAGAAGATTTTTAAAGATTTCCTTCTTTATTTCTATGTAAAATCAGGGATCGCACAGAAAAGGGCTAATTTTCAGAATATGGTAATTCTTTGAAGTTTTTAGGTAGAGGGTCAATAGATGATAATGTATACCAACTATCAAAGCTCTAGGCCTTATGATTTGGGAGAAGAAGATTTCTTAAGATTTCCTTCTTGATTTCTTTGTTAAATCAGGGATTGCACAGAAAAGGGCTAATTTTCAAAATACGATAATACTTTGAAGTATTTTGTAGAGGGTCAATAGATGATAATTTGTACCAATATCAAAGCTCTAGGCCTTACTGCTTGGGAGGAGATGATTTTTTAAGTTTTTCACTCTGTTGCCATGGCAACCAGAGTTCTTCATGGATTTCAATTCTTTGAAGTATTTTGTAAGAGCATGACCTAAGGATCATTTCTGTGAAGTTTGGTTGAAATTCCATGGGTAGTTTAGGAGGAGAAGATTTTTTTGTAATTGTGAACTGATGGAAGGAGGACGGACAGACGGACGCCAGAAGATGACAAATCACAATAGCTCCCCCAGCTCCTTTGAATTCGGACCAGTCTAAAATTTTGTATTAATAGTACATTTTTTTTATGAAGGATGTAAAACATATATCATAATCTTACTTATAATTTGTTTGTTTGAATGGGGTTTAACTTGCTTTTAACAATTTTTCAGTCATATCGCTTGAATACCTAACAATGGATTCCTGGTATATCTTGCACCAGGACATCTTTTCCTAGTCTCCAGCTATTATTCAGCTTAGGTTTACGCTTATCCACCCATTGGTGAGAGACAAAACTTAATTATATGCTGATGTAGTAATTTCAATTGATAAAGAAAAATATCTTACAGCAATGACCTTGAGTTACATGTATGAACCAATTACCAGATGACAGAATTTTAGACTTGTCCAAATTGAAAGAAGTTGCAGATAGCATTCCAAATTGCGATGTAATTGGTTATAAATACTGAATACGGCAGAAAACTTAGTGAGAAAATGAGAAATTGCTTGTTACAAGCAATTTCTCTGTTTCACTCTAAGTTTCCAGAGATCCTATTTCTCCGGGGTAATTGTGTAGTAAAAGGTTAGATTTTTATGACATAGCATTATGTGCAGGAGAGCATAGGCAGCCATTGGATAATATACATAATTTTATACTTATAAAATGATGCTATCATACAAACAAGAGGACCATGATGGTCCTATATCCCTCCCCTGAGTATGATTGCTCAAGGCGTAATGATATAATATACAAAATATCAAAGCCCTACACCTACTCCTTTTGGAGAAGAATTTTAATGATTTTCTCTTTTAATCCTAGGTATAGTGATGATCCAACCATATTGAGCTAATTTCAAGAGTACTGTAATTCTTTGAAGTACTTAAGTAAAGGGTCAATAGGCATTAATACATACCAAAAATCAAAGCTCTAGGCCTAATGGTAAGGGAGAAACATATTTCTAAAGATTTCCTTCTTTATTTCTAGGTAAAATAAGGGATCACACAGAAAAGGGCTAATTTTCAGAATACAGTTATTCTTTTAAATATTTTGGTAGGAGGTCAGTACATGATGATTTGAACAAAATATCAAAGCTCTAGGCCTTATGGTTTGGGAGAAGAAGATTTTTAAAGTTTTCCATCTTTATTTCTATGTAAAATCAGGGATTGCAAAGAAAAGGGCTAAATTTTAGAATAAGCTAATTCTATAAAGTATTTTGGTAGAGGGTCAATAAATGATAATTTAAACAAAAAATCAAAGCTCTTGGCCTTTTTGTTTCGGATAAGAAGATTTCTTAAGATTTCCTTCTTTAATTCTATGTAAAATCAGGGATCACCCAGAAAAGGACTAATTTTTCAGAAAATGATATTTCTTTGAAGTATTTTGGTAGAGGGTCAATAGATGATAATTTGTACCAAATATCAAAGCTCTAGGCCTTATGGTTTGGGAGAAGAAGATTTTTTAAGTTTTTTCAATCCATTGCCATGGCAACCAAAGTTCTTTATGGATTTCAATTCTTTTTCAATTTTTTTTGAAAGTGCATGACCTAAGGATCATTTCTGTGAAGTTTTGTTGACATTCCATGATTAGTCCAGGAGGAAAGATTTTTTTGTAATTATTAACAGACGGACGGACGATCGACGATGACCGAACACAATAACTCACCCAGAGCACTTCGTGCTCAGGTGAGCTAAAAACTATAGGGTAATTAGTACAACTATTCCCTATATTTTTTTTATAGAAATAATTCAACTCATTATTGCACTTACAGTAAAACTCACTATACCTTATTTTCACCTGTAATGATTTATTGTCACAGGTAAGGGCTAATATGATATATTTTCCTACATTTCATACACTCCTACCCAAATTTGTTAAGTGTCTGGATTTGAATATTTCAACCCATTTTGAAACAACAGAATTTTAGGCTGGTTGAAATTAAAGAGATTTAAAATGCTATAAAGATAGTTTAAACTGAATTATAAGGGTCATATGAGGTGGAAAATATTGTGAGAAAGGAAGAAATTGTTTGTATCTTTTCCCCAAAATACTTTCCATTGCTAAATTTCTTTGGCGAGTAAAATTAAGGGATTGTGTTGTAATGGATTAACTCTTTTCAATAAGAGAACATTTTAGACTGGTTCAAAGTCAAACAAGGTGCCAAACTGTCACAAGATACGCCCGTCACACTGCTTAATATTAACTGGGGGTTTGAATAGAAATGAGGTTATTTTGAATGAATTTTTTTTGTCAAACAAAGTATGAAAAAAAACCAAAGGGCAATAACTCAAAAAATAGGCACTGTAGAGTTATGGTTCTTGTGCACTGCACTCCCCCTTGGTGAGCTCTATCCATCCATGAAATTTCATGATTCTAGCTATTATACTTTTAGAGATATACTCCGGACAAGATTCAAGTATGAAAAACAAAAAAGGGCAATAATTCAAAAAATAGGCCAGGAAGAGTTATGGTTCTTGTGCACTGCACTCCCCCTTGATTAGATCTATACACCCATGAAGTTTCATGATCCTAGCTGTAATAATATACTCCGGACAAGATTCAAGTATGAAAAACAACAAAGGGCAATAACTCAAAAAATAGACTAGGTAGAGTTATGGTTCTTGTACACTGCACTCCCACTTGGTGAGCTCTATCCATCCATGAAGTTTCATGATTCTAGCTATTATACTTTTAGAGATATACTCCGGACAAGATTCAAGTATGAAAAACAACAAGGGGCAATAACTCAAAAAAATAGGCAAGGTAGAGTTATGGTTCTTGTGCACTGCACTCCCCCTTGGTGAGATCTATACACCCATGAAGTTTCATGATCCTAGCTATAATACTTTTAGAGATATACTCCGGACAAGATTCAAGTATGAAAAACAACAAAGGGCAATAACTCAAAAAATAGACCAGGTAGAATTATGGTTCTTGTACACTGCACTCCCACTTGGTGAGCTGTATCAATCCATGTAATTTTATGATTCTAGCTATTATACTTTTAGAGATATACTCCAGACAAGATTCAAGTATGAAAAACAACAAAGGGCAATAACTCAAAAAAATAGGCCAGGTAGAGTTATGGTTCTTGTGCACTGCACTCCCCCTTGGTGAGATCTATACACCCTTGAAGTTTCATGATCCTAGCTATAATACTTTTAGAGATATATTCCGGACAAGATTCAAGTATGAAAAACAACAAAGGGCAATTACTCAAAAAATAGGCTAGGTAGAGTTATCGTTCTTGTACACTGCACTCCCACTTGGTGAGCTCTATCTATCCATGAAATTACATGATCCTAGCTATTATACTTTTAGAGATATACTCCGGACAAGATTCAAGTATGAAAAACAACAAAGGGCAATAACTCAAAAAATAGACCAGGTAGAGTTATGGTTCTTGTGCACTGCACTCCCCCTTGGCGAGATCTATATACCCATGAAGTTTCATGATTCTAGCTATTATACTTTTAGAGATATACTCCGGACAAGATTCAAGTATGAAAAACAACAAAGGGCAATAACTCAAAAAATAGGCCAGGTAGAGTTGTGGTTCTTGTGCACTGCACTCCCCCTTGGTGAGATTTATACACCCATGAAGTTTCATGATCCTAGCTATAATACTTTTAGAGATATACTCCGGACAAGATTCAAGTATTAAAAACAACAAAGGGCAATAACTCAAAAAATAGGCCAGGTAGAGTTATGGTTCTTTTGCACTGCACTCCGTATTGATAAGAAGAATATAACTGCCAAGTTTAAAGTCAATTGGACTTAAGGTGACAGAGTTATGCTCCGGACAAAGAAGTGGACACCGCCGGACAACCGGACGCCCGGACGCCCGGACGACCGGACGCCCGGACGCCCGGACGACCGGACGCCCGGACAACACAGGTGATCCCATAATACGTCCCGTCTTCGACGGGCGTATAAAAATGTGCAGATGACAATATCAAGTGGAGAGAATTCTGAGTATCTCTGTATTTTTTGGGGCAGAATGAAGAAATTGCTTGTAATAAGCGATTTCTTCATTTTCAATTTATTTTCCTCAAGTTTTTTTTTTGAGCGGCGTCAAAAAGTACGATTATGTGGTAATGGATTAAGGTAAATTTCCAATATACTCACGATCCTTCCCCTTCAACACTTTCAAAAACCTCTCCCCCTATTGTCTCACTGTCTGGATTTAAACATATTTCTATCATACAGTAAGTAGCAAGAGTGCCCCAGTCAGAGTCTTTGCGGGCCATATTGAATAACTTGAGGGCAGAGGTAGGGTTACCAGAATACCTGTAACATATAAAATATTTACTTTCTTATTTGATTTTAACCCATTACCAGATGGCAAAATTTTAGACTGGTCCAAATTGAAAGTAGTTGCAGACAACAATTAAAAGTTCATGAAATTTTAAAATTTGTTATCTTTTGGTGTAGAAAACATTGTAGATAATGAAGAAATTGCTTGTTACAAGCAATTTTTTTATTTTCCATAATGTTTTCCAAGCTCTCTTTTCTTGAGGAGCGTCAAAAGGCGTCATGATGTAGGTATTGGTTAAATGAATGGAATCAGGTAAAAATTATCAAAAGGTACAGTACGAAAAAGTTTAGGCATTTGTAAGTGTAAACACACGAGAATTTTCATATCCATCAATAGAATAGTAAGAGTGGTAGTCATTGAAATAATTAGGGACCTTATTCCTTCCAAACATTTTGTGTCATTATTGTACCTAGTAATGTCATTTTGAAAAACAGCTTCAGTACAAAGCATAACACATTTTTTCTGACTGTTCTTAGGGCCCCAAGAAATTTTGTTTAGTTATGAACTGGTTTTAACACATTACCAGACGACAATTTTAAGTTGGCGGAAAATGGAAAATGTTTACCTATTAGGGTAGAAAATATTGTGGACATTGAAGAAATTGCATGTCACAAGAAATTTCTTTATGTCCACAATGTTTTTCCAGAGCATCTTTCTTGGGAGGGGTCAAAAAGCATCATTGTGTGAGAATGGGTTATTTATTTTTTTTAAACTCTCTCAATGTTAACCAGTGTATTTTTTCATTTCATGCAACAATAGCATCAATTTAAGTTGGTTTTTCGTATTTACATAGAGTTCCTAGGAATGATTGAAATAAACCCTATTGAAACTGTGATAATCAATAAATAAATAGATTTGTTGTCTGCAACTTCTTTCACTTAACCTGCATGCGAACCAAGAAGTTTAAAATGTCAAAATTACATTTAAAATAAAAATGTTTTCCTCAGAAGGTATAAAATAAAGTGAGAAAAGGGAAATAACTTGTTGCAAGCGGTTTTATTATTCTAAAAAATGTTTAAAATGGCTTTATTTTTCAGTGCCTTAACCCATTACAAGATAACCACAATTAAGACTAGCCCACAGTTGCAGAGGAACATTTTAAAGATGGTGAAATGTAAAAGATCTTGTCTTTCTGGACAGTAAGAGGAAATTGCTTGTAACAAGCAATTTCTTCATTTTTCACAATATTTCAGAAGCTTTTTTCTCAGGGAGAAAAAAAAAGTGATATAATGGTAATGGTTAAAGACAAGGTGAACAATTGATTGAATTGATTGAATGGGGTTTAACGCCGCTTTTAACAGTATTTCAGTCATATCGCGGCGGCTGGAGCACCTAACAATGGAATCCTGGTATTTCTCACACCAGTACTACCATTACATCCCTTCCTAGCCTCCAGCTGCTATCTCACATAGGTCTACGATTATCGACCCATTG
Organism: Fragum fragum; assembly: GCA_946902895.1. Classification (NCBI taxonomy): domain Eukaryota; kingdom Metazoa; phylum Mollusca; class Bivalvia; order Cardiida; family Cardiidae; genus Fragum; species Fragum fragum. The sequence continues at coordinate 15,328,266 of OX336372.1, forward strand.
GTGAGAGACAAATAGTCGGAAAGGATGAGTGCCGCCGTCAGGGATCGAACCCGGGACCTTTAGATTGACAGTCCGACGCGCTACCAACTGCGCTATGACGGCGGCTCAAGGTGAACAAGAGTACCACATACTGGTGCAAATGCCTAACTACAAGTAAAAGATAGTGGAAAGAAATCTTAGTCAGAAAAGGCACATAAATCTTTCAAATATGCTTCTAGAGTTATCACCCTTGATAGTTTGAAATGCTCTTGTGATAGTGAAGACACATGGTATGTTATGAGAAAGTATCTCCATTAAAAAGAGCACCAAATGCAGATACTAACACTCGTCTGTTCAAGTGCTTGATAGTAGTTAAAACTTCTAAGTCAAAAAAGGGGAATGATTCATCTAAAATGTATTTAGAGTTATCCCCCTTGTTCATATAGACTGCTCTTTGGATAGTGTGCATTTATTTCAAGTGAAGTGTTCAGTAATACCAGAGATATTACAAATGTCAAATTTTTATGATGATTATGCAGACCCCAACCTGGCCTTAGCAATACCTCAGGGTTTCTCTGAAAACAGCCTAGCTAAAAAATGACTAAAAGCTTCTGATGCAGATGAAAATGCCTATACCAAAACCAATAAAGTGTTCATAATAGCTTGACTTTCTGATTCATTCACAAAATTCATCCCTAAGAAAGGATTTAATTTAGAATTTAATGCTAAATTTATATCTAACAAACTGCTCTACACAAACTATTGCTAAACTGTTTTCATCTAAATATGGTTTAATCACTATTTGCTCCTTTTTTAAGTAATTTCAGGACAAAAAACTTAAAAATATTTCACAAAAGTTTGCAAAAACAGTTTCTAGACCAACTTACCATTCATGCAGACCTTTACAATAATTAAATCCTGCCTCTACTTTAGCCCTTGGTGATGCATTTTCAGCTTGTTCTAAAAATTTTGGTACATCTTCTAATTTTCCAGCTCTTCTCATTAGGTCGACCAGTCTAGCTAGAGCTTCATAATTATCTGTATTAATTATATAGTAAAGCAGGTTATCGTCCAAATTGGAAGTAAATGGATCTTTGCTATGCATAAAACAAACAGTTAAACTATCAACAAAATTTTAGACTGGTTCAAATTCAAAGAACAGCAACAAAGACAACACCTTTAATTTGATAGAATTTTAAAAAATTCTATTTACAAGAAGAAAACATTGTGAAGATATTGTTTGAAACAAGCAATTTGTTCATTTTTCCACAATGTTATCCAAAGCTTTTGTTAGTGAGGGGCATCAAAAAGTAGGATCTTGTGGGAATGGGTTTACAGGGTTTCAATACCCCAGATTTTACACAGACTGCACTGATACTCAATGTTGTCAATTAAATTTGAAAATGTGACCTATAAAATTGACCATTTCATTTTTTACACAATCAAAAATGAAAAGGAAAAGAGTGAAAATTTTCAACTCACCTTTATGATGACAAATTGACTTTTATTTCATGTGAAATGTATGACCATTAAACTCATTACCACATAAAATGTTTTTGGACTGATCAAAATTGAAAGAAGTTACATACAACAATTTCAAGTTGGTAAAAATTTAAATTTTCATCTAGGGTTAGCAATTTCTTCATTTTCCACAATGTTTTCAAAAGCTTCTTTTGTTGAGGGGATGAAAAATTATCATTTTGTGGGAATCGGTTACGTATACAAACATAAATTTCCTTCCGACAAAATTGAGAAGAAACTGTTCAAGACTTCATAATGTATAAATTATTGAAATGAATTCAGATAGAACATTTCAATCTAAGTTATCTTCAAACAAAACGAGCATTGACTCACCAGCTTTCATTTGTAGAAGTTGTTGAAAATGAAACATGGCTGAATCATATTCATTCTTCCTGAACATCAAATCTGCCAACATCTAAAATAACCAATAATTTTGTTTGTTTAAATGGGTTTAATGCCACTTTTAAAAGTGCCTCAGTCATAATGCAGCAACTGAAGCACCTTTTCATGGATTCCTGATATTTCTCACACCAGTACTTCCACTACTTCCTTTCGGAGCCTCAAGCTGCTGATCCCACTTAGGTTTATGATTATCCACCTATTGGTGGGAGACAAATGTCATTAAGGATATTTGCCGCGACCGAAAAAGGATATTGATATTTGATGCATGTCAATTATTCTGAGTGGTTCAGAAGGCAGAATGTCAGCTTTGTTATCAATAGGATCAGGGTCTTTAATTTGTCAATACATCCAGCACGAGTGACAATGTATTCTCCAGGAAGAAGAATTGAGAGTAATTCATGTAAGTTGCAAGACCATGTTTCCCAATCAATGTGAAATAAATTGGTTTGAACCCATTGAGTCAAAGGCTTAGACAATTGACTAAACCTAGACTGTCAATGAAATAGCCAGTCAACCAATCAAATCATTCATTTCGTGAGTTTTGAACTCCATCATTTTTGTTAACCTTTTAGTTGGTTGGCAACTTAAACGTTGTAACTACAGCTTATTTAAGGGTTAAAAAGCTTTGTGATCATAGACTTTATCCAAATACATTTACTTGTCAAAATCATGTATTCCTCTCATCAAAATTTGTTTACTTTCATCCAGTATTTCTGTATAAATTTTGCTTTGTCTTTTGATGAGCTCAGCCTATGTAACCCATATTCCAACCAATTAATCCATTACCAGATGACAAAATTTTAGACTGGTCCAAATTGAAAGGAGTTGCAGACGACAATTCAATGATTATGAAACTTTGGATTTTTTGTACCATTGGGATAGAAAACATTGTGGAAAATATAACAAGCAATTCCTTCATTGTCCACAATGTTTTCCAAAGCTTTGATATTGAGGGGCGTTTAAAAGCATCACTGTGTGGGTGGAAATGGGTTCACCCATTCCCACTCAGTGACGCTTTTAAACGCCCCTCAATATGAAAGCTTTGGAAAACAATTGTGGAGAATTAAGAAATTGCTTGTTAAAAGCAATTTCTTCATTATCCACAATGTTTTCTACCCCCCAAAACAAAGATTTTGAAGATTTCATCAACTTGAAATTGTAGTCTGCAACTTCTTTTAATTTGGACTGGTCTAAAATCTTACTGTGTGGGAATGGGTTAAGAGAACATCCATGATTAACAGATTACTGGTCAGGCCAACTGACGTCTGACATTGTAGTTATAAACGGCAAATTGTTGGTTGACAAATCTTTGTACTCTGTTGTTACTTAAGTCACCAAACCAACAAATAATCTTAACCCTTGTCATGCTGAACCTGGAATATTCCGGTTTTTGGCAGGAGGTGTAGACTAAGATCAGACTGCACTTATGTGCAGGCTGATCTTAGTCTATACCTCCTGCTTGTACTTATCCTGCAAGCGTTGTTCATAGAGTTGATTTCTTAAACAAATATTGATTCTTGAACAACAAGTTCTATCAGTGCTTTCAGTCCTTTGATTTGACAGCAAGTCAGTAAGGTAATTTATACAGCATGACAAGGGTTAATATAAATTGTCAGATTTCAAAGTTCACTTCCGGTCTTAATGAATGATTTGATTGGTTAATTAATTTTTTAATTGACTTAAGAACTATCAAGAATCAACTTTGATGAGATTATTTTACCTACAAATATTTCTATTTCACGAACAGTGATCTACTGAGGTTTTGGCAGCAAGGGGATATTGTCCCCATGGCCTTAAAAAAAGATGGGACATTTACTATAATTGATGAACCACACTAATGATCTAACTACTAGGGCTTTTATTCAAAATCAAGAGGAAAGTCTTCCTATGACATTAACCCTTTCCTGTACAATCCTTAGTTTTTACCTCTAAGCCTTTTATACTGGAAAAAACATAGTGGGAAAGAAGAAATTGCTTGTGATTTCTTCTTTACCCTCGATAATCGTAGACCTATGTGGGATAGCAGCTGGAGGCTAGGAAGGGGTGTAATGGTAGTACTGGTGTGAGAAATACCAGGACTCCATTGTTAGGTGCTCCAGCCGCCGCGATATAACTGAAAGATTGTTGAAAGCGGCGTAAAACCCCATTTAAACAAACAAACAAATCTTCTTTACCCACAATATTTTCTACACTGTAAATTGGTTACCTTTCAAATTTCAGTGATTTTAATTGTTAAATTGTTAAATGAAATGGTTGGTTAGCAACCCAAAAGTCATAACTACAGCTTGAACAAGTACAACATGTTAAAACTAGGCCGGTCTAATATTTTGTAAAACAGGAAAGGGTTAAAAATTGGAGACATTTATAATTTGGGGCGATGATGCTGCAAAAAATGCAGCCTAGGCAGATCACTGCACTTACAATGGTAGCTGCATCATTTTCCTTGTCACTCTTCAATAGCGTCATCAATTGATGCTGACAGGCATCCAGATCTTGTGTTGTGAGGTATAAACCAGCTACATCCAACATGATCTGTTAAATAACATAGACAAAGATGTGTTTTTAACCCATTATCAGACAGCAAAATTTTAGTCCAAATCAATAAATTGATAGGAGTTGCAGACTACAATTTAACTAGAGGCGCTTAAGCGCCTGTATTGCTCCACAGGCCTGATTGTATTGATTAAGCAAATGGTGTTTTCAGGAATCATTTTCACCATGTGTGTTAAATAATTCTTGTCAATAAAATCAGACAAACTTAGATGAAAAAATTGAATTCTGTTCAGTCTTTACTAAGGAGAAGATTTTTAAAGTAAAAGTTTATGGACGGACAGATTGAATGGACGGATAGATGGATGGACACATGCAAGCACACACAGATAGACGCAGGATAGACACAACGACATGAAAAAAGCTTGTTGGCTTTCAGTCAGTGGAACTAAAAATCATGAAATTTTAGATTTTTCAACTTGCTGAGTAGAAAACATTGTGGAATTTGCAGAAATTACATGTCAATGAATTTCTTCATTTTACAAAATGTTTTCCCATTTGATTTTCTTAAGGGGTGTCAAAAAGCGTCATTGTGTGAGAATGGGTTAAAGCTTCTGTAGTTTGAACTTGAGAATTGGTCCATACCTTGTCAGATATTAGATGCATATTATTTACAAGACGACAAAATTTTAGACTGGTCTTAATTGAAAGAAGTTGCAGATGAAATTGCTCAGTACAAGCATTTCTTCATTTTCCACAATGTTTTCCAAAGCTTTTCTTTGAGAGCTGTCAAAGAGTACAATTGCGTTGAAATTGCTTAATGTGGAGTAGTTTCATACCAAGTATGAGCATTGTATCTCAAACAGAAGAATGTTTAGTTTTCCGATTAAGCTTTTGACAGATAGATGAGCAGACACTTATCCCATTCCTGCACAGTGACACTTATTTTTGCCCCCTAGAGATTAAAGCTTTGGAAAGACTTGTGGTTAATGAAGAAATTGCTTGTAACAAGCAATTTCTTAAATGTCATCAATGTTTTCAACCCTAAAAGGAAATATTTTCTAGATTACACCAACTTGAAATTGTTGTCTGCACTACCTTTCAATGTAGACCAGTAAAAAATTTTGTAAAGTGGGACTAGTTTAACCCTTGCCAGTTCAATCCCTGTTTTTTATGGCCCTGTGATTTTTATAATTGAGAAAACATTGTAGAAAAACAAGAAATTGCGCGGAACAAACTATTTGTTTCTACGTTATTTTCAACCATACTGAATGGTTATTTTTCAAATTAAAACAACTTTTGTCATATGCGAAACCTTTGATTTCAGACAGCTCTAAATTTTGAAGAAAAAAAACAAAAGAAAACCCAGGAAAGACTTAAACAATATGCCCCAATCTTATCAATGCTGAGCAAAGATGTTGATTGATGGAAAACTTGCCACATGCCCACGTGGAAAGTGGAGTGGCTAGGATTCAAACGAGTAACCCTTGACTTCTATCAGATTACAATGTCACCACCTAAACCACATAGGACCCATTGTTGAGATTCAGATTAGTTATACATTAACCAATTATATGTTGATAAAAAGTTGTTCAAAATTACAGCAGGCCACTGGTAGTTACAACTGTGTACACTTGAAAACAAGAGCACTATATACAGATGTCAATGCTCGGCTGTTCAAATGCTTGATAGTGGGTAAAATCCCCAAGTTGAAAAAGGGCATTATACATTCAAAAAGGCATTCAGAGATATCCCTTAGTTGGTGCAGGTTTTTCTTTTGATAGCAAACATATTTTCTGAGTTTCAGGTGAATTTTCAGTGATATCAGATAAATTACAAAACTTCAAAGTTTCCGGTTGACGACGACGCTGACAACAACCAGGTCATAGTGATACCTTTGAATTTCTGCAAAAATAGCGAATCTAATACTAATAAGAGTACTGCATGTGGACATGGACACAGTTATCAAAATTCTCACGCAATTAACAAAAGTGTAAGTCAAGAAAAGGAAGAAATTAAAATAATCTATGTAGAGATATACCCTCTGGTGGTATAAATTGATCTTTTGATAGTGAACATACAATTTGAATAGAGATAGATCAAAATGTCAATGTTTCTGATGCCGATGACACCAAATTGTAGCAATACATAAGGAATACTTGTTATTCTGTAGCCACAGTCAAGCTGAAATGCTTCTTGGACAGTTTCACCCTTGTCATGCTGAATTAAAATCCTACAAGAGCCATGTCGGACATGGCCATCCCCCGCCGTAAAAACTTGATAGTAAATTGAAGCCAGTTAGATTTAAGCTTCTTGTGCACTGTATTTCTACTCACTGAGTTCCATGATAGCTATTATAATTTCAGATATATGCTAGGGACAAAATCTAAGTCTTTAAAACAACAAAGGGCAGTAAGTCCAAAATTATGCAAGCAAGAGTTGAGGTTCTTGTGCACTGCACTTCTCCTCAACACGAACAATCCACCAATGAAGTTTCAAGTTAATAGCTATCATGCTTTCAGAGATATGCCTCGGACAAATTCTTAGTCTTTAAAAACAACAAAGGGCAATAACTCCAAAATTATGCAAGCAAGAGATGTGGTTCTTGTGCACTGCACTTCTCCTCAATGAGATGTATTGACCTATGAAGTTTCAAGTTGATAGCAATTATACTTTCAGAGATATGCTCAGGACTTTAAATCAACAAAGGGCAATAACTCCAAAATTATGCAAGCAAGTGTTGTGGTTCTTGTGTACTGCACTCCTCCTCAATGAGATGTATTAACCTATGAAGTTTCAAGTTAATAGCTATTATACTTTCAGAGGTATGCTCCGGACAAAATCTGAGTCTTTAAAACAACAAAGGGCAATAACTCCAAAATTATGCAAGCATGAGTTGTGGTTCTTGTGCACTGCACTTCTCCTCAATGAGATGTATTGACCTATGAAGTTTCAAGTTGATAACTTTCAGAGATATGATCCGGACAAGTTTAGTGACGGAAGGATGGAATGACGGACGGAGACCATTACCATATCCCTTTTGCGGAAACGGTGGGGGATAATATAGAATTGCTTTAGAATTAAAGGACTTGCAGCACTGGAAGGCCTTAATGAGGGTAAGCAATTCCCTGAAAATTAATCATCTAACCCATTACCATACAACCAAATTTTAGACAGGTCTAAATTGAAAGGAGTTGCAGACGACAATTTAAAATTCATGAAATTGTGGATTTTTTAACTGTAGGGTAGAAAATATAGTGGATAATATTGAAATTGCTTGTAACAAGCAATTTGTTCATTTTCCTCTATGTTTTCCAAAGCTTTTTATCTTGGGGGCGTCTAAAAGCGTCATTGAGTGAGAATGGGTTAAATAACTCTGGTTTAAAGGGGGCAAACAGGAGGTGTAGACCAAGATCAGACTGCACAAACAGGAATATTCCAGGTTCAGCATGACAAGGGTTATTTTACAAATCCTTATTGGTACTTATAACATTTACCTTAGCATCACTTTCATTATAAACTAAAGCCTCTTTGTACATGGTAATAGCCTTATCAAAGTCTCGCTGGTTGGTGGCGTGCTCTGCCATCTGTCTACATATACTGAAATATGTAGAAGAAACACAATACCATATCATTATCAGAACTAGATGTGCTTGTTAAACAAAGGTGCCTGATGTTCTGCTATTGGGAGCTGGACAAAGGATAAAAATCTGAGTAAAAAAGAGTAATAATTCTCAGGAAAATGCCTTTCAAGTTACCTCTCTAGGTAGTATAAACTGAAATTTTGATAGTATCATTAATTCCAAATTTCAAGTAAATGTCCCCAGTAGGATTAGAGATATTTTACAAAATATCAAAGCCTGCATGATGATAACCACAATGACACATATGTTGAAAAGGTTGTCAATTACAAAGATATTCTCAGCCAAACTGATAAAAGTAACTCACTCTGCTGCCAGTTGTTTCTGTGCTGCAACAGCATCAGGTTGTTCTAGCTGGACTCGCTTTAAAACTCTATAAATAGAACAAGAGAATGATTTTAGACATGTATGAACTCATCATCTCACAAAAGACTTTTTGACTGATCCAAATTGAAAGAAGTTGCAGACAACATTTTAAACTTGGTGCAATTTTAACAATATTTGCCTTTTAGTGTAGAAAACATTGTAAATAATGAAGGAATTGCTTGTAACAAGTTATTTCTTCATTTTCCACAATGTTTTCCAGAATTTTTTCTTGTGGGACAAAAAAAAGTGGGATTGTGTGGGAGTGGGTTAATTCATATTCAACTTGTCTCCTGTTTTCCATCTATGATGTCTACAATCAGTGAGACTTTTTTTTGTTTTTTCTGGTTTGGGCAGATATCTTGAAACTTATCATTGAAGGTTTTAAGATAGTTCACCATACATGATTTTAATCTGCTTTCAACTTTCATCTATTTTATATTGATAATAGAGCATCTTCTAACTGGGCTCTAAATTAGTAACTGAACTAACAGGGAAATCAAAAATGAGATAAAGTTTTCAATCCTGCTTTTTATATTGTATAAGGATTAAATTTCAACTTTATTTCAGTAGCATCTAACCAGTACAGCCTAAATATTCTATCAGAGCCACCAGCTGCTCATCCCGCAAAGGACATTTTTTGTCTACCATTGACGAGAGACAAATGACACATAATGCAACTATTTTTGTCAAATATCTGTAAGATTTTTATTTAAACTGGGGGTTTGAACTCACAATCAAAAAAATAAAAGGGCAGTGTATTACTAACTGAACTAACTAGGTTAATCCAATCATTTCTTTGGCTTGTTAAGTTTTAATAACCCATTCCCACACAGTGACCCTTTTTGATGCCTCTAAAGAACAAGAATTGGGAAAACATCATGTCAAATAAAGAAATTGCTTGAACCAAGCACAATTTCTTCATTGCAATTTCAATCTTGTTGTCATAGCAACCAGAGTTTTCAACTGATTAAATTCTTTGGTTGAAATCAGCCCAGTGGTTTGGGAGGAGATATCATTTTAAAAATCCTTCTTTATTTCTATATAAGCTCCATCCCCCTGGGGCTCCGCCCCTGGGGGCCAGAGAATGGTGATTTGAGCAATTCTGAAAGCCGTCAATGTACTGATGCTTCATGCCAAATATCAGGACTCTAGGCCCTCTGGGTAAGGAGGAGATAATTTTTTAAGTTTTTATTAAAATTCCAGTTTTGTTGCCATAGCAACCAGAGTTTTAAACAGATTTCAATTCTTTTAGCAATTTTCATATGGCATCACCCAAGGAACATTCCTGCCAAATTTGGTTGAAATCCTCCAGCAATTTTCGAGGAGATGTAATTTTAAAAATCCTTCAGTATTGCTATATAAGCCCCGTCCCCCCTGGGGCTCTGCCCCTGGGGACCTTAGGGTGATGATCTTAGCAATTCAGAAAGAGGTCATTGTGCTGATGCTTCATGCCAAATATCAAGGCTCTACACGTTCTGGGTCAGGAGGAGATCATTTTTTTAAGTTTTCATTAAAATTTCAGTTTTGTTGCCATGGCAACCAGAGTTTTTAACGTATTTCAATTCTTTTAGTAATTTTTAAGAGCACCACCCAAGGAACATTTCTACCAAATTTGGTTGAAATCTTCCAGCCGTTTTCGAGGAGAGGTCATTTTAAGATTGTTGACACACGGCTGAAGACGCACTACAGACGCATGACAGAGGACGATCAAAATACCTCACCATGAGCACTTCGTGCTCAGGTGAGCTAAAAATCTAAACTTTTATAAACTCTTAATTGTCATCCGCAACTTCTTTTAATTTGGACCAGTCTGAAATTTTATCTGGTAATGGGTTAAATGGCTAAAAATACATTTAACAACTGACCTTGCTTGCATTTCCCTTGCTTTTGTTAGAGACAATACAGCATCTTCTAGTCGATCACTTTTCTGATAGACTTTTGCTAACAAGGTCATGTACTTGGTATGATCCATCATTATATCCAGTTCACCGTCTGTATGAAAATTAGAACATTTAATGATATTGATTAATTGATTGAATGGGGTTAAACACCGCTTTTAACAATATTTCAGTCATATCGCAATGGCTAGAGCTCCTAACAATGGATTCCTGGTATTTCTCACACCAGTACTACCACTACATCCTTCCCTAGCCTCCAGCTGCTATCCCACTTAGGTTTACTATTCCACCCATAGGTGAGAGACAAATGTCCGAAAGAATATGTGCCGCCGCTGGAGATCAAACCCATGACATCCCATAGTTGAAGATTAGTAGTCTGACGTGGTACCTACTGCGCTATGATGGCGGCTCACATTTAATAATATACTAAAATCAAGCTATAATTTATTTTACTTGATGACTTTTTTGTTTCAAAAAAGCTCAATTTAAAAGTATGGTCTCAAAAAAAGTTCTGGCATGATATAACAAACAGTATTAACCCACAGTGACACTTTTGGACGCCCCTCAAGAAAGATGATCGGGAAAACATTTTGTACAATGAAGAAATTGCTTGTAGCAAGCAATTTCTTCATTTTACACAATGTTTTCTACATATACAGTTGAAACAAGAGGGCCGTTGGCCCTGGGGCGCTCACCTGACATAAAGGCTCTTTTTTTTTCAACAGTCTAATTTCATGTTAAGGTTAGGATTATGAAACAAGTGGGCAACAATTACATATAAAGACTATGAACCTGGGGATCCATAAGTCTAAATTACAAATTCCAAGGCTTTAGTGCTGATTTGAAAGAAGAAAAAAAGCTTTTTCCATGGGTTATAATTTCAAAAATAAGAAAGAAGACTGTGAACTGATGCTTCATGCCTATAACCCCCTCCCCTTGGGTCCGCCCCTGGGAACCCGAGGATCATGATTTTAGCATTTTTGAAAGAGGTCAATATACTGATGCTTCATGCAAAATATCAAGGCTCTACGCCTTCTGGGTCAGGAGGAGAAGATTTTTAAAGATTATTTTAAAATTTTAATTTTGTTGCCATGGCAACAAGAGTTTTTAACGGATTTCAATTCTTTTAGCTATTTTTAAAGGGGACCACCTAAGCAACATTTCTGCCAAATTTGGTTCAAATCGGCCCAGTGCTTTGGGAGGAGATGTCATTTCAAAAATCTTTCTTTATTTCTATATAAACCCCAACCCCCTTGGGCTCCGCCCCTGGGGACCCGAGGATCATGATTTTAGCTATTTTGAAAGAGGTCAATATACTGATGCTTCATGCAAAATATCAAGGCTCTACGCCTTCTGGGTCAGGAGGAGAAGATTTTTAAAGATTATTTTAAAATTTCATTTTTGTTGCCATGGCAACCAGAGTTTTTAATGGATTTCAATTATTTTAGTTATTTTTGAAGGGGACCACCTTAGCAACATTTCTGCCAAATTTGGTTCAAATCGGCCCAGTGGTTTGGGAGGAGATGTCGTTTAAAGAAATTGTTGACGGACGACGCACGACGGACGGACAAAAGGGGATCACAATTGCTCACTTGAGCACTACGTGCTCAGGTGAGCTAAAAATCTAAAATTATATGATTTTTAAACCATCTTCTGCAACTCCTTTCAATTTGGACCAGTCTGAAATGTTGCTGTCTGGTAATGGGTTAATACACACATTTTCAAATTATCACTGCCAAGTTAAAATCTACAGTCCAATAAAATCATTCTGCCGCATTCCACCTGCAATTTTCATCTCAAACACTTGTACATCACAAGTTTGTATCACAATTTTGTTTGGGTTGCCAAAACATCCCAATTACAGCTTACTGAAACAGTATTTACAACAAAAAGGTTTACCATCAACAATTTGATTTCCTATCCTCAGACACAGACCACATAACATAAACAGATCTGACCTGGTATCAGAGCTGCAGGTATAGGGTGTATTCAAATTATTTAACAATATTCACTCACAACCTGTGTTGTGGGTACTCACTGGAGTTGTCTATTAGAGAAATTTCAGATAAGCACGAACTACATACGGTTTTATTAACCCAATCCCTCCTTTTTACGCCCCTCAAGAAAAAAAAAGGAAAACATTGTGTAAAATGAAGAATCTGCTTGTATCAAGCAATTTCTTCATTATCCACAATGTTTTCTATCCAAAAAGATAAAAGAAAATCTAAATTCCCTCAACTTGAAATTGTCATCTGCACTTTTTCTCAATTTGGACCAGTTTTTGTTAAAATTTTGTTGTGTTGGAATGGATTAAGAAATAACAATTTCAGATTAGGGTTAAACCCTATTGTCTACCCCTCGTGGTAAGTAAGACCAACTGATTTATCGGAGGGTTTCCCAGTTATATCTCTTGAAGTGGATGTGGCATAGGATCAATTAGTTTTACAATTCAGTCAACAGTTTTTGCACAATGCACAATGATTTGTAATCACTCTTTACAGCATGTAGGCTTTACCACACAACAAAATCTTAGACTTATACAAATTGAAAGAAGTTACAGATGACGATTTCATGTTGGTAGAATTTTTAAAATCTTTGACTTATAGGATAGAAAACATTGTGGACATTGAAGAAATTGCTCATTTTAAGCAATTCTTCATTGTCCATAATGTTTTTCAAAGTTTTTTCTGAAGGTGCCTAAAAAAAGCAGGATTGTGAGAGAATTGGTTAAGGATTCTTATCCTGATAGGATTCAATTTAACTATGGACTAAGACTGGATGTTAAGACTGTGGCAACACCATTGCATTTCAGAAAACTAATTCTGCTTCACTGGAAATTCTGTTTGAGTAATATATAAAATGTTTTTGAGAAATATCCTGCCCCTGTAATAGCCCTTTTTACTACCTTGACAAATGAACTTGACCTAATCATGACCTTGACTTTAGTTTCCACAGATGTATATTCATAAGATCTAGCATCATGTCAAATATGGGCATTGTATCTTGAATAGGCTTAAAGTAATTGTAAATGTTTAGTTTTGTTTAAGATTCAGACAGACAGATAGATGGACAATGGTAAACAATATACTCCTGATCTTTAACCCATTCCCACATGATAAAATTTTAGACCAGTCCAAATTCAAAGAAGTTGTAGAAGACAATATAAAGTTGATGAAATTTTTAAAATCTTTGTCTATTGTGGTAGAAAACATTGTGGATAATGAAGAAATTGCTTGTAACAAGCAATTTCTTCATTTTCCACAATGTTTTCCAAAGCTTTCATATAGAGGGGCGTTTAAAGGCGTCTTGGTGTGGAAATGGTTTAAGGGGAGCATAAAAATGTCTGCTTAGCAAAATGTCCCTTTGATTAAAAAAAAATTCAACTTACTCTGTTCTTCTCCAAGAGCAACTTTCAGAACTTTTTCAGCTCTATCATACTGTCTTAATTTGAGTAATAGCTCTGCCAAATCATATCTGTAAAATAACAGCCATACAGTTTATCTTTGTAATAGAAGTCTTCAACCCTTTCTCAAACAATCCTACCTTTTTAAGCCCCCTAATAATTTAGATCAGGCAGTGTTATTTCTAGGATTTCCGAAATGTGGGGGATTTCAGTGCAAGAATCCACACAATTGAGAATACTGGTTAAGAAAAACCTGAATGACACAGATACTTGATATTATGTCCACTTAACCCATTCCCAAACAACAAAATTTTGGACTGGTCCAAACTCATATAAGTTGCATACGACTTTTCAAAGTGTGTCTTATTTGAAAAATAATGACTGAATATTGTGACAAGCCATTTCTCCTTTTCCCACATTGTTTTCTATTGTATTGTTTTACAGAGGTGTCAAAAGGTGTGATTGAGTGGTAATAGGTTAAAATTGTGGCCTGCAACTTCTTGTGATTTGAACCTTGAATCACAAATCATCAAAATCATCAAAATGTAATTAACCCACATGTGACAGAGGTTATGTCATTAGGGAGTTTATGATGTTGTTCTTAGATGATTAGTAATTGTAAACTTTATGTTAATTGGTTAGGATTTGCAAACCAACAAATGAATCCACAGACAGATAGATACTGTAAGATAAAAACAATGAACACTTACCTCAAGAAACTCTGACCACCAGATTTAAGTGCTGCTTCATAATAGCTGATAGCCTGAAGAAAGTACAAATTAATATTATAAATGTTGATATTATCCTTAACTTAATTACACAAAATGACACTTTCTGACGACTCTCTAGAAAAACAACAGGGAAAACATTGAAAATGAAGAAATTGCTTGCAACAAGGAACTAGTAATTTCTTCGTTTTTCACAATGTTTTTTAACCTGAAATTTAAAAAAATCTTAAATTTCAAATTGTCATCTGCAACTTCTTTCAATTTGGACCAGTCTGAAATTTAGTCTGAACCAATTCCCACACACTTTCAAACAGCCCTAGCAAAAAAGCTTTTGAAAACATGGTGGAAAATTAAGAAATTGTTTCTTACAAGCAATTTCTTCATTATCCACAATACTATCTACCCCAAAAGGCAACGATTTTTTAGAGTCCATCAACTAAAAATCATCGTCTACAACTCCTTTCAATTTTGACCAGTCGAAAATTGTGTTATCTGGTAATTAATTAATCTATAACATCTCCCAAAGAACCTTTTCTTGAGGGTTCTCATAGGAATACTACAATGATTACCAAAAATACAGGTTTTGGCAGACATTATTATGAATAGTTTAAATTTGTAAATTAAAAATAATCCCCCTACCTGGAGCTATGATTTTTTTCCCTTTCTACTCTTAATTCAACATAACAGGTCTCAAATGTTAGACCCGAAATGCATTCTTTTTGTTGGGATGAAAAACCCCGTTTATTTTTAGATGTCCTTAAGAATAATTTTTAACATTTTGAGTAACATTCAATGTCATCAAGGCCAATACTGAATACTCTTAAATTTCTCAATAAGAAATCTTAAGATTCGGCAGATTAACAATCTTATTCTAACTAATACTTCATCTTAAAAACCTTAATAAGAAAGAATCTGCTTGAAAAGAATACATCTCTCTTAATTTAGTTCAACCCCCCTTACCAGATTGCATAGTTCTTATCATAATAATATAAGGCATATCTTACATGATACAGTTACAAAATAAATAGCATCAAAATTGATCAGTAATAATTATGATCAAGTATGAAAATGTAAGCCTAATTTTCCTCTTTATAATAACTTGCCACTTCTCATTTTCGTCTTAAGATTCATTTACAATATACTAGTCGACATAAAAAACGTGATCAAGTAAGGCTAAAAGAACCTACTTTAGCGTATTTGTGAGTTTTCACCAGTGCTTGTCCTATCTTACTGGCTAGTGAAGCATCTTTAGGGTTCTTCTTTAGTGCTGTTTCATACACTTCTATAGCTTTCTCTGGCTGAAAGGAAAACAGATAAGTCAGAGGTGAAAGAAGCTGGATCCAAACACCAAATCTAAATCTAAGTGCAGTTACATTGAATTGTATATGCCTCCTTAATCCATTACCACAAAACAAAATTTTAGACTGTTCAAAACTGAAAGAAGTTGTTGTGGCCAAAAATTCTAATGCTTGAAATTTTATTTCATTCTTTTTTTCTTGTCTTTGAGGGAAGAAAGCATTGTTGTAAATGGTGAAATTGCCTGTCACTAGCAATTAATTTATTTTTCACATTGTTTTCCAAAGCATTTTTTTCTTGGAGGTTTCTAGAAAACAGGATTGTGAGGGAAAGAATTTATGACAAAACATCAGTCAGATTAAGACCTGAATGTAGCACATAAATGTAGGCTAATCTTTGCCCATAATGAGAAGATAGGAACATATGAGAATCAATAGAAAGTAAAATAAAAAAGGGAATATTATGCTATGATAGAGATACAACATCTTGTATTTACTTTGAGCTGTGGAAGAAAACTTTGATATTTCATTAGACCAAAGGTTAGGGGAGCAAGAAGCAAATACAAGATGTTGTATCTATATCGTGACATAATATTCAATCTATTATATACCAATTTTTTTAATTAAATAGATTGGATGAGATAATAAAAAAAAAATCTGTATTTCTTCAGGTATTTCTGTTCTCCTTTGCCATTCTGATTATGTTTTTTACATCATGAGGTCAACTACAGAATAAAAATGTCTTCATCTTAGACTGCCTTAACCCATTACAACTCAATCCCTCCTTTTTAAGCCCCTCAAGAAAAAAGCTTTTGAAAACATTGTGGAAAATGAAGAAATTGCTTGTATCAAGCAATGTCTTCATTATCCACAATGTTTTCTAGCCAAAATGACGAAAAAATTCAAAATTCTATCAACTTGAAATTGATGTCTGCAGCTTCTTTCAATTTGGACCAGTCTAAAATTCCACTGTGTTGGAACGTGTTAAATGGAGCCATATTTGACACTATCAGATACAGATTTATTTCTGGTGTGTCTGATTTTATCTGTAGAATGTATATTCAACTAGAAATATTTATAGGTATACAATAAACACCCCTACCTCTTGTATACTCATGTAAGCATCTCCCAGTAACAGGCAGGTGTGTGGACTAGGGTGTTTGTCTACAAGTTCCCTAAAATGAAAAGAAATTTAACTACTTTTGAAATTAAAGCGTTGAATATTTATGAATTTCATCTTTAATGCTTTTCTATTTTAAGAAATTTTAAATCTGTCTAATTTCAAAGGTGTTGCAAACAAAAATTTAAAGTGTATTTAATTTGAAAAATAACCATTGAGTTTGGTTGAAAATATTGTGAAAAAGAAGAAATTGCTTGTTACAGGTGAGCTCTGTTTTTTGCAAGTTTTTTCCCCCTTTTTGGCAATTATTTCAAGTCGAAGTACACTTTGATTTAAATCTGCAATTTCTTTCCCTATGGACTAGTCTGAAGTCTGATAATAGGTTAACCCTGTACCACACAACAAACTTTTGACTGGTCCAAATTCAAGAAGTTGCAGATCACAGTTTTAATTTGATGAAATGTCTAAAATCTCTGTCTTTTGGGGTAGAAAATATTGTGGATAATGAAGAAATTGCTTTTAACAAGCAGTTTCTTCATTTTCCACAATGTTTTCCAAAGCTTTTATATTCAGGGTATTTAAAAGGATTATTGTGTGGGAATAGGTTAAGGCAAGATAAGCTTCTTAACCCATTCCAACACAGTGAAGCTTTGGGACGCCTCTCAAGAAAAACATTTGAGAAAACATTGCGTAAAATGAAGAAATTGCTTGTAAAAAGCACTTCCTTCATGTTACACAAAGTATTCTATCAAGAAAGTTAAAAAAAATCTAAAATTTTATAATCTTTAAATTGTTGTCTACAACTCCTTTAAATTTGGACCAGTCTACAATTTTGCCATCTGGAAATAAGTTGATAAAATGCAAACAAGAAAAATACCTGTAACAGCTAGCATACAATCTTTTATCCTTCCTATGGTGGAGATAAATATCCGCCATTTTCTCTCTAGCCTGTACAAAGTACGGCTGGTTAGGTTGGATATTACGTAACATTGTTAAGGCAGCTTCAACATCTCCCCTAGATATAGACAGGTCAGCATTGGCTATGGTGATTCTGACCTCTTCTGGTGTACCGTGGAAATCATTGATGGCATCCTGCATAATCTTGGCTGCTTCATGCTGGTTATAATTAGAACATAGAATTATATCTAGAAATGTGTCACAGACATAGATGCCCTATCTTAACCTTTGTCATGCTGAACCTGGGATATTCCTGTTGGGCAGGAGGTATAGACAAAGATGAGCCTGCACATATGTGCAGTCTGATCTTAGTCTACACCACCTGCTTGTTTCTTTTAAGCTAGAGTTATTTATAAAATGATTTTTCAACATAATTATGAACCTAAAATTAATGAATCCAGTGCTGTCAGCCCCTTGACTTTAATGCAGTTCTCTAGAGGATCTTTATTCAGCATGATAAGGATTAAGTGCTTGTCACATGACCTTCAGCTGTGACCTTGTATTTGGAAGTGTCTAGCAGAACTTTACACACAACAGTAGTATTTATAAAGGGAAACAACTTTGCAAAGTTATTTTGAAATTCTTCAATTAATATATATGATATGCTCAGGACAAGAAATGGACACACAGACTCACACCAGACAGGGGTAGTTCCATAGGAGTTGCAGACGACAATTAAAAGTAGAGGACAGTTTTAATTTGGTCAACTTTCTGGGTAGAAAACTTGGAGGAAAATGAAGAGATTGCTTGTTGCAAGCATTTTCTTCATTTTACACAATGATTTCCAAATTGTTTTTCTTGAGGGGCATCAAACAACATGGTTGTGTTGAAATGGGTTAAGAAACCTATCCTTGCAAACATATCCATGAGTTTAAACTTAAGTTCGTTTTTCAAAGTTTCAACATTGATTCATTAAAATACCCAATTTGCTACAATTCTATAGAATGAATGAGGTTTCAATGAGCATCGACAGCTGAGATCATTTAGTCTGCTAAAAATGAATGAAGAATTTCTGGTTCATGTAAAATTTGAAAAGGTAAAATATTTTTAGTTAGTTATGTTGTGTCAAAGATAAAAGGAAACTTTAAAAGACTGCTAATTATGTATATTGTTTAATCATTGGATCAATGGCAACTAAAGCATGAAATGATTGTCAAAAATATTTGTGGAGGACTGAAATGATTGAATGTGCTTACAAAGGTACATCGGCTCTCCCCAGATCAGGAGCCACCCATTGCAAAATTTATACATGTGATTTTTGAATGGTAATGAAGCATGGTTAAAATCAAATGAGATCATTATACTAACCCATTATCAGATGACAAAAATTTAGAGTTTTCCAAATTGAAAGAAGTTGCAGATGACTATTCTTAGAATTTAAAAACTTTGTCTTTTGGGGTAGAAAGCATTATTGGTAATGAAGAAATTGCTTGAAACAAAATTTCTTGTTTTTCCACAATGTTTGAAAATTCTTTTTTTTCTGACTGGCTTAAAAGGCGGAACTATGAGGGAATGGGTTAATGGTAAAGGAAGTATGAATGGACCTCCGTAAATTTTAGATTAACAAAACCCCTATTATGGCTAGTTATATGCTTGAAAAGGCTCATACCTGATTTCCTACAAGTCTGTGTGCCTCAGCTAACTCTAGATACACCGATACTCTGTCATTCACCGATATATCTGCTTTAACAGGACGTCTTGACGCAGATGAAGCTCTGGAACCTGAAAGCATGACATAGTTATGTCTTTTATTAACAAGGTATATTTGTGAACCATGAACACTCCGATTACTACCCAATTTCCTTACTATAAACATGTTTTGATCCGAGACAGAAAAATCTAAGATCATTAGAAAAAGGATTGTGTTACCATTAGGAAATTGCAAAAATCCAAATAATCCAATTTCTTTTGAAATATTCATACTTACAACGACAGGTCAATAAACAGACCAAAAGAGTGTAAATCAGTCCACTCAAAATCTATTTGCTCAAAATCTTTTAATTTGGGGTCACTTTTTCATTTTTGGAATTAGTTAAACAGGGGATATTTAATCAGTGGTTATGAAATGCCAAATTTGTTAAACAAGTAGTCTATGGGAAGATAAAAACAAAGCTTTGCCAAGTTGTTATCTGTGTTAGATTACAAGTATATTTTCATGGTAATTTTTGTCTGTACTTTCTTTAAATTGTCAGTCTAAAATTTAGTTGTTGGCAATCGTTTAAGAGCATTATTCAGTTGACATCTTTAGATTTTTTACATCAGAGCTTCATACATGACTAGTTTTACTGCTAAAAGTCAATCATCTAAAATTCCTATCCCTTGTGACACTGAACTCAGAATATTCCTGACTTGCAGGAGGTATAGACAAAGATCAACCTGTACAGATGTGCAGTCTGATCTTAGTCTACACCTCCTGCTTTCCACATTTCAGCCAGAGTTGTTTACAAGATAAATTTTGAAATGAATTATTACCCCACAATAATTGCACCAAATGCTGTCACCCCCTTTGATTTCAAAACAGTTCTGTAGAGGATTTTATTCAGCAAGACAAGGGCTAATGCAGTCAATCATTCAGGCCTAACTATACACACCTTTAATACCAGGTAGTGCAATGGCCATCTGTAGTGTTCTAATGGCCTCCTCATTTTCTCCCTGTTTCTTCTGAATTCTGGCTTTAATCAAGTGATATAATGGGTGGTCTCTAACCTATATTTCAAAATTATAGAAGGAGATGTCAATCACCATCCAAGATAGCGATTGTAGTTTTGTAATCAAAATGTAAAATTGCATATATAATAATTTATTTTTAGTTTTGTCTATCAATATTCAAGTGTTTTGATTAGCTGAATTCTTCTATTTTTTCATAGTTCAATGAACAAATTTTTCAGCACACAACTATTTCACTTGCCCACAAAGTAGACTAATAAAATATTACTCAAAACTAGTAAAATATTTGCCTTGTTTTGCTTGATGACATCAAACAGGAAGAAAAGAAGAGACTATTTTTTGTTTTCATTTCATTGCGGTATAAAACTTTGAAACTTAATCACACTAATGTATGAATCCCATTCTTTATTTTTCAACTAACACTAATTTTTTTTTAACTTTAACCCATTCCCACACAAGCCATCCTTTTTACGCCCCTCAAGAAAAAAGCTTTGGAAAACATTGTGGAAAATGAAGAAATTGCTTGTATCAAGCAATTTCTTCATTATCCACAATGTTTTCTATCCAAAAAGACAAAAAAATCAGAATTCCATCAACTTGAAATTGTTGTCTGCAGCTTCTTTCAATTTGGACCAGTCTAAAATTTTGCTGTGTTGGAATGGGTTAACACACTGATTTAGATAAGTACCCATATCATAGGATTTAGGGCAGTATAGTTTAAATATCAACATCTGAAATCTAAGTACCCCTTCCATTTATAGCTTTAATAAGTACCTACCTCAAAATTATGACTCAATCCAACTTCTAATGATTGGTTTGCAAGCTTGAAATTATTCTGATGAAGATGAATCTGAAAAAAAGATAAATTTGAAACTAACCTAGAAGGTGTTGAATTCCCATGACTGACTAATCCAATATGGGTTTTTCTACTTGCAGACTAGAACATTTTTCAAGGCTGTTTGTTGGGACATGAAATTGCCTTTTGCAAGTCTTGAAATGGCGCATAAAAAAACTCAAAATTAGTTATTATGTATTGGAAAATTATCATTATTTTTAAATTTTAAAGAAAATGCTGGATTCCATGATCAATGCTAGGCTATGAAAATAATTTAGTTACAAAACCTGTCATTTAGTAGATGCCTATTTAGTTAATTTATATTTATTTCTTTTTCTTATAGGTGCATTTATTTTAGCTATGAAAACACACAGATATTCTTTTTTCTTAACAAGGAAAATGTAACTTAGTCATCTTTGACAAATCAACCCTTGTCATGCTGATCCCAGATATTCCTGCTTTGAAAATGGCCTTGGCAGGTGTATAGACTAAGATCAGCCTGCACAAATGTGCAGCCTGATCTAGGCCTACACTACCTGCTCATTGTTAATGTCTTAAGAAAAATCTTTGAACACAAGATTTATTTAATTATAACAAAGTTTTCAAATGTAGTGAAAAAAGGAAAAATATTCAGCAGGACAAAGGTTGAACAATGACATGAAAGTTTAACTGCTTCAATTAGCAATTTTTCAGTTATATTCATGAAGGCTGGTGCAACCTAACAGAGCTTCCTTGTAATTCTAAACCATTCCAACAATCTTATCAAGAGTTGCATACAATATTTTCTTTATAATTTTACAAACAAATTCAAAATGCCCTTTTTATGACCCTAATATACTGCATTCATGATAAACAAAGTGACAAAAAGAGAAATAGCTTATAACAATGGTTTTCTTCTTTCACATGGCATTTTCATCCAGTAGGATATCGATTTTTCTAACTTATCCTAACTCAAACAATTAAATGATGTTTAACCCATTCCCAAACGTCAAAATTTTAGCATGGTCCAAATTCAATGAAGCTGCAGACAACATTTTGAAGTTGATGAAATTTCAAAAATATCTGTCTTTTGGGGTAGAAAACATTGTGGATAATGAAGAAATTGCTTGATACAAGCAATTTCTTAATTTTCTACAATGTTTTCCCAAGCTTTTTTCTTGAGGGGCGTAAAAAGGAGGGCTTATGTGGGAATGGGTTAAGTCACTAGATCAACAAAAATGCTTCATATAAATGTCAGCCAATGTCAAAGTCAAAGTTCACTTCCCGTTTAAAGAATTATTTGATTATTGATTTTTGGTTGACAGACATGATCCGTCAATTACCACACAGTCCTGTATTTTGAGGCACTACAGCAAATCAAATATGGTAAAATTTAAGAGAAGAGAAAATGCAAGTAGCATGAAAAACAAATAGCTTGGTAAACATTGTAGCAAAAGAAATCAAGAATTGACACATATTCTCCATTTGTTACCATACTTTCTCAAATTTTCATAGAAATTTTCCAGACTTGGGCACAAATTAATCCTTTCCCACACAATGATGCTTTTTGACACCCCTTGACAAAAGCCATTGGGAAACATTATTAAAGATAAAGAAATTGCTTGCACCAAGTAATTTCTTCATTGTCCACAATGTTTTGAACCCACAGAGTTAAAAACAAGAGGACCATGATGTTCCTAGATCGCTCACCTGAATCATTTGCTGTTAAAAATGTAGCTTGAGCCAAATAATGTAAACAAATAAATTATCATAAAGGCCCCTTTTCCTGTGTTTTCCAATAGAACCTTGCCAAAATCAATAGGGTTCATCCTAATGACCTAACAATTATTCTGGCCAAGTTTCAAGAAGAATGAGCCAAAAAAGTGGTCTCTAGAATGTAAACAATGCATTGGTCATTAAGACCCCTTTTCCTGTGTTTTCCAATAGAATCTTCCCATAACCAATAGGGTTCATCCTTATGACCTAACAATTATTCTGGCCAAGATTCACAAGATTTAGCCAAAATTGTGGCCTCTAGAGTGCAAACAAAGAAACTGTCATTAAGGCCCCCTTTCCTGTATTTCCCATATTGAACATTCATATAATCATTAGGGTTCAACCTAATGGCCTAACAATTCTTCTGACCAAGTTAAATGAAGATTGAGCCAAAATTGTGGCCTCCAGGGTGTAAACAAAGAAATTGTCATTAAGGCCCCTTTTCCAGTATTTTCCAATAGAACCTTCCCATAATCAATTGGGTTCATCCTAATGTCCTAACGATTCTTCTGGCCAAGTTTCATGAAGATTGAGTCAAGATTGTGGCCTCCAGAGTGTAAACAAAGAAATTGTCATTAAGGCCCCTTTTCCAGTGTTTTTGAATAGAATCTTCCCATAATCAATAGGATTCATCCTTACGACCTAACAATTATTCTTACCAAGTTTCATGAAGATTGGGTCAAAACTGTGGCCTCTAGAGTGTAAACACTTCAACTGTTGATGCTGCACAACCCATGATGGACAACAGACATTCAACGATCACAAAAGCTCACCATGAGCACTTTGTGCTCAGGTGAGCTAAAACCCCCATAATTTCATAAACTTTTAATTGTCGACTGCACTCCTTTTAATTTGAACCAGTCTAAAATTTTGCCATCTGGTAATGTATTAAGTGTCATGTACATCTTTCAATTTGAAACTATCAGAAATATTATTGTTGGGTAATAGACCAGACAATTACTTGAATACACAGATAAGGTTTTAAACTCTCCAGCTTATAATCCTGTATTTAATTTGATTCAGAATTTAATCATGCAGAACATGGTTGAAAAAATGGGTAAAATACATGTACTTGTAACAAGCAAATCCTCTTCCTCTCTCTGTTACTGGGTAACTTTTAAATTCAAATACCCTTGTATTCATGTCATTGCAACTTCTTCTTGGACTAGTCTAAAATTTTGTGATTTTCCCATACAATGATGTTTTTGATGCCCCCTAGAAAAACAATCGGGAAAACATTATGTAAAATGAGGTTTCTGGGTAAAACATTATGGAATATGAAGAAATCGCTTGTTTCAAGCAATTTCTTCATTTTCCATAATATGTTCTACCCAGAAATGTAAAAACATATAAAATTTCATAAACTTTAAATTACCAACTGCAACTCCTTTCAAATTTTCCGTCTGGTAGAGGGTTAATAAGCCTACCTGTGCCATAAGTATATGACCATCAGAGTATGTTGGCTCCACATCTATACAGTGTTGTAGAGTAGACTGAGCTGAGTCTACATCGCCAGTCAGAAACTTCACTTTACCCATCAGGTACAGACCTTCTAGTAGCCCTGGAACAGCTCTCGTCAAAGGGTCAAGAACTTGGGTACATTTCTTTAGTATAGGGCTGACAGCTTGACCTGGACCTACAGGCTGCAATAAAAGTTAACAGAATACAGATACATGTACTTTCCTATTATCAGACTGGTCCAAACTAAAACAAGTTGCAGATGACATTTTCAGTTGATGATTTTTTTTTCTCTTTTAAATTTGTCTTAAAAGGTAAAACAAATTGTGGCTAATAAAGAAATTGCTTGTCAAAAGCAAATTCTTCATTTTTTCACAATGCTTTTTTTTATTGAGGGGCATCAAAAATTGGAATTGTGTGGGAATGGGATAATACATTGACTAGCATTCTAGACCAAAACAGCTAATTTCATTTTCCATAAAAACACATACTTAGATATAAAATACTAATAATATTTTGAGGCTTGCATAAACTAAGTTAAACAAGATGTGTTTGTGAAACACAATGCCCCCACAACAGGACCTAATGTTGACCTTGGTATGTGACCTTCATCTTATCACATGACCTTGACATAAGGAGACGTGTATTATGGAGATATATCATCATGCCAAATATGAGCGTTGTATTTGAATAGGCTGGTAGTAATTGGCAATGTTAACTTTTTGGTTATGTTTTGCAGACAGACAGACAGACGGAAAGACAGACAGACGGATGGCGGTAAAACAATATGCCCCTGATCCTTCTATGCAAGGGCATAAAAATTTGACTCTGATCATACTGAAACATAGCGGGTACAGTTAAAAAGCTAGTAACTAAAAATACTTGTTCTAAACCTTATATCCACAATTTTTCCCTAATCTCAAGACCATCTTTTTGTACCCAAATTTTTTCTTATCATCCCCTGAAAATGACTTCTCTGTAAAATTGAGGAAAACAATGTGGGAAAACAATGTGGGAAATAGAGAAATGGCTTGTCACAAGCCATTTCTCGTTTTTCCATTATGTTTCCTACCAAATTGAGTCATTATTTTTCAAATTACATAGATTTTGAAATGTCCTCTGCAACTTCTGTGTCGAAATAAGAAGGTTGACAGCACCAGTTGCACTAATTGTTGGTTAGTAATCATTTTGAAAAAATAATCTTATAAACAACTTAAGCTTTAAAGAATCAAGCAGGTGCTGTAGACTAAGATCAGACTGCACATATTTGCAGGCTGATCTTTGTCTATACCTTCTGCCAAAACAGGAATATTCTAGGCATAGCATGATAAAACTTGTATGATTAATCAAGTCTGTAACTTACTTAACGCAATCCAACACTGTGACGCTGTTTGACACAACTAGAGAATAACAATTAAGAAAATAATGTATAAGATGAAGAAATTGCTTGTAACAAGCAATTTTTTAATTTTCCACAATGTTTTCTACCCAGAAAGTTAAAAAAAAATCCTAAGTTTAATAAAATTTAAGAGGTCTTCATTAACTGTTTTCAATTGGACTAGCCTAAAATTTTGCAGTCTGGTAATAGGTTAACATTTCAGAAGATGAGGAAAGGATTACTAGTAAAACAAACTCCCTAACCATTCAATAAATATTCTAATAAAACTAAACTATAAAAAGCCACATCATGCATATGAATAACAAGAATTCTAGAGTCACTGTTTACATTTACATTTAATTAAAAGTAATTTATTGTGAACTAAAATCTTTTAACCAATTACCCGGTGATACTATAATATACTGTTCAAAAATTAAAGAAGTTAAACAATTAAAATCGGATGCAAATTGAAATAAAACCTTCCTATGTTGGAGAAAATATTGTTGAAAAAGGAGAAAATGCTTGTTACAAGCAATTTCTTCTTTTTCCATAATGTTTTCTTAAGTATAAAATCACAGTGGTGTAAAATCTTGGAAATGGAAATGGTTAGAGAAATGAACCCTGAATATAATGCAAGTGCTAGGTGCAAGAAACAAACAGATACCTATCTTCAAGTTAGAAATGTCTTAGAAGTCATTACAGTGAATGTATAAATCAATCTCATTTTCGACAAAACAAACTGCAAGGTTATCCTTTCTAAGATTCCATTGCATTACTTACATGACAAGAGTGTAGCATATAGATGCCATTTTGAGTTACACTTCCCTTATTGGTACAGATTATTCTTTTTATAGTGTAAAAATATTCCTAGTTTCCAGTGAAAGAAATAAGTAATACCAGAGATATTACAAAATGCCAAAGTTTTGTTGACGACTTCAAAGCTGACCCATACACGGATGACAACCTGGTCATAGCGATACCTTGGGTTTTCTCCCATATAACATCCAAGCTTATAAAAAAGTACCATATGAAACAAGGCCTATAATTAAGGTATATGCAGATAATATTTTGAATTTCTGAATTGGGTTTGATGCCACTTTTAACAGTATTTCAATTATGTCACAGCAGCTGTGGCACCTATCCATGGATTCCTGGTATTTCTCTCACCATTACTACCTCTACATCCTTTCTGAGCCTCCAGCTGCTCATCCAACTTTGGCTTATGATTATTCATCCATTGGTGGGACACAAATATTGGAAAGGATGACATATTTTTATTTGAGGCTATCTGTTGAGCAATAAAACCATAGGAAAAGCAGAAAGTGTTGACAGTTATCTTATCATTATGTTTTCCCACAAAGTTTTCCAAAATGTTTGCTCTTTGTTCAATCAACTCACTACCAGATGACAAAATTTTAGAAGGGTCAGAATTTAACAACAATTTAAACTTTCTGGAAAATGAAATAATTTCTTGTTACAAGCACCTCAATCCTTTTCTCACAATGTTGCAAAATTTCTTCAGTGTGTCAGAATTCACAATTGAGTAGGAATGGGTTGCCCCATATTTCAAATGCACTATTTTCATGCACACTATCCTGACCTAAGATACAAATTGAACCATCTCACTATCAATCTGCATGTGATGTTTACATTACCTTTTTAGATGCTGGCATCTAGCAAAAAATACAAACTGAATTTATTTCATGTTAAAGACCCTTTTTACAAGTTGAAATTTTTCAGAATGGTCAAAATTCAAATAATTGAAGATAAAAATTCTTTCTTTAGTGAAGTTTAAAAATCTTTGACTTTTGAGTAAAAAATTAGTTGTTGGGAATGATGAATTTGCTTCTTACAAGCAATTTCTTCTTTTTTCAACAATTTTTTCCAAGACCTTTACTTGAGATGAGTAAAAATTAAAGTAGGATTGCCTCGGTTTGCCAGGATGTCACAAGATAAGCCTGTCACATAGTTTGATGTTGACAACAGTACGGGATTCAAATAAAAGTGTGAAAAAAACAAAGGGCAATAACTCACAAGGTAGAGTTATGGTACTTTTGCATGTTTCTGTGACTATGAATCTTCAAAGGTGATCCCATAATACGTCCCATCTATCAACAGGCGTATAAAAATGATATCAACTTTCCATAAATTTAGCATTCTAAACTACGAGTATTACTTGGCAATACAAATTCCCTACCAGCTGTACAATTTTGGAAACATTACTTTAACCATGTAATAGTACATATCTTTCACGCAACAAACATTTAGAAGTTAATTGTGAAGGTTTAATGTACTATGAACAAAATATATTGCAACAAAATGTATTGTTAAAAACAAAGTAACAAAAGATGATTCAACAAAACATTGAACTGAACAAACTCAACATAATAAACTATCACAACCTATCTAGATAATATTTTATAATAGCAAACATAACCATCAATACTTACAGTGCTTTTATCAGGCTATTTGGAAACATTTCAATGTAAAAGTGAAATATACTGGTATTTAAATTCAATTAAACAACATGATCTTGATAGATGACCTTGACTTTGTACTATGACCATAACCCATTTCCTAACAACAAAATTAACAACTGGTCAAAACTGAAAGAGGGGGTATGTCTTACTAGATGCATATAAATAACACCCAGTAAATACCTTCAAATCTTGTCAGCCCGATTAGCTCAGTTGGTAGAGCACTTGACTTCAAACCTCAAGATCACGGGTTCGAGCTCTGGGCTGACCATATAAACTAACTAACTAATTGTCTTTTGGATGAGACGTTAAACCGAGGCCCTGTGTGACAGTGCTATCCATGTTAAAGAACAAGAGGGCCGTTGGCCCTGGGGCGCTCACCTGAGATAAAGGCTCTTTTTCTTTCAACAGTCTAATTTCATGTTAATGTTAGGATTATGAAACAAGTTGGCCACAATTACATATAAAGACTATGAACCTGGGGATCCAAAAGTCTAAATTACAAATTCTAAGGCTTTAGTGCTGATTTGAAAGAAGGAAAAAACTTTTTCCATGGGTTATAATTTCAGAAATAAGAAAGAAGTCTGTGAACTGATGCTTCATGCCTATCTCTCCCCCCCCCCACTGGGTCTGCCTCTGGAAAGCCTAGGATCATGATTTTAGCTATTTTGTAAGAGATCAATATACTGATGCTTCATGCAAAATATCAAGGCTCTACGCCTTCTGGGTCAGGAGGAGAAGATTCTTAAAGATTATTTTGAAATTTCACTTTTGTTGCCATGGCAACCAGAGTTATTTTAGCTAATTATAAGGGGGACCACCTAAGGAACATTTCTGCCAAATTTGGTTCAAATTGGCCCTGTGAATTGGGAGGAGATGTCATTTAAAAAATCGTTCTTTATTTCTATATAACCCCCCCCCCCCCCCGGGGCTCAGCCCCTGGGGACCCGAGGATCATGATTTTAGCTATTTTGTAAGAGATCAATATACTGATGCTTCATGCTAAATATCAAGGCTCTGCGCCTTCTGGGTCAGGAGGAGAAGATTTTGAAAGATTATTTTAAAATTTCATTTTCGTTGCCATGGCAACCAGAGTTTTTAACGGATTTCAATTCTTTTAGCTATTTTTGAAGGGGACCACCTAATCAACATTTCTGCCAAATTTGGTTCAAATTGGCCCAGTGGTTTGAGAGGAGATGTCATTAAAAAAATCGTTCTTTATTTCTATATAAACCCCATCCCCCTTAGGCTCCGTCCCTGGGGACCCGAGGATCATGATTTTAGCTTTTTTGAAAGAGGTCAATATACTGATGCTTCATGCAAAATATCAAGGCTCTACGCCTTCTGGGTCAGAAGGAGAAGATTTTGAAAGATTATAAAATTTCATTTTAGTTGCCATGGCAACCAGAGTTTTAACAGATTTTAATTCTTTTAGCTATTTTTGAAGGGGACCACCTATGGAACATTTCTGCCAAATTTGGTTCAAATTGGCCCAGTGGTTTGAGAGGAGATGTCATTTAAAAAATCCTTCTCTATTTCTATATAAACCCCACCCCCCTGGGGCTCCGCGCCTGGGGACCTTAGGAGCATAATTTTAGCTATTTTGAAAGAGGTCAGTATACTGATGCTTCATGCAAAATATCAAGGCTCTACACCTTCTGGGTCAGGAGGAGAAGATTTTGAAAGATTATTTTAAAATTTCACTTTTGTTGCCATGGCAACCAGAGTTTTAACAGATTTCAATTCTTTTAGCTATTTTTGAAGGGGACCACCTATGGAACATTTCTGTCAAATTTGGTTCAAATTGGCCCAGTGGTTTAGGAGGAGATGTCGTTTAAAGAAATTGTTGACGGACGACGCACGACGGACGAACGCCGGACAAAAGGGGATCACAATAGCTCACTTGAGCACTACGTGCTCAGGTGAGCTAAAAAGGCGGAGCTCTCAGTAGTTTCGTCCTGTATCCTTGGACTATTCCCCATAACAACTAACCGTCTTCTGGGGGCTTTGCTCATATGAGCATGTGCTATGGTAGCAACAATAAATAAACGGAAATACAAACAAACACCTTCAAATCATTGTTAGCTTTGAACAAATATAGGGGTTTTAAGTTACAAGAAAGTGTTCAATTAAATGGGCTGACTAATAATAGGCAGACAGGAAAACAACAGTAAAGTAACATGCCTCTCTTGTGTTTATTCTCTTGTTTTAGCACGAAAATCTTTATTTTCAGAGATGAATTCTCATAAAAGGTCCTTGCAAAGATTAAACTATTTATTTTTCAAACATTAAAATACAAATGGCTATTTCTATTCGATTAAGTTCATTTTTATCAAAATCTCGCTAAATCTAATAGTCTATTCTTTGTGTATGTTTTGCATATAAAAGTTTTTAATGAAATATACAGCAGCTGCTCATCTTAATCCTTTCCTACACAAAACATCGGATTTAAGGTTGCTAAGATTTTATAGATAAAATTGTGGGAAATGAAGAAATTGCTTGTAACAAGCAATTTCTTTATTTTCCACAATGTTTTCTACCACATATGATGCTTTCATTTCAAATTGTATCCAGTTTTTATTCTCATCTGCAAACCTCTTTCAATTTGAACAAGTCTAATTTCAAAACTGGGAAAGGGTGCACCTGGGATGACACAATTTCTCTCAATTTCAAATTTCTTCAGGTCATACCTGTCTTAAAAATAATAGAAATCTTGAATTCAAATTGTTTAATCATCACCAGTCAATAATTTATTTTTTAAGACTAGTCCAACTTGAAAGAAGTTTCTTCTTTCCCACTATTCTTTAACCTATTAGCCGACAAGAAAATCTTAGGCGGACAAAATTTCAGTTGATGACTTTTTTTGTCTTTTGAGTTGGAAAACATTCTGGATAATTAAGAAATTGCTTGGAAGAAGCAATTTCCACATTTTCAACAATGTTTTCTGATTTTTTTATTTGGGGGCATCAAAAAGCATGATTGTGTGGAAATGGGTAAAATAGCTATGCGTTAGGACATCAAAAGGCATGATAGTGATGTAATTGACCAATCGTAGCTGTCAATCAATTTACTTGTTGACCAATGAAATCATTCATTTAGATCAGTAGTGAATTTTGAACTCCAACATTGGCCCCATTTTTGTTAATCTTCTTGGTTGGTTTGGCAACTTAAACATTTTAACTACAGCTTACGACATTTAGGTCACCAACCAACTATACTACTTTTTTTGTAACATGCTACTAGCCATAAATTTTGCAAAATAACACCAATCAAATTCCAAGCAGGACTTCATGTCCAAGTGGGCAGGGCAAGCGATTGATCATTCGGTTAATGGTAAAACAGATATAGATATGTGATACATACTGCTTGTGGTGCAAACTGTAAGTAATCTTTGATCACTTGTAGGAGAAAATCTGGATTTAAAATCTGGTAATATTGTAGTCCTAGTGGGTAACCCTGAAAATAGTATTTAACAAATTGACAGATTGCAAAATTTTAGACCAGTCCAAATTGAAAGGAGTTGCAGAAGACAATTTAAAGTAAATGAAATTTTCAATTTTTTCAAGTTTAGGGGTAAAAAACATTGTGTAAAATGAAAAATTGCTTGTTACAATCACTTTCTTCATTTTACACGATGTTTTCTTAATTGTTTTAATTGAGGGGCATCCAAAAGCATCTCTGTGTGGAAATGGGTTGATTGTATTTTAGAAACTCTGAACAGCAAAGTTAACAACTAATATTCTATCATATATCCTCGATACTTGAAATGGACAGTGTCTTCTGACCATATCATAATTGTGTGCAATAGTTTAACCCATTACTGGAATTAAAATTTTTTTAGACTGGTTCAAATAAAGAAGTTGCAGATGACAATATCAAGATGATATAAATAGAAATGCAGAAATTGCTTTTAACTAGACTTTGTCGCAAAGCAGGCTCATACTCCCCAACAGCGCTTGTCCATATATAAGTGCTATCTGCCAAAGGGCCGTAACAAAAAATGGACTTGTTAAGTAAAGGGACATAAATTGAGCAGACACAAAAAAGCTACAGACAGACCAACCAACAACAAGCTGACTCCTGTATAACCCCCAAACATAGTTTTGGGGGTATAATAAGCAATTTCTACATTTTTGAAATTGTTTTCCTGGTCCTTTCTTGGAGAGTCTCAACAAGCAATATTGTGTGGTATTGGGTTAATTACCATATGACCAAATTTTAATCTGGTTAAAGTTGAATAAATTTGAAGTATGTTTGAATTTAAGACTAAGTATCATGTATGGTATTATGTTAGAAAATATTTGAGGGAAAGAAATTGCTTAAGACAAGAATTTTCTCCATTTCACACAAAGTTTTCTAGAGCCATTTTCAGAGCCTCAAGTGGCATTGTTTGGTAATTGATTAAGGCTTCAGCAAAGAAAAGATGACTACTGTATCTTTATTCCTCTTTTTTAATTTGTCTCCTCATGAATATTTTTAGCTAAGAAATAAACTGTATCTAAAATTATTTAAACACAGCCAACTGTTATATTAAACTATCATAACAGTTTCTGAGAATGAAAACACAAAGCATATTTATACATAAGTGCGATTAGCTTATTCGGTTCATACCTCCATGGAAACAAAAAATTTCCTCTTCATTTCTTTAATTTAATGACATCAAGTGAAAAAACAAATATTTTACAAATGTTGATACCTTTTGGTTAGGACTATTTTGTGTGCAAGCATAGAAAATTGCTGCGTGCACTAAGTATTGTTCATGGAGTTTTCATGGAATTTTTTTTTGGCCTATCAGAACACTGGTTTTTTAGAGACGAAACTAAAAATCGAATTCTTATATAATTACCTTCAGAGCTTTAAAATGAGCTTCAATAGAAGTGTTGAGTATTTCTGTACATTTTTCTGGACCCTTGTTTCTCTTGATGGCCAAAACAGCACTCAGGTATAACAGCTCCTGTAAGATGGAAATGCTAAAGTAACCCAATAGTCACTATATTCTAACCCTTGTCATGCTGAATAAAATCCTTGTTCAGAATTGCATTCAAATCTAAGGGCTGTAATTGACAGATCAATGTCATCAATAGACTGATTGATTGAATGGGGTTTAACGCCGCTTTTAATAGTATTTCAGTCATATCACGGCGGCTGGAGCACCAAACAATGGATTCCTGGTATTTCTCACACCAGTACTACCACTGCATCCTTTCCTAGCCTCTAGCTGCTATCCCACTTAGGTTTACGATTACCAACCCATTGGTGAGAGACAAGTCATCAATAGAAAAAATTGTTTGACCAATTTAATCTCTATTTAGACCGTAAGTGATCTATGACATTTACATTGACCCATTCCCGCTTTCTTAAACACCCAAAGGAAAAAGCTTTGGAAAACATTGTAGACAAAGAAGAAATTGCTCTTAACAAGCAATTTCTTAAATGTCCTCAATGTTTTCTAGCCTATTAGACAAAGATTTTAAATATTCTACTCACTTAAAATGGTTGTCCGCATATTCTTTCAATTATTTTCAGTCCAAGATTGTGTCATGTTGTAATGGAATAGGCATTTTTTGCTGCTTAGACAAATCAAGTCATGTAGCTATAGCTTATTCAAGTTGTAGTTTCAACATTTAGGTCGCCAAACAACCGTGTGATTTTTTGTTACATTTTTCTGACCAGAAATTTATCAAAAATAATAACAGTTTTGTTCAAAATTCATGTATTTATCATTTTGTTAAATTTCAGTGGTAGACATTGTCACTAATGTTGATGGGAGGTTTAAATCAACATTGGTGAGGGGTTTTAATCCCTGTCATGCTGAGTCATGTATATTCCTGTATAGACAGGAGGTATATACAAAGATCAGACTGCACCTATTTGTCCCTTTCAAGCGAGAATTGTTTATAAAATCCATTGTCAAAGAAAATAGACCTGATCATTACAGTGCTTTCAGTCCTTTGACTTTGATATTTCATTCAGAATGACAAGGGTTAACACTTACAGCAGATGTCCCTATACTTTGTTGTATTTCGTTCAAGAACTCCAATTGTTGAGCAGCATCTTCTAATTGGGACTCTATCAACTGACATCGGATGATACCTATAAAATATATTCAATGATTAACCCTTTCCTGTTTTTCAAAATAATAGTCTTGTCCAATTTGACAGAAGTAGTAGGCGACAATTAAAAGTGAGTGGAATTTGAAAAGTAACCAACCTACGGGTATAAAATATTGTGGGAAAAGAAGCAAATGGCTTGTTACAAGCAATTTATTTTTTTCCCGCGATATTTTCTCAGATGTAAAATCAATTGGATGTAAAAGTAAAGGATTGTGTAGGAAAAGGTTAAACAATCAGATGAGTATTCTAGGCAAAACAAAACTTTTAACATTTAACCAATTACTAAACAATCCCTCATCATAGCAGTGAAAACTATTTTGTTGGGAAAAGATGAAATTCTGGGTACCAGCATTTTCTCCTTTTCCAACAACAATTGTGGGTGAAGCCCTTAGCAATCTAAAGAGATTGTATGAATATGTGACCAATGAATAGGTTACCCAAAACCAAAGGCAGAACAATATTTTGGTGTGATAAATATCAACAATTGTTTAAATGAGTAGGCTTAAAGAGGTCAAAGCTATTTGTTCACGGCAGGTTTTCTAAATTTAGAAAATTCATTCTACCTCACAAATAACTATGTTCAAAATGTTAAACCTAGTTCATCTCTTTTTCATGAATTTGTTTGAAGCAATTCATGCGTAAATGAATCCCTTTTTCACACAAAGAAAATGTTTTTAATGCAAGGACATATCTCACCTGTCAAAGCTGACACACTAGTTTCATCAATTTTCATGGCATTTTTGTA
Organism: Fragum fragum; assembly: GCA_946902895.1. Classification (NCBI taxonomy): domain Eukaryota; kingdom Metazoa; phylum Mollusca; class Bivalvia; order Cardiida; family Cardiidae; genus Fragum; species Fragum fragum. The sequence continues at coordinate 15,363,494 of OX336372.1, forward strand.
ACATCTCAGCGCATCTTTAGTCTTTCCTTGTAACAATAGTTGAAATCCTAATTCAGTGATATATTCGGAGTTCTGGCTACTCAAACTAACAGCTCGCTCCATTAACGTGTAAGTCTGTTGTAGAACCATGCTGTTTCTACCACACTGTAAAATTTAAATGTTCAAACAGTTTTTAGTACCCTTGATTACTATCTACACATACAAACAACTTTAACCAAGTCTCATACAATCCATACAAAATGAGGTTTCAGGAAAAAAGAGGAAAATAAGAATTTGCTTCTCACAAGCAATTTCTTCATTTTCCGGATTGTTTCATATCCAAAAGACTCCAAAAGAATTTTAATAATTATCTTTTGCAACATCTATGAATATGGAACAGTCTAAACTGTTAACATCAGGTAAGTGGGTTAGGCCTAGCTCAGTGATATTTTCAGAGGTTTAAATACTAAAGATAAAAGCTCTCTTATTAGTGTGTAAGTTTGTTGTAGGATCATGCTAATCAATTAGCTGTAGATTTCAGAATTCAATCTAAGCATAAGGAAATTGTTTCTCTCAAAAGAGTGAAATTGTTTCCTACAAAGTTTGTGTATTATACTAACGTTAATTCAGAGAATGCAATATATTTTAGCTAGGACTGAAAGTTAATAGAACCCAGCATGTTCAGAGAGCATTGTAAGATTTTGATTTTGACTTGTTACATGATTTTCAATATGGTAAAAATTTTGGAACCAGCTTCTCCTGTTACATGATTGACCTCGACACAAATTACAGTATTTGTCCTTACATGCATTTCTAGCATGTTTCTGGCCCATTATACTATACAATTTCTTCATTTTTCACAATGTTTTTCTTCATCTTTCACAATATTTTCTACCCAAAAAGATGAAAAAATCTAGAATTCTATAACTTTAAATTGTCGTCTGCAACTTCTTTCAATTTGGACAAGTCTAAAATTTCACTGTGTAGGAATGAGTTCAAACCACACATAATCTGATGTCACTCACCATTCTACAGAAGACCTGTGCCATATTGTAATAAATGAAGGAATTACGAGGCTCAAATCTGTCTAGTGTTGTAATAATATCACCAATCTTACTGGCTGCCTGTAAATATATAAAAATGAAATATAAGTTGTTTATTTTGAAAAAATGTATAATTAGTGGAATGTAAGAAATAAGTAAAATGGTTAATTGGTAACCTAAACATCAGCTTGGATAAGATGTTGTTACAATGTTCAAACCACTAAACTTACATGTGCAAATAAAACCACTCATCTGATATTAGATGACAACCTAATGATATAATGAGCATTCTTACAGCAGGTATCATCAGTATAATTATTACCTTAGTCAAGATTAACTCATTCCCACTCAATCCCTCCTTTTTACGCCCCTCAACGAAAAAGCTTTGGAAAACATTGTGGAAAATGAAGAAATTGCTTGTATCAAGCAATTTCATCATTATCCACAATGTTTTCTATCCAAAAAGTCAAAGAAAATTTAAATTCCACCATCTTGAAAATATCGTCTGCAGCTCCTTTCAATTTGGACCGGTCTAAAATTTTGTTGAGTTGGAATGGGTTAATGAAATCCATACCTTTAACCCAATATCAGATAATTTTTTTAGATATTTTGAAATTTTATTATTTCCAACGGGATAAGAACATCTTTCCCTGAGTGATATTTTCATTAGGATATAAAAACTCAACACAAATGACTCCCAAAAGCAGTTGGCAGAATTCTACAAAAATAGTTTTCTTTGAATGAGATACTCACTTCAGCATAATTTCCTTCTCTACACAACATATGAAGGGCTTGATACCTCATGGCTTCCAAACAGTGCATATCTTCACCAAGAGCTCTGAAAGATAGTTACAGCCCACATCAACCCATTACCAGAATACAAAATTTATGATAGTTCAACGTTGTTTAATTTGGAACAAGATGTGTTTATGAAAAGTGTTGTTGACTTGTACATGAGTTTTGATAGAGTAATTTTTTTTGTGTTTGACCTTGGTATGTGACCTTGATCTTATCACATGACCTTAACATGAAGAGATGCATATTATGATGATGTATCATCATACCAAATATGAACATTGTATCTTGAATAGGCTGGTAGTAATTGGCAATGTTAAGTTTTTTGGTTAAGTTTTTCAGACAGACAGACAGATGGACAGACTCAATGACGGACAGGCAGACTCAATGAAGGCCATTGGTAAAACAATATGCCCTGATTTTTCGATGTGGGGGCATAAAAATAAGTGCTACATGGGCTGAAAACTTTGTGAGAAAAGGAGAAATTGCTTCCTACTAGCATTTTTTTCTTTCTTACCATGTTTTCCAAAGGTTATTTTCTGTGACCTATCAAGACATGTGATATCTTGGTATTTTTTAAGTTTTGTTATTCAATTGCTTTCTTTTTCTGTGGTTTTTGAGGGATCGTTATCTGAATAATTGACTTTCAAAAACAAAACATTCTCTATTCAAGACTCGAATTAACTCAAGCTTTTTGCCATAGCCTGTAAAAATTGAGATATAAAGTTTAAACAGTTTTTAAGGAGGTGTTGATAATAATAAACCTAAGTAGGATAGCAGGAGGTGTGGTTTATGGTCTTTTTTCAGTTTTTATTTTACAAGATTTAAGTACAGTACTTGAAACATTGAACAGGATAAGTTTTATCATTCATTAAAATGTAGAAAGTCTTCCCAACATCCATGAACAAGAGTTGTCTGCAGACAACATAACTTGCTCCAGTGCATGCTTATCACCTTTTGAATGTTATTTTAAACAGGGTTAGATATTAAGGATACATGTTCATAGAGTCAATGTCATACCCTTATGAATGCAGCCTTGGATGAAAAAAGACCAAGGAATATAAAAGTTAAATTCTAAGTTTAAATCACATGGTCAAGGTCATTGTCTCAAATGAAAGCCAATCTCCTGATTGAGTGCATGTGTCAAGTATGAGCGCCTTGCAATAGTTATGATAAAGATATAAAAACTTTAACCAAGTGGGACACCAAAGCCAAGGGAAAGACAATAGCTCTTCCTATACATTTGTCCCTGGCGAGCTAGTGAGCACAATTCACCTTTAAAGTGTTGTAAGTTAACAATAAATTTGTGTTTCTAAGTTCATATAGATATTACTTTGTACCATAGAGCATTACCTGACTGATGTTTCGATGGCAGCCTCCCAGTCCTGCAGACAAAGTTGAAGTCTCATTTTCTCTACAAGGGCAGGTATAAAGTGAGGATAATTCACAATAATCTGGTTGATACTTTCCAAAGCTCCACTGTAGTTATGTTTGGCTTCAAGTAACTTTGATCTTCCAAATAGACCGTTAATGTCCCTTCCACCATCCATACTGAAATAGACAACAGACATCTTGATGCATGGAAATGACCCAGACTTTAAAATTTTTTCCTTGTTTATTTTTATGTTGTAGGTATTCTCTTCTAAACTCTATAATGTAGGTTTTAAAGGAAAATACCTTTACAACGAAAATTCATTATGTATCCACAACACAGAGTTTTATAGAAAACAATGAATTTGTAGATCAAAAGCTCTCCCTCTAACTGGAGATCTGGACAAGAAGAAAGGTTTGTAATATATTCAACAATTTATTATATGATGTAAGAGGTTCAAATGCAATTAAGTTATTGAACATTTTGGATCTTACACTAACATGGTGAATAGAAAAATAAGCTGTTACCTGCTGCAACACCTTTTAATTGTTATGATTTGTTTGTTTGTATGGGGTTTAATGCAACTTTTAACAATTTTTCAGTCATATTCAGGCAGCTTGAACACTTAACAATGGATTCCCGGTATATCTTACACCAGTACCACCATTACATACTTTCCTTGCCTCCAGCTGCTTTCCCACTTAGGTTTATATTTATCCACCAATTGATGAGAGAAAAATGTCGGAAAAGATATGTGCCACCAACGGGGATTGAACCCATGGCACCCCGTGATTGAAGATAGGGAGTCTGATGCGCCTACAACTATGCTATGATGGCGGCTCTTTTAATTGCTATGAAAATATCTCCAAGACATCATTACATAAAAAGAGTTATGATTCAGAGGTGTGGAATTCCTATACCCAACTTGTCTGACATGGGCTTTTCTACTTGGGGACAAGTAATTTTATAAAGGCAACTTGTCAGGGACAAACAAATACCAGAGCATATCTTGGAATGGTACAAAAACAGATCTAAAAGATAACTCATTGTATATATTAACAAGAGCACCGCCTACAGGTGCCTATGCTTGGCTGTTGGGTGCTGGATAGTGGATAAAATGCATCTAGAGTTATCCCCCTTGATAGTAAAGGTTGCTCTTTTGATAGTGAACAAGTGTGCCAATTTTCAAGTGAATGAACCAGGGACAAAATGGCAAAATTTTTTATTGCTGGACAACGACAACGACATCAAGGCTATCACAATACCTTGAGTTTTCTCCGAAAACAGCCTAGCTAAAAATTATCATGTTTTTATGTTTATATTGAAGGTTAGAAAACATTGGTTGTTAAAGAAGAAAATGCAAAATTCCAGCTTATTCTTCATTATCAACAATATTTTCTTAAAATTTGTTTCTTCAATTTCATTTGTAGACAAGATCATTTTAATTCTAGACAAGAGGTTAATTGTCCATTACTTGTCTGGGATCAATATCTGTATTTCCAGACCCTGTGTGATTTAACCCTTTCCTGTACAAACTCAGAATTTCATGTTGCTTTGATTTTATATAATAGAAAACATTGTGGAAAAAGAAGAAATTGCTTGTTACAAACAAGCAATTTCTTCTTTTCCCACAATATTTTTTAACACATTAGATGGGTCCATTTCAAATTGAATCCCATTTTCTTGGTTGTTTGCAACCTCTTTCAATTTGGACCAGTAAAGAATTTAAAAAAAAAACAGGAAAGGGTTAGTCATAGATTTATAAATATTGACAGTTTATACTGAATCACAAAACTTTAAAGTCTTAGTCACGTTAGAATATCAAATTTGTGTTCACAAAATCCTAAATTTAGTTGAAATATCTAAAACATCTACAACAGAAAAAAACATCACAATACCATTTTGGTCTGTTTACAAATGGCTTACTTGATGAGTTCAATATTTCATGACCATTCACTTAATCCTTGTCATGCTGATCCCGCAATATTCCTGTTTAGACAGTAGGCGTAGACAAAGATCAGCCTGCACATAAGTGCAAACTGATCTTAGTCTGATCTTAGTCTCCACCACCTGTTTGTCCCTAAAAGCCAGAATTGTCCAAAAGATCATTTTCTAAACTACATATTGACCCTGACAAAAAGACCTACAGTGCTATCAGTCCTTTGATTCTAATGCAGTTCTGAACAAGGATTTTATACAGCATGACAAAGGTTAAAATCCATTATATAAAATCGGTTCAAACATTTGCTTATCATGCCTTGTATGATTTTAGAGGGCAAGAAAAGGGAAGCTTGTTAGGCAGAGTAGATCTTTTAACCCTTGTTGTGCTGAACCCAGAATATTCCGTTTTTGGCAGGAGGTGTAGACCAAGATCAGCCTGCACATCTGATCTTAGGCTACACCCCCTGCTTGTACTTTTCCTGCCAGAGTTGTTCATGAAATTGATTTCTAAAAAAATATTGATTTTTGAACAGCAAGTTCTATCAGTGCTTTCAGCCCTTTGATTTTACAGCAATTCAGCTAAGTAATTCATACAGCATGGCAAGGGTTAACATAATACCACACAACAAAATTTTAGACTGGTCATAACTGAAAGGTATTGCAGACAACATTTTGAATTTGGTAAAATCATATGATATTGTATCAGATAGGGCATAATATATTATATGAAAAGAAGAAAATGTTGGTTTTCAGCATTTTTTTTCTTTTTCCACAATGTTTTCCATGTTTTTCTTCTGTACATGAAAGGGGGATATTTGGAAACAGGTAAAGAAGTGATTGACTGAGAGTTTTAGCAATGTAAGTAATTTTTTTACTGCAAACATAACTTACCTTAACGCATCATCAAAGAATTTGATAGCTTTCTTTATTTCTCTTCCACTAATCATTTCTATCCATCCCTTTAATACTAGTCCCTGTAAAGAATAAAATTAAATCAATACATTTATACAGTGTAATCTCATCATTATTCAATCTGAAATTCTCAATTCTCATTCAAGACAGTTTTGTCAAAATCAAACTTTCAAGGGACTAGCAACCCATCAAACATGAGCTAGTGCATAACACTTGCATCAATTTTACCCTTTTCCACACAGTGACACTTTTTGACGCCCCTAACAAAAAGCAGTAGGGAAATCATTGTAGAAAATGAAGAAATTGCTTGTTGCAAGCAATGGTTTCATTTTCCACAATGTTTTCTATCAAGATTGTTAAAAAAATGTGAAATTTCATAAATTTTAAATAATCGTCTGCAACTCCTTCCAATTTGAAACAGTCTAAAATTTCATTGCGTGGGAATGGGTTAACCCTGTAATATTTTTCAAAATTCGATACTATTTCCAATTCAAAGGGTTGGGAGACAACATTATATAGTGAGAATGATTCAAAAAGTAACCATCGTATGAGATTAGATAAAACACATTGTGGAAAAAGAAGAAATTACCTGTTACAAGCAATTTATTCTTTTTCCGTATTGTTTTCTCAAGTATAATATCACAAAGACGTAAAATTCAGGGATTGTATGGGAAATATTTAACATGTTTGTACAGGGTAAACAATGACAAGCAATAGTATTCACATTATATATTAAGAATAATAAAGAAGGTATAAGGGGTAGAGTAAAGACTCTGATCATTGTGTCTGGATGCTTGCATGATCAAAGTTTTTACACTGTGCACAGTTTGTCAGAAATGATTGCAAAGTCAAAACAATAGTTTTTTGCAGACACCATCAATCGCCCAAATGACTGTTTGCCGCAAAAGCTGCTTAAGCAATCATCAAAGATCAAGGTCATTAATACCTTTGTTACTTTTATTGTAGAAACTGTTGAGTCAGGAGATCATAACTAAGTTCTTCTATCCATGCAGCTTAAACAAAGATCAGATCAACAGACTGCAATGCAGATCTGCGTCTATGTTTCGGTTTTATTTTCTCACAGCAACATACAGTTCAAAAGTTGTCTGCATACCTCAATGTTTCTGATGCAAATCAGAGGTTTATTTTATAGTACACTGTATAACTACCTCTTTTTATCAATACTTATCATTGACAAGCAGCCTCCATATCGAGGGTTTAGAGCAAAAATATAGTATGGGTCTATACAATTGTATAGACCCATACTATGTTTTTGCTTCAAACTATGATTTCGTCTATACTACCTGAATATCCCTGTTTATTAGTTGGATAGGATTTAGTCAATAATTTAGTCCATACCTCTTTATTATCTGAGCTCATCTTTAACATTCTATCTATATATTCCCGGGCTTTGTCATGTTTTCCAGTGAAGAATAAGAACAGACCAGCATAGTATAGACCCTGAATGCAGAGATAAGAGACATAAGATGGATATTCTTTTTAAAAAAATAGGCAAACAAGAACAGAGTTTGTTTAACCCATTACCGGACAGCAAAATTTCAGACTGGTTCAAATTGAAAGGAGTTGAAGACAACAGTTTTAAGCTTATGAAATACTTGATTTTTGTACTTATGGGGATAATGAAGAAATTGCTTGTAACAAGCAATTTCTTTATTTTCGACAATGTTTTCCCACTCTTTTTTTCTTGGGAGTGTCTAAAAGCGTCACTGAAAGGGAATGGGTTAAAAACAACAACCAAAAAATAGCTACTTGCATAGTTTTAAACTGAGTACACTTGTATAGAAAACCTTCTGGCTTAAAGAACCTGCAATACTCGGTCCTTCAAAAGCAAAGAAACAAAAATCAGGCCAAAGGCCTGTTTCACTCATTACCAGATGACATAAATTTAGAATGGTCCTAACTGAAAGAATTTGAAGACCACAAATTAAAGTCTGTGAAATTTAAATTATCATTGTCTTTTAGGTGAGAAAACAGAAATTACTCGTTACAAGCAATTTCTCCATTTTCCACAATGTTTACTTGATGGATGTAAAAAGGTCAAATGGTTTGGTTAAGTTTTGACCCCTGTGTTGAAAACCTTGAAAATGTTAAGCTATTACCAGATGAGTAAACATTAGACTGGTCCAAATTGAAAGAAGTTGCAGGCAACATTCTGAATTGTGCTAATAACAAGTTCCTAATTTGCTAAAATCATTGTGGAAAACGAAAAGTTGCTTTTTACACACAATTTTCCTCTTCCCCAAGGTACAACTTGAAAGAAGTTGAATATGATAATTTCAATTGATAAACTTCTAAGTCTTTTTGTCTTCCTAGTGGAAAACATTGTGGCATATGCATAAATAGCTTGGTATGAGCATTTCAAGAATGTTTCCTGAGCTTTATTATTGAGGGGCCTAAGAAAGCGGATGATGTGGGATTGGGTTAACCCTTTCCTGGTTAATCCCTGGATTTTACGTCCCTGAGTTTTTATACTTGAGCAAATATTGTGGGTTAAGAAGAAATTGCTTGTAACAAGCAATTTCTTCTTATCTCACAATATTTTCTACCCTATAGGTTGGTTACTTTTCAAATTGCACTCAGTTTTATTTGTCGTCTGCAACTTCTTTTAAATTGGACAAGTCTAAAATTTTGAGAATCAGGAATGGGTTAATGAATAGTTGAATCATTATTACCATTTCTCCTGCCTGTTTTCTTTCTTCTTTAAGTTTCCCATCTAACTCTGACACTGCTTCTCGATCTGAAAATGATATATTGTGCTCAGCATTATCTGACAATCAATTAAAGATTTAATCTTCATGAATCCGAGTTCCAATATAAAAAAAAGGTCTGCTTTTAAAATCATGAAAATAAATAAGCCATGGTTCCATGGCAAAAATTAAACCAAAGTTTGTTAGCAAAACACAAATGAACCCGAAACAGCCACTATCACTAGAATCTACCAATCACTGGCCACACCAACATGGCAGTTTGACTGAGATATCAAATCATGTATAGTCAGAAACATGAAACATAAATGTCAGAGGTCGGTATTTACTTCTGCTTTGATAGGTCAAAAGATTTTTCTACTACCAATGCTGAACAGTCAAATTTGACCTTTGACCTCTAAGCATAATCTCTCCAGTTTCAAAACTGAATTTTGCAAATTACATATAAGGTCATCATGGTAAACTCTATACATATATGTAAGAATTATGGTTTCAATAAGATAGCTGGATTGTATGGGCTGTCAAAAATCAGTATATCCACCTCCTGTGGCATGAAAATATTGAGGTTTTGTGTCAGACAACGGGACATGGGATTTTATCTTATATTAAATGTATAACTCCACTTCTGAATCTTTCAAAAAGTCCTGCTTATTCTATTACCACACAACTGGACTGGTCTCAATTGAGAGAAGTCGCAGACGCCAAATTGGGTAGAAAACATTGCGATTACAGAAGAAATTGTTGCAAGAAGTTACTCCTTTGCTCACAATATTTTTTTAGAGACATAATTCTTGAGGGGGCATAAAAAAGCTTATAATTCCTTATTATTTAACCATTGTCATACTGAATAATATCTTTTACACAATTAAAGTAGAATCAAAGGACTGAAAGCACTGAGAGTACTTTTTGTTCAATCATCAATACATCTTTTGAAAACTAGTTTCATAAACAAAACTTGCTAGAAAAGGACAGACAGGAGGCGTACACTCAAATCAGACTGCACTTATGTGTAGGCTGATCTTTGTCTATACCTCCTGCCAAATATTCTGGGATCAGCATGTCAAGGGTTAAGAATTCCGAACAAAAAATATAAAAGATAGAGTTCTCAGATCTCACATGATGGTTTACAAATTGATAAAATGAATCTTACCAACAGAATGTCCTTTTTTGTGAGCAAGCATCAAAGCCATTGTTGAACACAGATTGACATCTCTTTTGTCTTTAAGCACATCCAACTCTCTCATCCCTTCTTGTATTCGATCTGAATTACAAAGTGAGAATATGCTAATCTTTAACTCTTCCCCACACAATCCCACCTTATTATGCCCCACAAGAAATTAAATCAGGAAAACAATGTGGAAAATGAAGGAATTGCTTATTGCCAACAAATTCTTCATTTTTCATATTGTTTTCTATCAAAAATAATAAAGAATTTTGAAATTCACAATTTTGAAATTATTGTCTTAAACTTTAAATTTGGACCAGTCTAAATATTTTTCTTCTGGGAATAGGAAGCACTTATTATTCTCATATTATCCAACATACAAATGTTAACAATTTCAATTTGCTGAAATCATGAGACAAACCCAGAAAAGACAACAACATTTTAGACAGGTAAGAGTTAAAAAAAAAGTTGCAGAATACATTACTATGCTAAAATCATAGAATAACTGCCAAAAAAGGTAAAAAACATTGAGAGAAAAGGAAATTGCTTACTACATTTTTTTCCTTTTCCCACTAAGTTTTCCATAACAAGCTTTCTTCAGGGTATCAAATAGTGTGATAATGGATTAATTAGTCCCTATCATATAAGCTGCTTTTTATTTTAAATCAAAATTTCATGAAGGACATGATCACACAATATCTTCAGTGATCTTCAGCTAGTGGATCTAAAAACTATTGTATGAGATTATCTGGTCACCAACAACAGTCTTCAGTTGGGGAAATTTTAACTAGAGGCGCTTGAGCACCTTATTCACTCCTCCGGCCTGAATTTACTTATCATTCCTTATCATTTGGTTGAAAACCATCCCACAGATTGTAGGTTTTCACTGTTTACCATATAGGGAAATCAGCCCAATCCATTTAAAGCAATTTACATACAATCAATACTTTTTTAATCAATTTAACAAGGGGTCGTCAAAGGATCCTTCCAGTGAAATTTGGTTGAATACATCAATTGGTTTCTTAGAAGATTTTTAAAGATTTCACAATATATGGAAAATAGCCTCGCCCATTAAAGCCATGTTTTCATCCAATCAAAATTCTTTGGTCATTCCTGTAAAATTTGGTTGAAATCCATCAATTGGTTTCTGAGTAGAGGATTTTTAAAGCTTTCACCATATATGGAAATTAGCCCCGCCCATCAAGAAATCAGATAAAGGGTCACCCAAGGATCATTTCTGTGAAATTTGGTTGAATTCTGGTCAGTACTTTCTGATGAGAAGATTTTTAAAGTAAAGGTTGAAGGATTGATGGACACAACGCAATGACAATAGCTCGCTGGCTTTCAGCCTGTGGAGCTAAAGAACTTTGTCTTTTGGGTTGGAAAAGATTGTAACCCATAAAGAAATTGCTTGTAACAAACAAATTCTTCAGTTTCAACAATGTTTTCCAATTATTGATGGACATAAAAAGCAGGGTTGTGTTAGCATGGGTTAACCCTTTTCAAATTGAACTGACCCAAATTGAAAAAAGGTGAAGATGACAATGAAAAAGGAGTGCTTTTGGAATGAAACTGTCCTATTTGATAGAAAATATTGTGGGGAAAACAAGCAATTTCTTCTTTTATAACATTATTTTCTCAATTATAAAACCACTAAGACTTAATCCTTTCCTGTTCAATCCCTGGTTTTTACATTCCTGTGAATTTATAACTGAGAAAACATTGTAGAAAAGTAGAAGAAGAAGAAACTGATTGTAACAATCAATTTCTTTTTTTTCCCATGATATTTTCTGCCCTACTGAATGTTATTTTTCAAATTAATTCTACATTACATTTTCGTCTGCAAAGCCTTTGATTTTGAATTGGTCTAAAATCTTGCAAAAAAGGAAAGGGTTAAATGCATGGATTGTACATGAAAGGGTTTAAGTTAAGTTTTTCACGAAGCCCTCAAAATTGTATCCTTACCTTGCAAGATCATGGCATAAGCTCTGTAGAATTTCAGTATGCTATCATTCGAAAACTTTTTGAGGCCATCTTCAGCTGCAGATTCCATATGGCAGTAATACTGCTCTCTACAGAAGTAGTGGATCTTAGCCTGTAGTACAAATAAACATATTTTTCAATTTGTCATTATTCAAAGGCAAAACAAAAATTCCTAAAAGATTTATGAATGGAAACATAAAACAAGATTTTACCCATAATGATACCAAATAACAAAATTTTAGACCTGTCAAAAATTCAAAGAAGTGGCAGATAACAAATTTTGTAAGTGATATTTTTGTACGTTAGGGTGGAAAACAATGCAGATAAAGAAGAAATTAGATTTATTTTAGTTCGATTGAGACGAAAGCCTTATGCTTTTAGAGTCGCTCTCAAAACCCACAAGCCAGATGTTTTCACGTCCCTGAAAGAGAGGCAGTGGCTAAACCAACTGCTACCCAATACTACAGCTGGGTAGACTGGGGCTGGCTATTAAGTGTCTTGCCCATGAACACACCCCGGTGACGGTGGGGCTCAAACCTGTGACCTTCAGATCACGAGTCAAATACCTATACCACTCGGCCATCAAGGTAGAAATTGTTTCATGACAAGTAATCTATTCATTTTCAACAATGTTTTTCACAAAGCTTTTTTTCTTGGGGGTATCAAAAAGCATTATTGTGTGGAATTGGTTTGAAGACAGCAGATAGTAATGTAGGCAATTAATGGCTTTGGATTTGCAAGCTTTTCCCTCTTTTAAAACTATCTCCCCAATTCTCTAGTAAAGAGTAGTGATTTTTTATAGATGAGTTGCTGTTTCAATTAAACCTTTTGTAATTGACCTCAAAATAAATTAACCCTTTTCCAAATTTAAGACTTGTCCTAATCAAAAGGGGTTCAAATCAGCAATCAAATGTGAGCGAGATCAGTTATGTATCTGTAGAAAAATGCAGTTTCAAGCAATTTCTCCTTTTCTCACAACAATTTTGTCAATATAACTTTTGAAGAATGTAAAAATAAGGAATTATATATTAAAGGGTTGAGAGCAAGAGCACACAGATGATTAACCCATTTCCAGCTTACATAATTTAAGATTGGTTCAATTTGAAAGAGTTAACAAACAACTTATCAAGTGAACCTTTGTCTCAAAAAGTTAATAAAACATGGTAGATAACTTTGCAAGACAAGATGTATGTGTCACATTACTTGTCTTCAAGGGAGGGGAATAATCATAAATGACAAGATGACACTGGTATAGCCTATAGTCTCCCATATTCAATCACCTTAAGCTTTAAATTTGTCCATTCACACTTACAAAATGATAATTAGACTCTGTGAACTAAACTGAAGGTAACATAATATTCAATTAGAATATTGCAGTACAAATGAAAAACAGATTTGTAGAAAAAAATTGTGACAAAAATTACACTCTTTTTGTACTCATACACTGGTCATTGAGATCCAAATTCAGTCTCCAATAATCGAGCACCTAAGCAATATATATCCAAGGATAAATGTCACGCTTGCAGCATTGGTGAAACGGACTTGAAATTTTTTTTTTTTTGGGGGGGGGGGTTATTTCCATCAATTTTTTACCCAAATTTCAAAAACAATCTACATGGCAACAGCATTTGCGAGAAGAAAAAAAAAACATATACCACAAAATATTTGTAAGGAATGAGGAAAAATATTGTAGACAAGGTGATGTAAGAGTTTTAAGGGATAATTTGTATTTCTTTGATAAATTTTATACAAAGACGTTGATTTGTTACATTGTTTGTAATACACAATTTAACTGCAAATGGGCAGAAATGAAACTGATCGAATATAGGAGACTGCTCGAATACGGGGTTCATTTAGTTTTTGAAAAATTTAGATATAAAAAACAAAAACTTCAAAATTAAGAAATCAAGAATTGTATTTTTGTAATGATGTACTTTTAATGAGATCTATCAACCAGTAAAGTTACATATTCATTGCTATCCTACTTGTTAGATGTAGAAGTAAATGGGCATGGGCTTAACTCCAATCAGCCTCTAGATCAATATGAATTACTTTTAATTGATACACGCATCTCCTGTAAAGGAGAATATTTAACGATAGTAAACATGATTCTATGTACCAGTATCTCATGATCAGGGTCTGTCATTGTGCACGGTTATAAAGTTCAAGCCTAAAAGTTTGGAATGTTAAGAGTGTTTATATTTTGACAGGAAGGTATGCATGTCTATGCGCATGCTCAACAAATCATTTCCGCTTTTCTAGGTAATAAGGGATAAATTTCATATCCGACGTGAACGTTATAAAAGTAACTCAAAGTTATTTTTTAACGAAAAATTCAATCTAGTAATCACCATTGAAAACTATTTGTAATCGATATTCAATGTATTTCATGTATAAAATTTCATTTTGATTAATCTTTTCCCGGAGATGTTCACAAATGTGTGCCTTTCAATTTTGAGAGGAAACGTAACCATAACAACCCACAAAGCGACAGATGGCGGGAAAATTCAACATGGTCATGTTGATTGTCCCAATATTGTCAATTCGTTTTAACTTAAGCATTCGCTTCTAAGGTAGTGGAAAGTGATCCGTTCTCAAGGTAAAATAAGTTGGTAAGTTGTCTCGGATGGCGAAAATGCTTTCTATATCCGGATGAAAAAATAAATAAAGCACTATTTCACAATGTTTTACAGTTCTGTCAACAAATAGCCTACTGTTCATATTAGTGTACAAAATTTGTGTTTTTATATTGCATGTATACAAACCATAGTCATGCACCAAGTTGTCTGAAAAAAAAAAATAATACAAAATAATCTCTATTACCATGTATATATTTTCAAATAACCAATTTACCAAAAGGCAAAATTTTAGACTTCTTGAGACACCAAATTGAAAGATATTGCAGATGATAATTTCGAGTGAGGGAAATTATGAAAAATCCAAGGTAAAAAAAGGTAAACATGTTTTCCAAAGCTGTTATATTGAGGAGCTTTTAAAAGCATCATAGTGTGGGAATTGGTTATGGGATGTACTTAAGCAGGATTGTGTGGGATTGGGTTAAAATTCTAAGCAAATCACACACAAACACAAAACAAATAAGTTGCATTCACATTATTACTGAGGCTTGCAGGTACTAACACAAAAAGCTAATTGGAATATAACCAAGTCAAATTGTCCCACCCATATAAAAATAGTATATATTGTGAGAATGAATCTTTTTTATTATTCTTAAGAATTGTTTCTGTTGTAGAGTAACTAATTTTTGGCAAATTATCAATACTGATTTGGTGAGCTGTTAAAAACCTCAAGTCATTTCATAAATCAATTTCTGTAAAATAGATAGATTCTATCCCTACTAAAAGATTGGAGTGTCATAATGTTTCTAAAGAAATCTCTACTTGAAAATTATTAACAGCTAGGGAAGAACTCTATATATGGATTTGGAAATGTTACCTCACATGTTGATTAAAATATCAAGACCATGGTAATTACAAAACAATCAATGGTTGTGTCATTTCAAAGCCCCCAAAGGATTACAATTCAGATAATAAACTGGTGAGTAAATGATGTATTGCAAATTTTGGATGTCAGTATTTAAGGATCTAAGAAAAGTTGGATAAATCACTAAATGACACCATTGATATTAATTATTGTAGAAACAATAGCATTTTTTGTATTGCTCTAAATCCTGATACTTTTCATTAAAGAATTTTGCTAAAATGTTTTAAAATTGATTAGGAAGTCATGGCATTTGTGTAAACAATATGAGCAGTCAAGATAGTGTGCGATTTATAATATTGCAGTGTAAGTTGAGTTCATGGAGAATATTTACAATTTAGCCTCCCAAATCATGAAATGCAACATCTACAGGAGACAAGTTATAGAACATTTCATTTATTTTAAAAGACATTAGCCGGTCCAAAATGTGTGATTGCACATACGGGTCATAAACAGCAACACTGTCCTGATTTGTAATAAGGTAAATCTGCATTTTCTTTTCAAAAGAATGACCAGTGTTATACTTTACATTTTGCATAATGAATTTAGAACCTCAAGAAAAAGCTTTGGAAAACACTTTGGAAAACGCTTTGGAAAATGTAGAAATTTGCTTGTAACACAATGTTTTCTTCACAAAATTTCAAAGATTTTTAAAGTTAAAAATAGCTGATACTTTAGCCACAAGACAAGAGCTTGAATTAAAGTCACCATTATGTAAAACATCCTGTATCTGCTTATCATCTACTAAAAATAATTGAAACTTATTACGGAATTATGCAGTCTGATCTTAGCCTACACTACCTGCTTTTTTCTTGCTGTGTTGAGAAAATCTTGGAACTCAACATTGATTTAATTATGTCAGTTTAAAATACAGTGAAAAGAGGATAAATATTCAGCATGACAAGGGTTAAATGACTTATAGACCTGTGGATTTCTGTTTTCAATTCTCATGTTCATGAAGCTAAGAAATAAAGTGAGGGGTCTGTATAGGCTTTTTAAAAAAAAGATCATAAAAAAATAATACCAAGAAATACACAAATCTTTAAAATTAAGATTTTGTAGACTTTTTGTATGTGATGTCACATTGATGGGTCAATGCAAAACAGTTGTAACTGCAGATAAACATAAAAATTATGTAGTTAAAACAGTTTTGTGCTGATCCATCAAAATGATCTGTAGTAACTTTTCCTTCTTAGATAAGATTAGTATATGATTTCAACAGCATGGATGCAGAGAAATAATCACATAACCCATCTCCAGACAATAAAATGTTAGACTGGTCCAAATTCAAAGCACGAAAATTTCAAGTTGAAGAAATGTAAAAAATCTTCGTGAGTCATTGCTACAAGCCAGAATTGGTTTGAAATTAAACCATCATAATAATGTGGTAGAAAACAGCTTCTTTTTCCACAATGTTTTCTAAAGTTTGAAATTACAGTGCATAATATTGCAGGTTTGTGCAGGAGAGTGTTATTCATTCTCTGAATAAAACTAAATTTTAGACTTGTCCAAATTGAAAGAGGATTGCAGACACAAATCCAGGGTTTTAGATTTACAATATGATGAGCAATACGTATTTTATCAAAAATATGAGAAATGAGAATATGATATATTGCATGTTACAAACAAGTTCTCCATTCCAAAAAATATTCTTCAAAATCATTTATAATAACAGTCGAAAATGTAGACAGAATGATTGTGATTGATTCATGTCCAAAGTAATGTAGCTTCATGTTTAACCCATTCCCATACAACAAAATTTTAGACTGGTCAAAATTGAAAGGAGTTGCAGATGACTATTAAAAGTTTATGAAATTTTAGATTTTATCATATTTCTGGGTAGAAAACATTGTGTAAAATGAATAAATTGCTTGTTACAAGCAATTTCTTCATTTTTACACAATGTTTTCCCAAACGTTTTCCTTAGGGGCGTTAAAAAGCGTCACTGTGTGGGAATGGGTTAAGTTACAGTTTTCATCAGCTGTGAATAAAACTACATGTAAGTTACTTGTACAAATTGTCTTAGAGTGGGTCATTCAGTCTAGGCAAATAAATTATTCAAATAACCTCAAATGAATATAAAGGGTAGCTTAATGGTGCATTCTTTTACTCTTTGTATAACCATTAAGATTTTCCCCCCAGTTTAGCTCACCTAAGCACAACATGCTTATGGTGAGCTTTTATAATCATTTTATGAACTATGTCACCCATCATGCACCATTCGGCTTCATCAATTTAAGTGTTTAAACTCTAGAAGCCACAATTCTGACCTGGGAAGGTTTTATTGGAAAACACAGGATATGGGGCCTTAATGACAATTTCTTTGTTTACACTCTATAAACTACAGTTTTAGCTCAATCTTCATGAAACTTTGTCAGACTAGTTATTAGGTCATAACAATGAACCCTATTGACTATGGTAAGATTCTATCTGAAAACAAAGGAAAAGGGGCCTTGGAGACAATTTCTTTATTTACACTCTAGAGGCCAGAGTTTGTGCTCAGTCTTCCCGATTAGGTGTACAAAATGGCAATCTATATTAATAGATTATATTTTTTAACCATTTCCTCACAAACCCGGGATTTTATGTCACTGTGATTCTATACTTGAGAAAACATTGTGGAGAAAGAAGAAATTGCATTTAACAAGCAATTTCTCCTTTTCCAACAATATTTTCTCCCACATAGGAAGGTTTTATTTCAAATTGCATCTGATTTTAATTGTCGTCTGCAACCTCTTTCAGTTTGGATCAGTTTAGCAGGAAAGGGTTAAGCATAACCTCTCGCCTAGCTTGGTATGTTTATAAGGTACAAGTTGGCTTAGCAGCTACACATGTAATGGCCCTTATTTTTTGTTACAGATATACATGTTACTGATGTGAAAAATGACAGGAAGCCATGGTTTGGTCCACCTACCAACCATGGCTTTACTGAAATACTACTGAAAGTCATGTTAACCACATTCACTTGATCGCAATCAACTAGCTTTCAAGATCGATACCTTTTTTTTTTTTTTACTTTTTCCAGATTATCCTTTTCCAAAGACATTCCATGAATAATTACGATATCATTTAAGAAGCTTGGACAATATTAGATTAGCCATATTCATTGAAATTTATCACATGTAAGAAACAAATGAGAGTTTTTATATATCTTTTAAACCTTCCTTGATCTAGTACAAGCTTAATTGGGAGTAGAAAGACAGATTCTTAGACTTAAACTACAGTATTTCCTTTCCAGTCCTATGACAACATTGAAATTTTCTTAAATAATGGTGTCGAACTCGATCATTATTCACGCTGTCTTTTTTGTAGCCATATGCACATGGTAATTGATGTTTTGTTTATAACTGTGAAATCGGTTTACGGGCATGTGCTAATTGTCACCCATAGATTATTGGAAAGTGCTTACTTGATAACGTCTCATGCATTGTGATGGTAGAGTCGTTGATATAAGCCACGTTTTTACACTTCTACTGGTCGTAATTAGTTGAATTTACGCCTGTTGGTAATCACATCACATTTGAGCTATCAATCGAACTAAGGCTACATTAAAAGGGGAGTTGCTAATTTTAAGAATATAGGTAGAGATTATGATTTTGACAGGGCAATTGGAAAAGGACAGGGCTTCGTACTAAAAGTGCAGGGCTCCCTTCTGAAAGGGCCTATAGCTGGAGCACTGCAGAAGCACTGCAGGAGGCAAATTACTCACACACAGACCGAGCGTTATTGTAACCGTGACCACATCTACGCTGAGCGGAGTATTTGTAGGTGTATCCGTACATGAAAAGAGTCTTCACATTTTTTATGAATTATATACAATCATGGTATACTATTACGCCATTTTCAAAATGTACAGTTGTTTCGAGTAGACAGAATTGAAAAATAATAAATCAAACCTAACTGGGCACTACTTCTCTTCTTACATAGTAATATCCCACTGGATTTTCCAAACTAAGTAACACTGATGGACGCCAACGGAGTCCATCAAAAATGAAAAGTGGAAGAATATTGTTGTTTTATACAGACGTGTCGACAAGAAGTAGTTCTTTAAGCCATGGTAAAGTGTATAAACTGCCAAAATGCATTCTGAAAAATCCTTCAAGCCAAAACATTGAAATTATTGATAGATAAATGTTCATTTCTTTCCTATGAAAAAATGTTATCAAATATTTAATGATTCCTTCAGATTTTGCTAAAAAAGTTATGGTTGTTTTCTGAACCCTTGTCATGCTGAATAAAATCCATTTCAGAATTGCATAAAATCAAAGGGCTGAAAGCACTGGTAGTACTTATTCTTCAGTTGTCAATACTTTTTTTGAAAATTAATTTCATGAACGACACAGGTTTCAAAGGACAGACAAGAGGTGTAGACTAAGATCAGACTGCACATAGGTGCAGTCTGATCTTTGTCTATACCTCCTGCTAAAACCGGAATATTCCAGATTCAGCATGACAAGGGTTGAAGTATAGACTGTGAATCTCTGTAAATGAGTCTCTACCAAAATTCTCTATTCACTGCTACAAATGTAACCACTGTTCAACAGTATAGATTACAAAATTGGCCAAGAATTAAGACGATTCTGTTTCTCTAGAGAATTACTTTAATGATTTTGCCTCTTATGCTAAGAAGATCTTTATTGAATTATTACATATTGTATTGCAAATTGATTAAGGGTCTGTCATTACTGTAACATTTATATGCATGCTGCATGCATTGTTCTGAGGAATAGAGTCAAACTGAAAAATTTTTGGTTACAATATTGCATTGGTTATTGACAAAGATACAAGAGGAAAGAATTGTTACTTCGATGCATGCATTGTTCTGAAAATGGCAGATAAAAGTGAATATTGAGGAAATCATTAAAGGATTATACACATGTGTCTCTGTGTTGGATTTGTTCAGCAGGAAATGTTTGTCTTGTGATGTAAATAGCAATCATCAAAGGATTATGTAGAATGATGCTTGTTAATGTCTTGTGGTGTGAACATAATTCATAGGGGTATATCTTAACCCATTACCAGTTGGCAAAATTTCAAACTGGTCCAAATTGAAAGGAATTGCAGATGACAATATAAAGTTTATGAAATTTTAGATGTTTTCAACTATCATAGCAGAAAACATTGTGCAAAATGAAGAAATTGTTTGTTACTAGGAAGAAATAGAGATTTATTACAGTGTTCCTAAGCTTTAACCCATTAACAGACATCAAAATATTAGACTTGTCTGAATTGAATGAAGTTGTAGATGACAATTTAAAGTCTATGATATTTAAGATTTTTCAACTTTCTGAGTAGAAAACGTCTAAAATGAACAATTTCTCCATTCTACACAATATTTTCTGAATCGTTTTTCTTGAAAGGCTTCCAAAAGCGTCACTGTTTGGAAATAGGTTAATAGAGGAGGCAACTTTTGCAGTCTCCAGGACTAAACTTTTGTAAGTGCATATGAATTATATTGCATTTGCAAAAGTACTGTCCATACCTATGACATTATACATACAATTAAATGTACATTTTTTTTTAAGACTTTTTCAAAGAAAAATTACCATTTGGTCAACAATTTGTTTGGCAATTGTCAAGAAAACCCTAGAGAAGTAAAGGTTCACCAATAATCAGACTTGTCAAAATTCAAAGAAGATGATTTATAGTTAATGGAATTTCTAAAAATCTTTGTCATGTGGGGTAGAAAATATTTCGGATAACCGGTAATCAAGAAATTGCTTATTACAAGCAATTTCTTCATTTTCAATAATTTTTTTCAAAGGTTTTCTCCTAAGGAGCATTCAAAACTTGGATTGTGTGGAAATGGGTTATATGATCTTTTATTAGAGTGTGGATCATTTCTTTGACCTAGAAATGCATGACATACAGACATATTTCAAATATTTAACGTATTACTACATGACAAAACTTTAGACTGGTCAAAATTAGAAAATGATGCAGATGGCACTTTCAGGTTGGTGGAATTTAGAAAATCATTGTCTTTGGGGTAGAGTACATTGTGGACATTGACGAAATTGCTTGTGACAAGCGATTTCTTCATTGTCCACAATGCTTTCCACAGATTTTTTCTTTTTGAGGAGTGTCGAAAAGCAGGATTTGTGGGAATGGGTTAATCGGACCCCCCTTTCTGTCTTTCCTAGTGTTAACCAAGTGATCTAAAGAGAGGACACACATCAAGCCTTGGAAACTGAAACAATGAAAGAAACTTCCCTTAACTTGGATTTTCTGTATGAGAATGACGAAAATCAAAAGGACCAGTCTGTTAGTCGTAGAAGATGGGTTTATGATCCAAGATTCACTCCGAGGCAAGAGAAAAATAAGATTGACAATGATTCAAAGGAGCAAGAATTGTTCAAGAATCAAAATGTCGAGGGTAAAATAGAAAGAACAAGACAGCCATGGAGTACTGCTAATGGAGTTTCAAAGACATCAGATCTTCCCTATGGAAAAATAGGTGACAAATCAGAGAGAAAAGATACTCTTTACAATAATGGTAAGGCTTTCTTTTAAATTTTGATTGTTTGATAACGAAGTTCATACACAGTGAGCATATAATATTAAACCACAATCTAGTTATATGAAATGGAGTGCAGCCAGTGGTTGGTTCTTTACAGCAAAATGAGAAATCCTACTTAGAAGCTTTTTGAGGTGTCTTTATTCTTTAATCCTTTCTTGTACAATCCCTGATTTGAACGTCCTTGTGGTAATATACTTTTAAACATTTGTTCAGGTAGGATATGGTCAAGGTTAAAGACCATAATTTGTCTTTACAATATAAATCTACAAATTTATTGTCCATCATGAGTAGATGTACTATTTGAAACACTTTTTATGCCCAAAGTGTAGCATTTTGCCGTCTGTCCGACTGTAATTTTTTGTGAGCACAATCCTTACTACAGATTCAGTTGGAATGAACTGTAGCTTGCTACAAAGAACCTATGATGTATATTTATGCATGAGATCAAAACTGTTTTGGTCCCTTGAATGATTTTCAACACAGCTTAATTCTTAAGCAAAATTATTGAAAAATATATATATCATTGACAAGCCTCTTTTGGAGTATAATGAGCTTCTTTGCAAAACTCTTGTTTCAGGTAGGTTAAAGGTAGGCATCTTCATGATTTCTCATTTAATCCATACTGAGCAATCTCAATCGTAGTCATGCTGAATGAAATCCCTTTCAAAATTGCAGAAAAATCAAAGGGCTGATAGCACTGTTGGTGTGGTTGTCAGGGCAGATATATAATTTGAGCATTCTTCCCTAAACAATTTTAGCTTTAACCCTTTCCTGAATAATCACTGGTTTTTACGTCTAAGCAATTTTATACTTAAGAAAATATTGTGATAAAAGAAGAAATTGCTTGATACAAGCAATTTCTTCTTTTATCACACTATTTTCTACCACATAGAATGGTTTTGTTTCAAATTGCACTCACTTTTCATTGTCGTCTGCAAAATGTTTCAAATTGGGCCAGTCTAAAATTTTGAGAAACAGGAAAGGGTTAAGAGGATTAATAGGGGGTTTAGACAGGTATCAGTTATGCCCATATGTGCAGACTGATCTTTGTCAATGCCTCCTGTGAAAGCATGGATATTTTAAGTAAAACACATCAAAGTTAATTCTAAAAAAAAAATAAAAAATTATTATGGTACTTATTGAGCTTCTCAAAGCTCTTGCTTGAACCCTTAATCTGTTACCAGATGACAATATTTTCATCTGGTCAAAATTGAAAGAAGTTGCAGACAACGATTGGAAGCTTGTGAAATTGAATTTGCATATAACATATTAGGATAATTGTGTTAACCAAAATATTATTAATCCATTCCCACATGGTGACATTTTCGAACGCCCCTCAAGAACATCAATTTGGGAAAACTGAAGATATAACTTATAAAAAGCAATTTCTTCATTTTTCACAATATTTTCTATCCAGAAAGTTGAAAAAATCTAAAATTTCATGATTTTTGAATTGTAGGTTTGCAACTCCTTTCAATTTGGACCAGTGTAAAATTCTGCAGTCTGGTGATGGGTTAATCAAATATGCTATCATTGGTAGTATTTGGGCAGTAGAACAGAACAGTTCTAATTTTCTGATGATCCAGCCTATGTATTATTCTTTAATCCTAGATCAGTAAGTGTATGGCTGTAATAAAGGATAGACCACGGAATGTAAATGTTGAAAAAACTTTCATCTAGTACGAATTTATTGGAAATCAATATGCAGAAATAGCCACTAAATTAGTCCAAAATGTATTTAAACTTAATGTATAAGGTTGGTAAATCTTTTATTGCCTTAACCCATTCCCACTCAATCCCTCCTTTTTACGCCCCTCAACGAAAAGGCTTTGGAAAACATTGTGGAAAATGAAGAAATTGCTTGGATCAAGCAATTTCTTCATTATCCACAATGTTTTCTATACAAAAAGACGAAAAAATTTAAAATTCCATCAACTTGAAATTGTCGTCTGCAGCTCCTTTCAATTTGGACCGGTCCAAAATTTCACTGTGTTGGAATGGGTTAAACCTCCTTCTAAATAATGCCCCGTCTCTTTCCATGATCTAATTGAAAGATATTTCTTACTAGATTTTTCTAAGTCCAGGAAGTTCAGAAAAATATTTAAGCCATTAGCATTTACCTGCATTTTGATGCCTGTAGAACTATGGAAGAATTTTACAAAAGGAGAAATTGCTAGTAGCATGTTATCAAATTCTTTGAATTTGGATCAGTCCATTTTTTGGGGGGGGGGGTTCAAATATTAGGGTTTAAATGCCTATTACTCTGAACGCACATAATAAAAAATATATATAAGAGGTAAAGAATATGCATTACGCTAACTGAAATGCAAAAATTAGATTATTTATCAAATATAAATGTTTAGAGTATTCAATTTAATTATAGAACAAGTCTTGTAACAGCTAAATTTTGAAGAATTGAAAGGTAATAAAAAAGAAAAAAATAATAGGGAAAGAAATGACTAAGTTTTGAATTAAGATATGGCTTAAATCTTTGTGGAAAAAGACTTTTAATTATTTCTTTTAAAAAGCTATCAGTATTCTTTCTATCTCAAAGTTTTATGAAAATATTGTCTTTAATACTTTATGGATTATCAATTGTCCCATCTGTTTGATTGGTTACTGTTAATCTCTTTTACAAATAACAACTAAATATATAAAAACACACTTCTTAAGGCCATTGACTGAATTCTTAAACAGTTTTTGGTAAAGCCACTTTAATAGGTGTAGTGTTTCGGTGTATTTATATCCCAACTTTACGCTTACGATTCCCTATTGAATTCTACCGGATATCAATAGTCGACACTTATCAACAGCCATTTAGGGTGGACTGAATGGGCCTTGGATACGAGAGTTGTCGAGTTGTCAACTGCCATTTACATGTCGTATGAATAACCCAATAGTTTAGTTCTCTAATCAGTTTAATGGGAATTTTATAGTTGTCTTTATATTTGGATATACATCAAATTTGATAAGGATGGCTCATGAAGCCCTTGCTTGGAATAGTATGTATTTTTTGATGTTTGAAAAACTTTTATTTGTGATTTTATTGGTAATTTTATACTTTAACGATCCTTTTCTATTTGTATATTCTATTGTTATAAAATACTATTGGTTTTTCATTTGTTTATCTCAGTTTTACCATAGAATTGCACTTTAACTGTGGACATTTGCCATGGTTTGATGTGGACTTTTCAGAAATTTGATACATAATAGATGATTGAAAAAGGTGTTTAATTGGGAACAAGATTCTCATAAATTTGTTGAATATTTATGTATACACTCATTAACTAGAGATCCAGAAATAGTACTACTTCTCTTTTTTTTTTTTTTTTACTCACAATCTGTCCTTCTAGTGCTTTCAGCCCTTTAACCCTTGTCATGCTGAACCCAGAATATTCCAGTTTTTGAAGGAGGTGTAGACTAAGGTCAGACTGCACTTATGTGCAGGCTGATCTTAGTCTATACCTCCTGCTTGTACTTTTCCTGCCATAGTTGCTTATGAAGTTGATTTCTAACAAAAATATTGATTTTTAAACAACAAGCTCTATCAGTGCTTTCAGCCCTTTGATTTGACAGCAATTCATTAAGGTAATTTATATAGCATGACAAGGGTTTATATAATGCTGTGATAACAATGACTTTATTGAGCATGACAAGGGTTAAAAAACACTGTGACGTTTTTGGATGCCCCTCAAGAAAAACAATTGGGAAAATATTATGTCAAATTAAAGAAATGACCAAAAGCTCAAATAAGTTGAGACTGTGAAAAAAACTTATGCCTAAAAATAAAATTAAGGGGGGGATTTGCTTTGTGTGTGCATGTCTGTTTATCACAAACTTAACCTGCAGTCTTAACCATTGCCATGCTGAATAAATGACATTAAAATCAAAGGATTGAAAGCACTGAAAGACCATGATTGTTGGTGAATATTTCTGTATACTATTTTCTTAATCAAATCTGCCTTAAAATACCAAACAGATGGTATATATCAGATCAGACTGCACACATGGGCAGGCTGTCCTTAGTCTATACCTCCTGCCAAAGCTTGAACATTCAGAATTAAGGATGACAAATCTCTATTTGATACCAATCTACTGAAAACAAAGACTTTGTCATCCGACAAGGTCAAGGTGATTTATAAAGGTCATATTTGATGAGATGGCCTTCGTTTAGGCATCAATCTTTCACAAATGTATTTTTTCTCTGATGTTTATCAAGTTTGTGTCTCATTCAAGTTTGTGCCACAATTAAGGGGCACTTATTTTAGAAACCAATTTCTGTGGCACCATGTGAAATTAGTTGCACATGATATTGTTTGGTGAGCATTATCTGTGTCCAATGTCTGTTTCTTTTACCCATTTCATTTGATATAAAAATCTTTTCACTCAACTACTTTGCTAAAGCATTGTCGTCTGATTAGCCCATTAACCCTTGTCATGCTGATCCCAGAATATTCCTGTTTTGACAGGAGGTATAAACAAAGATCAGCCTGCACATATGTGCAGTCTGATCTTAGTCTACACCTCCTATTTTTCCCCTTTAAGCCAGAGTTGTTAAAATAACAAATTTTCAAAAGAAATATTGACTCTCATTATTACCTTCCAGTGCTGTCAGTCCTTTGTTTTTAAAGCAATTCCATGTAGGATTTTAATTCAGTATGACAAGGGTTACCGTACAAACCAACACTTGTATACCTTGAAATTTTTGGATTGGCCCAAATTGAAAGAAATTGGAGACAATATTTCAAAAGGTGTGTAATCTGAAAAGTAATGACTGATTATGTACATATGATTACCAGCCATTTCTCCTTTCCCACAACATTTTTCTTAGTACTAATTTACAGGGGCGTAGAAAAACATTGTTGACCCATTCCCAGACAGTGACGCTTTAAAACGCCTCTCATGTGAAAGCTTTGGAAAACCTTGTGGAAAATGAAGAAATTGCTTGTAACAATCAATTTCTTCATTATCCACAATGTTTTCTATCCCAAAATGGCAAATATTCTACAGATTTCACATACTTAAAATTGTTGTCTGCAGCTTCTTTTAATTTGGACCAGTCTAAAATTTTGCCATCTGGTAACAGCTTAAGCACTTTGAATGACCGTGTGCAATTGTCCAAAAATATGATGTTGTTTGTTAGCTCATCTGAGCATGAAGTGCTCAAGTGAGCTGTAGTGATCACCTTTTGTCTGGCCTGCATGCGTAGTCCAGCATCCGTCAACTATTTCTTTAAACTATACACATCTTCTCCTAAACTACTGGGCCAATTTGAACCAAATTTTGCAGAAATTTTCATTAGGTGGTCCTTAGATAATAGCTATAAAAATTGAAATCCATTGAAAATTCTGGTTGCCATGCAAACAAAAGGGAAATTTTCGAATAATGTTTAAAAAACCTCTCCTCCTGAAAGGGTAAGTATATTGAATTCAAAACAGCTAAAATCACGACCCTTGGTTCCACAGGGGTTTATATCAAAATAAGGAACAATTTTTTAACAACATTTTCTTCCAAACCATTGGGCCAAATTGACCTGGATTTGGCAGAAATATTCCTTAGGTGGCCCTGTATTTAAATAGGTAAAAGAATTGAAATCTGTTTAAAAAATAACAAACAAAAAAAACCTGGTTGCTATGCCAACAAAAGTGAAATTTTAAAATAATCCTCAAAAATCTTCTCCTCTTGACCAGGAAGGTGTAGAGCCTTAATACTTGCATCAACTCAATATATTGACCTCTTCCAAAATTGCTAAAATCACAATCCTCCAGTTCCCTGTAGCTGAGCCCCAGAGGGTAGGGTTTATATTGAAATAACAAATGATTTTTAAATGACTTCTCCTCTTGACCAGGAAGGTGTAGAGCCTTAATATTTGCATCAACTCAATATATTGACCTCTTCCAAAATTGCTAAAATCACAATCCTCCAGTTCCCTGTAGCCGAGCCCCAGAGGGTAGGGTTTATATTGAAATAACAAATGATTTTTTAAATAACATCTCCTACCAAACCATCGAACCAATTTGAACCAAATTTGGCAGAAATGTTCCTTAGATGGTCCCCTTTAAAAATAACTAAAAGAATTGAAATCTGCTAAAAATCCATGGCAACAAAAGTGAAAATTTAAAATAATCTTTTCCTCCTGACCCTCAAGGCCTAGAGCCTGGATATTTTTCATGAAACATCAGTATGTTAACCTCTTTCAAAATAGCTAAGTTCATGGCCCCAGGTACCCAGGGAGGTGGGGTTGATATAAAGAATGGAAATAAAGAATAATTTTTAAACAACATCTACTTCCAAACCATTTGGCCAAATTGAACTAAATCTGGCAGAAATTTTCCTAAAATGGTCCTCTTTCACAATGACTTAAATTATACAAATCCAGTGATGGACTGTGGTTGCCATGGAATTACGAAAGTTTCATCTTTAATAATCTTCTCCTCCTGACCAAGTTTGTGTTCTACCTTGATATTTAGCATGAAACATCAGTTCATTGACTTCTAAAATTCTTACCTATGGATACAGTATTCTTCAAATTTTAGTCCTAATGCATTGAAATTTGTCAATTTGCCAGTTTGAAGCAGATATGGCAGAAATGTTCAAAGGTGGTCCTTTTCACAATATCTAAAAGCACAGAAATCTGTTGAAAACTCTGGTTGCTAAGGTGGCAAAATTTGATCTTGTGAAATTGTAAAATCTTTAATTTTAATCATTACCCCCAGGTCCCCAGGGGCAGAACTCCAGGGGAATGGGTCCTTTATAAAAATAAGAAGGATTTTAAAATGATATCTCTTCCCATAGTATTGGGCCAATTTGAACCAAATACTGCAGAAATATTCCATTGAATTTATTTGAATTGGGTTTTACGCCGCTTTCAACAATCTTTCAGTTATATCGCGGTGGATGGAGCACCTAACAATGGAATCCTGGTATTTCTCACACCAGTACTACCATTACATCCTTTCCTAGCCTCCAGCTGCTATCCCACATAGGTCTACGATTATCAACCCATTGGTGAGAGACAAATAGTCGGAAAGGATGAGTGCCGCGTCGGGGATCGAACCCGGGACCTATATTGAAAGTCCGACGCACTACCAACTGCGCTATGACGGCGGCTAGAAATATTCCATAGGTGGTCCTCTTTCACAATAGCAAAATGAACATTGCTAATAATTTGACACTTGTATTCCCAGGTACTAAGCCAATATATGTATAAAATATGGTTGGGCCAATTTGTATCATAATACTAGCCTTAACATTAACATTAAATTTGACTATTGAAAGAAAAAGAGCACCTGGGCCAATGGCCCTCTTTCCTCACATTTTTTTCCCAAGCTCTTTTTATCGGGGATGTTAAAAGGTTTGGGTTGTTTTGCAACAAGCTAAGGGTTAATTGTCCCAGTAGGAAAGCCAATGTGACCAAAAAAGGATATAATTTCTAAAGCCAACAGACCTGTATTATGTATTAAGCAAACAGAAGGATGATAGAATTTTTGATAAGCAGATATATATTGGGATTAACCTGTCATTTAGCTGGTTGTTAAAAACTTCATCTATTCACATATGTATCATTCTTTATGAACATCTAGTTTAGCTTTCAATAGGTCTAGTATATTGATTTTTGAAACTTTAATTGTGCCCTTGACACTGGATAGAACTATGTAACAGTGTGAGGTGTTTTTGCTCTACAACAATCTTCTTCCTGCATATAATTTTCCTAAAGGGTCTGTAATTGATTAAAGCTTTTGTATAGTAGAAGAATATATTTCGCTCTGTAGCATATCAGAGATCACAACAGAGTTGTGAGGAATTGTTTTGTCATTTTAAGTTACTATTTTTACCCTAACCCATCCCCACATAATTATGCCTCTGACTTCCTAAAGAAAAAAAGCTTCTGAAAACATTGGGGAAAATGAAAAAATTGCTTGTTACAAGCAATTTCTTCATTATCAACGATGTTTTCACCCACCCTCCAAAAAAGAAGAGATTTCTGATTGTTCATTAACCCTTGTCATGCTGAACCTGGAATATATTTGAGCTGGAGGTGTAGACAAAGATCAGCCTGCAAATATTTGCTATACCACTTGTTTGTTCCATTCAAACCAGAATTGTTCATAAATTCAGTTTTCAATTAAAATATTGACCAGCAACTAGTACTTTCAGTGATTTCAGTCCTTTGACTTTGGCACTATTCTAAACAGGATTTTTATTCAGCATAATAAGGGTTAATAAACATTTCTTTCAATCAGAACAGTCTAAAATTTTATAATCTGGTAATTGGTGGACCTATAACCCCACAATATTGATGTGATGAAGAATTAACTTTTGGAAAACATTGTGAGAACAAGAAAAATTGGTTGTTGCAAGAAATTTTTCATTATATTCACCCTGAATATGACTCTTATATATTATGATCTTTGGGTTTGTATAACTCTAGCCAACTACAAAATTTTATACTCCATCACAAAAATGTATTAGGTATTTTGTCTTACTGTTGTGTGTCCGATGAAAATTTACTGTGGAACTTCAAACCTTTTGCTATTTATTGAAAGAAGTTTCAGCATCACTTACTGTGCTGAAGTGCTGATATCAAGGTAAAGGTCTTCTGTCAAGGTCAATTTCAAGGTCATGTTCACAAACTGGCTTTTTGGGGGTATTAGTGTTTAAAAGTCACATCTTGTGTACTTAGGTCCAAACCAAAAGTGCTTTTTACAAACAAATTATTACATTACAGTGTGAGGTAAATTATCTTCATCAGAAAAGAAAACAAAAAATACTACATATTTTCTTCTTTCCTTACAGCTTTTTCATTAAAGCTATGAATCTTTGTTTAGAGTCCAATAGCAACACTTTTCAACTGTTTAACCCATTCCCACACAATACCACCTTTTTTTTATGCCTTTGAAGAAAGAAGCTTTGAAAAACATTGTGGCAAGCATTTTTTTTCATTTACAAATCCTTTTCCACCATAAAAGACAAAGAATGTTTAATTCCATCAATTGAAAAAAGTAGTCTGCTACTTCATTGGATTTGAACCAATTGAAAATTATGTTGTCTGGTAAAGGGTAAACCCTTTCCTGTATAATCACTGGATTTTACGTCCATGCAATTTTATACTTAAGAAAATATTGTGATAAAAAAGAAGAAATTGCTTGATACAAGCAATTTCTTCTTTTATCACACTATTTTCTATCACATAGAATGGTTTTGTTTCAAATTGCACTCACTTTTCATTGTCGTCTGCAACATGTTTCAAATAGGGCCAGTCTAAAATTTTGAGAAACAGGAAAGGGTTCAAGATAAGAGAGCAATGTGAAAAAGTAGGTTTTCTGTATCCAAATGCATCTGATTTTCTTACTTTTCCTACAAACTTTTTCAAAATACTCCTGTACAATTTTGAACTAGTGTGAAATCATAGACATTTCCTGTTTTATAACCCAAATAAAATAACAAATATCTTGGTGATAAAACTTGTTAAGATGAAGTATTGGATAAAAACTAACTGGTCATTATATAGCCTGTAACGTTGATTTAATTAACCCAGCAAACTCGTAGGATATTGATCTCTATTGATCAAGAAAAGTATTAATTTGACAATCTTTTACAGTTAAATGACTTATTGCTTAACACTGTTTTTTTTAATTTTAGACTGGTCCAAATTGAAAGGGGTTGCAGACAACAATGAAAATGGGATGTAATTTGAAATGAAACCACACCATGTGGTAGAAAATATTGTGAGAAAAGGATATGTCGCTTGTAACAAGTTTCTGGTGCCACACAATTCTTCCTTTTACCACTCCTCAAGAAAAAAGTTTTGCAAAACATTGTGGAAAAAATGAAGAAATTGCTTGCATCAAGCAATTTCTTTATTATCAACAAATTTTTCTATCCAAAAAGACTGAAAAAATTAAATTTATTGCCTGCAGATTCCTTCAATTTGGACCAGTGTATAACTGTTTTGTGCGGAAATGGGTTAATTTGTAAGTTGAATTTCCTGTTGGAGTCAGTAGGTTAGCCAGAGATCTATCAATTCTTTCATCAAAAGATTAACCCATTCCCACACAACAAAATTTTAGACTGGTCCAAATTGAAAGAAGCTGCAGACGACAATTTCATTTTGATAGAATTTTTTTCTTTTTTAACTTTTTTGATAGAAAACATTGTGGAAAATGAAGAAATTGCTTGATACAAGCAATTTCTTCATTTACCACAATGTTTTCCAAACCTTTTTTCTATACAGACATGTAAAAGGAAGGGATTGTGTGGGAATGGGTTAAAGTCATTGTATCATGTATTATTCCTTGCACATCAATAATTGTTATATACTTAACCCTTTACTTAATGACAAAATTGAGACTGGTCAAAATTCAGAAAAATTGCAGACGAAAATTTAAATTGAAAAATTTTGTTGTTAGTTTGTAGATTGTGGTAGAAAACACTGTGGATAAAGAAGAAATTGCAAAAAGCAATTTCCTCATTCTCCACAATGTCTTCAAATCAAAAGTATTATTGTGTGAGAATGGGTTACCAGAAAACAGATTAAGATTGGAAAGAAGATGCTGGTGACATTCTTAAGAAACCCTTGTGAGAAATTAAAGAAAAAAAATGCATAACAAACAAATTTTCTATAGTGGTTTATTAATGCTTTTTAGCTCTACTTGCCAAAGGTATAGCTATGGCATATTACTTGTGTATGTCCGTCTGTCAATCCGTCTTTTGGGATCATTCCTTTCAAAATTCGGTCTAATCTGTCATTTAGTATCATAAGAAAAGGATACTTATGAAATTTATATAAAAAATCTCTCGTTAATGCAATAAAGTCCACAATTTTCTTTGGATTCTCCTCAAACTTTCACAGAATCATTATACCATTGTTAGGATGATTCCTTTTAAAATTGGGTTCCATCAGTCAAGTATCAAGGGAAAAGGGGCCTTTTTCAGTTAAGAATCTACATTATCACAAAGACAACTGTTTCATCGGAATTTCTTAAAAACCTTTACAGAAGGATTGTATGATCCTAAGGATGGATTCTATTGAAAATGGGTAAAGTCTGTCCAGTATAACAGGAAAATGGGCCTTCTTGTTTGTGCGATGAACAATATTGAAAGGAGTTCTGTATAAGCAGGAGGCAAAGACACAGATCAGCCTGCACATAGGTGCAGTCTGATCTTGGTCTACACTTTCTGCTTGTCCCTTTTTAGCCATAGTTGTTTAAACAAACACTCTTAAAGAGAAATATTGACCCTCGTGTTAACTTCCAGTGGTGTCAGCCCTTTGATTTTAAAGCAATTCTGTATAGGATTTTAATTCAGAATGACAAGGGTTAACCCTTTCCTGTTTTTTATTTTTTTAGACCTATCCCAAATTCAAAGGTTTTGCAGAAGAAAATTCAAAGTGGATTTAATTTGGAATATAACCATTCAGTAGGGTAGAAAATATTGTGGTTAAAGAAGAATTTGCTTGTCACAAGCAATTTCTTCTTTTCCCACAATGTTTTCTCAAGTGTAAAATCACAAGGACGTAAAAACCAGTGATTGTACAGGAAAGGGTTTTAAAATTTCCTACATTTTTCCCCAAGCATTTTTCTCATGGGGGATGGGAGGTAATGGGTAAAGGGAATAAGCACCCTGCTGGCTGATCAGTGGCTGAGATGTGTGTGTATCACCGTTTATTTAATGTTGCTACTGTAGTACATGCCCATATGAGCGACGCCCCCCAGAAGACTGTTAGTTGTTACCAGGGATAGTACAAAGATACAGAACGAAACTGCTGAGAGCTCCTTCTGGTTCTTTAACTTGCTTGGTGGATAGCATCGTCACATGGGGCCTCGGTTTAACATCTCTCCAAGGCTCAAGCCCGTGATCTTGAGGTTTGAAGTCACGTTCTACCGACTGAGCTAATTGGGCTTACCAAATGGCTGAGATAGAGTGTTGTGGAGATATAACAGTCAGCCATGGTTGGAGTACAGACAAGCTAAACATTATCAGATAATTGCTTAAAAAGGAATGTAGAAAAATAATCTTTTTGAATATTTATTCTTTATTCCTTTTATATATGAAAATATTAAAGTTTTAGACTGGTCCAATTTGAAAGATTAGCTACAGATGATAAGTAAAAGTGAGGGCAGTTTGAAGAGTTACCAACTTATTTATAAGAAAATATTGTGGAAATAGAAGAAATTGCTTGTTACAAGCAATTTCTTCTTTTCACACAATTTTTCTCAAGGATAATATCACAGGGAAGTAAAAACAAGGGATTGTACAGGAAAGGGATAAGGTTTTTGGTAAATGAGCATTATATTAAGAACTTTAATAACCGTTCTACTGTTTAAGACTTTTATGGTATATAGAAAGAGGAACAAAGTAGCAGAATTAGAGTAGCTTTATATATATATTACCCCCTTTGTGTGGAATGAAAACAAATTGAATCCCTGCTGGTCTAGTGGGTGTGTCAATTTAAAGCCTCAGTGTTTTCAAATATTGAATTGGTCTTAGGTACCAGAACGAAGTGTGGTCAAAAGAGTACTGAAATTCCAAAGATTAAAAAAAAGTTGATATTTAACCCTTGTCTTACTGAATATAGAATATTCCTGTTTTGGCAGGAGTCATAGAAAAAAATTGACCTGCATATATGTGAAGTCTAATCTTAGTCTACCCCATGTGCTTGTCCATTATAAAGCGGCTCTTTAACGGACTGATATGCATGAAAATTTGATGCAGGAAATTTATCTGTTTTTCTAACAGTTTTCAATGTCATTTTGACAAAAATTCATAAATTTAATTTTAGTATAGTTCCTGCTGCAATGACTGAGCACCTTCAATTATAAAAGCCTAGAAAAAAAAAACATTAATCAATAAATGAGAGAATACAAAATACTATAATTCTATGATATCCTCAATAAAAGACTTTATTGTTGTTTCACCAAGTCCCTTTCATAGGAACTATTTAAGTATCAATTGATTTATCAATAATTAGTGTAATAATTGAAAGGCCAACAAAAGGACATTGTGAAAGGCTGTTATCAATCATGTATATGTTGATATTTTCTAAAAAAACAACTCTGTTATCAGCCCCATTAGCTCAGATGGTAGATCACTTGACCTTGGTATTGTAGGTTCAATCCCAGACTCAATAATTTATTAGTTGATACCTATGAAACCTACAGTTCAACTCAACAGCCATTGCCCAGACAGACAGTGACAGAAGTTTGTATTTACATGTATTAACCAATAAGGTAAAGAGCGTATGCACATGACTTTCTGTCTTGAGTAGCTCTTTTGTACATTTCTTATCATTTTGGTCTGTATGTACTTGTCAAAATATGCATTTAGTGATCAGGATCAAGGTAATATTTTGACCCTTGTCTTTTCTGCTTTCCTTTGATACTACAATGTTAAGTTACATAGACCATGTATTTAACAAAATATATTTGATGAAGGTCATACATGTATGTGCAAGGTAAAGATCATTATTTCCATCGTCTGTCATACTCTTTCAAGGGCTTCACAGAGATAACATGGCTTGTCAGGAGAAATAGGAACGAGGCTTCCCCTTGCAGGGACAACAGCCAGGTGTATTGAGGGTCCATTAAATTAGTTTAATTTTAGGCACAAGAGAAATTATAGGGAAAATTTTGTGGAAAACGAAGAAATTGCTTGTAACAAGCAATGAGGGACATTCCTGTGTTATCTTCCTTTGTCCTGTGACCATTAAATCAGAGGTATGCCAAAATGTACATTGGTCCTTTCTCTTAATTACCTTTGTTTTTATCCTTGTTCAGTATGGGGAAGTTGCGATTTTTTATTTGCCTTTTCTAGTTTTATTATAAATACAAATCTCTTGATGGTGTTAGATTATGGTTCAGAAATAACATAGAAATGTATTTTCAAGTTGAAAAGAATTTTCCAGCTCTAAAGTTTACATTATACAGCTGATCTTAAAACCAGACAGTGCAAAGAAACCTAGGATAAAGTCCAAGTAATACACTGATAGGGACCAATCTATTTCTGGAGAGTATTCAAGAGAGATGTCCCTCATTTCTTCATTTTCCACAATGTTTTTTATCAAAAAAACAAAGAAATTTAAAATTCCATCAACTTGAAAATGTCGTCTTCAGCTTCTTTCAATTTGGATCAGTCTAAAATTTCACTGTGTGGGAATGGGTTAACACATTATTGTCTTTTCAGTATATTGTTGGTGGGCCACTGAAATGTTGTATAAAAGATGATAAATCTGAATAGTTTGTCACAACAGTTGTTGACACCATTGTTGTTAGCTGCCACTTTTGGTTGATTCCCTGTTACTGCATGGTCAAAGTATTAAAATGTCAAAGAATTGCTTGTAATAAGCGTTTCTTCATTTTCCATAATGTTTTCCAAAGGTTTCGTATTGATGGGGGTTTAAAAGCATCACTGAGTGGGAATGGTTTAATTATATCCCACACAATGAGGCCTTTGACGCCTCCCTCTCAAAAAACAATTTGGAAAACATTGTGTAAAATGAAGAAATTGCTTGTTACAAAATGTTTTCTACCCAGAAAGTTGAAAAAATCTAAAATTTCATAATCTTTAAATTGTTGTCTGCAACTCCTTTCAATTTAGACCAGTTTCAAGCAATTTCTTCATTTTACACAATACTTTCCCAACAGTTTTTCTTGGGGGGCGTCCAAAAGCATTGTTGCGTGGGAAAGGGTTAATGAAAGTGTTCTGTAGATTTAATGCCATGTCAATATTTATTCTTTGGTTCATGTTCTGTTACAGTAGCTTGACAACATGAAATTACATAAACCCTTGTATTATTAGCAATAGTTCTTTGACTGAAAGTATCGGATTATCAGATTTCAACCCATTTCCAGATGTCAAAATTTTAGACTAGTCAAAATACAAATATGTTGCAGATGACTTTTCACAAGGTGAATCAAAAAGAATAAGGTAAAAACTTGTAGAAAACATGAGAAAAGAAAAAAAAATGTTTGTAAAAGCAATTTTTCCTTTTCTCCAACTGATTTCTTCATAACTTTATTTTGTCAGTGTGTAAAAAAGTGGTATTGTAATGGGTTAACCCTTGTCATGCTGAATAAAATCTTGTCTAAGAATGGCATTAAAATCAAGGGCTGAAAGCCCTGGTGGTCCTCATTGAAGATCAATATTTATTTTGAAAAATACATTTTATAAACAACTGTAGTTGAAAAAGGACAATCAAATGGTGCAGACTAAGATCAGACTGCACATATGTGCAGACTGATCTTAGTCTATACCTCCTGCTATAACAGAAATATTCCGGGTCTAGCATGAAAAGAGATAAGATAGTAAATTAACCCTTTCCTGTACAATCCCTTGTTTTATATCCCTGTGATTTAAAAGATGTGATTTATAAGCAATTTCTTCTTTCCCACAATATTTTCTTCCCTGTAGGTTTGTTGTTTTTCAAACTGAACTCACTTTTAGTCATCATCTGCAACTTCTTTGAATTGTGACAAGTCTAAAATATGACCTATGGTAGGGAAACAAAATAAACCTGTTGAATACTTTCGATATTACATCGGTGATATTACACTAGTGTAATATCTGTGTTATTGAACTGCAGCCTATTTTGTTAGGCATTTTTAATTACTGTGAAAATGACATCATGTAACAAATGTACAGCATTTGGTGTTTCAAGCGATATCGTTCATCATCAGCAATTATCTTAAAAATCAAGGTCAATCAAGCCATTCCCACTTAATCCCTCCATTTTAAGCCCCTCAAGAAAAAAGCTTTGGAAAACATCGTAGAAAAGGAAGAAATTGCTTGTTGCAAGAAATTTCTTCATTTTACACAAAGTTTTCCCAACTGTTCGCCTTTTGTCCGGCGTCCGTCTGTCGTGCGTCGTCCGTCAACAATTTCTTTAAACGACATCTCCTCCTAAACCACTGGGTCAATCTGAACCAAATTTGGCAGAAATGTTCCTAAGGTGGTCCCCTTCAAAAATAGTTAAAGAATTGAAATCTGTTAAAAACTCTGGTTGCCATGGCAAAAAAAAGTGAAATTTTAAAATAATCTTTAAAAATCTTCTCCTCCTGACCCAGAAGGCATAGAGCCTTGATATTTTGCATGAAGCATCAGTATATTGATCTCTTATAAAATAGCTTAAATCATGATCCTCGGATCCCCAGGGGTGGAGCCCCAGGGGGGTGGGGTTTATATAGAAATAAAGAACGATTTTTTAAATGACATCTCGTCTCAAACCACTGGGCCGATTTGAACCAAATTTGGCAGAAATGTTGCTTAGGTGGTCCCCTTCAAAAATAGCTAAAAGAAATGAAATCCGTTAAAACCTCTGGTTGCCATGGCAACAAAAGTGAAATTTTAAAATAATCTTTAAAAATCTTCTCCTCCTGACCCAGAAGGCATAGAGTCTTGATATTTTGCATGAAGCATCAGTATATTGACCTCTTCAAAAATAGCTAAAATCATGATCCTCGGGTCCCCAGGGGCGTAGCCCCAGGGGGGTAGGGTTTATATAGAAATAAAGAACGATTTTTTAAATGACATCTCATCTCAAACCACTGGGCTGATTTGAACCAAATTTGGCAGAAATGTTGCTTAGGTGGTCCCCTTCAAAAATAGCTAAAAGAATTGAAATGTGTTAAAAACTCTGGTTGCTATGGCAACAAAAGTGAAATTTTAAAATAATCTTTAAAAATCTTCTCCTCCTGACCCAGAAGGCGTAGAGCCCTGATATTTTGCATGAAGCATCAGTATATTGACCTCTTTCAAAATAGCTAAAATCATGATCCTCGGATCCCCAGGGGCGGAGCCCCAGGGGGACGGGGTTTATATAGAAATAAAGAACAATTTTTTAAATGACATCTCGTCTCAAACCACTGGGCCAATTTGAACCAAATTTGGCAGAAATGTTGCTTAGGTGGTCCCCTTCAAAAATAGCCAAAAGAATTGAAATCCATTAAAAACTCTGGTTGCCATGGCAACAAAAGTGAAATTTCAAAATAATCTTTAAGAATCTTCTCCTCAATACCCAAAAGGCATAGAGCCTTGTTATTTTGCATGAAGCATCAGTATATTGATCTCTTATAAAATAGCTAAAATCATGATCCTAGGGTTTCCAGGGGCAGACCCAGGGGGGGGGGGTATAGGCATGAAGCATCAGTTCACAGACTTCTTTCTTATTTCTGAAATTATAACCCATGGAAAAAGTTTTTTCCTTCTTTCAAATCAGCACTAAGGCCTTGGAATTTATTATTTAGACTTTTGGATCCCCAGGTTCTTAGTCTTTATATGTAATTGTGGCCCACTTGTTTCATAATCCTAACCTTAACATGAAATAAGACTGTTGAAAGAAAAAGAGCCTTTATATCAGGTGAGCGCCCCAGGGCCAACGGCCCTCTTGTTTCTTTAGGGGGCATCAAAAGGAGTTATTGTGTGGGAATGGGTTAATCCAATTATTCAAGCATTTTTGTCGGTTCGGTGACTTAGCCCATTAGTTTTAAGTTACAAGACGACAAAATTTTAGACTGGTCCAATTTGAAATATGATGTAGCTAACAATTTCAAGTTTAAAGATTGTAATTTTGTTTGCCTTACAAGAAAGAATACTGTTGGAAGTGAAGATGAAGTAAGTTAAAAGCAATTTCCCAATGTTTTTTCCCAAGTTTTTTTCCTGAGGGAAGTAAAAAGCAGGGTTGTGTGGGAATGCAATAATGGTCATAATGTAAGCTGAAGGTATGACATGTTGGTCACCTGCTGTTAACTTGCTTTTAAATTCATTTTTTTGCAATAAGTTTGCAAACAAATGTTGTTGATTATCTTAATTCTTGTCATGCTGAACCCGAAATATTCCTTTTTTTTGGCAGGAGGTATAGGTAAAGATCAGCCTGTGCAGTCTGATCTACACCTACTGATTATCCCTTTTAAACCAGAATTGTTTTTAACTCTTGTTATGCTGAATAAAATCCTTTTCAGAATTTTATAAAAATCAAAGGGCTGAAAGCACTGGTAGTACTTGTTGTTAAGTTGCCAATACTTCTTTTGAAAATTAATTTCATAAACAACTCTGGTTTCAAAAGGATAGACAAGGGGTGTAGACTAAGATCAGACTGCACTTATGTGCAGTCTGATCTTTGTCTATACCTCCTGCTAAAACCGGAATATTCCAGGCTCAGCATGGCCTTCTTAACGGTCAGTTGGCATGGCCAGCATCATTCAATTGTAATGATAACCCACAATCTATCATTTGGAGCAAGAACAGCTCAATCAGATTGTCTTAGCCACCTCCTACTTGGAACTCAGATATCAGAAGACACCCTTTCCTGAAGAGTACAATAGATTTTTTGTACTAGCTATTTTTACCTAAACATATTACTAGATGACAAAATTTAGACTATTCTGATTTCGAAGAAGTTTCAGAGTTGAAGAAATCTTCAAAATATTTGTCTTCTATGGTAGAGAACATTATGAGAAATTAGTATATTGCTTATTACAAGCTATTATCTCATTTTCTAAAATGTTTTCAAAAGCTTTTTGCCTGAGAGGTGTACAAAAACGAGATTGTGTGGGAATGAGTTAAATTAAACAGTAAAAGCTTATACTCCCAAATAAACCAGTCAAACAGTATGGTTTATCTTGTAGGCACACAAAATTTTCTTGTCCACAGTCCTTGTTTGTTGTTTATCATGATTCAACCATTACTGGTACAAATTTATGGCTTGTCATGCTGAATAAAAACCTCTTCAGAAATTATAAAAATTAAAGGACTGAAAGTAATGGAAGCACTAATTGTGGGTAGATATTTCTTTTGAAAATTGATATCATAGACAATTCTGGCTTGACAGAGACAAA
This sequence comes from Fragum fragum, assembly GCA_946902895.1. Classification (NCBI taxonomy): domain Eukaryota; kingdom Metazoa; phylum Mollusca; class Bivalvia; order Cardiida; family Cardiidae; genus Fragum; species Fragum fragum. The sequence goes on from OX336372.1 coordinate 15,404,258, forward strand.
CAAGTGGTGTAGACTGAGATCAGATTGCACATATGTACAGGCTGATCTTTGTCTATACCTCCTGCTAAAACAGGAATATTCCAGGCTCAGCATGACAAGGGTTAATATTTAAGTTAAACTTTGCTGTATTTGCATTTGAATTTCCTTGTTTGCACGAAAAAGAGAAACAATGAGGCATCATCAGCCAAAAAGCACAAGTCTGAATTACTGGTAATCGAGTAAGGCAAGAAATTACCAGTACATTAAAACAGTTACATATAAAGTCAATTAACAAACTTTTTGAACTGTTAGTGATATGTTTTGTTTGAATGGTCTATATATGTACGTTTACAGCCCAATTGACCAATATAGATGTACAAGTTATAATGAGTGATTGATTGATTCATTGATTCGTTGAATGGGGTTTAACACCACCTTTAACAGTATTTCAGTCATGTCGCAGCGGCTAGAGCACCTAACAATGGAATCCTGGTATTTCTCACACCAGTGCTACTACTACATCCTTTCCTAGCCTCCAGCTGCTATCCCACTGTAGTGAGATTGTCTATACCTGTATAGACAAAATTGACCTTTGATCAGTCACTATAACTTGTACATCTGTAATGGTTTCCAACCTTAAAATTGATTAACCAATGAAATTGCAAGCTTTGATGTTTACCAATTTGCATTATAAAACTATTTCGTCATTTGCCAACTTAAACTGAAGTTACAACACTTAGTTCACCCTCCAATCATTTGCTTCTTGTTTTATCCCTCAGTGAAACATCTCCCACAACATACTGTACCTCAATTTGTGTTGTCTAGTGTCTGAGAAAAGCTGCCCTATCAGAGGTAAATAGGTTATCCATCTGTCAATAGACAGCTCACTGGCAACACCCTCTGACACTGCAGTTTGTCTGAGATTTAAAATGACTTAAGTTTCCAAAACATTCGATCAGTCAAGGGACCACCTTTATCAACAAACCACTCAAATAACCAGACCACTATAAAAATCCCCTTTTCAAAATCAAAAGCTCTCATAAAGCAGTTCGATGGTTCAGAGCGAAACAGTTGTAACTGCCTATATGTTTATAGGCAGTTACAACTGTTTCGCGCTGAACCATCGAAACTGTTGTTGTATTTGCCAAAAACATATCATACCTAAATTCAATTTGTTAGAACACATCAAATTTTGAAGAATCTAAGTCCCAACAACAGCATTTTGATAGAAATCTGTGATAATTTATGTATTCATTCAAAGAAGTGTTTTAATCCATTACGACACAAGAAAATTTGAGACTGGACCAATTCGAAAGGAGTTGCAGACAACAATTTACAGTTGATGAAATTTTAGATTTTTTAAGTCACCTGACTGAAGGTCATGGTGACCTATTGTGATCGTGTTTTGTCCGTTGTCATGCGCTAACTTTTTACATTTTCAACTTCTTAAGAACCCTTGGATGGATTTCAAGCGAACTTGGCAGGAGGCATCCTTATGGGAAGGTGCTTCAGATTTGTACACGTCATGAAGTTATCTCCCCTTGGGGCTCCATAAGGGGCCAAAAAGGGTACATCTTTAAAAATCTTCTAGTCATGAACCGGCTGTCAGATTAGATTCAGATTTGGTATTTAGAGTCTTAAGGGCAAGGGCTATCAAGTTTGTACAAGAAAAAAAAAATATGTCAAGAAATGGCCGTGCTAGGGTGGGGCAAAGGTGGGTGGGGTACATAAGCTTACATAGTGACAACTTTGAAAATCTTTTTCTACCAAACCAAAAAACCTACAGCTCTGATATTTGGTATGTGGCATCATCTAGTAGACCTCTATCAATATTGTATAAATTATAACCCAAGGGTCAAAATTAGCCCGTTCCCGGACGTCACAAGTTTAAAATAGGCTTATATAGTGAAAATTTAAAAAATCTTCTTCCCCCAAACTAGAGGACCTAGTCAGCTTTTATATATGGTATACAGGATCATCTGGTGGACCTCTATCAAGATTGTAAAAAATTATTGCCTCAGGATTAAAATTAGCCCATTCCCGGATGTCACAAATTTAACATAGGCTTATATAGTGAAATTTGTAAAAATCTTCTTCTACCAAAAAGGAGGGCCTAGAACTTTGATATTTGGTATATAGCATCGTCTTGTGGACCTCTATCAAGATTGAACAAATTATTGCCTCAGGATTACAATTAGCCCATTCGTGGATGTCACAAATTTAACATAGGCTTATATAGTGAAAACTTTAATAATCTTCGTCTCTCAAACAGAAAGGCCTATAGCTTTGATATTTGGTATGTAGCATCATCTGATAAATCTCTATCAATATGGTATGAATTTTGGCCATAGTGTCATAATTAGCCCATTCCCAGACATGACTAATTTTACATATGGCATATATAATGAAAATTTAAAACTCTTCTTCTCCAAAACCAAAAGGCTTAGAGCTTTGATATTTAGTATGTAGCATAATCTAGTGGACTTTTGTTTTTGTGCTCTTTGGACTCAGGTGACCCATAAGGCCCTATTGGCCTCTTGTTCAACTCTTTGGGTAGAAAACTTTGTGTGAAATGAAGAAATTGCTTTGTTCAAGCAATTCTTCATTTTACACAATGTTTTCTCAATAGTTTTTCTGGAGAGGCGTCCAAAAGCATCCTTGTGTGGGAAAGGGTCAAGCATCCATTCTTTAAGGTGACCATTTTTCTGTCATCCCATGAGTGGTCCCTTAATATAAGGTTTATATTTTGGATTATTTCAAGACAAAACAAAGCATTGGAGGGTGATCTAAATGTGGTTACCGCATCGCAAAATTGTTTTTTGAAATTAACATTGGAGGTCTACATATCAGTTTGTCTAAACAAATGATTTGATTGGTCAACCAATTATTTGATTTATGGCAGAAATCAATCAATTGAAAACTGATTGGCACATATTATTGGAAAGATATTTACACAGTTTTTTTTGTATTTCTCGTCAGAGATCTCTGTGAATTATGAATCATTTTACTATAACATTTATCCACAGTTTATTCGAAGTTTTGGACTTCCCTTCCATTCAGCATAAGCTGATCAAATATACTGCTCCGAAATGCAAACATTGGTATCAGTTTAAGTAATTGACTGAACAAAGCATGTTATCTAAGTGAGTTTTAATGGAAGAAATCCAATGGCAAACTGTCAAGAATTAGTCTAGACATATCGGGGGTTTAGAGCAAAAACATAGTATGGCTCTATACAATGTATAGAGCCATACTAAGTTTTTGCTCTAAGCTATCGATATATCAAGATTGTCCAGAGATTAATTATGGTGACATTTTATATTTGAAAATTATTGAGTGGTCATTTTGATGGACTTTGAATTCAATGAATTTTTTTCAGAAGTGTTTCTTGAAACTGTGTTTTTTTGTGACACTTTTGGGACAATGGACTTAATCCTTACCTGTACAAATCCGGGATTTTATATTGCTGTGATTTTATACTTGAAAACATTGTTAGAAGCAATTTCTACTTTTCCCACAATATTTTCTACAACATAGGATGGTTTCAGTTCAAATTACATCCAATTTTCATTGTCGTCTGCAACCTCTTCCAAATTTGACCAGTCTAAAATTTAAACCAAACAGGAAAGGGTTAACTATATTGACTCGTTTAACTGATTTCCATTCAATCACACTTTTTGATGTGTTGAAGAAATTAGCTAAAGATAACATTGTGAGGAAAAGAGAAATTGCTTGCCTCACAATTCCAAACAATTTCTGCAAAACCTTCAATTTAGGCAAGTGCATCCAAAATTCTGACATTATGGTAATTGTATGTTCAAATCATGGTGACTTCTTGGAAATTTTGATAATTAACATTTGAATTAAGTGATTTCAAAGACAAACTTTTAACAACAAATGAAAGTTTAATTTCTTTAAAACTATATCTGGGTATTAAAAAGTGTATTTTAGTTGTATGTGTTACAGAACTTGATTATCTATAACTAGCCTTAGCTGTCAGATGGATTACAATGAGAGATTAAATGTGCTTGCTTCAGAAACTTTTTATTTGTAAAAAAATAAATAATAATAATACAGATAGTATTTCAAATTGTTTGTAGAAATCCCCTGGTACTGCTTTAGAGGAAACCCTAGTAGCGCTAAATGATATCATATCTGAATTCATACATAAAATGAAGGAATATTTTCATTGAATTTTGCAGGTCCAGATCTTGAAAGGAAATGTAAGTTTGCTGTCATCAGAAACTTGCTGCCTAATGCTTGTCTCATTTTATCATGAAATCATGAAATTAGCCTAACAGATTCAGTTGTTGTTATGCTCTTTAACCTATTACTAGATGGCAGAACTTTTGATTGTTCCAAATAGAAAGAAGTTGGATGCTCTTGCCTTGAATAAGAGATAAGATTTAACTATTCAGTCATAACTTACCCATTACCAAAAACACAATTTGAGTGGAATCCAAATTGAAATAAATGTATAACATGAAAATTCAAATTCAAAGTTCTTGTTCTTGGTCTTATGGGGTAGAAAAAGTATTGCTGGAAATCAGGTGTTGCTTCTAACAAGCAATTTCTTCTTTTTCCAGAAGAAATAGGCAAAGGGGTCGACGGTTCTTGATATTGAATCCTGCTTGGACAGTGGGAATTTTTTGTGCAAAAAACTAAATCCATTTTGCTCCTCTCCACCCAGGTGTTGAAATGTTTATGTAATTTTAGATTTTTTCAACCTCTTCAAAGAAAACATTGTGGAAAATGAAGAGATTGCTTTTTTCAAGCAATTACTTCACTTACAAATTTTTCCCATTTATTTGCTCGAAGGGTGTCAAAAAGTGTCATTGTGTGGGAATGGGTAAAGGAGATGCTCCTACTTTTGTAACTTATTTTTACTAACACATCACTCCAAAAGAAAATTCCTGTTTGATTGAAAGAAGAAACCTGTGTGATTCATGGATGTAAGAAGAAACCGTCTTGATTCTTGAATGTAAGAAGAAACCTGTGTGATTCATTCCAAGAAACTTCAAGGTCATTTTCAGACTCTATGCTACATGTTGTGTTGTTAAACTCTGTCATCTTTAAATGAAGCTGAGCATTGATGACTTTGTTGTGAGGTCTTTAATAAGATGCAGAGAACTGAGAAATCTTCAGATGAAAGGGATCCTAAGTCCTGGTAACTATGTGAAATAATTTAACCTATTACCAGATGAAATTTTTTTAGGGCGGTCCAAATTGAAAACAGTTATAGACCATAATTTTGAATTCATTAACTGTTGTCATGCTGATTCCTGCTTTAACAATGATTTTGGCAGGTGTATAGACTAAGATCAGCCTTCACAAATGTGTAGTCTGATCTTAGCCTACACTATCTACTTTTTGTTGTTGTGAGAGAAATCTTTGAACTGATTATGTCTAAGTTTTCAAATACAGTGAAAAGAGGAAAAATATTCAGCAGGATAAGGGCTAAATTTCATTTTTTTTTTCTGGGTAGAAAACAATGAGAAAAATGATGATAATCAATTGTTACATGCAAATTAGACCCACTCATAAAAGCAGTATTTTTCATTAGATCAAAATTCCTGGAAGGCTGCTGATTAACCCAGGTCACTCAAGGTACAGTTACATGTACTTTGAAATTTGGCTGCAGTTTCTGAGGGGATCACTGTCTTTTGTAGAGCCTGCTTGTATTTAGTGAGATCTGTTTGTTGTCACTGACAAGTTGGTGAATGTTATAAAACATCAAACTGTCCAAAATCATTTGGCTCACTTATTGATGAAACTAAAAATTACTTGGCACTATTATTCTCCATTATGAGTAGATATTCAATTTGAAACAAATTTTAGATAGCCCCAAAGTCAAGATCACAGCTATTTAATTAAGATTGTCCAGAGCATAATTATCTCCTACATTTGGCTATGAATTTCAAAACTATTTGAGAAACTTGTTCTCCATCATGAGTACATGTGCCATTGGATTTGTTGTTGTTTTTGTTGTTGTTATTTAGCTGTAAGATTAAGGTCACAACTCAAAGTAAAAATTTGGTGGCTTTGACATGTTGTGTATGCAAGACCTTAGACTTATCTTCCGATAGGTGGCACTTTTCAAATACTGACCTATCTAATTTGAGCATTCTGGGTAGTGTCATTCGTGACAACTCGGCCAATTTCGTCAAACTACATTCAAAATGTCAGCGCCCATGAAAGGCACGCTTCGAATTTTTGATGCCACTTCTTGGAGCACATGTAAGACATGAATGATTTGGCAAATTAAAATAATTATTTTTCTAATTAATTTTGGGCGACAGTTAAGTTTGATTTCTCCACAATTGTGGGTTTTATTGCAATTATCCACTTGCTACTTTTTGGCATTATAATATGGAATTATGCGTACGACGTAGTAATATTTATCCCAATCTGGATAAGTAATACGGTCCGAAGACAGTTCATCTTCGGAGAATATGACATGCGCAGACAACGAGACCTTAGTTTTTACTTTTGAATATTGGTAGACATTGTGTCACAAACAAACCTTCACGGTTTCTTTGGTCTATCCTAAGTATATCCTAAATTCATGAAAACCTGAGTGTTTATGCAGGATAATATGCAATTTGGATAAGCACTTTTTAGAAACAAAATACAAGTTGCAATAAGCTTAACCCATTACCAGACCTCAAAATTTTAGATTGGTTCAAATTGAAAAAAATTGCAGATAACAATTTACAGTTTATGAAACTCTAGATTTTTTCAACTTTCTGGGTAGAAAACATTGTGGGAGATGCAGAAATTTCTTGTTGTCATGTAACACAATGTTTTCCAAATTGCTTTTCTTGGGGGGTGCCAAAAAGTGTCAGTGTGTGGGAACGGGTTAAAATGACAATGAACGATGAAGCTTAATCACAAATAATAAGGTATCCAATCAAATTTCTGCCTATACCAGGGTTGAATTCCAAAGAGTTGTTCAAATTTCTCTTGAGGATTTTGGAAACATGAATTCATGTATTTTAGAGATTAGTCTGTAGCTATTTATCAAGTGAGAGAATTATCTTTATTTGTACAAGGATTTATAAATGATAGGAAAACCTAGTACAAATTGAATGGTTAAAGTATGGCATTTTAGATCATAATTTGGCACAAAGTTTTGATTAGTATTATTAATTTGGAGCAAATGCTAAGCTCCCATTTAGTACTATGATGTTGACAGAATTTTCAAGGACAGAATCTCGTAATAACATATCAAATTATTTTTTATATTTTAAAAAAAGGAATGCCATTGTTTAAAGTTATTTCAACACATTCCCACTTAATAACACTTTGTAATGCTTCTCAATATGAAAGCTTTGGAAAACATTGTGGAAAATGAAGAAATTGCTTGTTACAAGGAATTTCTTAATCATCCTGAATGTTTTCTTCCACAAAAGAGCAAATTTCAAAGATTATATTAACCCTTGTCATGCTGAACCCGGAATATTCCGGTTTTGGCAGGAGTTGTAGACTAAGATCAGACTGCACTTATGTGCAGGCTGATCTTAGTCTACACCTCCTGCTTGTAATTTTCCTGCCAGAGTTGTTTATGAAGTTGATTTCTTAAAGAAATATTGATCTTTGAACAACAAGTTCTATCAGTGCTTTCAGCCCTTTGATTTGGAGCATTTCAGAAAGGTAATTTATACAGCATGACAAGGGTTAAATTAAAATTGTTGGCTGCAACTTCTTTGGAATTTGGGGTGGTCTAAAGTTTTATGATTGTGTGGTAATGGGTTAACCCATTCCCACTCAATCCCTCCTTTCTACGCCCCTAAAAAAAACGGCTTTAGAAAACATTGTGGAAAATGAAGAAATTGCTTGTAACAAGCAATTTCTTCATTTTCCACATTGTTTTCTGCCCAAAAAGATGAAAATCTTTAAAAATTCAACAACTTTGAATTGTCTTCTGCAACTTCTTTCAATTTGGACAAGTCTAAAGTTTTATGATTGTGTGGTAATGGGTTAATTTCATGAACAGAAAGAAAACCTTCAATAGAGCAGTATAAGGTTACTTCTCTCAGCTGAGTGCTTGCATGAAGCTCTAATGGAAACACATTGAAATGCCTATGTAGATTTGACACTTTAACCCATTCCCACACAATCATAATTTTTCGATGCCCTTGAAGGAAAAAAATTGGGAAAACATTTTGTGAAAAGAAGAAATTACTTGTGACAAGCAAATTTCTTTATTATCAACAATGATTTCTATCCAAAAAGATGAAAAAAAATCATAATTCCATTAACTTTAGATTGCCATCTGCAACTTCTTTCAATTTGGACTAGTCTTAAATTTGGTGTCTGGTAATGAGTTAAGCATTGATAAAAGTCATTTAGTTATCATTCTGGTAGCAGTATCTCAAAAGGGCATTTGGCACACTTGCCTTAACACATTACCTGAAACTTTAGACTAGTTCAAATTGAAAGGAGTTGCAGATAACGAGTTAAAGTTTATGAAATTTTAGATTTTTTCAACTATCTGGGTAGAAAACATTGTGGAAAATTGTGGAAGATTATTTTGTAGATTATACCTTATATAAACACCTAGCCTTCCTTTATATATTTCTGAGACTTTTTGTGAGCTTCTTTTATCTTAGTTCTGCCGCCGTCGGAGTGCAGTCGGTAGTGAGTCAGACTCCCTATCTTCAATCATGGGATGGTATGGGTTAGATCCCCAGCGGCAGCACATATCCTTTCTGACATTTGTCTCCCATCAATGGTTGGATAATTATAAACCCAAGTGGGATAGCGCTGCTGCTGGAGGCTAGGAAAGGATGTACTGGTAGTACTGTTGTGAGAAATACCAGGAATCCAGTGTTAGGTGCTCCAACCACCGCAATATGACTGAAACACTGTTGAAAGTAACGTTGAACCCCATTCAATCAATTATCTTAGTTCCTGAATTAACCCATCATGCTGAATAAAATCGTTTACAGAATGGCATATGAAGATCAAAGTACTGAAAATAATGGAATAACTAATTGTTGGTAGATATTCATTTCAAAAATTTAAAAAAACTATGGCTTGAAAGGGATAAGCAGGTAGTGTATACCAAGATCAGACTGCATATATTTGCAGGCTGATCTTGGTCTTTACCTCCTCCCAAAATAGGAAAATTCGGGGTTCAGCATGACAAGAGTTAACTCAGAAGTGACAAAGTAGTCCTCTCCTCAGACAGATCAAATTTTCATAGGAGTTTTAAATATTTGTTTGGGTTGTTAAAACCTCTCCTTTACCTTGGTAAATGTTTGTTCTTTTAATTGATGAGTTTTGTTGAGATCGAAAACTCCACGGGGATGTTATTTGCATAGGCAAATTAGGTGTAACTGTATACTTACAGTAGAACTTGGAGCAAGACCATCTTACAAGACTATCAATACCATATTATTTTTCCATGATCTACGACTGCTTGGCTCGAATTCTGTGATAAATATTGACCATGACTTTTGTTATGGATATTTGAAAATAATTGATGTGCTATCATGGCAGCCTCGAACATGACCTTAATTGACCTTTTTTAACTGAATATTAAATGATACAGTTTTGCCTACTTTGTAAGCATAACAAATTTTAATCTAACCCATTATCAGACAGCAAAATTTTACACTGGTCCAAAATGAAAGGAGTAGCTGATGTCTGACGACAGTTGAAAATTGATGAATTTTTTTTTCTCAACTTTCTTGAGAGTCAACATTGTGGAAAATGAAGAAATTGCTTGTTACAAGGTTTTTCTACCAAAAGGAAAACATAGTTCACATTTTATCAATTATTGTCTGCAACATCTTTGATTTGGACCAGTCTAAAGTTTTGTCTTCTGTTTTTGTCTTCTGTCTTCGTTTTACACAATGATATCCCATTTGTTTTTCTTGAGGGGTGTAAGAGAGTTTTGCCACCTTTGTTGGCACCTCAAATTTCTTTTATGTCTTTAATGCTTTTTAGTGGATTACTGAGGTCTCATGGTGGAGTGTTACTTGACAATTTCACAAAAAACTCAGTGCAGTTATTGAACTGATAAACTCATTATTTAGCCCAGCTTTGTTTATCTTAAGCCACTGGTCTTCAGCTAAGCCAGACTCAAGACACTGGTGATTTTATTATGATGCCACACTTTTAGAGATTTTAGACAATTCTTTATGATTTATCCTTTCCAATATTTATCTCCAACCAGTGGTTGAATAATTGTGAACCTAAGTCGGACGAGCAGCTCGAAGCTCAGAGAGAATATAGTGGTAGTACTAGTATGAGAAATACCAGGACTATATAGTTACATGCTCCAGATATGACTGAAATGCTAATAAAAGTGAAATCAATCTAAAATTGTTTTAAATCTATTTGCGTTAGCTGGCATGGCCACCAACAATCTCCAAGCAGAGTTGTCGATGGTTACTCTCACCAAACACATCTGCGATTGGCTAAATGACAAGATTCTTGTCAAACAAAGGAAAGAAATATATACTACTTTTTAGCTCACCTGAGCACGTAGTGCTCAAGTGAGCTATTGTGATCGTCTTTTGTCCGGCCTCCGTCCGTCGTCCGTCGTGCGTCGTCCGTCAACAATTTCTTTAAACGACATCTCCTCCTAAACCACTGGGCCAATTTGAACCAAATTTGGCAGAAATGTTCCTTAGGTGGTCCACTTCAAAAATAGCTAAAAGAATTGAAATCCGTTAAAAACTCTGGTTGCCATGGCAACAAAAGTGAAATTTTAAAATAATCTTTAAAAATCTTCTCCTCCTGACCCAGAAGGCGTAGAGCCTTGATATTTTGCATGAAGCATCAGTATATTGACCTCTTTCAAAATAGCTAAAATCATGATCCTCGGGTCCCCAGGGGCGGAGCCCCAGGGGGGTTGGGTTTATATAGAATTAAAGAATGATTTTTTAAATGACATCTCCTCTCAAACCATTGGGCCGATTTGAACCAAATTTGGCAGAGATGTTGCTTAGGTGGTCCCCTTCAAAAATAGCTAAAAGAATTGAAATCCGTTAAAAACTCTGGTTGCCATGGCAACGAAAGTGAATTTTTAGAATAATCTTTAAAAATCTTCTCCTCCTGACCCAGAAGGCATAGAGCCTTGATATTTTGCATGAAGCATCAGTATATTGACCTCTTTCAAAATAGCTATAATCATGATCCTCGGGTCCCCAGGGGCGGAGCCCCAGGGGGGGGGGGGGGTATATAGAAATAAAGAAGGATTTTTTAAATGACATCTCCTCTCAAACCACTTGGCTGATTTGAACCAAATTTGGCAGAAATGTTGCTTAGGTGGTCCCCTTCAAAAATAGCTAAAAGAATTGAAATCCGTTAAAAACTCTGGTTGCCATGGCAACAAAAGTGAATTTTTAGAATAATCTTTAAAAATCTTCTCCTCCTGACCCAGAAGGCATAGAGCCTTGATACTTTGCATGAAGCATCAGTATATTGACCTCTTTCAAAATAGCTAAAATCATGATCCTCGGGTCCCCAGGGGCGGAGCCCCGGGGGGGGGGGGGGGGGTTTATATAGAAATAAAGAAGGATTTTTTAAATGACATCTCCTCTCAAACCACTGGGCTGATTTGAACCAAATTTGGCAGAAATGTTGCTTAGGTGGTCCCCTTCAAAAATAGCTAAAAGAATTGAAATCCATTAAAAACTCTGGTTGCCATGGCAACGAAAGTGAATTTTTTTAGAATAATCTTTAAAAATCTTCTCCTCCTGACCCAGAAGGCATAGAGCCTTGATATTTTGCATGAAGCATCAGTATATTGACCTCTTTCAAAATAGCTAAAATCATGATCCTCGGGTCTCCAGGGGAAGACCCAGGGGGGGGGGGGGTATAGGCATGAAGCATAAGTTCACAGACTTCTTTCTTATTTCTGAAATTATAACCCATGGAAAAAGTTTTTTCCTTCTTTCAAATCGGCACTAAAGCCTTGGAATTTGTAATTTGGACTTTTGGATTCCCAGGTTCATTTAGTCATTCAGTTCATTTAGTCTTTATACGTAATTGTGGCCCACTTGTTTCATAATCCTAACCTTTACATGAAATTAGACTGTTGAAAGAAAAAGAGCCTTTATCTCAGGTGAGCGCCCCAGGGCCAACGGCCCTCTTGTTTGTTGTTTGGCAAGAAATTTACCTTTAAACCAAAGATAAAACTGTTTGAAATGCTAACGGATAATCATCTCATACTCATGATCCAGGTCTAAAATTGAAATCCGTTGCAGAATATGACATCATGTCATGAAATGATGACCTATTGGCAGACTATTTACCGAGCCCATTACAGAGGTGAATGGGAAATGAACCGAAGTGCAAGAGAGTGGGCCAGCAATGGATCAATTGAAGGACCATAAATTAAAAAGCTTATCTTGAGAATGTTGAGCTCTGTCCATGCTAAAAAAGTGCTGGAGTAGCAATACCTAGGGAATATTTTGTTATGATAGAGATACAACATATTGTACTTGCTTTGAGTTGCAGAGGAAAATTTTGATATTTCATGAGACCGAAGGTTGAGTGGAATAACAAATTTTCCTCAACAGCGAGAACACCATCTACCGAATGAAAAAGACATCATCTTAGAGTGGCTTATATGGGATCGTATTTGATACTATCAGAATTTTTTTTTTCTGACATGTCCGGTTTTGTCTGTGGATTGTATGTATTTTACTAGAAATATCGGTGGTTCAGCGTGAAACAGTTGAAACTGCCTATATGTTTATAGGCAGTTACAACTGTTTCACGCTGAACTATTGATATTTATAGGTAGATAATACAATACATTGATTGTCTTCTAGATACATGACAGCTATAAATTTTTATGGGTGCCATGACATTATATGGCTGGGGTGACATGATGTCATATTGTCAAAATTGTTTATAACCTTGTTTGAAAAATCAAACTTTGGAAACACTTCAAAAATTATAAAATTCTATTTTTGTGTATGTATATATATATATGTTTATGAAATGATGAATTATATAAATTTGTTTTGAAAGAAATCTTAACACATTACCGGCAGACTTAAAATTTTAAACTGGTCCAAATTGAAAGGAGTTGCAGACAACAATTTAAAGTTTATGAAATTTTAGACTTTTTCAACCTGTGGATAGAAAACACTGTAAAATGAAGAAATTGCTTGGTTTAAGCAATTTCTTCTATTTTTACAAAATGTTTTCCCAATTGTTTTCTTCACTGCGTAGGAATGGGTTAAAGACAATATGAAAATCACATGCCACTTACAGGGTTATAAGAGACACAGGGTTTATGAAAACGACTTTCAGAAATAAGTAGTCAGGACTCATAACCCATTACCAGACAAAAAAATCAATTGGCCCAAATTCAAAGCAGTTACAAAGGACAATTATTTATAGTTGATGAAATTCTAGAAATATATATGTTCTGGGGTAGAAAAAATTGTGGATAACGTAGAAATTGCTTGTAACAGTATTTTTCATAAGCTTTTTTCCTGAGGGGTGCAGAAAAGTAGAATTGCCTTGGATTGCATTAAGCAAGGACCCTGATGTCACCGGATGTTGAGTTCCTGGTACCCCTCATTGTAGGTGTTGGACTTAAACCCAGCACATACTTGAAGATTATCCACATGTTTTGTAAACACTCAAAATTGATGGGATTGTTTATCTCTTTTGAAGAGATTGTAAAACACAATGGCAAACAATATTTCATAGATTTGTAAAAAAAATTATAAAATCTTTAGACATGAATATTTATCCATGCATCTGTATCCAACTCATAAATGTAATTCCATGTGTTGTTACACAATCACTGCAAGGATTGTGTGCCTGACATTTGAAAAGAGTTATTAACCCTTTACAATACATTTTTAGTCTGGTACAAACTGAAAGGAGATGCAGACGACAATTTAAAGTTTATGAAATTCTATTTTTTTTTTCAACTTTATGGGAAGAAAAAATAGTGGAAAATAAAGAAAATGCTTGTTATAAGCAGTTTCTTCATTTTCCACAATGCTTTCATAAGCTTTTTTCTTGAGGGGCGTAAAGAGGTGAGATTGTGTGGGAATGGGTTAAGACAAAATTGTATCATTTGTCTCAATTTTAACCCAATACTAAGCAGCAAAATTTAGACGGTCCAAACTGAGCAGAGAAAACTCAGTGGGTGATACCCTGTGCTTCCTTGGGTAGTGAGTTTGAATCCACGCTACGTTACGAGTGCTTGTAATTCAAAACAAAATTTTTATCTCAGACAGCTTATCAGAAAACATTGTAGACAATGAAGAAAATGCTTGTTACAATCAATTTTTTCATTTTCCTCAATGTTTTCAACCCCAAAATACAATGATTTTTAAAATTTCACCATATAAAAATTGTCGTCTGCAACATCTTTGAATTTTGACCTATATAAAACTTCATTGTTTGGTGATGAATTTAACCCACATGACCTCTGAATAACAAGTAGAGAAAAAAAGAACATTTGAGCTATGTTACATTTTGTAGCTGTTTTCTTGCTGAAATAGAAAGTAACAAAAGAAAAATACAAAGAAACTGGGAGGGAATTTGTAGTCTTAAACTGTATACTGTTTAGCTAGCAAAGGGACAGCTTTGATAGCTTAAGTTAACAGACAAAATTTTGAGGTCTTCTCAGAGTTAAATGAGTGCAAACTGCCACTGGAGGCTTAACCACTAAATCCATTGAATGCCTACGCCATAAAGAAATAGTTCATATGTATTTCAGGAATATTATAAACTCTGCCTGCAAGATTATCTCCAAGGTATTTTCAGCTCACTTGCATCTCAAGAAAGCAGCTTTTGGAAACATTGTGGATAATGAAGAAATTGCCTGTAACAAGCAATTGCTTCATTGTTCACAATGTTTTCTACCCTACAAGATAAAAAAATTCTAAATTCCACTAATTTGAAATAGTCGTCTGCAACTTCTATCAATTTGAACCAGTCTAAGATGTAATGGATTACTTAACAAAACCATACTTTAAGTACTTTGCTTATTGTGATACAGTTTCTCATATTTGTACTTTCAATATTCATATGATTTATCATTTCAGCCGCTCCTTCAAGTTTGGAGCGATTCAACAAGCCATTAGAGCCCATGACATCAAACTCCTATGGGTTTATGGGTTTTCCAGATGGGTTCATGTTTAAACCGAAACAACCACTTCGTCAACAGCCTTCAGCTGATGTCAACCGTGATGTGAATAGATATTTCAGGAAAGGTTTGTTATAATTTCAGTTTGTTTCTTGTTCATTCTTTTCCACTCCAGCCCCGGCAACAGCACATAATTATTTCCGACCTATGCTTCCAACCAATGAGTGGATAATCGTAAAACCTAAGAGGGATAGCAGCTTGGGCTAGGACAGGATGCAGTGCTAGTACTGGTGTGAGAAATACCAGGAATCGATTGTTAGGTGCTCCAGCCACCACGATATGACTGATATACTGTTAAAAGTAGCGTTAAACCCCATTCAATCCATCAATCAATTTTCCACTCCAGACTCTACAATTCTTATGTTGAAGAAAATTATGTTCCAATTTCAGCACAATTTGAAGTTTCATCTGCAAGTTCTTTGAATTTGGACTAGCTTAAAATTTTGTGATCTGCTAATGGGTTAACGCAATTCTGTATTCAGCATGACACTTCAATGATATAATTAACACCTTGTCATGCTGATCCTGGAATATTCTGTCTTTGGCAGGAGGTATAGACAAATATCAGCCTGCACAAATGTGCAGTCTGATCTTAGTCTACAACACCTGCTTGTCCTTGTTTAAACCAGAGCTGCTTATAGGATAAATTTTTAAAATAAAGGTTAACCTGCAATTAGTTTTTCTAGTACTTTTAGCCATTGATTTTAATGTAATTTTATAGAGAATTTATAATTCAGCATGACAAGGGATGACTTCAATGATATAATTTTGTGTTACAGGCATTGTTTTGAAAAACATTCACACAATGTCTCTTTTATACAGACAACCTTGTATTTACTGAAAGGACATCTATGGGAGATGCCAACAACTCCAATTCAAAATTTTTATCTGTTCCTAGTTATTGCAGTTTTATGCCCCCCTCCCCCTAAAAAAATTAATGTGGGGAAATTGTTAGTCTTTTCAGGTGTTTGTACTTCGGAATTAAGAAGATATTTGCAATATAAAAGAGCAATATACATGTATAACATCAAGGAGGGTAACTCTTTGAATTTGTTTTTGTACAAATAATTCCCCTTTTTCAATTAAGATTTTTTAGGTCACCTGACCGAATGGTCATGGTGACCTATTGCAATCATCGTTTGTCCGTCGTCGTGCGTCGTGCGTCGTCCGTTAACTTTTAAACATTTTCATCTTCTTCTCAAGAACTACTGGGCGGATTTCAACCAAACTTGGTAGAAAGCATCATTGGGGGATGCCAATTCAAATTTGTGAAAATAGGGGTATTGGGGGTCATAGGGGCCCAAATAGGGGCCAAAAAGGGGTAATTTTTGGTACTTCTTTAAAAATCTTCTTCTAATAAACCGTTAATGCCAGAGCTTAAATATTTTGTGTGCATGACAACTAGGACAGGTATATTATAAATTGTGAAATTCATGCCCCTGGGGTCATGTATGGGGCCACACCCAGAGGTCAAAGTTCATCATGTTAAAAAATTCACATTTTCATCTTCTTCTGATGGAGTACATAGCCAATTTCAAACAGACTTGGTGAAAAGCATCATTTGGTAATGGTTATTCGGATTTGTGAAAATAAAAAGGCTGGGGGGTCAGGGTTCCTATAATGGGGACCAAAAGGGGGTAATTTTTGGTAACTTTTGAATATTTCATCTTCTTCTCAAAAACTACTGGGCGGATTTCAACCAAACTTGGTAGAAAGCATCATTGGGGGATGCCAATTCAAGTTTGTGAAAATAGGGGTATTGGGGGTCATAGGGGCCCAAATAGGGGCCAAAAAGGGGTAATTTTTGGTACTTCTTTAAAAATCTTCTTCTAATAAACCGTTAATGCCAGAGCTTAAATATTTTGTGTGCATGACAACTAGGACAGGTATATTATAAATTGTGAAATTCATGCCCCTGGGGTCATGTATGGGGCCACACCCAGAGGTCAAAGTTCATCATGTTAAAAAATTCACATTTTCATCTTCTTCTGATGAAGTACAAAGCCAATTTCAAACAGACTTGGTGAAAAGCATCATTTGGTAATGGTTATTCGGATTTGTGAAAATAAAAAGGCTGGGGGGTCAGGGTTCCTATAATGGGGACCAAAAGGGGGTAATTTTTGGTAACTTTTGAATATTTCATCTTCTTCTCAAAAACTACTGGGCGGATTTCAACCAAACTTGGTAGAAAGCATCATTGGGGGATGCCAATTCAAGTTTGTGAAAATAGGGGTATTGGGGGTCATAGGGGCCCAAATAGGGGCCAAAAGGGGGTAATTTTTGGTACTTCTTTAAAAATCTTCTTCTAATAAACCGTTAATGCCAGAGCTTAAATATTTTGTGTGCATGACAACTAGGACAGGTATATTATAAATTGTGAAATTCATGCCCCTGGGGTCATGTATGGGGCCACACCCAGAGGTCAAAGTTCATCATGTTAAAAAATTCACATTTTCATCTTCTTCTGATGAAGTACAAAGCCAATTTCAAACAGACTTGGTGAAAAGCATCATTTGGTAATGGTTATTCGGATTTGTGAAAATAAAAAGGCTTGGAGGTCAGGGGGCCCTAAAATGGGGACCAAAAGGGGGTAATTTTTGGTAACTTTTAAATATTTCCTCTTCTTCTCAAAAACTACTTGGCGGATTTCAACCAAACTTGGTAGAAAGCATCATTTGGGGATGCCAATTCAAGTTTGTGAAAATAGGGGTATTGGGGGTCATAGGGGCCCAAATAGGGGCCAAAAAGGGATAATTTTTGGTACTTCTTTAAAAATCTTCTTCTAATAAACCATTAATGCCAGAGCTTAAATATTTTGTGTGCATGACAACTAGGACAGGTATATTATAAATTGTGAAATTCATGCCCCTGGGGTCATGTATGGGGCCACACCCAGAGGTCAAAGTTCATCATGTTAAAAAATTCACATTTTCATCTCCTTCTGATGAAGTACTAAGCCAAATCAAACTAACTTGGTGAAAAGCATCATTTGGTAATGGTTATTCGGATTTGTGAAAATAAAAAGGCTGGGGGGTCAGGGTTCCTAAAAGGGGGACCAAAAGGGGGTAATTTTTGGTAACTTTTGAATATTTCATCTTCTTCTCAAAAACTACTGGGCGGATTTCAACCAAACTTGGTAGAAAGCATCATTGGGGGATGCCAATTCAAGTTTGTGAAAATAGGGGTATTGGGGGTCATAGGGGCCCAAATAGGGGCCAAAAGGGGTAATTTTTGGTACTTCTATAAAAATCTTCTTCTAATAAACCGTAAATTCCAGAGCTTAAATATTCTGTGTGCATTACAACTAGGACAGGTATATTATAAATTGTGAAATTCATGCCCCTGGGGTCATGTATGGGGCCACACCCGGAGGTCAAAGTTCATCATGTTAAAAAATTCACATTTTCATCTCCTTCTGATGAAGTACTAAGCCAAATCAAACTAACTTGGTGAAAGCATCATTGCGTACTGATTATACAGATTTGTGAAAATTAAAAGGCTGGAGGTCAGGGGTGCCTAAAATGGGGACCAAAAGGGGGTCATTTTTGGTAACTTTTAAACATTTTCATCTTCTTCTCAAGAACTACTGAGGGGATTTCAACCAAACCTTTTTCTAATTCTTTCAAACAAAATCACTTGTCTTGGTGCTTTTTACTCAGGTGACCGTTAAGGCCCGTTGGGCCTCTTGTTATTTCATAAATTACCAGACCACAAAATTTCAGACTGGTCCAAATTCAGAGAAGCAGAAGATGGCAATTTTTGATTGATGAAATCTCTTATCTTTTGAGGAGGGTGGGTGTAGAAAAATTGTGGGAAATTAATTCTTAATGAGGAATTTAAGCATAATACAGCATTGGCTTAACCCATTCCCACACAGTGACGCTTTTAGACGCCCCAAGAAAAAAGAAGCTTTGGAAAACATTGTGGAAAATGAAGAAATTTCTTGTTACAAGCAATTTCTTCATTTTTCACAAAGTTTTCTACCCAGAAAGTTGAATAATCAAAAATTTCATAAACTTTAAATTGTTGTCTACAACTTCTTTCAGTTTGGACCAGTCTAAAAATGTTGCCGTCTGGTTATTGATTAAACAAGTAGCAATGACGATGTTGAATGGTTGCACTTGTAGTGACAAAAATCATTCTTTAAGGTGTCTCAAAAATCTTATTTAGTGGGATTTTTCATTTCTACGAAAAATATGCAGTTCTGGTTTATCTCTGCTTGATCAAACCTCTTCCAATACTTACTTGAAATACCAGGCTAGTATCTGATGGCTGACTGTCACCTTCCATCGTGATGGTGAATCGTCCCCAGGGGTCGACACTAACAGTGTCCCGCGATCCTCAGGATCCCTGAAAATTGGAAGGGACCCCAGCAATCTCAATCTAGGGATTCCGTTAAGATCCTTCAATATTTCTCTAATACATTAGATCTTAATGTATCAACTAATGCTCCTGATTTTTTTTATAGAAAACATTGTGGATAACGAAGAAACTGCTTGTAACAAGCAATTTCTTCATTTTCCACAATGTTCTCCGAACTTTTTTTCTAGTTGGGCTTAGAAGGGCAGGATTGCATGTGAATGAGTTAATGTTTATCAAGGAGGGATCCCTGATTATCTGGAGGAAACCCTGAAGTAATAGGTAGGGATTCCTTTGGGATCCCAATGAAGCAAAGTTAGTGTCCACCCCTGCATCCCTATGCAATGATTCCAAATAAATATTTTTATTGCCTATCAAAAAAGCCAATCACGTTTCTTTTGATGTATACATGAAGCATATGAAAATCTCTTCAATCGGAAGCAAAATCTTGCTTTATTTTATAGCTAGATATGATTTATTGGCTAAAACAATGACCTACATGCCTGTATAGGGCGTTAGGATAGCCTTTAAATCATAATAAATACCTTTCCCTGTTAATAAATGAGCGCATGAGTCTTCACTCTGCGCCCTGTAGATAGATACTGACCCAAAGCTTCTTTAAACAATCAGCGAATGTCCTAATTGCCCCGAATGGCTGTCCAGGGTGCTCAATGTGTGCAAGTCTTGCACATGCAAAATGGTTGGAAATGTCATGCATAAGCTCAAATTACAATTTATCAACACAAAGTCATGCTTGTAATGCGGTAATACACTTGGCCACCACATTTTTTTTTAGGCTTATCATGGTTTTTCAAATTGTCAAAACCTTTCAGAACTCCAATACTTGTGATGGTAACTGTCACATTTTTTTCTTAATAGTGACTGATAGCCATCAATCTTTCTAAGGAGATTTTTTTTTTTTTTTAAGATTATTAGCTAGTGACAGTTCACCAACATATTCAAAATGAAACTTGCAATAGATATCCATCACAATGATGAATATCTATCAGATATCTTACTCTTTACAGATCCCATAAAAGGTACCTTTTGAGCTGTAGGTACTGACAATTTTGGAGGTATTCTAGGTTCACTTTTTGTCCAAAACAGGGACTCCCATCAATTCTATTTCAAGTGTTCTCAACTGTTTTAGATTCACCGAAAGATTTCCAGTCAAAACCTCAAGACTTGCCACCTTTTCCCCCACCACCACGGCAACAACAAATGGAGCAAGTTCATGACAATCCCCCCCCACCACCTATGCTTCCACCACCTGAACCACATCGAGAAAGTCCGCATCCACCCCCTCGTCTACCGTCACCAAGAGAGGCACCTAAACGTAAGTTGTGTACTTTGTGCCCTTTATATCCTGGTAAAGCAAAAAACTCATAACCACAATTCTCCTTTTGGATACTCCCATGAAACAAATATTGAAAAGTATTGTGAAAAATGAAGAAATTGCTTAACATAAGCAATTTCTCCATTATCCACAATATTTTACAGCCTAAATATAAAGATTTATAAAAAATTTTCAACTAAAACTTGCCATCTACTACTTCTTGGAAATTCAACTAGTAAAAAATTTTGTCATCTTGTAATGGGTTAACCCATTCCCACACAGTGGAGCTTTTAAATGCCCCCTAATATGAAAGCTTTGGAAAACATTGTGGAGAAAGAACAAATTGCTTGAGACAAGCAATTTCTTCCTTATCCATAATGATTTTTACTCAAATAGACAAAGATTCTGAAGATTTCATCAACTTAAAATTGTCGTCTGCAACTTCTTTGAATTTGGACTGGCCTAAAATTTTATCGTATGGGAATAGGTTAACCAATAGATGGATTGCTGGTCCAACCCACTGACTCCCCTGACCACACCCACTGACTCCCCTGACCACACCCACTGACTCCCCTGACCACACCCACTGACTCCCCTGACCACACCCACTGACTCCCCTGACCACACCCACTGACTCCCCTGACCACACCCACTGACTCCCCTGACCACACCCACTGACTCTGACAGGGTGTTTCACTTGGATATTAAACTGCATTTCTTTGCTAAATTTATGGCCAGTCAAATCTTTGTTTGGAGACCTAAATGTTGTGCATCTTGAATAAGTTGTAGCTATAACGTTTAAGTCGCCAAACCAACAAATATGCTGCACATAAATGTCCGCCAATGGGGGAGTTCAAAGTCCACTTGCAGTCTATATGAATGATTTGACTGGTTGATTGATTCTTTGAATGAAATCACAATCCGTTAATAACCGCACAATTCCATGTGTTCATGCTTACAAATAAAAATGTTTAGATAAGAATTGCAATAAAATACAAAAAAAAATGCTTGTAACTAGCAATTCCTTCTGCTCTCGGATCGAACTCTAAAGCTACTTCAAATATAAAAATAACATGAATATATGAAACAAAACAAAAAGATGCACACACACACACTTAGAGCTAACACCGACAACATCTGTCAATTTACCTATGCATCCATGTCTGTGAAACATTTCTAGTCAAATATTCATTCTAGTTTAAGTTGAAGATCACTTGATGTCTTGAATTTCAAATAAAAATTAACCAATGGATATTTCTAATATAGAATGACCCCTCTACCTAATTATTCAGCCTTTTTTAAATTCCATCTCTGAATGACTTGTGCTGGATCTCAATTCCATTTATACCCTGCCCCACCCCCAAATAAAAAGCTCTCAGGGGTGTATAGCAGTCAGCTTTCTAGGGGGGATGCTCATTTTCTCTAAAACTGTTGATTTAGTTCAAATTTCACAGGAAGACTCAGTATCATGAAGAGATGTGAGTATCATATTTTGGTTATGCTCAATTAATTTTCAATGAGTTATGGCCTTCTATTGAAAAATATTGTCCATCCATTTTCTCCTATTTGATCGATTTATGTCAAACTTTGAAGATAGAATTAGTATCAAGCAGAGATGTACATATCCTATATTGGTTTTGGTCTATTTACAGAGTTATGGCCCTTTGATAAAAATTCTTTGTCATTTTTTCTCTAAAACTATTGATTTGATTCAAATTTCACAGGTAGACTCAGTATCTTGTTGAGAATTTTGTATCATATTTTGGTTACGCTTTATTTACTCTTAAAGGACTTAAGGCCTTTTATTGAAAAAAAAGTGTCCATTTTCTGTAAAACTATTTGATTGATTTGATTCAAACTTCACAGGTAAACTCAGCATCAAGCAGAGATGTGCATATCCTCCATATGCTTCATTTACATTTTCAAGAGTTCAGGCCCTTTGCTGAAAGTTCGTTGTTGTCGTCATTCAAAAATTTTGACATTTTGTGATATCTCTGGTTCTACTGAAGGCATTCACTTGAAAATTGACACACATGTTCACTATCAGAGGAGGAACTTATACTATCAAGGGGGTGGGTGGGTGTAACTTTAGATGCATTTTGTGTGAATTATGCCCTTTTTTCGAATTAGATTTTTTACAGAAAAACTTTAACATTTTGTGATATCTCTAGTTCTACTGAAGGCATTCACTTGAAACTTGGCACACATGTTCTCTATCAGAAGAGGAACCTATACTATCAAGGGGGATAATGTGCATTTTGTACGAATTGTGCCCCTTTCTCAACTTAGATTTTTTATCCACTATCCAGCACCCAACAGCCAAGCTTAGGCACCCGTAGGCAGTGCTTTTGTCTCTATAACCATTGAATTGATTTTATTCAAACTTTACAGGTAGACACAGTATCAAGCAGAGATGTGCATATCCTATTTTGGTTATGCTCCATTTACTTTTCAAGAATTATGGTCCTTTGATGAAACATCTCTGTCTACTCATTTTCTCAGTATTTAGTAGTTTTGTACTTAACTACTGGCTTGGCCCTATGTGGAAGAAAGGCTTCATTTTCGTGACAAAATGTATTTTCTGTGACAAGGCAACTTTTGGGGTATTAATCACATCTAGTGATAGTCTAGTGCAATTATTATTTTTTTTAGAACATCTGGATGTCTTCTTGCTCTGGATGGTCATATATCAACCTTCATCATGCTGCCAGAATATTCCTGTTTTGGCATGAGGTATAGACAAGATCAACCTGCACATATATGCAGTCTGATTTTAGTCTACATAACCTGTCTGTCCTCTTTTAGCCAAAGTTGTTTATACAAATTAATTTTGAAAACAAATATTGATCTAAATTCGTGACACACCATGCTTTCATTCCTTGGATTGCAGTTCTGAGAAAGAAAATTATTCAGCATGACAACAGTTGAAAGCAAAGTTTTTTGTCCATGTTCAGTTTCACTCTCTGTAGGTTGGAGATCACAAATAAGATTTTTATGCCCCCAAAGGGAGGCATATAGAAATCGAACTGTCCGTCCGTCCCGCTTTCGTGTCTGCTCTGTAACTTCTACATGCAATAGTGGATTTCAATATAATTTTCTACAAATGTTCACCACTGTAAGACGACGTGTTGCAAAAAAGACCCAGGTTCCTATCTCAAAGGTCAAGGTCACAATCTGGGGTCAAAGGTAAAAAATGGGGACTTTTTTCCCTGACCCCTCTGTAACTTCTAAAATCATGCACACAGGTACAAATTTCTTTCATACAAATGTTCACCACCTTCAGACAATGTGTCGCAAAAAAGACCCAGGTTCCTATCTCAAAGGTCAAGGTCACAATATGGAATCAAAGGTCAAAAATGGGGACTTTTTGTCCTGACCACTCTGTAACTTCTATAATCATGCACGCAGGTACAAATTTCTTTCATACAAATGTTCACCACCTTCAGACGACGTGACGGGAAAAAGACCCAGGTTCCTATCTCAAAGGTCAAGGTCACAATCTGGGGTCAAAGGGGCGTCCAGAATAGTTAAATTGCGTCCAAAATGGTTAAATTGTATTTACTCTCTTATTCTTCAGTGGATTGCTTCCATATTTGGACAGATGCTTAATTTGGTGGACCACCTTACATGATCTTGACTTTGACCCAGTGACCATGATCTTTGACCTACTTTTGACCTCAGAAAAATCTGTCCATAATGCATTTCTCGATTTCATTCTGTATTTGTAGAAATTATTTTATGATTTAAAATTTGATTTATTAAAAACCCAGACGTACAGATCACAAATGCATGTGGTTGTGATTACAAAACAAATCAAAGTGCCACATGCTTGACCCTGTCCTTTGGGGGTATTTGTCACATGACTGTGACCAGCTCTTGTTTCAATTTTTATTGGCACACACAGCCAAAGCATACACACACACACAAACTGATGGAGTAAGTGCATCACACAGAGATATCCCAACCACCATTAAGCAATTGTTTAAAGATAAACAAATATTGTTTATTTTTTTTACCAAATGTCTTTTCTCTTTTTTTCAGATATGTAACAGCCCCCTCCAACCTCTGCTTAAAATGTGCCTTTCTGTTGCAGAGATATTCCAACCATCATCAAACAACAACTAAAAAATATGTGGCAAATTTGATTGTTCTTTTTTTTTTATTTCATTTTCAGATATGTCACCTCCCCCACCACCACCCCCAGCAGAAGTCAGTGATTCAACCAGGTATAGAGATGTTCCACCAATAAGTGAAAGGAGAAGGCCTGTTATACCTGAACAACAGCGTAGAAATATGACGTAAGAATTTTGGATGCTCTTCATTTGACAAATAAAAGCATTCCTTTGACAACAAATTCATCTAGATTTGAAATTAGACATTGGTCGATATTTATATGAAGAATTTTTGTTGGTTTGGTGACTTACACATTCTTATTACAGATTGTTCAATCTATAGTTAAGCCATTAGGTTGCTGAACCAACTAGTTTTACTATTTTGTTACATGTTACTGTCTGTAAATGTTGCAACAGAACGTTGTTTAATATTGAAATGGAACCAATGTTCAGATGAAGATGAAGAATCTGGGCTGATTGTAAACTCATTTTGAACAAAAAAGTTAGTAAACTTGCCAAGGCTAACTTAACCCATTACCACCCAATTATGACTTCTCTTGATATCAAGGCAATGAAATAAAGAAAACTTGCTTGAAAAGAAAATACCTTTTATATCAAGCAATTTGTCCTTTTCTAAAAATGATATCTCCCTCATGTGGTACTCATTTTTGTTTTCTCAGATTTTGAAATGTTTCTGTGACTTCTTTCACTTTTTACTAGTCTACAATTTTGTTTTGTAGTTAACCTGTTAACACTCTATGTTGCTTTTTGACCCATCAAAGAACAGTGCTCATTAAAAAGAATTTGAGAAAGGAGAAATTGCTCGTAAAAAGAAATTTGTCTGCTTGTAAAAAGCAATTTCTCCTCTTCTTACAATTATTTTCTACACTATTTGGAACTTATTTTCAATTTTTTGTGCAATTTGAAATGCCTCCTGCAACTTCTTTGCATTTGTACGAGTCTAAAAATTTGCTGTCTGGTGATTAATTAATAGCTTTCTAGCTAGCAAAGCATCAGCTTTGATAGCTTAAGTTAACAGACAAAATTTGAAGTCCTCTCAAAGTTCAACGAGTGCAAACTGCCATTGGAGGCTTAACCACTAAATCCATTGAATGCCTACGCCATAAAAAGTAGTTCTTATTTCAAGAATATTGCCAATTCTGCCACTGCTTTTTATGGTCAATTTAATTCATACAAATTGTAGACAGCTCCTTCAAAAGCATGCTTATCAACTCGTAGTCAATCACGCTTTTGAAGCATTTCAAGAAAATAGATTTGGAAAACATTGGGGACAATGAAGAAATTGCTTGTAACAAGCAATTTCTTCATTGTCCACACTGTTTTCTACCCTATAAGGCAAAGGTTTTCTTAAATTTCACTAAACATGTAAACCTTTGACCAAGAGATTTACTTAATCAAATCAGGCTTTGCTAGCTTACAGTACTTTCAGTACTTTGATTCTATTTTAAAACCGTACAACATCAGAACTATCTCATGACACACTAATTGTTCTTGTCTTACAGGTCTGCAGACTTGCGTAAATACGAGCAGGCATTTACAGATTCTGAGTCTGACAGATTGCTTAGCCAGCGTAAGAAAGAGGAGGCATTTTTTCAGAAGAAAGAGGAACAGGAAAGAGTAAGTTTGGAAATAATCTACAATTTAGCAATAAATCACCAAAAGTTATGTATCACAGTCATCATAACAAAATATTTAAGACAACATTAGAGCCATTAATTCATTCCCATACAACTGAATTTCAGACCACTCCAAATACAAACAAATTGCAGAGAACAATTTTAAGTTATGAAATCTTTAAAATCTTTGTCTTTAAGGGTAGAAAACATTGTGAATAATGAAGAATTTGCTTTCATATTTAGGGGTGTTTAAAAACGTTATTGTGTGGAAATATTATCCAAACTCCTGCAAAGATTCACAAATCTAACTGAAAGTATATCACAATTTTATACCTGATTTGAGAAAACTATCAGATTGATTTAACTCAATCCTGTACAATCCTGCTTTCTGACGCCCCCTAGAATATTAGCTTTTGAAAAAGCAAAGTGGAAAATGAAGAAATTGCTTATTACAAGGAATTTCTGCATTTCCCTAAATATTATTTTTTTTAACCCACAAAAGCAAATCTAAAAATATGATGAACTTGAAATTGTTGTCTGCAGCTCTTTTCAGTTTGGACCAGCCAAAAATGTTGTATCTTGGTAATGGGTTAAAGTATATCACTATTATGTACCTAATTGTCTTTTCAGCAACAACTAGTTTTCATAATTTTCTATCTAAATTTGAATGAAGTTGTTACAAAATAATCCTAAATTTTGGTCCTTTGAATGAGAATAACGTTAGAAAGCATTGTGAGAAAAGGAGAAACTGTTTGCAAACAGCAAGTTCTCCTTTTTTCGCTTTTTCCTCTGTTATATGATTCTTATTGGTGTGAGAAACATCAAGACGCTGAGGTTAGGTGCACCAGCTGCTGCGATGTAATTCAAGTCCTGTTTAACCTATTCCTACACAGTGACGCTTTTTGAAGCCTACAAGAAAAGAAGTTTTTGAAAACATTGTGGAAAATGAAAAAATTGCTTGTCATAAGTAATTTCTTTATTATCCATACTGTTTTCTACCCTGAAATGCAAAAACATCCAAAGTTTCATTAACTAAAATTTGTTGTCTGCAATGTCTTTGAATTTGGACCAGTTTAAAATTTTGTCATCTGGTAATAGGTTTAATTGGCTTTAATTCCAATACAATTGAATTGTTGTTTTCAACACTGTTTAATTCAGGCCATTCAAAAACTTTGTGTCTGTTAATGGGTTTAACCTGCAATAACTTACAGGACAGAGGAGAAAAAAACCATGTATCAGCAGAATAATTTGGAATAATCTAATTCAATATTTGAATTCCTGCAAGCTCAAACACAACTTTTTTTCTCTGATCCTAAATACCAAGTTCATTCTTCCTAGTCAATTATAGACTGCTTAGAATTCCTTTTTCAAGAAATACAATCCTGCTTTTAGGGCTTTCATATCTTAGTGACAAGGGGAAATTAACTTCATTCAAAATTACTTCTGCCCTTCATTACTTTGATTGAAAGTACTTTTATTAAAGTACTCATTGACCCCTGGATTCTCAATTTTGATAGAATTGCTACTTTACCCATTACCACACAATCACCCTTTTGTGACGAAATAAAGTTTTAGAAAACTTTGTTGGAAAAGGAGAAATTTCTTAAAACAAGAAATTTATCATTATTTCACAATGTTTTCTAACTTTTTTGGCACTCATTTTCTAATTAAAGCACACTTTTAAATGCTGTCTGCAACATCTTTTAGTTTTGAAAAGTCTAATTTTTTATTGTCTAATAATGGTTTAAAATAAGGCCTGTAGACTCAACTTAATTTATTCAGTCTCTCTTTATTCACATTTCAACAATGTAAAAGAGGAATAAGTCTATTTTGTGCGGTTAATTTTCATTTTTTGATTTTTAAACTAGTAATACAGAAGGTAAAGTTTAAACTTTATTTAATTTCCAGGAAGGGACTCTTTTTATACAAGTTATTCCCCTTGTCACTTGTGGTATTTTTGCTGAATAGGCATACCTCAGTACCTAGTTAAAGATTTGATATTATAAGGTTGCAGCATTATTTTTATTATTTATTCACAAGGCAAAATGATTCTTAACCTTTGTCATGCGTAAGCAATGATATTTCTCTTTGTCTCACCCTATGGAAAATGAAATACTGACCTACCATCAGGGCATCTAGCACGAAAGTTACCCTTGTCATGCTGAACCCAGAATATTCCTGTCTTGGCAGAAGGTATAGACAGAGATCAGCCTGCACATTTGTGCAGAATGGCCTTTATCTATATGACCTCTTTGTCTCACCCTATGGAAAATGAAATACTGACCTATCATCAGGGCATCTAGCACGAAAGTAACCCTTGTCATGCTGAACCCAGAATATTCCTGTCTTGGAAGGAGGTATAGAAAAAGATCAGCCTGCATATATGTGCAGTCTGATCTTTATCTACACCACCTGTTTGACCAGAATTGAGTATGTAATAAATTTTGAAAGAAATATTGACCCATATCTAGTGCTTCCATTAGTTTCAGTCATATGATTTAAATTTTTTCTAAAGCATGACAAGGGTTAAAAATATCGAAATAGAAATAATGTTAATGTTCATCCTAGTATGAAGTCATTTTTAAGGAAAAGAGATATTTGTCTGAATTATAGTAGTTATGTCATAAAAAATTATATCAATAAACAGAATGTCTTTACCCATTCCAACACAAGAAAATTTTAGACTGGTCCAAATTGAAAGAAGCTGCAGACGACAATTTCAAGTTGATGGAATTTTAAGTGTTTTTGTCTTTTTGGATAGGAAACATTGTGGATAATGAAGAAATTGCTTGTATCAAGCAATTTCTTCATTTTCCACAATGTTTTCCAAAGCTGTTTTCTGGAGAGGCATGAAAAGGAGGGCTTGTGTGGGAATGGGTTAAAAAAACAACCTGAGTGACTATACACAAAATGTCATAAGAAACGATCAAATTTTTTTCATAGTATGTCATAAGAAACAATCTGAGCAACATTTCATAGAATAATAAACAATTTGAGTGAGTATTCATAGTATTACATAACAAATAGTCTGTACAACTATTCATAGTATGTGTATTTTAAAATACACAATCAGAGTTACTTTTCATACTATGTAATAACAAACAGTCTGAATAACTATTCATAATATGTTGTTAGAAACAAACTGAATGTCTGTTCATAGTATCTCATAAGAAAGTATTGTCCTTGTTATAGGAAAGGAGAAATATGAAACTTTATGACCCATGGGGTCGACCAGGGTGTGGGGCACCTAAACGTGTAAGTCTTGGTATATAGCATGATTGCAATGTGAATGAAGTCTCTTTGATTTTGTCAGGTGCAACCCTATTCCACACAATCTGCTTTTTTTATAACCCTTAAAAAAAGAGTGGTAGAATTGTAGAGAAGAATTTTTTTACGAGCAATATCTTTCTTTTCCACATTGATTTCTATCGGGTAACTACAGAATCAGAAATATGAATATGCTATCAACTTTTAAATTTTTGTCTGCAATTTCTTTCAATTTGGAGCTGTCTGAAATTTTGCAGTCTGGTATTTGGTTAATATTTATGCCAACAGAAAGTTGATTATAATGGTCATATGATTGTTTCAATTGTAAATATATCAATATATTATTGTGTTTGTTATGATATGTATATAGTACACATGTATAATTGTTTTGATTTTTTAAGTATTGTCTTCCAATGTATGAAGAAAGACTCAGTTGCTAGAAGAATGGTAACCCTTGTCATGCTGAATATTTATCCTCTTTTCACTATATTTTAAACTGTGACATAATTAAATCGATGTTGAGTTCCAAGATTTTCTTAGCACAACAAGAAAAAGCAGGTAGTGTAGGCTAAGATCAGACTGCACATCTGTGCAGGCTGTCTTAGTCTATACACCTGCTAAAGTCATTACCAAAGCAGTAATATTCCGGGATCAACATGATAAGGGTTAACTCTTATGAGGCTTAATACAATCCTTTTTCAAAACTGCTTTTAAATCAAAGGGCTGAAAAATGGAAGCCGTGATTATGGACCAGTATTTCTTTTGAAAATCAAACTAATTTTGCTTGAAAATGATAAACAAGTGGTGTAGACAAAGATCAGACTGCATGTATGTGCAGATCAGACTGTACATAGTACATGACGATCTTTGTTATACCTCCTACAAAATCAGGAATATTCAAGGTTAAAGTGAATTCTATTCACTATTGTAAAGTAGGATAACCTCACATCTTTCTACTATTATATAAACTGTAGGCCAATGGTGTGAATTTATAGTTACCCAATTTTTTTATGCCCTGCCATGTAACTTCGGCGAGCATAAAGAATTACCTCTGTCTATGTGTTTTTAGGTGGCTGGTTGTGTTTGTGTATGTCCAATTCTTGTCTGGAGCATAAATTCTACATAAATCAATGAATTTCAAAATATTTTGACAGGGTTGTTTCCTTTAACCCTTTCCTGTTTTTGGAAGTTTTAGACCAGTCCAAATTGAAAGAGGTTGCAGACGACAATGAAAACTGGATGCCATTTGAAATGAAACCATCATATGTGGTAGAAAATATTGTGGAAAAAGGAGAAATTGCTTGTTACAAGCAATTTCTTCCTTTTCCACAATGTTTTCTTGAGTAAAAAATCACAGGAACGTAAAATCCCGTATTTGAACGGGAAAGGGTTAAAGAGGGACTTTTGTCATGCATAAAGATTTTTTTATAATACCAACAAGGTCACAACTGATGGTCATGTGATAAGCAGTTATGCAGCAACATCTGTGTCTGTGACATATTTCTAGTTTTTAGCTCACCTGAGCACTACGTGCTCAACGTGAGCTTTTGTGTACATGCTGTGTTCGGCGTCAAGTGTGTGTTTTCCCTCACTTATTGTCCGTCAACATCTTGTGTGGACTCTAGAGGCCACATTTTTGGCTCAAATGACTTTATATTTGGTCAGAATATTTGTCTCCATGAAATCTCGGTCAACTTTGATTTTGGGTTATACGGGGTCAAAAACTAGGTCACAAGGTCAAATCTTAGAAAAACCTTGTGTGCACTCAAGAGGACACATGTTTAGCTCAAATGTCTTGGTCAGAATATTTTGTCTCCATAAAATCTCAGTCAAGTTCCATATTGGGTCATAGGGGTTCAAAAACTATGTCACAAGGTCAAATGTGAGAAAACTCTAGAGGCCACATTTTCGGCTCAAATATCTTGATATTTGGTCAGAATTTTAGTCCATGTGAAATGTCAATAAAGTTCAATATTGGGTTAACCCATTCCAACTCAATCCCTCCTTTTTACGCCCCTCAAGAAAAAAATTTGGAAAACATTGTGGAAAATGAAGAAATTGCTTGTATCAAGCAATTTCTTCATTATCCACAATGTTTTCTATCCAAAAAGACGAAAAAATTTAAAAATCCATCAACTTGAAATTGTCGTCTGCAGCTTCTTTCAATTTGGACCAGTCTAAAATTTTGCTGTGTTGGAATGGGTTAAATGAGGTAAAAAACTAGGTAACTTTTGACAAAAATTAGGTCACTGGTGGTTCAATTACCTCTGCAGTCATTGACTCAGGTGAGCGCTTTATGGGCAATGGACTTCTTGTTTAATTAGCTCCCCTGTTTTCAAAGAAAACTTGGGGTGTTATCATAGCCAAATGTCTTCTTGCAAGACTGACATTTTGTAATATCTCAGATACCGCTTAAGTCAAATGAGCAACTTATACAATGAAGGTATGCAGTTCTAAGTGAGATTTATTTGAAAATAATGTCTTTTTCTCAACTATAACTTTATAACTCTTCACTGTTTTACAAAATTTAGACCTGTCCAAATTCAAGAGTTTTGCAGGCGATTATTTAAAGTGAATTTATTTGAAAAATTAATCATTCAATAGGGAAGAAAATATTTTGGAAAAAGAAGAAATTACCAGCAATTTCTTCTTTTTCCATAATGTTTTCTCACTTACAAAAATACTGGGTTGTAAAATGCAGGGATTGAACAGGAAAGGGTTTTTAATCCACAATCAGACACCTAACAGCTCGGAGAAAGGCTTTTGTAAACAGTGCCCTCCCTATAATAACAGTATTCTGCATGAATTTGAAAAATATGTTTTGATGTTTGAGCAGTTTCATATGCACAAGAGGAAGAAAAGTTGGTAAAAATTGGTTTGAATTGCTTGGAAATTTATGTATATTCCGTATAAATATTCTAGACACATTTTCTTCAAGCAAACACACTTTTCATTGTTTAGTTATATTTCTATTCATAGTTTCCAAACCTTTCACTTGTCCAACAGGTTCGTCAAATGCAGGCCAGTTATAATCCATATGGCCTCCCAGGAGGGGGCGCTCCTTTAGTAAGTTGCCTAGCAACTGGAAACCTTGACATTGCTTGACCTTCTTAATCCCTTTTTTGCTTAGAATATAACAAATGAATGGAAGAGTTACTTATATTGTAGATGTGTAAGGTTCTGTGAAAAAAACTTTTCATTTTGTTGACTTTTCTGTTTTTACTAGTATTCCAGCTCCTTTTAAAACTAAATCCTTGTCTTGCTGAACCGAGAATATTCTGGTTTTAGCAGGAGGTATAGACAAAGATCAGACTGCATAGAACTGGAAAAATAATTTGTAGGTCAATATTTCATTTGAAAATTTATCTTATAAACTAGTCTGGCTTGGATGGGAGATACAGGTGGTTTAGAATAAGATCAGACCGCACATATGTTGAGGCTGATCTTTGTCTATACCTCCTGCCAAAAGAGGAATATTCCATGTGCAGCATGACAAGAGTTTTGCAAAATTTTAGACCCCTCCTAATTCAAAGGTTTTGCAGACAAAAATTCAAAGTTGATTTTATTTGAAAAATAACCATTTACTATGGTAGAAAATATTGTGGAAAAAGAAGAAATTGCTTGTTACAAGCAATTTCTTCTTTTTCCACAATGTTTTCTCAATTATAAAATCACGGGAATGTAAAAACCAGGGATTATCCAGGAAGGGGATAAATATGACAAAATTACATAAGGCGTCGTCATCCTTTATACGTTATAAACAATCTTGCTGGAAATATACCTTGTTCAGCTTATAAAAAGAAAAAAATATATATACATGTATAAGGGAATTGACAGTTTCTCCATACCTTGCTAACTCTTGTCATGCTGTATAAATATTGCAATAAAAATCAAAGTACTGAAAGCATTGGATGGCTGAATTTGGAGACAATATTTCGTTTGAAAATTAATTCTTATATACTATTTTGGCAAAAGGGGGACAAACAGGTTGTGTAGACTAAGATCGAACTGCACTCATATGCAGGCTGATCTTTGTCTATACCTCCTTGAAAAAAGGAATATTCTTGGTTCAGCATGAAATGGGTGAAAATTATCTCATTGATCACAGGGTGGACTGTAGAAAAAAATGTTTCATAATGAGTTTGCCCTTCTTTACTTCATTACAAATTTATCAATTGATAAAAGGAAAAGAATACATGAAATGAAAAGTTTTGGTTTGATTTAACATGTTATGATTTGACCACTAAAGCTACAAGAAATGAGTTGTTGTCTCACCTGTAAAATATTTCAAATTACATTTTGGCCATTGCTTTGCTGTTTACAGAAAGACCCCCCCAAAAAAACACCTTACATTAAAACCTGCTGAACAAGTCACCGTTATAAGAACTCCACCTGTCTAGGTTAACCAATTTTAGCACTTGTCTTGCTGAATAAAACCCTCGTTAAAATTGTTAAAATAAAAGGACTGAAAGCACTATACGGCTCTTATTATTTAATATTTTCTTTTTTCAATACATATGCTAAATAATATGGATTAAATGTCAATCAGGTGGTATTGACCCTTGTCATGCTGAATAAAATCCTATACAGAATTGATTTAAAATCAAAGGACTGAATATTCGGGGATCAACACGACATGGGTTTATAAGATAGATTGCAAATATATGCATTCTTATCCTTGACATTACCTCCTGCTGAAGTAAAACTATAACAAGTTCAGCATGACTAGGGTTAAGACATTTCATTAGCATGTTACTATATAATTAATTTATATGCCTCAATTAAAAGCAATTTTTGGAGGTTCTAGAGATGAATTAAAATCTGTATATTAGGGTCATTGAAGAGAAAAATTATAACTTACCCCTTGTCATGCTGTATAAATTACCTTACTGAATTGCTGTCAAATCAAAGGTCTGAGAGAACTGGTGGATCTTTTTGGTCAAAAATCAATATTTCCTTTAGAAATCAATCTCATAAACAACTCGGGAAGGAAAAGTGTGAGCAGGAGATGTAGACTAAGATCAGCCTGCACAAACGTGCAGTCTGATCTTAGTCTATACCTCCTGCCAAAACCGGAATGTTCCGGGTTCAGCATGATAAGGGTTAATAACTATCAGCTGAATAGTAATCAGTGACACAATGCAGTGTTATCACCTGGTTGCATGTCATATGAAAAAGCATTTGAATCTCATTATCCCCACACACACACACACCTATGAAATAGAAGGGGTTAATTCGGTTCATCCTATCTATCATTCTGTTCATCCATCCTTAGACTCTATTATTTCTGTGCTCTATAACTAGGTCAAGGTCAAGGTCACAAATGAACTTTTGATTAAAAAAAAGCGTTTCCTTTCTTTAGCTTTTAAGCTATTTGACCTAGGACCTTGAAACTGAATTTTAAACATCATCAATGACCCAAGGAGTCGTTTTGTTTTGGGTAACATAGGCAAAGGTCAACTGTGCTATTTGATTGACAAAGTGCTGGTAGGGGCATAAGTCAATTTTAGTTTTGTTAAGAACTATTTGCTTCATTATATTATTTCTTTTAGCTTGAATGGTCATATGTTTGTTTAATGCATGTGGATGGGTCCAAGACCGTATACTCTGTAATCACATTTTCCTGACAGTTTTAGAATTTCTTGAACACAAAATAGTTTCTTTTAACATGTGCTATTTCCTCAGAAGTTGATCTCATTCCTTCACCAAAGACCTTTATAACTACTTTTTGTTCATTTGAGCATTTTAGTGTAATGAACTGAGATTAACCCTTTCCTGTACAATCACTTGTTTTTACGTCCCTGCGATTTCATACTTGATAAAACTTTGTGGGAAAAGAAGAAATTGCTTCTAACAAGCAATTTCTTCTTTTTCCACAATATTTTCTTCCCTACTGAATGGTTATTTTTCAAATTCAATCCGCTTTAGATTTTCGTCTGCAAAGCCTTTGAATTTGGACAGGTCTAAACTTTTGAAAAACGGGAAAGGGTTAAATGCCTTACCTAACAAATTATCAGACGAAACAATTTTAGACTGATCCAAATTGAAAGGATTTGCACACTACAATTTTAAGTTTATGAAATATTAAAATTTCCCCACTTTTTGTGTAGAAAACATTGTGGAAAATGAAGAAATTGCTTATAGCAAGCAATTTCTTCATTTTCCACAATATTGTCCAAATTTCTTTTCTTGGGGGGCGTTAAAAAGTGTCATTATGTTGGAATGGGCTAACAAATTTTTGTTAAAGAAAAACTGTTTAAACGTGTTACTCTTTTTGAAAAGTTATAGAGCATTTACTGAAAATTTAAAAGATTTTGTGAACAAAAACTGAATTTTTAATTTTTTTACTGGTTTAGTATTATGAAAGCTGTAGGATTTTAGATGGGGGGAAATTGATTTGAAAAAGAATTTCTGTGATTTGTAGGAGATTATGGTGTTTGTAGCATTTTTGTGGCTGCCTAAAACTTTGTAGCTCCACAGGAATTGTAAATTGTGTGTGGTGGGCTTCTACGTGTTTGTTTTGTCCATTTAGACTGATCCAAATTGAAAGAAATTGCAGTTGTTGTTTCAAAGTATGATGTACTTTTCCGGTAATTGGAAAATGAATGCCAAAATCTGGTAGAAAAAGCTTCGTGAGAAAAGGAGAAATTGCTTGCATTCCCACAGAGTTTTCCATATCAATTATTCTTCAGAGCATTGTAAAGCAGGCTTGCGTGGCAATGGGTTAAACAAATTTTTAGCACGGCTTTTTTTTTTTTTGAGAGTTACTGCCATAGTCTTGTTATCATCTACGTCATTTTCCTTTTGCAGAAATTTTAACATTTTTTATGATCTCAGGAATTATTGAAGGCATTCAGATGAAACTTGGAATAAATGTTCATTATCAAAAGAGCAAAATAATACTATCAAGGGAGGTAACTGTAAATGCTTTTTTCCCTCTAAGTCACTGTATTCAACTTAAAGAATTTTTTTTACATATTTACTGTCTGTGTGTTTTGAAGAAGCTAACTAACACTTTGTCTCCAAATGCATTTAAAATGATAAGAAGTTCTGTAAATGGTACTAGATTGCATATTTTTTGGGATGGGGAATTTTTTTACCTCAAAGTTATTAAAAAAATTCATTTCTTGTCATTTCCTCACCAATTATATTAACTTTGAAATATCTTCAGTAGGTATGCCCATGTAATCTATTTTTTCCATATGCTAATTCTTCTCGTTGATGTGAGCTATTATTGATGATCGCATTATTATTTTATCTGGGCAAATTTTGAAAGCAAATCAGTTTTGATTTTGTTTTTTATTACAATAAATTTAATGTTTTGGTTTTACCATGTGAAAACCAGCTGGCTATTGTCATGGCATTGTGTCAGTTTTACATTAGTTCATCTTTGAAAGTTAACTTTAAATATTTCTCCTCACTAACTTAACTGGTTGGATTTCAATCAAATTCCCCAAGATCAGGTTTCTTTAGTAATTTTGATCATAGGAAAAATATGGCTTTCATAGGCACAAGTAATGAACAATATTGTATAGAGTGAAAACTTTGAAAAACTTTTCTCTCAGAACGTACTGGTTGTATGATAAACAAGTATTTTGATGTTGTTTAATTATATGTAATATAGAGAAGTCTTTGAAGATGTTGTCCTCAGAAAATTTTATTAACTAGACTTCTTGAAAATTGTTTGATTAGTTGGAAATTACAGACTTAATGAACCTAATTTTATAAGATTTATTAAAGGGAAGTAATTTTCATTGAATGACTTGTTAACTTTGATGTACATTAGTTGCATCCCTTGTTACCTTTCCAGACTAGATTTCACACTACAGAATTGGTTAATCAGTGAAATCAGGCTAGTTGAGCAATGAAGGCATCCTGTCGCTAAAAGTTTTTGTTTTGTTCTTATTTTCTTTGTAAATATTTCCAGGCGTAAGTTAAATGAGCTGGTCTAACATTTTAGACATTGGAAAGTACCCTCTTGCAGATATAGATTATTGCTACATAACTGTTGTGAATCACATGATTATGTTAATTTTGAATTTAATTGTGTACTTTGGGAAAAAATACAAGACTATTGGAGGACATAATGTTCAAAATGAATATATAACCTGGGAAAAAAAATGCCAAATGATGGCCAACAGCTTTGTATTAGTGCTTCAGTATAAATATCCGTAATGGCTATTTATACACACGCACATCCTCCCCTGGGCTTAACCCTTTCCTATTTTGCAAAATTTTGGACCTGTCCAACTTCAAAGATTTTGCAGACGAACATTTAATTTGGATTTAGCTTGAAAAATAACCATTCAAAAGGGTAGAAAATAACGTGGGGGGGGGGAAGAAAAAGAAATTGCTTATTACAAGCAATTTTTTCTTTTTCTACAATATTTTTCAATTATGAATTCACAGGGACATAAAAACCAGGAATTAGCCAAGAAATAGAAGTAAGCCTGTGTGTCAGTTGGTTTGTCAGTCTGTAGTTGTTTCTTGTCCACAATTTTCTCCTAAACTACATGATGAATTTGATTCAAATCTCACTCAGGCACACAATGACATGCACATTTAACCCTTTCCTGTTTTGCAAAATTTTAGACCTGTCCAAATTCAAAGGTTTTGCAGACGAAAATTTAAAGTTGATATTATTTGAAAAATAACCATTTAGTAGGGTAGAAAATATTGTGGTAAAAGAAGAAATTGATTGATACAAGCAATTTCTTCTTTTTCCACAATTTTTTCTCCATTACAAAATCACAGGGACTTAAAACCAGGGATTAACCAGGAAAGGGTTAATTTTGGCTGCATTCGAATAATTTTTTTTGGTGTTATGGTCCTTTGTTTAAAAATATTGTCTGTTCATTTTTCCTTCAACTAATGAATGGATTTTATTCAAATTTCACTTGAGTACTCAGTAGAAAAATGTTTTTCTGTGACATAGAGCCAAATGGGGATATTAACCCTTGTCATGCTGAGCCCGGAATATTCTGGTTTTGGCAGGAGGTGTAGACTAAGATCAGACTGCACTTATGTGCAGGCTGATCTTAGTCTACATCTCCTGCTTGTACTTTTCCTATCAGAGATGTTTATGAAGTTGATTTCTTAAAGAAATGTTGATTTTTGAACAACAAGTTCTATCAGTGCATTAAGCCCTTTGATTTGACATCAATTCAGTAAGGTATTTTATACAGCATGACAAGGGTTAATCAGTCAATGATAGCCTAGTTTTATTCATGTTCAGTTGAAGACTTTGGTCAAATTGATATTGTAAACAACAGCAGAATGACTTCACAATCATCAAAATCAGGGGTGTGGAATTCCCAAGCGGGTTTTCCTACTTGCAGACAAGTAAATTTTAAAAATCCACTTGTCTAGGGACATCTAAATACCAGGGAATTGTACAAATTAGATCTCAAAGATAACTCATCATAAACTGTAAAACCATCATTATTGTTCATATTGAAGGGTTGAAAACAATCATTATGTGCATATTGAAGGGTAGAAAACAATGTTTTCTCAAATTGGTTTCTTCCCTTTTTTCTGTACAAGTTCATTTTAATTCTGGACAAGTAGAAAATCATATCTTGCTTGTCAGGGACAAGTGGTAAAAATCTCTAATTCCACCACCACTGTCAAAATGTTATGAAATCAGGTAACTTTGCATGGAGTACACATATTTAACCCTTGTCATGCTAGATGAATATTGCTGTTCTTAAAATGCTTTAAAATCCAAGCTTTGAAAGCACTGGAAGGCTTAATTATGATTCAGTGGGTTTTTTTTTTATAAAAAATCAATTATACAAATAATTTTGGCTCAACAGGGACGAATAGGTGGTGTAGACTAAGATCAGTCTTTGTCTATGCCAGCTGCCAGAACAGCGATTTTCCAGGGAGGGTCAGCACGACAAGGGTTAATAATTCTATGAAAGTCTTTTCTAAAGTTTCTCACTCTTTCTAATTATCTCTTTTAACAGGGGGATAATAGGAAAATGAAATTTACAGAGTATCAGCTGGAACGCCCACACACACCAAAATATCATGAACCTCCGCTGGTTAGTATTCTTATGACCCATTACCATTCGAAAATCATAGTACTGAAAAGTGCTGTAAGCCATTAAAGCATTGTTCTGTTCAGTAATCTTCTTTGTCAAATGTTATCATGAAAAAGAAACGAGGTATAAGTAACCAAGGAGTTAACCCATTCCCACACAATCCCTCCTTTTTACACCCTAAAGAAAATAGTTGCGGAAAACAATGTGGAAAATGAAGAAATAGCTTGTTACAAGCAAATTATTCATTTTCAACATTGTTTTCTACCTA
Organism: Fragum fragum; assembly: GCA_946902895.1. NCBI lineage: Eukaryota > Metazoa > Mollusca > Bivalvia > Cardiida > Cardiidae > Fragum > Fragum fragum. The sequence goes on from OX336372.1 coordinate 15,444,398, forward strand.
AAGAGATAAATATTTTGGAATTTTCAACAGAGAAAATAATGTCGCAAATGCTGAAATTGCTAGCAATTTCTTCCATTTTCCAATTTGTTTTCCTCAAACTCTTTTTAAGTGTCTTTAAAAAGGAGATTGTATGGAAATGGGTTAACAAAAGTCAATTGTAAACATGATAATGTTGTATGGTTTTACATCTTTATATAATTTTATATATTTCTTCACATTAACCATTGTTATGCGGAACCAGGAATATTTCTGCTTTGGCAACAGGTATAGACTAAGATCAGCCTGCACAAATTGGCACTCTTATTTTAGTCTTAACTACCTGTTTAATGTTATAAGCTAAGGTTGTTTACAAAATCAAATAGTAAAAGAAATATTGATCCATACCAGGGCCTTTCAGTACTCTCACTAAAAAACTAAAATTTCATAACCATTAAATTGTTGTCTGCAACTCCTTTCAATTTGGACCAGTCTAAAATTTTGTCATATGGGAATGGATTAACCCATTCCCACTCAATCCCTCCTTTTTACGCCCCTCAACGAAAGAGCTTTGGAAAACATTGTGGAAAATGAAGAAATTGCTTGGATCAAGCAATTTCTTCATTATCCACAATGTTTTCTGTCCAAAACGACGAAAAAATGTAAAATTCCATCAACTTGAAATTGTCGTCTGCAGCTCCTTTCAATTTGGACCGGTCTAAAATTCCACTGTGTTGGAATGGGTTAAAAGGTTACTGTGTATTTGAAAAACAAAAATCAAGCTTGCTCAGTAAATGGTCAGATTTGTTTTGATAAAATGATGACCTATTCATTGTTTACTGAAAAGATATTTGATCAAGCTTTGTAATATTCTGTTTTTGTTTTTTCAAATAGTTTAAAACAATGGTTAAACATTACTGATTTCTTTTGTAGTATGGTCAGGGCGTAAGTATAGTAGTAGACGCGTGAATGTTTATTTGCTGTTATTAATAGTATTGGAGAAAAGCTGGCAGACACTTGAGTATTTGGATCACTAGTTTTAAGAATGAATTCTTAAAAAACATCCATATTCAATGTAATTGACCAATCGCAGCTGTCAATCAAATAAGTAGTCGACCATTGAAATCATTCATTGAGACAAGAAATAAGTTTTGATCTTCCGAAATTGGCCGCCATTTTTATTAAACTTTTTTCTTGATTTGACAACTTAATGTCATAACTACAAGTTATTCAAGCTATAGTTATGACGTTGAAGTTTCCAACCAATTATACTACTTTTATGTTACATGCTACTGCCGATAGTTTTTTCAAAATAACACCGTTTAAAATTGAAGCGGGACTTCCTGTTGGAGTGTTTTGGCGGGGCTAAGTAAGTAAGTTGGCGGGGCCAGCGATTGGTCAATTGGCTCTGTAAAGAAGTCATTCACTTTAAGATAAAATTTATTTTATTCTTTGTACTCATAAATGTGGGCCCTCATACAAATATTCTTGTTCGACTATTTAAATGAGTTCCAACATTTTGATGATGAAAGACAAATTTTATCTTGAGAAATATGTCCCTTCTTTATGTCTCTATGGTTACTAATATATGTGTTTTACCCATCAGGTTTGCTAGTTAGAACCCCCACTGTGTCTGTTTGTAGTTTTCTTACCTCTCCACTTGGAGAATTAATTATACCTGGTCTAAAGAAGTTAAAAGTAGTCTGGGAACCTAAACTTTTTATTTGTCTAAATTCAAGAAGAAGTTGCAGATGTCTGACATCAATACAAAGCAGATTAACCCTTGTCATGTTGAACCTGGAATATTACGATTTGGGCAGGAGGTAAAGACAAAGATCAGCCTGCACATAAGTGCAGTCTGATCTTAGTCTACACCTCCTGCTTGTATTTTCCTGCCAGAGAAGTTATGAAATTGATTTTCAAAAGAAATATTGATTATTGAACAAGTACTGTCAGTGCTCTCAGCCCTTTGATTTTAATGCTTTTCCATAAGGGATTTTATACAACATGACAAGGGTTAAACCTGAAATATTAGAGCTAACTGAGGTAGAAAACAATATGGCCAAAGACAAAGTTGCTTGTAGCAATTTCTCTGTCTTTCATAATGTTGTTTCATATTTTTCAAGGGTCATATAAAAGTGGTATTGTATTGGAAAAGGGTAAAATTATAATATTTCTCTGATTATAGCTCATCTGAGCACAAGGTGCTCAGGTGAGCTGTTGTGGTCACCGTTTGTCCAGTATCCATGCGCTGTCGGTCATCTGTCAACAATTTCTTTAAACAATATCTCCTCTCAAACCAGGAGGCCAATTTGAAGAAAATTAGGCAGAAATGTTTTTCAGGTTGCCCTCTTTGAAATTTGCTAAAAGAAATGAAATTGCTTGAAAACCCTGGTAGGCATGACAACAGATGTGAATTACAAAAAATAACCTCTAAATATCTTCTTCTCCTGACCTAGAAGGCATAGAGCCTTAATATTTCGAATGAAACATCAGTATATTGACCTTTTTCAAAATTGCCAAAATATAACTCGGGTTCCCAGGGAGAGAGCCCGAAGGGGTTGGGGTTTATAGAGAAACTAAAAAGGATTTAAAAAAAAAACATCTTCCAAACCAATGGGCCATTTTAAACCAAATTCTCCTTAGGTGACCTCTTTGAATAGAGCTAAAAGGATTAGAATTAGTTGAAAAACCCTGGTTTCTATGGCAACAAAAGTAAAAAATTTAAAGAAAATCTTTAGAAATCTTTTTCTTCTGACCCAGAGGCCATAGAGCCTTGATATTTTGCATAAGTTATTATATTGACCTCTTCAATATTGCTAAATTCATGCCTCTTATGTCCCAAGGGGGATAAGGTTCATATAGAAACTAAAATGGGCCAATTTGAACCAAATTTGACAGAAATGTTCCTTAGATGCCCCCCTTTTAAGAATAACTAAAGGAATAAAATTTGTTGAAAATTCTGGTTGCCATTATATAATAAGCAAGAAAAGTGAAATTAAAAAACAAACTTTAAATATGTTCTCATGACCCAGAAGGCGTAGAGCCTAATGATATTTTGCATGAAATATCAGTTTATTGACCTCTTTTAAAATGTTTTAATCATTACTCTCATGCCCATAGCAGCTTTGCATTGGGGAAGGGTTTTGTAAAGAAGTAAAGAAAGATTTTTAAAAAATATCTTCTCTCAAACTAGTGGGTCATTTTCAGCTAAATTTCTAAAAATATTATCTCTGGACCCAGAGGGATGAAAAAGTGTTCTTTTCTTAAAACTTTAAGTCTTGGAGACTTAAAATTTGTCATTGAGAATCTGTTTACCGAGTATTCAATGAACATTGCTAAAATCTTGAATTTTGAGTACCCAGGTACACAGCCAATATAATGTCTAAAGTATGGTTAACCTATTCCCACTCAGTGACGCCTTTGGACGCCCCGAGGAAAAAAGCTTTGGAAAACAATTGTTACAAGCAATTTCTACATTTTCCACAATGTTTTCTTCCCAGAAAGTTGAAATAATCCAAAATTTCATTAATTTTGAATTGTTCTCTGCAACTTCTTTCAATTTGGGCCAGTCAAAAATTTTGGTGTCTGGTAATGGGTTAAACCCACTTATATCATAATCCTAACCTTAACATTAAATTTAACTTTTGTTAAAAATAGAGCCAGTTTCTCAGGTGAGTGTACCAGGGCAAAAGGCCTTCTTGTTTTCTCCATTAATCAGTGTCATTTTCAGAATCTATAACACTCATCTTTTGTCGTCACCAATTTCTACATTGTACACATACAATTTTCTTAACCCATTTACCGATGAAAAAAAAAAGTACACTTGTTCAAGTTCAAAGAAATTGCAAACAATAATTTTCAGTTGATGAAATTTATAAAAATCTTTGGTTTTGGATGAAGAAAAGAACGTTGATAATGAAGAAATTGCATTTCCTCAATGGTTTCCAAAATTTTTTTTATGGAGGCAAAAGAAAGCAGGATAGTGTGGGAAAGGTTTAATTAAAACTTATTTTCACCTCATTTCAAAATAGGATTCAAGCCTTTCCTGTACGATCCCTGATTTTTGTGTTGCGGTAATAAGATTCTTGAGAATACTTTTTGGAGAACAAGGAAATGGCTTGTTACAAGTAATTTCTTCTTTATACATAATATTTTCTATCATATAGTAACATGCAGAGCTCATAGACAAAGTTAATCCATTCAGAGAAAAGGATCCTCATCCCTAAATGGAACTACTTTCTCTATATAGACTACAAATTGTCATATGTCTCTGTGAAGGTTTCCTAATTTGTATATCTTATTGTAGATTACCTCCCCTGAAACCATCACATTACTCTCCCCTCCAAGACTACTTGTCCTGAGTCTTGGCCTGGGAGAACTACTGGTAATGCAACAGTGGTCTTAAAATTGTCTTCATCTAATGGCTGCCACCAAATGCAACTTCCAGAGCTCACAAACAAAGCTTGTCCTCTCAATGAAAAGGATCCTAATCCCTAGATGTGTCGACTCTATTTATATATATAACTACAAAGAGTCATGTCTTATTGGAGGTTTCCTATTTTGCATATCATATAGCAAATTACCTCCTTTGAAACTGTAAGAATGTAGGATGTTTACATATTGAATTGCACTTGCTTTATAATGTTGTCTGCTACCCCTTTGAATTTGAACAAGTCTCAAATTTTGAAAAATAGTGAAGTGTTCAAGCATAACTCAGAATAATTGTTGTCTTAATTTTTTTTTCTCTTTTTCAGCCAAGGTATCCAAATGAGAGAAGTAAGTGTTTTTTTATTGGCTTATTAGTTTAAACGAAAAGTTATTTTGTCCTTTCTTTGATGTATCCAGAAACTTTGAACAGTTATGGCTGTCTTGATCATGCATTTAACCCATTCCCAAACAATGACGCTTTAGCACCTTCTCCCCCCCCCCCCCCCCCCAAGGAAAAAAGCTTTAGAAAATATTGTGTAAAATCAAGAAATTACTTGCCACAGGCAAGTTCTTCATTTTCCACAATGTTTTCTATCCAGAAAGTTGAAAAAATCTAAATTTTCACAATCTTTAAATTGTTGTCTGCAACTCCTTTCAAATTGGACTAGGCTTAAAATTTCTTGTGTCGTTAAGGGTTAAATTCTGTTTACCAACAATCTGGTATCTCTGAATGTATGTTATGAAGAGGTCTAGGTAAGAGGGCATAACAGCATTCTAAAATCCTCATTTCTCAATGAAACCCGATGTTGTTAGTACTCATTTGAATCATCTCATCGAGACGATTCAAATGAGTACCTACAACTTAGGGTTTATGACAGTATTGGTGAAATATTTCAATCTAAAATACGAATTACACCCTCTATCTGTAGCTCTGTTATGATGTACTTTGCATTGTCAGTTTGGCTGTATTCTGAGAAATCAAGAAGTATTGCTTTAGCCTTGTTGTTTTCTGAGCTGTTTGTAGTAGTTGTTGTCCTTTATTATGCTCCCCTAAGGGTGAGCATATAGACACCGCTTTGTCTGTCCGTCCGGAGTGATTTCACCATTACCCTTGGGCCAAATCAAATGAAACTTACCATGTGAACTCCCTATGTTATAATGCCGATGTATTCCTCCAGTTTTTATGGATTTGAGGCCTCGTCACGGTTAAAGGGGACTTGGGGTAAAATGCAGTTTTTCTCTAATTTCTCCTAATCTAATGGTCAGAACTTGATGAAATTTCGTATTTGAGTAGCAAAACAGATGCCCTTGACCATACTCTATTTGAAATTTGTTTATAAAAAATATGTCATGGAAAAAGGCGGCTTAATGTTTGTTAGCTTTACATTAGCTCTCTGTGTCTCAGCAAAAACTAACATTGTCCACAACTTTTGATTAGTAAGAGATATAGCCTTCATATTTCACATGTGCATTGCTTATGACAAGACCTTTCTGTTGGTTCCAAGTTCAAGGTCATCAGTCAAGATCAAGGTCATTTCTCAAGGTCAAAATTTGGAAAAATTAAACCTTTTACATTGTCCATAAATGCAATGGCAAATGATATAGCCTTCATATTGCAAATGTTTATTACTTGTGGCAAGACCTTTCAGCAGATACCAGATTCTCGTCTTGAGTAAAGGGAGTATTCGACACTTTATTAGACTTATACTATGAGGGTCAAGGATAATACCCTAGTGGTCAAGGTCTCTCAGCATATGATGGAGGGTCTAATTTCTACCTGGCCTACATCTCTTTATCCTATGGTCCAAATGATCAATGATTGGACCCACCTGCTTACTCTGTTGGCCCGGCCCATTGATTCCAGCGGAATTTCAATCATTTTATTTATATTGTAACAAAAAAGTAGAATGGTTTGTTTGAAAAAGCTGTAGTTATGATGTTTAAGTCATCAAACCAACAAAATGCCTCACAAAAATGTTGATCAATGTTTGAGTTCCAATGAACTTCCAGTCTAAATGAATGATGTCATTGGTCAACTGATTATCTAATAGACAACGTAGATTGTCGTAGTTCCAATGAACTTCCAGTCTAAATCAATGATGTCATGGGTCGACTGATTATCTAATTGACAACATGGATTGTTCGATTTTATATAACCTTGTACATTGTACTTGAAGTAGACTTGTCAAATCTTTTCAAGTAACTGTTTCCACTTAAACACAAGAAGCTTTCCCAATGCCTTGGCACTGTTGGTCTCTAGTAGATATTTAACATTTAGTCAAGTAAGGTGGCAATTTGAGATCATTTGTACATCCAGATCAAAACTACCACAATTATAGAAATAAGCAATTATTCTCAATTATGAGTAGAAGTGCTTTTTGAGAAGTTCATTTATTTATTTATCTTTATCTAAGGTTAAGGCCACACTTGAAGGACAAATGTTGTCCTTAGCAACCTACTAGTTTCTGAATTTTTAGCTCGGCTGTTTTCAGAGAAAACCTGAGGTATTATGAAAGCCTCCGTGTCGTTGTTGTTGTTGTCATTGTCGTCGTGCGAAAACTTTGACATTTTGTAATATCTCTGGTTCTACTGAAGACATTCGCTTGAAACTTGGCACTCATGTTCACTATCAAAAGGGGAACCTATACTATCAATGGTATAACTCTAGATGCATTTTTTGCAAATCATGCCCCTTTTTCAACACAGATTTTTTATGAAAACTTTGACATTTTGTGATACATCTGGTTCTACAGAAGGCATTCACTTGAAACATCTGCACAAATGTTCACTATCAAAAGGGGAACCTATACTATCAAGGGGATAACTCTAGCTGGATTTTGTGCAAATTATGCCCCTTTTTTGACATAGATTTTTACGAAAACTTTGACATTTTGTAATAACTCTGGTTCTACTGAAGGCATTCACTTGAAACTTGGCATACAAGTTCACTATCAAAAGAGGAAACTTTACTATCCTGGGGGGTAACTCTAGATACATTTTGCGTGAATTATACCCCTTTTTCGACTATGCAGCAGCCGAGCATAGGCACCCGTAGGCAGTGCTCTTGTTTCTGGAACCCTGTAGTGTCTTTGGTACCCAGTTGCATAGCTCAATCAGAAGATCAGGGTACATGCAATTTGTTTTACTGCCTGCCTGTCTTTCTGTCTCCTCACAACTTAACCCATTCCCACACAAAAAATTTTTAGACTGGTCCAAATAAAAAGAAGCTGCAGAGGACAATTTCAAGTACATGGAATTTTTTTTCTCTGTCTTTTTGGGTAGAAAACATTGAGGATAATGAGGAAATCGATAGATACAAGCAATTTCTTCATTTCAACAGTGTTTTCCAAAGCATTTCTCTTGATGGGCGTAAAAAGGAGGGATTCAATGGGTTAACCAAAACAAATTCTCTGATTCTTCAAGATTATAAATAGTTAAGTAGTAGTCTTTTGTGTTGAGTAACTTTTGGTCGTTGTGCAGTTTGTGACAATTTCATGGTCATGATCATAGGATGATTTATCAAGATATTACAGGATCATAAATATTTAATAAATACATATTGCATACATTGTGAGACACAGTTAAGGATTCCAAATATGTTTTCAAGTAAAGGTTTAGGAAAAATTGATTTTTAGATAACTATATCTTTTGTTTAAAAGAAATAAAAAACAAGGAAGATAACTGAAATAATTCCACTGCAATTCTTCCTTTTATCTATTTTCAGGAATGGGAAGGGGCAGGACAGATTTTGATATGGTGAGCTTATTGTACTTTCCAACCAAAATGTAAACAGTAACATAAACCCTATTTCTGCACAATTCCACTTTAACAACCCTGAAGAAGTGTTCAGGAAAACAAAGTGCCAAATGAAAAAATTGGTTGTTACAAGCATTATTTTCTACCCAGAAATGCAGAGATATTTCAAATTCTATTTGATTTAAAATTGTTGTCTGCAACTTGTCTTAACCTATTCCAACTCAATGACGCTTTTAGATGCCCCCAAGAAAAAAAGACTTTGAAAAAAAACAATGCGAAAAATGAAGAAATTGCTTGTTACAAGCAATTTCTTCATTTTCTACAATGATTTCTACCAAGAAAGTTGAAAAAATCCAAAATTTCATAAACTTTAAATTATCTTCTGCAATTTCTTTCAATTTGGGCCAGTCTTAAATCTTACCGTCTGGTAATTGGTTAATCTAGACCAGACTGAATTTTTGGGTTAGAAGGGACCATCTGAGAAATTTGTATAAAGCATTTTACTTTATTATTCCCCGCAAAACTCTGCAGTAGTTTTGTACTGGTTGGATATGATTCAAATTTAACACAAGCAGTATCAAGAAACGATCTGAACTTGCTAATATGGTTAACTTTTTTTGGAGGATTGGTCCTTCGTGCAAGAATGCTTCATTCTAGTGTCAAAATGTAATTTCTGTCACAAATAACCTTTGGTGGGGGGGGGTATTAATCACATTTACTGATAGTTTAGTTTTAGGTTAGTTTTATACTGTTGGAATTATTTTAACTCGACTGGCCAAAGGCCAAAAGAGCTACGGCGATGGCCTGTTTCCCATCAGGGGTCTGCCCATTCATCTGTCTGACTACTATATTTTACTTTCTAGGTCTTCCCACTCTGTTTTTGCCAATGCTGTCTGTCTGTCTCTCCATTTGTCCTCTTTTTCTTGTCAGGATGAATGCCCAGTAGCTGTTGGACCAATTTTTATGAAACTTCACACACTTGTTCAGTATCATCTCTTTTTGTGGTTGACACTATTCTTTTTTCAAAATGGCCAACATTCTAATTTAAAAATCATCATTTTGTTGTTCATATGAATGCCTGGTAACCATTGTACTTATTGTGATATCTTCACACACTTGTTAAGTATCACCTGTAGTTGTTCATGACCCTTTCTTTTTTCAAAATGGATGCTGTTTTCAAAATGGCCACCAATGATATATTCTTGTCTGGACAAATGCTCAATAATCATTGGAGTGATTTGGGTGAAACTTCACACACTTGTTTAATGTTGCCTATAGTTGTACATGAAAGTTTTCTTCTTTTTTTTTTCAAAACTTCAGCATATAGTCTTTACTTTGTCTATCTGTACATCTGTTTGTCTGTCTCGTCTGTCTGTCTGTCTCCATAACCCTTAGGTCAAATTGGATGAAACTTCACATGTGAATTCCATGATATTGTGTAGACACATTTTACCCAGTTTTTGAATAGCTCCAAGTTCATAGTCATAGCTCCTTCAATTGTAGATGGCTTTCAAAATAACTTGGCGCAATCATTGCTTTCCATCATCGATTAGATGTACCATATGGCATATGGAAAAAAAATGAAAATAACCATGTCCAAAGAACAGCTTGTAAAAATATGTATGGAATTCAAGAGAATTTCACACAAATTTTCTCTATCATGAATAAATCTGCAATTCGAGACTAATCTTCAGATAGCTCTAAGGTCAAGACAACAGCTCAAGGTCAAACATGAAAATTAAGCAATTTCCAGAGCATTGATCCATCAATTATGGATAGATTTTTAAATAACTTCACACAAATGTAATGAGTAGATGTGCCATTTAAAAAAAATATTCATATAGTTCTAAGGTCACAGCTCAAGGTTGAACATTAAAATTAACCATGTCCAGAGCATAGCTACTTCAATTATAGATGGGTTTCAATATAAATTTGCACAATTGTTCTCAGTCATGAGTAGATGTGCAATTTGAATTAAAAAAAAATCAAAAAAAAAAAAAATTCAGATAAGTCATAGCTCAAGGCCAAACATTGAGATTAAGCATGACCTGAGTAAAGCCCCTCTAATTATGGATTATGGGTGGAATTCAAAATAACTTTGCACAATCATTCTCTGTCATGAGTAGATGTGCTGTTTGAAACAAATTTTCAGATAGAACAAAGTTCAAGGTCACAGCTCAAGGTTGAATGTTAAAATTAAGAATGTACAGAGCATAGCTCCTTCAAATAGGAATGGATTTCAAATAAGATGGCAAAATTCTTCTTGATCATGAGAAGGTGTATCATTCAAAATGAATATTCCGAAAGCACTTAGGTCAAGGTCGCAGCTCAAGATCAAACATTATGATTAAACAACTCTGGAGCATAGCTTCTAAAAATATGAATGATTTTCAAAATAATTTTTCTCTGACTTGAGTAAATGAGAACCATGTTTGGAAAAGTGTGAGCATATAGCTGCCGCTTTGTTTGTCTGTCCCTCTGTCTAGATCCTTTTCCCTGTTTAGTTTATAGTTCTTGTGACAGGGCTATATTCGGAGAGCATAATCTGTCTCTGATTGCTCTTGTCAAAATGGCTGCCATTTTACTCTGGTTATTGACATTTGTGTGGATGAATGCTCAGTAACCATTGGACTGATTTTGATGAAACCTAAAACATTTGTTCTGTATCATCTGTAATTGTAGATAATTTTTTCTTGTTCGAATGAATGCTCTGTAACCATTTGATAGATTTTGATGATATTTCATATACTTGTCCAGTGTTATCGGTTGTTGTGCACATCATTTTTCTTTTTTCTAAATCATGGCCAATGGATTCAAAATGGCAGCCATTTTACTCTGTAAATTGACATTTTCTTTTTGGGATGAATTTGCAGTAACCATTTGAAAGATTTTGATGAAATTTCATACGTTTGTTCAATATCATCTCTGTACATGTCACTTTACTTTTTTTAAAATGGCTACCATTTTCAAAATGGCTGATGTTTTACTCATTAAATCAACATTTCTTATTAAGACAAATGCATAGTAACGGTCTGGCCGATTTTGATGAAACTTCATGCGTTTGTTCAGTATCATCTGTTGTTAATGCATGTCACTTTTCTTTTTTCAAAATGGCTAATGATTTCAAAATGGCTGCCATTTAACTCCATCATTCTACATAGTGGGGAGACATATGTCCTTGTTAAAAACACTGTCACTTTTCTTTTTTCAAAATGGCTAATGATTTCAAAATGGCTGCCATTTAACTCCATCATTCTACATAGTGGGGAGACATATGTCCTTGTTAAAAACAATTTCTAGTCAAAATTCTAGAGTCCACAGTTTTTCTCTTTAAACTTTCACAGAATGATTGCTCCATCATAAAGATCATTTCTTAAGAAATTTGGTTCCATGTGTAAAGTAGCGAGTAGAAAAGGGCCAAATGAAATTTCATTCAAAAATCCTTTTTAACACAATGCAATCCACAATTTTCATCGGATTCTCTTTAAACCTTCACAGAGTGATTTTCCATCCTCTTGGAACTTTTACAGGATGATTGTAGAGTCATAAGGATGGTTCTTTTGTGAAATGGAGTGTATCTGTCAGAAAACAAAAGAAAAGGTGTCTTAAGGATTGTTGCTTAAAATAATATAGGGGAGAAAGTCCAATTTGTTCTTTTCATTTTATGTACTCTTCTTTAAGCAATTGAGTTCTGTAAATATAACATTAAATTCAGGGAAAACTTGATAGCAGCAGAGTGGTAGCACTAGTGTGAGAAGTACCAGGAATCCATGGTTTGGTGCTCTAGTTGCAGCGATGTGACTGAAATACTATTAAAAGTGGTATTAAACCCATTCAACAAACAAGCAAATCGATTCAAATTTGACCTGTAAAAAAAAATTTGCTATTACTTTGAAGCAGATAAAAAGCTGTCTTCTCTTTTGCTTTCAGGATTTCAGTAGTCCAAGGAGAGGGGCAGGTAATTAATTTAGTTTAACTTAAATACTTGTCTTGATTAATTTTCTTGATTTTTCATAAAATGGTAGTGCAGTGTTCCCTTTATTTAACATGTCTTGCCTTTTCAGTCAAAAAGGGACCATTTTGAAATGTTGTTGATAAATGGACAAAGCATTTTACAGGTCAAACTGTGACAAAAATAAAGAATTGATCATTTTCAAATGAGAAGATTTTTACACTTACTGTATAAAAATGCTGTTTTTGACCAAAGTTGATACTTTTTGCATATTCATTAGATCGTTCAAAATAGCATGGCAGGTCAAAGGTGATACATTAGGAAGTGGGGAAGTATTGACCCTGTGGAAGTATAAGAATTCAGAGATGGTCTCTTTTCATTTAAAATGTTACATTCACATAGTGAATTGTCAAATAAATAATTGTAGTGACTGCACCCAAATTAATGAAAGAGCCATAGAAACAAGCCTTCAAAGTATCTTTGCTGTGATCCTTTATATTTTTAACCCTTGTCATGTTTAACCCAGAATATTCCTGTTTTGGCAGGAGGTATAGATAAAGATCAGCCTGCACATAAGTGCAGGCGAATCTTAGTCTACACCAACTGTTTGTCCCTTTCAAGCCTAAGTTGTTTATAAAATTATTTTTCAAATGAAATATTGATCCAAAAATAGTGTTACAGTGCTTTGGGCTCTTTGATATTACTGCATTTTAGAAAAGGATTTCAGCACAATAAGGGTTAACCCTTGTCTTGCTGAACTATAAATCCTCTTCAGAATTGAATTGAATTTAAATCAAAGGGCTAAAAGTACTGGGAAAACCAATTGCAGGTTTACATTTACTTTGAAAATTTATCCTATAAACATTTCTGGCTACAAAAGTGACATGCAGGTGGTGTAGACTAAGATCAGACTGCACATATGTGCAGGCTGATCTTTATCTATACCTCCTGCAAAAGAAGAAATATTCCGGGTTCAGCATGATAAGGGGCAATATTTTATCTTTCATTCACAAGTAATTATTTAACCCCAAACCTAGATTACAGATACAATGATGTGAAAATTGAGATTTTCTTCCCATCTGGACATTTAAGACTATTTTCTACTTGTCAAGAATTAAAATGAACTTGTGAAGAGATAGATTTTAAGAATTTTTTTGTTAAAGCAAAGATGCCAAACATCTTGATTTAGCTGATATGAGTATAACGGTAAATAATCACAGCAAATGTTGCGAACAATTTGATAAATGCAAACAACATTTGCCGTAGGAGTCAGCTATGATAAGGACTCGGTGTGCGCTAGCCATAGTCTAATATTAGTAGAAATCTGACAGTAGCTGTCATTTGTGTTACATGCAACCAATAGCTGATCTCTATGTCTTTTTTATACGCCAGAGGGGTCGTATTATGTTATGGCCCCTGTCGTCCATCCATCTTTCTGTCTGTCCGTCTGTTAGAAATTTTTTGTGTGGGCAACTCCTCCTAAACTATGGGAATAAGCTGAAACTTGGCACAATTACTCCATATGATGGCTAGTTGTGCATGAGACCTGTGAAATTCAAATCGCTCCAGTCATTCTTGAGTAATCTTTAATTATCTTCCCTTGAATTGAACTAAAAACACTATGTTTATTGTTTGCACATCTTATCCTACATCATTTATGGCAATGAGCTGAAATTCCTCACAATTACTCTTTATGATGTCTAGTTGTGCATAGGACCTTTGAAATTCAAATCGCTCAAGTTTTTCTTGAGTTATCTTGAATTATCTGCCCTTGAATTGAACGAAAAACCCCTTTATTTCTTGTGAGCACACTTTCTCCTACATTTTGAATGGGAATAAACTGAAAGTTGCCACAGTGAATCTGTTTGATATCTAGTTGTGCCTAGAACGAAATTTCGTTTGATATGTCAAGTTGTTCCTGAATTATGTTCCCTTTACTTAACAATATAGCTTAAATTTACAGTTTGGGTTTTTTTTTGTATGTGTGTGCACAACTCCTCCTACAAATTCTATGGGATTGAACTGAATCTTGCCACAATGTATCTCTGATATTTAGTTGAGCATTAGACTTCAGATATTCAAAGAGCTTGGGTCTTTCTTGACTTATCTGCCCTTGAATTGATTGGATTCAAATGTCAAGGTCATTTTGAGCTCTGAAAAACCTAAACTGAACCATTGTAATAGTTCATTTGTCAATTTTTCAAGGTCATATTTTTATTGGTTGTGGTAAATACTTTCTGTTGAAACTTGTTTCAATGTCATTGGTCAAGGTCATTTTTTTTATGTCAATTGTATTCAAATTACAGAATATAATGTTAAATGACAAGTTATTATAAAGCTGTCTTGTTTCTCAAATGTAAACAGTATTATTCAGGTGATAAGATCTTTCTATTGACAAAAATCATTAGCTATCATTCAAGCTCAGGTTACTGACAAGCCAAGGTTACTAACAAGCCCCTTCGGACATATATGTGCCGCTCTGCCAAGCTCTTGTTGGAACTTATACTACCTAATTAGTTTATCTTATCTGCCATAACAGGAAAATTCTGGAATCATTATGACGATGGCTGAAAAGAAAAAATAAAGTTATTAATTTCTTCTTTCTGTTGTTACGTGTTGTACCAAATAAGGATTAACCCTTTCCTATTTTTGGAAATTTTAGACTGGTCCAAATTGAAAGAGGTTGCAGACAACAATGAAAACTGGATGCTATTTCAAATGAAACCATCCTATGTGGTAGAAAACATTGTGAAAAAAGGAGAAATTGCTTGTTACAAGCAATTTCTTCTTTTTCCACAATGTTTTCTCGAGTATAAAATCACAGGAACGTAAAATCCCGTATTTGAACGGGAAAGGGTTAAAATGAAAAATGTCAAAATTGATCTCAGGATCAACCCAATAGCACACAGTGACCATTTCTGATGCGTGAAGAAATACTATGACAGAAAACTTGGTGGGAAAAGGAGAAATGGCTTGTAACCAGCAATTTCTCCTTTTCTCACTATGTTTTCTGCTTATTTTTTGCACTTAATTTCCAATATTTAATGTCATCTGCAAATTCTTTAAATTTTTACTAGTCTAAAATTTTGTGGTCTTTTTATGGGTAAACCATTACCAAATGACAAAATTTTAGAGTGGTCCAAATGGAAAGGAGCTGCAGATGACAATTTTGAGTTTGTGAAAGTTCTTTTTTTTTTTTTTTTTTTCAAATTTCTTGGTAGAAAACATTGTAAAAAAAGATGAAATTGCTTGTAACAAGCAATTTCTTCATTTTACACCATGTTTTCTCAATCTTTTTTCTTAAGAGGCATCAAAAAGTGTTGTTGTTTGGGAATGGGTTCAAAGCCTCCGAAGAGAAAATCAAATATATACAAATGTAAAAGGTTTAAGGGTTTTTAAAGTCAGATTAAGTGAAAGTAGCAATACTACTGTGTCCACATGATATAATCCACTACAAGATTACTGGGTAAAGGAATTAGTAAATAATAGATAAACCTATAAATGGGTTCAAACATGTCAGATATATTTAAATTGATACCCTTTTAAATTGAAATGGATTCGATTTCTTGTAGCATAATTTCAAAAATTTCTTCATTTTCATCGATAAATTTTTTTGTGTATAGGAGCCCTAAATAAGACAAATTATTAAATTTCTTTAATCCATTTCCAAACATCCCTATTACTTTGCCTCTTTATGCCATTACCAGACAGCAAATTTTAGACTGGTCCAAATTCAAAGTATTTGCAGACATTAATTAAAAAGTTAATTTTTTTTTTTTTTTACTTTTGTTGCAGAAAACATTGTAGAAAATGAAGAAATTGCTTGTAACAAGCAATTTCTTCATTTTCCACGAAGTTTTTAAAAGCTTTTTTAGCTCACCTGAGCACAACGTGCTCAAGGTGAGCTTTTGGTATCACCTTTTGTCCGTCGTGCGTCGGAAGTCGTCAACAATTCTTTAAACATCTTCGGCTCAGTAACCACTGGGCGGAATTCAACCAAACTTGGTAGGAATGTTTCTTGGGTGACCCTTCTCAAAAGATGTTCGCGGATTTTTGATTGACCCCCAAATATGGGCGTGGCAGGGCGTGGCAGTTTTTAACTTAGAAATCTTTAAACATCTTCTCCTCAGTAACCATTGGGCCAATTTCAACCAAATTTGGTATGAATGTTCCTTGGGTCACCCTTTTAAAAAGTTGTTCGCGGATTTTTGATTTATGCCCAAATATGGGCGTGGCAGGGCGTGGCAGTTTTTGACTTAGGAATCTTTAAACATCTTCTCCTCAGTAACCATTGGGCCAATTTCAACCAAATTTGGCATGAATGTTCCTTTGGTGACCCTTTTCAAAAGTTGTTCATGGAATTTTGATTTACGCCCAAATATGGGCGTGGCAGGGCGTGGCAGTTTTTGACTTAGAAATCTTTAAACATCTTCTCCTCAGTAACCATTGGGCCAATTTCAACCAAACTTGGCATGAATGTTCCTTGGGTGACCCTTTTCAAAAGTTGTTCATGGAATTTTGATTTATGCCCAAATATGGGCGTGGCAGGGCGTGGCAGTTTTTGACTTAGAAATCTTTAAACATCTTCTCCTCAGTAACCATTGGGCCAATTTCATCCAAACTTGGCATGAATGTTCCTTGGATGACCCTTTTTAAAAGTTGTTCGCAGAATTTTGATTTATGCCCAAATATGGGCGTGGCCGGGCGTGGCAGATTTTGACTTTGAAATCTTTTAACATCTACACCTCAGGAACCATTGGGCCAATTTCAACCAAACTTGGTATGAATGTTCCTTGGGTGACCCTTTTCAAAAGTTGTTTGGCAGAATTTCGTTTTAGGCCAAAATATGGGCGTGGCAGTTTTTGACTTTGAAATCTTTAAACATCTTCTCCTCAGTAACTATTGGGCCAATTACAACCAAATTTGGTATGAATGTTCCTTGGGTGACCCTTTTCAAAAGTTGTTCGCAGAATTTTGATTTATGCCCAAATATGGGCGTGGCAGTTTTTTTAACTTTGAAATCTTTAAACATCTTATCCTCAGTAACAGTTGGGTCAATTTCAACCAAACTTTGCATGAATGTTCCTTTGGTGACCCTTTTCAAAAGTTGTTCCTGGAATTTTGATTTATGCCCAAATATGGGCGTGGCAGGGTCAGGCACTTTTTTGACTTTGAAATCTTTAAACATCTTCTCCTCAGTAACTATTGGGCCAATTTCAACCAAATTTGGTATGAATGTTCCTTGAGTGACCCTTTTCAAAAGTTGTTCTAGAATTTTGATTGATGACCAAATAAGGGCTTGGAAGGGTAGGGCAGTTTTTGACTTTGAAATCTTTAAACATCTTCTCCTCAGTAACCATTGGGCCAATTTTAATTTTGAATCATCTTACATTAGTCAGGTGAGCGATTTTAGGGCCATTCTGGCCCTCTTGTTTTTTTTTGTCTTTAGGGGTGTCTGAAAGCATGTTAAAGAGGGAATGGGTAAGAAAAAAGCCTATGGAAACATTGCAGAAAATGAAGGAATTGCTTGTAACAAGCAATTTCTTCATTATCCACAACATCTTCCTTATATGACAGTTTTCTTTTTTGAATCTTGTCAACTTGAAATGGTTATGTACAACTTCTTGCGAATTGAACCGGTCTATAATTTCTTGTTTTGATAATGGGTTAAATGAATAATAGAGGACACAAGAGGATGAATCAGGAGGAAAGTAGTTGCAGAAGACAAATTTGAGTTGATGGAATTTGAAAAATCTTTGTCTTATTGGGTAGAAAATATTGTGGATAATGGAGAAATTGCTTGCGACATGCAATTTCTTCATTTTCCACAATGTTTTCTTAGGAGCGTCATTGTTGCGGAACAGGATAATTAGCCAGGGATTATGTAGAAGGAAAAGATTTAATCTGGACAATATTGCAACCTTTGTAACAATTGAATTTGATTTGTTAGGGATTAAAAACTAATCAGATTAAACACTATTTCGTTCCTAAGCAACAGATTTATTTTTCTAAAAATTTTGTCAAACTCTCATTTGTAAAATCATTTCATATTGATCTTTGAACATGACTTAATATTAGAAGTGTGTGTTAGTTTAGAAAGTTATCGATATTTGTTTACGAAGTATAGATCTTATGGGTATATTGGATTTGTTTAACTCAGCAATCATAAAAGTTCTCTTTTTTTTCTTTTGAATACAAATTCCTATTAAGATTTAGCACAGTGTAGCTTGTTAAAGGTGAAATGAGGAATTGATATACTTGTATTGATTTTTGGATTAAGACAATACAATAAGGGATAATACTCAAAATGAAATATAATAAAGGTATGTCGGATTATATTTCATAAATTTTTGCTTATTGTTTGATTATAGCATTTGAGGTAGAAATTTGTCTAAAAAGAAGTATGATAAAATATTTTTTGTTCCTTTGTACAATGGTAAAAGTTATTCATTAGCCAATTCCCCCACAATGACACTTTTTGACGCCCATCAAGAAAAAAAGGTTTGAAAAACATTCCAGACAATGAAGAAACTGCTTGTAAAAAGCTATTTCTTTATTATCCACCATGTTTTTAACAAAGAAGACAAAGAAATTTTAAATTGCACCAACTTGAAATCCTAGCCTGAAACTTTTTCAATTTAGACTGGTTCAAAAAATTGCCATGTGGTAATGGGTTAAGAGTATGAAAGAATTGTTTTTCTTAACTTTTGACTTTGTGTGTCTAATTTTTTTATTTTTCATTTATCTATTTTTTTAAAAGGGGTCGGGGTATTAATATTAGTCTATATACATTTGTCACTTCTGAATTAGACTTTGAAACTTAACAAAATCAAAATTTTGAATAACTTCAAAAAAGTTTGACATCACCCTATCAAAATCAGAAAAACCAAGACATTCAATGATATGATTTCTGCAAAAGGAGTAAGAGGGAAAAAAGATCATTCACCCAGTTTACATTTCAAATGAAAATAACCTTTAAAAATTTAAAAACGTGTGACAAATATTTTCCATTGTTTGTATTCAAAGGTGTTTTAGTTCAATGTAAATGAATAGAAACCCTTGAGATTCATGCCTTGCCTGTAAAACTATGACTGAATCCATTTGGCAGCTGAAATTTGGTGGAGTAGTGCAGTAAATGCTTCTAAATGAATTAACCATTTACCACATAAACAAAAGAGGTTTGGAAAACATTATGGAAAATGAAGAAATTGCTTGTTACAAGCAATTTCTTCATTACCAACAATGTTTTTGTCCCAAATAGACAAATATTTTTTAAATTCACTCAATATAAAATTGTTGACTTTTTTTAATTTGGACCAGTCTAAAATTTTGTCAGCTGGGAATAGGTAAACCTGAATTTACAACCACATTGAAAAAAAAAAATTAGACCGATCGAAATTCAAAGAAGTTGCAGACAGCAATTTTTAGCCAATAGGAATTAAAATTTCTCTGTCATTTTTAGTAGAAAACAATGTGGCAAATGGAGAAATTGCTTATTACAAGTTATTTCAGAATTTTCCACATTGTTTTGCTGAACTAGTTTCTTGGGAGGCGAAAGAAAGCTTGACTGTGTGGTAATTGGTTAACAATAATGCATTATATTACCTGAAGCGTTTCAATGCACAAACAGTAATCTTTATTGTGTTACCCATCACTGCTGGCCTTTTTATACCCCTGCATCGATAGATCGGGAGCATACTGTTTTACTAGTGTCCGTCTGTCTGTCTGTCTGTCTGCAAAACTTAACCTGCCAACTAAACATGTTCCTATAACTTCAACCCTGATTAAGTTACAATGCTAATATTTGGTATGAAGATAGGTCTCAACAAGGCACAACTGGGGAAGGTCATTTCATCAAGGTCAAAGTCAAAATTTTAACCCTTTTCCCTAAAGCAAAGAAAAAAAACAATAAAAATCACCTGTTTCTAAAAAATTCCTGTTTTGGGGGCATGGTGTTTCATAAACACATCTTGTTGATTACATATATTCATAATGACTTTGTTTAACCCCTTACAATACGGCAAAATTTTAGACTGGCCCAAATTGAAAGGAGTTGCAGATGACAATTTCTAGTCAAGGAAATTTTAGTGAGAAAACAATGTGTAAAATGAAGAAATTGCTTGTAAAATCATTCATTTTGGACCAGTCTAAAAAAAATTTTGGTGGTAATGGGTTAATGAGGCTGCAGAATTTGGATAACCTAGTCTTTCCTGTGTTTACAAATGCAATGCATGGATATACAACAAGAAAAAACATTAGATATATCACATTTAACCCATTCCCACACAGCGAAATTGTAGACTGGTCCAAATTGAAAGATTAGAGATGACAATTTCAAATTGTTAAAATTTTACATTCTTTGTCACTTTGGGTAGAAAACAATATGGAATATAGAAAGTGCTTGTAACAAGTGATTTCTGAACATTTTACTTTGTTTTCGTGAACTATTTTCTTTGGGGTGTAAAACAGAGAGATTATGTTGGAATGGGTTAATCAAATGGAGTAAGTAATGATTTAGAGAATAAGAATATTTAACCCATTACCATATGGCAAAATTTTAAACTGGTCGAAATTGAAAGGAATTGCAGATAACAATGAAAATGTATGAAATTTTAGATTCTTTTAACTTTCTGGATAGAAATCATTGTGTAAAACGACTTTGCTGCCCCACTTTACCACTGACAAAGAAATTTGCTTCCAACTCCTACTGGTCAGAATGGAGAGATTTAGCAGTTGTATTATAGAAAAGTATTGTCAAATTTCCTTAGATTTCTCTAACTTCTTGAAAATACTTTTCATAGATGACTTTGGGAGATTTGGGCGTGCCGATACTATGCCAGTTTCGAAGAGCTTGGACCTTTCCAAGGGTAGGACTGTGTATAACTGTTTTAACTGACACAGGAATTTAGTTGGACTTTATTTTTGCTATGCTCTTATTCTAGTTCTTACATATATCCTTTTCTTAGTTCTTCTTAACCCATTGCCACACAATAAAATTTTACACCAGTCCAAATTCAAAGAAGTTGCAGATGAGAATTTGATGAAACCTTTAAAACGTTTACCTTTTTGGGTAGAAAACATTGTGGATAATGAAGAAATTGCTCGTTACAAGCAATTTCTTCATTATCCACAATGTTTTCCAAAGCTTACATATTTAGGGGCGTTTTAAAGCGTCATTGTTTGGGAATGGGTTAACCTGTTCCCACACGATCCCTCCTTGTTATGCCCCTCTAGAATAGAGCTTTGGAAAACATTGTGGATAATGAAGACATTGCTATTTTTTCATTATTCACAATTTTTTCTATCCAAAAAGACGGAAAAATTTAAAATCCCATCAACTTGAAATTGTTGCCTGCAGCTTCTTTAAATTTTGACCAGTCTAAAATTCTGTTGTGTTGGAATGGGTTAAGCAATTGACTGTTCTTATTTGATCATTTTTCTACTCTTTAAC
Source organism: Fragum fragum (assembly GCA_946902895.1). Lineage (NCBI taxonomy): Eukaryota > Metazoa > Mollusca > Bivalvia > Cardiida > Cardiidae > Fragum > Fragum fragum. Next base: position 15,465,964 of record OX336372.1, read on the forward strand.
TTTATGTCTTTATAGGTGCCGAGCAATATGAATTTCTTTGACGCAGTTAACTCATTAAAAAAAACAAAAAAAAAACGTTTGAAGCCTTTGAAGAATGCTTTGGAAAATAATGTGGAATCTCAAGAAATTTCTTATAACAATTAATTTCTTCATTTCCAACCTTGTTTGCTACCTACAAAAACGCTTTCAAAATTTCCTAAGCCCAAAATTGCCATCTGCAACTTCTTTCAATTAGGATGTGTCTTTATTTTTATACGCCCATCAAAGACAGGACGTATTATGGGATCACCCGTGGTGTCCGGGCGTCCGGTCATCCGGGCGTCCGGTTGTCCGGCGGTGTCCACTTCTTTGTCCAGAGCATAACTCTGTCACCTTAAGTCCGATTGACTTTAAACTTAGCAGTTATATTCTTCTCATCAATACGGAGTGCAGTGTTCAATAACCATAACTCTACCTGGCCTATTTTTTTAGTTATTGCCCTTTGTTGTTTTTCATACTTGAATCTTGTCCGGAGTATATCTCTAAAAGTATTATAGCTAGGATCATGAAATTTCATGGGTGTATAGATCTCACCAAGGGGGAGTGTAGTGCACAAGAACCATAACTCTACCTGGCCTATTTTTTGAGTTATTGCCCTTTGTTGTTTTTCATACTTGAATCTTGTCCGGAGTATATCTCTAAAAGTATAATAGCTAGAATCATGAAACTTCATGGATGGATAGAGCTCACCAAGTGGGAGTGCAGTGTACAAGAACCATAACTCTACCTTGCCTATTTTTGAGTTATTGCCCTTTGTTGTTTTTCATACTTGAATCTTGTCCGGAGTATATCTCTAAAAGTATTATAGCTAGGATCATGAAACTTCTTGGGTGTTTAGATCTCACCAAGGGGGAGTGCAGTGTACAAGAACCATAACTCTACCTAGCCTATTTTTATAGTTATTGCCCTTTGGCGATTTTCATACTTGAATCTTGTCCGGAGTTTATCTCTAAAAGTATAATAGCTAGGATCATGAAATTTCATGGATGGATAGAGCTCAACAAGTGGGAGTGCAGTGTACAAGATCCATAACTCTACCTGGCCTATTTTTTTATTTATTGCCCTTTGTTGATTTTCATACTTGAATCTTGTCCGGAGTATATCTCTAAAAGTATAATAGCTAGAATCATGAAATTTCATGGATGGATAGAGCTCATCAAGTGGGAGTGCAGTGTACAAGAACCATAACTCTACCAAGCCTATTTTTTTAGTTATTGCCCTTTGTTGTTTTTCATACTTGAATCTTGTCTGGAGTATATCTCTAAAAGTATAATAGCTAGAATCATGAAACTTCATGGATGGATAGATCTCACCAAGTGGGAGTGCAGTGTACAAGAGCCATAAATCTACCTAGCGTATATTTTGAGTTATTGTCCCCTGTTGTTTTTCATACTTTGTTTGACAAAAAATATTCTTTCAAAATAACCTCAGTTCTATTCAAACCCCCAGTTAATATTAAGCAGTGTGACGGGCGTATCTTGTGACAATTTGGCACCTTGTTGTCTTATTGGAATGAGCTAACTATATTTTTGATTGGTCATAAGTTACAAGACGTTTTTGAATTAATATGGTTTTGAATAATATGGATCTCATTGTTGCTGATTCTAAACAAAACTAAGGGCTTTGTGGTACTATCTTGAACAGATTTCTTGGCCAGTGATGGTAATCAGTGCAGCTTTTAATGACTTAGGTAGTGGGTGAAGGTGCTTTAGTTCTGAGCTAAATGAGCTTGTTAACCCATTCCCACACAACAAAATTTTAGACTGGTCCAAATTGAGAGAAGCTGCAGACAACAGTTTCAAGTTGATGGAATTTTGATTTTTTTTTTTTTTTTTTTTTTGATAGAAAACATTATGGATAATGAAGAAATTGATTATATAAGCAGTTTCTTCATTTTCCAAAATTATTTTCAGAGCTTTTGTCTTAAGGGGCGTAAAAAGGAGGGATTGTGTTGGAATTGGTTAAACTAAGTCCAAGGCAAGTCTTTAACCAAATCTCAGACAGTTTGGCTTTTTTACACCCCTCAAGAAATAGCTTTGGGAAACATTGTGACAAGCAATTTCTTCAATGTATACAATGTTTTCTAGCCTTAAAGGAAATTTAGATCTCAACAATTTGAAATTGCCATCTGCAATATCTTTTGCTTTAGTCTAGTCTAAGATTTTGTAACAAGGTAACGGGTTTAAAGCTCTCCACTTGTTGATGCAGAGTTGTTGGTTAAGGGTAGCTTGTTGGTACTAGGGGGTCTCATAAAATTTATATTTTGTAATGTGACCTGAAGAAGGGCGTTTTTTAACCCATTCCAACTCAATCCCTCCTTTTTACGCCTCTCAAGAAAAAAGCTTTGGAAAACATTGTGGACAATGAAAAAATTGCTTGTATCAAGCAATTTCTTCATTATCCACAATGTTTTCTACCCAAAAAGATGAAAAAATCTATAATTCCATCATCTTGAAATTGTCGTCTGCATCTTCTTTCAATTTGGACCAGTCTAAAATTTTGCCAAGTGGGAATGGGTTAAAGTTCTTCGGGCTCTCAATCATGAGGTCACGGGTTTGATCTCCAGTGGCAGCAAATATCTTTTCCAACATTTATCCTCTCCAACCATTGGATGGATAATTGTAAACCTAAGTGGGACAAGACGCTGGAGGCTCAGAAAAGATGTAGTGGAAGGACTGGTGTGAGAAATACCAAGACTACCGTGATAAGGTGTTCCAGCCACCACAATAAAGCTGAAATACAAGTCAAAAATGGAGTTAAACCCAATTCAAATAAGCAAATCTTCAATAGTTAAAAATGAGTCACTGAATGTGCAGGCTGACCACTTGGTTGAAACCTTTTGCGTACTCAGCAGATTCGTTTTACAGATGAAAAGCCGTTCTAACCCGACTTAGTGTAATGATTGTTGTATTACCAATACTGATTGGCCTTCCGTTATTTTCATTCACAGAAATTTATAATGGTCTCTTTTAGCCATAAGGTGCGTCACATACAGGTGTCAAGATATTTAAGAAGCCAATGTTAACCCTTGTCATGCTGTATAAAATCTATTTCGAAATTGTATTAAGATCAAAGGCCTGAAAGCACTGGTAGTACTTGTTGTTCAATCACAAATCAATTCTTTAACAACTATGGCAGGAAAAGTACAAACAGGTGGTGTAGACTAAGATCAGACTGCCAAATCCGGAATATTCCTGGTTCAGTATGACAAGGGTTAAATTGAATTGAGATCAATTATGGTATTAACCCATTACCAGAAAGCAAAATTTTAGACTGGTCCAAATTAAAAGGAGTTTTAGATTACAATGTAAAGTTTATGATTTCAACTCTGGGTTGCAAAAATTGTGGAAAATCAAGAAATTTCTTGGCTCAAGGAATTTCTTTATTTTTCACAATGTTTTCCATCTTGTTTTTCTTGAGTTGCGTCAAAAGACATAATTGTGTTGGAATGAGTTGAAGTGAAAAATTAATGATCAAATTCCTCATAAAAATTAAAGGAATAATTTTTTTGCATTGCATATTAATGTTTATTTTTAATTTAGAAGGGCTTGCTGGAAAATCATTGTCTTAGTAAGAGTTTTTTAGTCAAGTAATTATTTATTGCTGAACAGAGAGAGTAAGGTTTGGTTGTTTTCCTTAGTTTTGTGTGATCTTAATTAGGTTCCAAATTTATGGCTTCTAGACTAGACTGAGCCTAGTGCGCAGAAGAACATATAAACTAGAATTCTAGATTAACCAGTCTAATTAGTCTATCTTACTCTCAACAGATGTCCTGCGAGATCAAGAGAGAGAAATTTCAGAAAAACGTCGCTATCTTGAGAAACTTGAACGAGAAAAGTTGATGAGTAGAGCAAGTTGGGATGACCGAAAAAAACGCTACGAAAACTTAAACACAGATAGAGGAAGTGGTATGAGCTTGTTCTTCCTCATATCATCGTCAACATGAGAAAAAACAAGGCTGATTCCATTCTATCTTTTCTGTTTTCATTCCTTCAAGCATTATTGTCAGATCATATAGAAAGGGGTCTCAGTACATTCAGAGCTCAAAATAGAGGGAGTTATTTAATTTCTAAAGAAATTTTTTTTTCATTATTCGTACATCAAACCCTCAATCGGGACTCCTTGTTCAGTTCTACGAATCAAATTTGGGATGTACAAATGTACATAGTAGGACTATATTAAATTTTCTTTGAAAAAAAACTTCCAAGATGGCGCTATCCGTTACCAAACTCAACTGCAGTGATATGCATCTCATAAAATTCTGTAAGACCTCTGTTTTGTCTTCAAAATAAACTTGATATCAGAGCAAAAAGGACAGAACATTAAACAACAAATGGAAACTCCCCTGATCAGAAAGAGATTGCAACTTCATCTGGTGTCAATAATCTTTATAAACACCTCCTAGACCATTGAGCCAACCTCGATGAACTAGACAGTAGGATTTTTCCTTCAGTGAAGCTCTCCCATAGTTGTTAAAAAAATGAAATCCAGTGTTGAGACAAAAACTGAAATCTTTAGATAGAAATTTTCTTCCCTGAAACCCGAAACATCTAGAGCAATTATATTTGGCATTTGTTCAGGGAGCATAGCCTGTCTCTGATACCTATGTTTGGTCTGGAACTGGGTTGATAGTCTTATTAATTCAAAAAGCCATGGCTGATTTATCTTCAAATATGTACTGAGGCCTCCTTTAATTAGACTTAAAAATCAAATGAGTTCTTACTTTGTCATTAGTTCATACATTTCTTGTTAGATCTATCTGTCTTACACAGAGAGCCTTATTTTCAGCATTTAATTTCTTCAAAACTACATTCAAGTTTTTCTCTTTCTTTTATGTTCATAGTGCAACATGCATTTTGTATTGTTAGACTTCAGTAGTTCAAGCATTAACTGCCACAAGTATAGGTCTTGTCACCATCCATTTAGGAACACTGTATGCAAAATTGTAATAATTTACCATTAATTTTTGCACGCTCAATAGGAGAATTATTCTATTTAATCCTTGTCATGCTGTATAAATTGCCTTCTTTTATAGCTGTATATTCAAAGCTCTAAAAGCACTGATATATCTTATTCTTCACAAATCATTATTTCTTTTATAAATCAACTTCATAAAAAACTCTGATAGGAAAAAATTAAAGCAGGATGTGTAGACGAAGATCAGACTGCACTTATGTGCAGGCTGATCTTAGTCTACACCTCCTGCTAAAACCCGGAATATTCTGGGTTCAGCATGACAAGGGTTAATAACCATCCTACTAACCCACAATTGCCATGCTTAAATTTTGAATAGATGGTATATCAACATTAGTCAGAGCTACAGATAAAGGGTGAAATCGTATTTTAGATTTAGATAATTCACCAATACTGTCATAAGCCCTATGTTGTAGGTACTCATTTGAATCATCACAATGAGATGATTAAAATAAGTACCAAGAACATACAAATTGGTTGAGAAATAAGGAATATAGAATGTTGTTACACCCACTTATCTAGACCTGATTAGTTCTATTTGACTAAGTTTTTCTTAGGTACCTTTGAAAAAAAAACAACAAGGTAATTATGGTCACACGATTGGAATTGGTTAGTTCTTGGAATTAAGAAAATGGATTGATATTATTTTCAACAAGGATAATAAGCAGGGTTCATTCTAGAAATGAAATTCATGGGGCCGACTGGCCCCCTTGGTAGAAAAAACAAGGGCCATCACAGAAATTTATGGGGACAAAATAGAAAAAAAAGTTTCAAATTCTACATACCTTGTAATTTAACCCACTGTTTTTTATACTTCAGTACACTATCTTCTATTTTTAAATTTGAGACTTGTAAACTTCTTAACTATGTAACATTAAAGTCAACTGTTTATTTACATTTGTCTCTCTGAATGACGAGTCAATGTGCGGAAGTTGTCCGATCCCTCAGTCAAGCTATTTAGTTTTTTATGTTTCTTGCATAGTTCTCAAAACATTTTATTTTTGGTTCTATCGTGACTTAACCAAGAAAATTTTTCCAACCACGAAGACTGGAAGGTTCGACTTTCTTTTTGTTTTTCCGTCATTTTTGTTTGGGTTGTTTCAAAACTGCTGCTTGTCGAAGGGACATGCTCATCGGAACTACTGCTCGTCGAAGGGACAGGCTCATTGGACCCGCTGTTACCTGGGTTTGTCCTTTTATTTCAACCCCAAAAATCTATTATCGTCTGCTTTCGCTTACTCATTATGACGCTATTACAGTATTTGAAGCAACCAGAGAGATACTAAAACACTATCGATTGATTGGGAGTCGTCGATAAACCCCAGAACAACCAATGAGAGCACGCGTAACAACGCCGGTTACTAAGCACACTCGATTTGTAATTACGGTTCTTCATTTCATCAACCAAGAAGCTGCGATTTTTACTGTGGAAAAAATGTGCGCTGGGTCGGCCCCAAAGACGGATTTTGGATGCGCCCAAATTAAAAATTAAGCGCCATCGGCGCAAGGGCGCGCTCTAGAATGAACCCTGTAATAAGTTTCAAAAAAATAAATATTTGGTGAGAGTCTAAGTGACATATTGGCGATTAAGTCATTACAGACACATTTGGATATATTTGTGATTTTCTGCAGAGTTCTTTGTCTAGTCAGTTATATATTTGATAAGGATGAAATCAAAATGAACAAAAGTTTGTATGTGCAGGGAGTTCTGAAAACAAGTTAGATGTCATTGTACACTTCTGCCTTATATTTGTCCATCTGACATATACATGTATCTGAAATTAATTTGTTAACCCTTGTCATGCTGAATAAAATCCTCTATAGAAGTGCATGTTATTCAAAGAACTGAGAGCACTGGAAGTACTTAATGTTTGATAATATTTGTCTTGAAAACTTCTTATAAACAACCCTGGCTTAAAATGGACAAGCAGGTGGTGTAGACTAAGATAAGACTTCTTGCATGAATAGTCTGATCATGGTCTAATCCTTCTGCCTAAACAAGAATTTTCCGGATTCAGCATGACAAGAGTTAATGGGCAACATAAAATGCATAATTACAGCTAATTCAAGCTGTTTTGGTAGGTGCTATAGATAAAGATCAGGCTGCACATATGTGCAGTCTTATCTTAGTCTTTATCACCTGTTTGTCCATTTCTTAACTAGAGTTGGGATTTTTGGTGTAGAATTTAAAAATCTATACTACATCTAATGCAAGCCACCAAAAAGTCACTTGACCTTTAATCGGATAACAAATTTTTAGACTGGTCCTTTTCTCATAATTTTTTTTACTCTATTTGGCAATTATTTTCTAATATTAGCCCGATTAGAAATGTCCTTTGCAACTTCTTTGAATTTGGACAGGTCTTGAATTTTGTTGTCTGGTACTAGGTTAGAGAGACTGTTCTAGTAAGTACTAAAACATACTGCAATTATATTTAGCTGAGCAAAATATCTTAACCCATTACCAGACGGTTTATTTTTAGGCTGGTCCATATTGGAAGGAGTTTCAGGCGACAATTTAAAGTTAATGAAATTTTAGATTTTTACAACTTTCTTGATAGAAAATATTGTGTAAAATGATGAAATTTCTTGTTACAAGCAATTTCTTCATTTTACACAATGTTTCCCCTAATTGTTTTTCTTAGAGGTGTGTCCAAAGGGGTCATTGTGTGGGAATGGAATAAGCGTGCTTATAGTGAACAAGACATTGTAACTGCTGTTAGAATGACAGTTCAGTGTGTACGGGGGCGTCTGTCTGAATTTGATTGTGAATTCATACAAATTTTCTCCTTCGCTATTAGATTGTTCAGATAGGTTCAAGGTCATATTCACGCTTGAAGGTCAAATAATTTCTAATTTATCGATAGATTCCTTATTAATCTTGAGAAACTGTTTTTCATCCTACTTAGAAGTGCTCCTTGGAACATAAAATTATAACGATATTTTGCTTGTTAAACAAGGTTATTGTGGTCAAATGTGTGATGGGTCGACACAAATTGTCCTTGACAATCAGTTCAAGTTATCCTTTTTAACCCATTCCCATATAGTGATACCTTTGGACACCCCTAAACAAAACAATTGGGAAAACATTGTGTAAAATGAAGAAATTGCTTGAAACAAGCAATTTCTTCATTTTACACATTGTTTTCTACCCAGAAAATTGAAAAAAATCTGAAATGTCATAAACTTTAAATTATAGTCTGCAACTCCTTTCAGTTTGGACCAGTCTAAAATTTTGTCCTGTGGGAATGGGTTAAGACTCTTACCAAATAGATTGTGTCTTAAAACAATGTTTGCTTTACCAATTACCAGACAACAAAATTTTAGCCAAGTCGAAATAGAAAGAAGTTGCAGATGACTTTTCAAAATGCATTTAGACAGAAGAATAAGGGTAAAATAGTGTAAAACTACTGTGACAAAAGAAGGATTCTTGTGACAACAAATTTTTCCTTTTGTCACACTAATTTTCTAAGTGCTTTTATCTTAAGCGTGTCAAATTGCAGTACTGTGTGGTAATAGGTTAATCCATTGCCACACTATTCTACATTTTTACGCCCCTCAAGAAAAAAGCTTTAGAAAATATTGTGGAAATTGTGTTATAAGCAATTTCTTCATTATCCACATTGTTTTCTACCAAAATAGTAAAAGATTTCTTCAATTTTACAAATTTAAAATTGTCATCTGCAGCTTCAATGAATTTTGACCAGTCTAAAATTCTAGCGTATGGGAAGATTAAGTAAGATTGACTACCTTATATAGACATTTATCTTGTTATTGTGCTTATGTTAGATGATTAATACTTTATCATTTACATTATTTTATACAATTTTATTCATGTTCTCAGATACACTAGAGAGACAAGAGAGAGAAATACGAGACAAGGAAAGGGAGCTCAGAAATGTAAGTAACACTGCAGGAAATAAGTATTACATGACCAGATTAACCCTTGTCACGCTGAATCCGGAATATTCCTATTTGAGCGGAAGGTATAGACAAAAATTAGCCTGAATATAGGTGCAGTCTGATCTCAGTCTACACTACTTGTTTGTCCCTTTCAAGCCAGAATTGTTCATAAAATCAATTTTTAAATCAAACATTGACCTGCAACTAGTGCTTCCAGTGATTTTAGTCCTTTGATTTGGGTGCAATTTTAAACAGGATTTCTCTTCAGCATGACAACGGTTAATTACAGACCATGATCATAAGTGTTTCAAATTCATGAATAAGGGCTGTCAATTATAAATCAATTGACCAAAATTTATGGTATTTTTCTCAACAATTGTATCAAATCATTTCATTGGTGCTCATATGAAATATCTTAAACACAGCTTATTCAATTGAGATCTTTTAGTGATTCAAAATCACCATACAAATAATTTTTGGCTGGTCAAATTTGAAAGAAGCTGAAGATGACTATTTTGAGTTGATATAGTTTAACCCTTGTTATGCTGAGCCCGGTTTATTCCTGTTTTGGCAGGTGGTAAAGACAAAGATCAGTGCTGTCCGATCTTAGTCTAAATCACCTCTATATCCCAGGTGGTAAAGACTAAGATCAGACTGCACTTATTTTTATACCTCCTGCTAAAACTGGAATATTCCGGATTCAGCATAACTAGGGTTTAATAATCACTTTTCAAAAGGAACATTGACCCTCATTAAGACCTCCAAGTGCTGTCAGTCCTTTGAATTAAGGCAATTGTGTATAAGATTTAAATGATTGTTACAAGTAATTTCTTCATTGTCCACAATGATTTTCTAAATTTTCTTTTTGAGATGCGTAAAAAAGGGAGATTGTGTGGGAGTGGGTTGAATCTTTATTTAGAGCATATCATACTGATATTATTGGGAAAAAAAAAAAAACACAAACAAACCCAAAAATGTTCAACATGCAGAATGATTTGCAAAGTAAATTAAATTCTAAAAGCTCCCTGTCTGTGTTTTGCATAGCTCCTAGGAACGTTTATTAGGATTAATACAGTAATATTATTTATTCTTCATTCAACTGCATTCTCTGAATAATCTTTGAAATTTGGTGTCTGCTAGTTGTATAATGGCCCAGCCCAACATTTGCCTCCCGCTGGAAGACCAAGTCGCCCAATATATGAGGTATGCTGATTGGTTTAGGGTCTCTACTGTTTTTACTCTGCTCTTTGTCAATTTGGGTTCGTTGCTCTATTTTCCCATGCAAAAAATAACTAAGAAGCTTGCACTGTATTGATGGACTTTCGTTTTGCCATATTAGAGTATATCTCTTCGGGAAAAATGTTTAAATGGAAAGTTAAAAATGTCTTTGGACTGATGTTTTCCTCTTGCAACAATTTCAACAATTCAAGCAAATAAGCACTGGCTCTCAGGTTCTTGTCATCTTCTTTTAGCTAAAACTTTAGTTAAAACTTTTTATTCCTCTAACCCATTCCCACACATTCATCTTTTATGCCCCTAAAGAAAAAGGCTTTGGGTATCATTGTGGATAATGAAGAAATTGCTTGTTACAAGCAACTTCCTCATTATCTGCAATGTTTTCCACGCCAAAAGACAAAGATTTTTAAAATTTCATCAGCTATAAACTGTCTTCTGGAACTTCTTTGAATATTGACCAGTCGAAAATTTTATTGTCTAGGAATCGCGTAAGCATCTACACAAGCTGTTTCACTACTGTCTTACTAAATTGGATGTCTTATGCACCTTGCTAAAAAAGCGGCAGTTTAAATTGGTTTCTGTCTGTACTTCTGTCTGACCAAAATTTAACCCAGTTTTACACTATTCCTCTTTTTTGCAACCAATAATAAACAAGCTTCAGAACTTACGTCAAAAATGTAGATCCCCGGTGGCGGCACATATCCATTCCGATATTTGTCTCTAACCAATGGATGGATAATTGTAAATCTAAATGGGATAGCAGCTGGAGACTAGGAAAGGATGTAATGGTAGTACTAGTGTGAGAAATACCAGGAATCCATTGTTAGGTGCTCCAGCCACTGCAATATGACTGAAATACTGTTAAAAGTGCCCCATTCAATCAATCAATCAAATATGTAGAAATTTCCCATATTCTAAAATACTAAGATTTAAAATTTCATTATCAAAAAAGTGTTGAACTGTACTTTCTTCTAAGTTGGACTAGTCTTGAACTTTGTCATCTAGTAATTGGTTAATCTACAAACAAAACAATTTCTGTAACTTCAAAAATGTTTAAGGTACGAGTCTCAAATTTTGTATGAAGGTTCTTCTCATCAATATGTATCTATGGATGTCAAGGTAATCTGGCACAGACAGTGTCACTTATTTAGATTAAACATTTAAAGCATTTGTTTCATTTCAGGGGGCATTAGTGTTTCATAAACAGGTCTTGTTTCTTCGTGAAAGAATCTTTGCTTGAAGAGTGTGCACAATTTTGTTGATCTTTTTCAGTGTAATTTATTAACACTTAAAATGTGAAAGCATGGGAATAGCACTTAAATCTGTTTATTTACCCACCTTTTTATACAATGACACCTGGAAGAAATATGATCATGGAAAAACTTAGTGGGAAAAGGAGAAATTGCTTGTAACAAGCAATAACTCCTTTTCTGAAAATGTTTTCTATACTTTTTGGCTATCATATTCCACTTTTAGCATTTGATTTCCTCAAGTGGATGGACAATCGTAAACATAAGTGCTATGAGCAGCTTGAGGCTCAGAAAGGATGTTGTGGTAGTACTGGTGTGAGAAATACCAGGAATCCATGGTTAGGTACTCCAGCTGTTGCAATATGACTATAATACAAATAAAGTGGCATTAAACCCTATTAAATCAATCCAATTTTTTTGGAATTAAACAACCCCTTATCTTTTATGAGAAGATCTCCACCTGTATAAAAGTGCCACTTTGGGTAAGTTGTACAGGTGGCTCTTTCCTACAGAAGTTTTTCTGTGAAACAAATTACTTCATCCACAATTTAACTCTTTTTCAGCTACGAGCCATGGATGACTTCAGTGTTCCACAACAGCGTGAGCCAGAATACGATATGGGAAGAGCCCAATCAGGTATGGTTACAATATAAGACCTCTGACAAATTATCACCTGTCATTTGTACATCTCTTCAATATTTCAACAGAAAAAAACTTTTTACATAACTACCAGTTATCCCTATAAAATGCATGCATTTCACTTGGACAAAATAATACATGATAGAAAAAATCTATATAGGACAGTGCTGAATCAAGAAGTGTTTTGTGGTTAAAATGACGTCAAAAAGTGAATGAATATTAGCAATATAGAAAAGATTTTAGAGAATTTTCATGAACTTTCTTTTATGATATAGTAGTAGTGATCCAAACCCTTTATTTGATTCATGCCCAAAAATAATCAATATTTCTTTCACCTGTCAGTCTCGTAAAATATCAGAATTTTCCTATGCAGCCCAAATCTAATATAATGATTATGATGACATCTTCAAAATAAGGTTCACTTTTTATTTACTGTTTTGTCCTACTGGACAAAACAAGAAGTAGGTACTATAAAATAAGATCAGACTATATGCATCTGCAGAGTTTAATCTTTGTCTGCTCTCAAACGTATCAGGTTCAATACTTGTATTTAAGCTGGCTGCACTGTAAACAATGACTACAGTATTTATTTGATTAAAACTAAAAAAAAGTAAACAACTTTTGTTTCTTACTTATTCAAAGGAATTAAGCATTAAAGCAGAAACATCTACATAATTATTTTGTTTTGTAAAAAAAATAGGTTGATAATAAATGCAGCAAATTCTAGAGGCATTTGTCAACCGAAATGAATTGTTAACCCATTACTAGATGAAATAATTTTAGTCTGCTAAAAATTGTAAGAAGTTGCAGACAACTAATTTTAGTTGATGAAATTTTAATTTTTGTTGTCTTTTAAGGTAGCAAACATTTTGGATAATGAAGACATTGCTTGTAACAAGCAATTTCTTCATTTTCCAGTGTTTTCTAAAGATTCTATTCTTGGGATCATCAAAAAGCATTCATTGTATGGGAATGGATTAAAAATCAACCAAAAAATTAGCTGCAGGTATATTTTTGTTTAAAACACAGTGACTATATGTTTGTTTTTCTTTCTTTTTTGCCTGTGCTGTCCTCTCTATTTAACTTCCTTACTGTCTTCTTCCTCTATCCTTCCTTCCTTCCTGTGACAGTTGTGAAAAAATCTGTGTTTATTGTGACTACCAAGAGTGATAAACCCACCAATCTCAAGATAGTTGGATATGTAGTAAAGTCAGGTAACTCTGAACTGTTTTCTTGCTTTTTTGCGAATTTAAGTTATTTCCCTTCTCAATGAAAATTCATGAATCCTTTTGATACGCCTCCCAGCTCTGTTGGGGGGGGGGTGCATTGGAGTCAGCTTATTGGTTCATCTGTCGGTTGATTAGTAGCTTTTTGTCTGCTCTATTTGTCATAAGCTACCAGATAAGTTTTATGGTATACTCAGTATCAAGCATAGATGTGCACATCCTATTTGGGTGACACTCCATTTACTATTTACTGAGTTATGGCCCTTTGATGAAAATTTTGTCTGCTCATTTTCTCTAAAACTTATCTATGGATTTGATTCAAACTCCTCAGACTCAGTATCAAGCAGAGATGTGCAAATCCTACTTTTGGTAAGGCTTGATTCACTTTTTAAAGACTTATGGCCCTTTGAGTAAAAATCTTGTCCACTCATTTTCTCAGCAACAAGTGTTTTTTACTTAACTACTGGTTCAATATGATTCAAATTTCACACAAGCATTATCAAGAAAAGATGTGAACTCACTGTTATGGTTTACTTTTCTAAAAGGTTTGGCCCTTTGAAGAAGAAAGGCCTCATTCTAGTGACAAAGTGTATTTTCTGTGACATGGAACCCTTATTGGGTATTAATCACATTTAGTGATAGTCTAGTTTTAAGTTTTGGAAGAAAAAGAGTAACAAGCAATATCTCTTTTTTCATATTTTTTTACAAATCTACATTTCACACACTGTTGAATATTGTCTGCCACTAATTTTCAAATTTGTCAAGTCTAAATTTGTCGTATAGAAATAATTTGAAGACATGGTAGCTTTTTCTTTTTTACTCAAGTTCTAGTTCCATTCTAGAACTTAATGTTGTAGAACTTTGCCAATGTTTACATCAGTCGATGAATTGGAGAGTCAAACAGCTTATTTGTCATTTCATACTTCATTCACCATTTGTCCATTGATCTAATAATGTATTGTTTTATTCTTTACCTTCAAAATCTGAAAACATCTATAAATTTTCCAATTGGGGACTTGTCCATGGGTGGCTACTGGTCTTGGGAGAGCTGATATACCTCCATGCTCACATTGGATTATTTCTATTAATAACAATTATTTCATACTTATTTGCCATTGCTTCAATGATTCAACCATATACAAACACATGTTAAGAGTCTTTTATAGTTTCCTTTTATATTTCACACAATAATTTTAATCATATCAAATTTTACATAAGTTAGAACTTATTTTTTAATGCGCTAAATGACCTCAGTTGTCAATGCGCTGTATTCATACAGTGTGATTAGGTTTTTAGGTTCATACGTCCATGAAAAGAAAAAATATTCTCTTCATCTCTTAATTGTAATTTTAGACAATCCTCCTGATTTACAATGTGGTAAGAAAAAACATACTGACAAAATTCTCGATTCTTTTAATGTTTTAGATGTATATAGTTCTTTGCTTTTTAACTTTGTTAGATGAACACTTTATGCAATTCTGTTCAATTAAAATATTCTGCTTCAATCACATAGATCAATAGTATTGTGCTGAGAACCTGATTTACAATCTAATGAGGCTTAGCGTGACATTCCTTATCATTAAACATGAATGTATGCCTAGTTAGGATGACAGTTTCAAATCGTTGAAATTTTTGAAAGTCTTTGATACTTTGAGAAGAAAACAATGTGGAAAATGCAGAAATTGCTTGTAACAAGCAATTTCTTCATTTTCCACATTGTTTTCCAGAACTGTTTTCTTTAGGGGTGTAAAAAGGAGGGATTTTGTGAGAATGGGTTAAAGTATAGGGCTTCAAAATATGGTGGTCAATTTGGATTTGTGATAAGTTCACCTAAATTGGATTTCATAAGTCTAATACTACCCCTCAGCCACCCCACCCCCTCAAAATGCAACACTGTTACATTGAGAGATGCATCTGTTCTACATGTTATATAGTAATATGTGTTTCTGCCCTATAACACTCAATTACAGTATTAAACAAGGAGACAGAGTAATCTTTTTGAGCTGTACCAAAATCCCAATTGTAATGCACTATCTGCATGGTTCAAATTTTTAAGATATGAGGTTGAAAATTTTTATTCAACAGTTTACAGTTTTTGTGGTTAATGTATCTGATGGTGTTGTCTTTGAGAAACTCATTTGTCAGTTAGGAGGGATGTAAAAAAATCGGGATTGGGTGCAGGTTACAGCTCAAGATCAAACTTTCAAATTGAGCCTGTCAAGAGAAAATTATTTTGGACAATTGTTTGCAATCATGAGTAGATGTGCTACACATAGGGATGTAACAATTGAAAAATAGGTATCGACAGAAAACATTATTATTTTCCCAGAACATTTCTTTAAATTATCCCTTTCCTGTTTTGCAAAATTTAAGACCTGTCCAAATTCAAAGGTTTTGTAGATGTCAATTTAAAGTTGATTTTATTTTAGAAATAATCATTCAGTTGGGTAGAAAATATTGTGGAAAAAGAAGAAATTGCTTGTTACAAGCAATTTCTTCTTTTTTCACAATGTTTTCTCAAGTATAAAAATACAGGGACATAAAAACCAGGGTTTAACCAGGAAAGGGTTATTTTCCTCTTGGGCATCTAAACAAGGCATAATAATAATGATTGTTTAGTAAGAGACTGAGCCTTTACCTTAACTTGTTAAAATTTATGATTGTCTCCCTTATACTGTAGCTAAAATTGTATCTGGGGAGGGTCAATCATTCAGAATTTCCAACACAATGATGCTTTTGGACACACCTCAAGAAAAAGAATTGGAAAACAATTGTTTGAAATCAAGAAATTACTTTTGACCTTTGTCATGTTGGATCAAATACCTGTACAGAAACAGATTAACCCTTGTCATGCTGAATAAAATCCTTTATCTAACTTTGCATTGAAGTCAAAGGCCTGAATGCACTGGGAGCACTAGTTCAGGATAGAAAGGATTTGGAAAATTAATTCCATTAACAACACTGGGCTGAAGGAATCAAACAGGAGAAGTAGACTAAGATCAGACTGCAAATATGTGCAGGCTGATCTTAGTCTATAACTCCTGCCAAAACAGGAATTATCCGGGTTCAGCATGACAAGGGTTAAAATCAAAGCACTGTTGGCACTATAGGTCTTGTTGTCAGGGTCAATATTTATTTTGGAAAACAATCTCTTGGACTACTGTGGCTTAAAGAGGACAAACAGGTGATGTAGACTAAGATCAGACGACACTTATGTGCCTCCTGCCAAAGCAGGAATATTTTGGGATAAGCATGACAAGGGTTAACAAGCAATTTCTTAATTTTTTACAATGTTTTCTACCCAGAAGGTTGAAAAAATCTAAAACTTCATAAACTTTAAATTGTCACATGCAACCCCTTTCAATTTCGACGATTCTAAAATGTTGCTGTTTTGGATTGGGTTAATCAAACAACAAGAAGTACATTCATAATCCCTTTATTTTGATTCAAATTTGTTGAAATAGATCAGTATGGATACTTATATGGTAATGTATGACTCTTAGAGCTTTTCAAGTGCTTAATGTTTTCAAATGAAACTTCAGATGTTGTTTCAAAATTATGGGTGCCATTTTGTTTTCTAATAGCTGGAGTTAAAGAAAGTTGGTATGGTCTTGGTTGATGTTGCTTTCAAATCTAATTTGATGTTTTGAATAACCTTTTTGCTTTTTATTGAATAATCATAAATTATTAGTTATTACACCCCATCTACGAAGTAGGGGGGAGGGTATGTTGGTTTTACCATGTCTGTCAGTCTGTCAGTAGACTTTTCAATCCTGTTCTAATTGACCTACAACAATGAAACTTAATACAATTGTTGCCATTGATCCAAGGATGTGCCCCATTTTTTTCGAATCACATAGGTCAAAGGTCAAGGCCACTGTTGAACTATGACTGAGAACCATTTACATACTGTAGTTCATATGCCATTTGACCTAGGACTTTGAAACTGTAAACTGATATTGTTCATGATGCAACAAGGTACCCTGTTATTTTGGGGTAAAGTTATATCGAAGATCAAGTGTACTGCTTGAGTGATAAAGTGCTGGTGGGGTGTATAAGTCAACTTTGCAATAATTCTAGCTTCAATTAACCCATACTGACATAATGATGCTTTTTGACACCAAAAGAAAAAAAAAGCTTTCGAAAACATTATGAGAAATGAAGAAATTACTTGTAACAAGCAATTTCTTCGTTTTCCACAGTGTTTTCCACCAAAAAAGTTGAAAAAATCTAACATTTCATAAACTTTAAATTGTCATCTTCAACTCCTTTCAATTTGGACCGGTCTAAAACATTTCTATTTGGTAGTGGGTTAATTTTCATATATGATTATATAAGCATTGTTGTGATTTACAATAATCTTACACTAAAAAGTTGTGGAACTAGTTATATTGAATTGAAATACAATGAAATTGCCTTAATTGCACCCCTGATAATAGCAATTTATTGCTAAATTGCTATTTACAGAATGCAAAAAATTAGATACATGTATATAGAACAAATAGTGCTTTTATTTGCAACATAAAGGTGACAAATTGGTGTTGCAATTAACAGGATTCCATTGTGTAAGTTTAGAAATAGACAAACATAATTTACTTTATAGAATAAAGGTAATTAATCCATTCCCACACAATCCTGCATTTTTGCATACCGAAGATATATAACTATTTAAAACATCGTGAAAAATAAGAAATTGCTTGTAATAAGCAATTTCTTCATTTTTCCACAATTTTTTCCGAAGCGTTAAATTTATCTTGAGGAGCATCAAAAGGGGTGATTGTGTGGAAATTGGTTAATGGTCATATTTTCCTTAAGACAAGTTGATGTCATGTTTCAAATCTATAATGCATTTGGTTAAATTTCTTCAGATTTATTCACGTCAAAAGCAAAATATGTTTCTTTTATCAACACATTCTCAATTCTCTGATGCAAAACTAATTCTCTGCATCATATCTACGCAATTAACCAATCACTGACCCCGCCCACTCTTACTGCGTTATTTTGCAAAATTTAAGGCCAATAGCATGTGTGGAAAAAGTCAAATTGTTAGCTGGCGACCTAAACGTTATAAGTACAGCTTGACTAATCTGTAGTTACCATGTTTAAGTCACAAACCCAACAAAAAGGTTTACATTAATGGCAACATTTGTTGGAGTTGAAAGCTCTGGTCCGGCTCAATAAATGATTTGATAAGTCAGTTTATTCCATGCTTGACAGCGGAAATTGGTCAATAATTGCCAACACTTCAATATGTCTGAATTTTTTCTTTGATAACTGGTAGAACAATGGCATTTTTAACCCATTTTGCTGTCTGGTAATGGCTTAATTAATGGAAAATTAAAGGCTCCTTTTCTTGATACCAAATCTGACAGTTCTATATTTATATTTCAGAACCCCAAACTGACAGACAATTTAGAAATAGAGAGGTAAGTGTAACTATAAATAGTTTTGAGGCAGGTCAGACTCCACCCATTGAGAACTCTGACCAGATGTGTAAGTTTTGCCTCAGAATGATAGCAAGTTATAACTCACCTAAAAAAGACATATCATGTTATTATTTTCAATTATCCCTTTCCTATTCAATCCTAGTTTTAAGTCTGTATCGTTTTATTATTGAGAACACATTTCAGAAAAAGAGGAGATTGCTTGTTAGAAGCAATTTCTTCTTTTGACACTATATTTTTTACCTTACCGAATGGTTATTTGTCAGCTTACTTTTCGTCTGCAAAACCTTTGAATTTGAACAGGTCTAAAAAATTTTAAAACAGGAAAGGGTTATTTGACAAATTGCTTTGAAAAATATTAATGACATCTTAAGTTATCAATATGATTATGCGCAATTAATCCAAACAATCGTGCATTTTAATGACACTCCCCCCCCCCAAGAAAAGAGACAAGGAGAACAATGAGGAAAATGAAAAAAATGCTTAATATAAGCACTTTTTTCATTTACTAAATTGTTTTCTATCTGCAAAGACGGAGACTTTCAAAAATTCTATCAACTTGAAACTATGGCCTGTAACTTATTTGGCTAAATCTTTGTGGTCTAGGAATGATTTAAGACAGATGCTTGATATTCTTATGTTTCAATCTCTTAACCCATTCCAACATAATGACGTTTTTAGACGCCTCTAAGAAAAAAAGCATTGGAAAAAATTGTGGATAATGAAGAAATTGCTTGTTACCAGCAATTTCTTCATTATCCACAATGTTTTCTACCCAAAAGAACGAAAAAATTCAAAATTCCATCAACTTGAAATTGTTGACTGCAGCTTCTATTTATTTAGGCCAGTCTAAAGTTTTGCTTTGTTGGAATGGGTTAAGCTTCATATTAAAAGTGCATAGAGGTGGCAGTGTACATTGTGATAACAGTACTAGAATAGTCATTCTATCCTAGCATACAGCTAAATGGTAATCCTTTGAGTCTAAACCATTGCACGTTAGGTTACATCATACAACAGAGGAAAATTGTGTTAACCCTTTCCTGTTCAAGCCCTGATTTATAAGTGCCTGTGTATTTGAACTTGAGAAAACATTGTAAAAAAAGAAGAAATTGCTTGTAATTTCTGCTGTTTCCACAATTTTTCTACCCTACTGAATGATTATTCATCAATTAAGATCTACTTTCAACTGATTTGTTCAATACCTTTGAAATTGGACAGGTCTAAAAGGTTTAAATTCTTAGAATAAAACACCATTATGTATATTCAATTTTTATAATTGAAATATTTTCGCTATTTTATTACAAATAACCTGTGCTGACTTAATAGTAAACTGATTCCAAATTTTGAACTTACATTTTTCTATGATAATTCTAATTGTGATGCAACTCAGATCTGGTAATTTTGGTCACAGCAAAGTTCATCCAACAAAATACATTTAAAATTCATTAAACTCACTCTTGATGATTGGTCTTGGGGTTTTTTACTGACTTTTTGTTCCAGCTGAATGGTCTCTAACTTCAGTGTTTTTGTGTTTGCAATATCATTTAACCCATTATCACACAAGAAAATTTTAGACTGGTCCAAATTGAAAGAAGTTGCAGACCACAATTCAAAGTTTATGAAATTTTGGATTTTTTCAACTTTCTTGGTAGAAAACATGGTGAGAAATGAAGAAATTACTTGTGACAAGCAATTTCCTCATTTCCACCATGTTTTCTACAGCTTTTTTTCTTGGGGGCGTCTAAAAGCGTCACTGAGTAAGAATGGGTTAAAAGACAAGTTTTTATATTTTAGATGAACAGGCGGATGTTTGGGCATACAGACAACCTGAGACCAATTAATTACTTCGGCAGATCACCAAGACGAGAGCCAGGTATGAGAACATGTATGCCTTATAGGGTCATGAAAGTCATTCGAGAAAGTTTTATTCTTTTGGCTTTGACATCTGGCAAAGTATAATTAAAAATCAATTTGGAAAACAAAACTATTTCCCCAAATCTTTGATATAGCAGCTAAAATTATTTGCCACAGTTTCATTTGAATTGATTAAATCATTCCCAGACAATAACACTAATTATAAAAGCTTTGGAAAAAATTTTGGAAAATGAAAAAAATTGCTTGTTACAATCAATTTCTTCATTTTCCACAATGTTTTTCTAACTCAAAGTACTAAGATCTTTTAAATTTCATCAACTTAGAATTATGGTCTGCTACTTCTTTTAATTTTACACCGGTCTAAAAGTCTATTGTGTGGGAATCTTGATAACTTTAAGTCATTTGTTTTACTTGGATTAAAAATGAATATTCATTGCACAAACGAATCTATATTTAGACTAAGATAACATTCAAGGGAGGTAACTAATACAAGTATTTCAACTAAAACTCTCATCTTAAAAAAAGGGTCATTCAAGATCAATACTCTTAACCCTTGTCATGCTGAGCCCGGAATATTCTTGTTTTGGCAGGAGGTGTAGACTAAGATCAGACTGCACATATGTGCAGGCTGATCTTAGTCTACATCTCCTGCTTGTACTTTTCCTGCTAGAGTTGTTTGTGAAGTTGATTTCTAAAAGAAATATTGATTTTTGAACAAAAAGTTCTATCAGTGCTTTCAGCCCTTTGATTTGACAGCATTCCAGTAAGGTAATTTATACAGCATGACAAGGGTTAATATTATTCACTTAATCAAGATTTGACATTTTTAGTTCAGTCTGATTAAGGTGAAGAAGACATAGCTGTCACAGTGACACGCTAATCTATATCTCATTACCAATGACAAAATTTGGACTAGTCTAAATCCAAAGATTTTGCTGAAGACAGATTCAGATTTTAGGATAGAAAACATTGTGGCCATTGAAGAAATTGCTTTTTAAAAGGAATTTATTCATTGTCTACAATGTTTTCCAAAGATTTGTTCTGAGAGGGGTAATTATTACTCCTGCATAGAAACTTGGCACATTTGTTCTCTATCATGAGTAGATGTGATTTTCGAAGTATATTTTTTTCAGGAAGGATGGAAGTTCAAAGTTTTGGCTAGACTTAAACTCCTATATTTAATGACTAAATTCAGTATAAATTTACAAAATTGTTCTCCATCATGAGTAGATGTGCCATTTAAAGGATTTGTTAAGGCATGCTGAAGGTCAAATCCTTTGTGCTCCGCTTTAGTTGTCCTTTGACAACCCTTCTAGTTACAGTAAATCACCAATTTTGTGTATGATAAATATAAGAATTGGATCACAATTATTCTTTTTCTTTAGTTGGTGTGTTTTTTGGCACAAACACCACATATAAAGAAGACTTTGATGAACCATCTCAGAACAAGACACCACGACCCATTGAGAGAAACCCGTACAAGAATAACATGGTGCTCTTTGACCCCTTTGGCAAAGCAGGGGGCGGGGCACCCATGATTAATTTGACAGGTCAGCGAGATACCAGAATTAAGGGAATGATGGGATATCTCGGTAGAGAGGTAAGATTTCTTAACCCATTCGCAAATGTAAAATTTTAGACCAGTCTAAATTCAAAGAGGTTGCAGATGACAATTTTAAGTTGATGAAATCTTTAATATCTTTGTCTTTTAGGGTAGAAAACATTGTGGAAAATCAAAAAATTACTTGGGACAAGCAATTTCTACATTCTCCACATTGTTTCAAAAGATTTCATATTGAGGGGCACTCAAAAGCATCATTGTGTGGGAATTTTGTTAACCCATTAGCACAGAATAACATCTTTTGATGCCCCTGTTAAATAATACGTAGGCAAACATTGTGGAAAAGGATCAATGGCCCATTACGCACCCACCACAAAGGCAAAGCTTCACATTTTGGCGGATGATACCGCCCAAAACAGTAGTTTACACAATTGGCCGATCAATAATATTTAATGACGTCAAGTCTGATGTCTATGGACCAACTCAATTTTGGCCCGACATATTCTCAATCAAGTGGCTTCAAAGAAAATCGTTTAAGATTGAGCAATGACCAAACTGGCTATAATCAAGTACGCCCTTTGCACAGTAAAATTGTCTTCTGGCAATGGTCATCTTGGAGATATTTTTTAACCCTTCCTGTTTTTGGAAATTTTAGACTAGTCCATATTGAAAGAGGTTGCAGACGACTATGAAAACTTGATGCCATTTGAAATGAAACCATCCTATGTGGTAGAAAATATTGTGGAAAAGGGAGAAATTGCTTGTTACAACCAATTTCTTCTTTTTATACGCCCGTCGAAGAAGGGACGTATTATGGGATCACCCGTGGCGTCCGGGCGTCCGGTTGTCAGGGCGGTTCCACTTCTTTGTCCAGAGCATAACTCTGTCACCATAAGTCCGATTGTCTTTAAACTTGGCAGTAATATTCTTCTCATCAATACGGAGTGTAGTGCTCAATAACCATAACTCTACCTGGCCTATTTTTTGAGTTATTGCCCTTTGTTGTTTTTCATACTTGAATCTTGTCCGGAGTATATCTCTAAAAGTATAATAGCTAGAATCATGAAACTTCATGGGTGTATAGATCTCACCAAGGGGGAGTGCAGTGCACAAGAACCATAACTCTACCTGGCCTTATTTTGAGTTATTGCCCTTTGTTGTTTTTCATACTTGAATCTTATCCCGGAGTATATCTCTAAAAGTATAATTGCTAGAATAATGAAATTTCATGGATGAAGAGAGCTCACCAAGTGGGAATGCAGTGTACAAGAACCATAACTTTACCTGACCTATTTTTTGAGTTATTTCCCTTTGTTGTTTTTCATACTTGAATCTTGTCCAGAGTATATCTCTAAAAGTATACTAGCTAGAATCATGAAATTTCATGGGTGTATAGATCTCACCAAGAGGGAGTGCAGTGCACAAGAACCATAACTCTACCTAGCCTATTTTTTGAGTTAATGCCCTTTGTTGTTTTTCATACTTGAATTTTGTCCAGAGTATATCTCTAAAAGTATAATAGCTAGAATCATGAAATTCCATGGGTGTATAGAGCTCACTAAGTGGGAGTGCAGTGTACAAGAACCATAACTCTACCTGACCTATTTTTTGAGTTATTGCCCTATGTTGTTTTTCATACTTTAATCTTGTCCGGAGTATATCTCTAACAGTATTATAGCTAGGATCATGAAACTTCAAGGGTGTATAAATCTCATCAAGGGGGGGGGGGGTGCTGTGCACTAGTACCATAACTCTACCTGGCCTATTTTTTGAGTTATTGCCCTTTGTTGTTTTTCATACTTGAATCTTGTCCGGAGTTTATCTCTAAAAACATAATAGCTAGAATCATGAAATTTCATGGACGGATAGAGCTCACCAAGTGGGAGTGCAGTGTACAAGAACCATAACTCTACCTGGTCTACTTTTTTAGTTACTGCCCTTTGTTGCTTTTTCATACTTGAATCTTGTCTGGAGTATATCTCTAAAAGTATAATAGCTAGAATCATGAAACTTCATGGATGGATAGAGCTCACCAAGTGGGAGTGCAGTGTACAAGAACCATAACTCTACCTACCCCTTTTTTTTTAGTTATTTCCCTTTGTTGTTTTTCATACTTGAATCTTGTACGGAGTATATCTCTAAAAGTATAATAGCTAGGATCATGAAACCCTCTGGGTGTATAGATCTCATCAAGGTTGAGTGCAGTGTCCTTTGTTGTTTTTCATACTTTGTTTGACAAAAAATATTCATTCAAAATAACCTCAGTTCTATTCAAACCCCAAGTTAATATTAAGTAGTGTGACGGGCGTATCTTGTGACAATTTGGCACCTTGTTCCACAATGTTTTCTCAAGAATTAAATTACAGAAACGTAAAATCCCGTGTTTGAACAGGAAAGGGTTAACACTGCTTGTGGATTCAATTTTGCCCAAGGGTATTTATCAACTTTTTGGGGAGATTGTATATACTTTTGATGGTCAAACCAATTATCTTGTCACCTCAACCAAAAGTTAGAGTGATGAATTCAGGAAGTTTTTCTCTAATCTTGGACGTTAATTTATGTCCAGGTCCGATTTTCCAGACATTTTCTGATTTTCTCGACTTCATATAAATTGACGTCCACTCATTGAGAGCACTGAGTAGTAGAAAATTTTGTTTCATTTTCAGGCATCTGGATCAGCCAAGGCACCACATGGAATTAAGACAAGGCAACTAGCAGAATTACGTAAGTTATTTTTTTTTAACCCATTAACATATGACAAAGCTTTAGACTGATCCAATTTCAAAGACAACAATTTTAGTTGATCAAATGTAAACAAGATTTGCCCTTTTTGGTAGAAAAACCTTGTGCATAATGAAGAAATTGCTTGCACCAAGTAATTTCTTCATTTTCCACAATGCCTTCAAATACTTTTTAGGTCACAAGGGAAAAAAAAATGTCAAGAAATGGCCGAGCTAAAGGGGGGGGGGAGAATACTTGTTATGTGGCATCATCTATTAGATCTGTATTAATATTGTATAAATCATAACCTTAGGGTCAAAATTAGTCCGTTCCCAAATATCACAAGTTTAACATAGGCTTATTCATTGAATGTTTCAAAAATCTTCTCCCAAACTAGAGGGCCTATGGTTTTGTATTTGGTATGTGGCATCATCTGGTGGATTTCTATCAAGATTGTATAAATTATGGCCCCAGATACAGAATTCCCGAACATAGCAAGTTTTACAAAGGGCTTTAAAATTTTAAAATCTCCTTCTCCCAAACGAGAGGGCCTAGAGCTATAATATTTGGTGTGTAGCATCATCTGGTGGATTTCTATCAATATTGTATAAATCATGGCCCTGGAGACGAAATTAGCCCATTCCCGAACATCTAAAGTTTTACAAAGGGCTTAAAATTTTAAAAATCTTCTCCCAAAAGAGAGGGCCTAGAGCTTTGATATTAGTATACAGTATCATCTGGTGGACTTCTACCAAGATTGTACAAATTATTGCCCTAGGATTAAAATAAGCCCATTTCTGGAAGTCACAAGTTTAACATAGGCTTTTTGGTGAAAACTCTAAAACAAATAGGCCTTTTAGAGCTTTGATATTTGGTATGTAGCATCAGATTGTGGATCTCTATCAATATTTATGAATTATGGTCCCAGGATCATAATTAGCCAATACCTGGACGTCACAAATTTTACATAGGGCTTATATCGCGAAAATTTAAAACTCTTTTTCTCACCAACTGGAGGGCCTAAAGCTTTAATATGTGGTATGTAGCATCATCTGGTGGACCTCCATCAAGATTGTATTAATTATGGCCCTAGGGTCAGAATTAGCCCATTCCAAGATGTCCCAAGTTTAACATAGGCTTGTTTAGTGAAAACTTTTAAAAAAAATTCTTCTCCCAAACTAAAAGGCCTAGAGCTTTGATATTTAATATGTAGCATAATCTGGTGAACTTTTACCTGTTTTTGTGCTCTTTGGACTCAGGTGACTGAAAAGGCCCTATAGGCCTCTTGTTTCTTGGAGGTGTCAAAAGAATGTGTGGGTGTGGATTAATGTATATCCAAAACCTATAAACAATTATTTCTAATGTTTTTTGTTAACACAAAAGATAAAAATAGTAAGGCTGGAACAACTTTGTCTCTTTTTTCATTCTTCCTCACTCAAAGTTTTGATTATTTGGTGAAATGTTACAAAGTTTCCTTTTTTCAAGTAATAAAAGAAATCTTTTTTCTATCTAACCTGCAATGAAAGATGCATTTATGTATGAATCTTTATTGTGACTTGATCCATTGTGATTTGGATTTTTTTTTCATTCCACAATGAAAACAAAATCACTGCATATTAAATAAAAAGTATTTTGTTTTTTCAGAGGACCAGATGGCTGAGCAGTTAAAGCGAAGAGAGGCGGACAGAAAATACTTTCAACAACCAGTGAGCACTTCTTTGATCTTCTATAACCCTTTCCTGTGTTGCAAAATTTTACACCTGCCCCAATTCAAAGGTTTTGCTGACGAAAATCTAAAGTGGATTTAATTTGAAAAATAACCTTTCAGTAGGGTAGAAAATATTGTTGAAAAAGAAATTGCTTGTTAAAAGCATTTTATTGTTTATTTAGAGATTAACCAATTACAAGATTGCAAAATTTTAGAATGGTTCTAATGAAAGATGTTGCAGATTACTAATTAATCATAATGAAATATTAGAATTTCAACTTTCTTGATAGAAAACATTGCGGAAAATATAGAAATTGATTGTTTTAAGCTATTAACACAATGTCTTCCAATTTTTTTTCTTGAGGGGTGTCAAAATGTTGTTGTATTCGATTAGTTTAACAAATAACTTTTATTAGTGCTTATGTAATAACAGTTTTGTTCTAATACCTCAATGAATCACAATCTATTCACCACAATAGCTTATTAACAAGTCCTATAAAAATTAAAATTGGAGATATGGCTTGACTAATGTGAGCTATTATAAAATTCAAAGACAAAACACAGATTTAGACGGGCTGGTTTTAGATGGACCCTATTATAATGAAGATATTTACTATACACAGTCAAATACTTTTACCTCAACAAGTTCTCAGGAAGTTGTTCTTATTTTAAAGTCTATATCTTTTCACTCTTTACTTTAATCTTGATTAATTTGCATATATTATTCTCTTTAGCTAATGAATGATCCCTACATTGAACCAATTTGTAGGTCAATTTGTCTGTCTTTCACAAATCATTACAACAAACTTAAATTTTTAACAAACTTTGCAATCAACTAAGTTTCTCGCATATTTCAAAGTGAAATTATTTCTTTTGTTCTGTGAACTTAATGAGATGCCAATGGCAATCAAATCATCAATTGATAAATCAAATCATTCATTTAGACCGGAAGTGCCCAACACTTATTTGAAGCATTTTTTAACTCACCTGAGCACAAAGTCCTGTGTCCGTCATGTATCAACAATCTTAAAATGACATCTCCTCCCAAACCACAGGGTGGATTTCAACCAGATTCGGCAGGAATGTTCCTTGAGTGGTGCCCTCAAAAATTGCTATAAGAATTGAAATCTGTTAAAAACTCTGGTTGCCATGGCAACATAACTGGAATTTTAATAAAAACTTTAGAAATTATCTCCTCCTAACACAGAGGACCTAGAGTCTTGATATTTTGCATGAAGCATCAGTAGATTGACCTCTGTCAGAATTGCTCAAATCACCAACCTCAGGCCCCCAGGGGCGGAGCCCCAGGGGGATGGATGGGGCTTATATAGAAATAAAGAAGGATTTTTAAAACAACATCTCCTCCTTAACCACTGGGCTGATTTCAACAAAAGAATTTAATCAGTTGAAAACTCTGGTTGCTATGACAACAAGAGTAAAATTAAAAAAAAAAGTTTAAAAAAACCCCAATTCCTCCTGACCCAGAAGTTGAAGAATCTTGAATTTTGCATGAAGCATCAGTACATTGACCTCTTTCAAAATTGATAAAATTTTAGAGCCACAGGGTGACTAGGCTTGAATAGAAATAAAGAAGGCAAGCCTTTCAAAACTATATGACCAATTTAAACCAAATTGGGCTTGTTCATTTAAGTTAAATGTTAAAGAAGGTTGTCTCCTGACCCAGTTTGTACTAGGCCTTGAAGAAAAAAAGAGCCTAATCTCAGGTGAGCACAAGAGCCACTGGCCTTCTTGTTGTTGATTTGGCAACTGAAACACAGTAAACTTCAGCTTATTCAATTTTTAAACAGTTGACACATTCTTGATGTGATAAACATTATAGCTCAATTTTTAAGCTCCAATAATATTCCAGACTTACTTAAGAATTTACAGAAATTGGTAATTTATAATACCCAAATGATTGTAATACCATTAACCAATTCCTACATGATAAAATCATCGATCAGTCCAAATTCAAAGAAGATGCAGATGACAATTTTAAGTTGATGAAATCCTCTATTTCTTTGTCTTTTAGGGTAGAAAATATTGTGGAGATTGAAGAAATTGCTTGTAGCAAGCAATTTCTTCATTCGCAACAATGTTTTCCAAAGCTTTCATATTGAGGGGTGTGTAAAAGCGTCATTGTGTGGGAATGGGTTAACCCTTTCAAGTGCAAACCTGGGATTTTATGTCGCTGTGATTTTATACTTGTAAAAACATTGTGGAAAAAGGAGAATTGGCTTATAACAAGCAATTTCTCCTTTTTCCACAATATTTTCTACCACATAGGATGGCTTCATTTCCAAATGCATCCAATTTTCAGTGTTGTTTGGAACCTCTTTCAATTTGGACCAGCTTAAAATTTCAAAAGACGGGAAAGGGTTAAGCCTTAAAGACATTGGAATTTAAGTATATATTTGTGATTGAACAAGTCCCTTAGGATTTGTAGTCTTCTTTCATGCTCAAAAAGTGAATGATGTCTTAACCTGATTAAGTTTTAAAGAGTGACTTTGCTTTTCTCACAATCAAACTTAAACAAATTTTTGTAAACTAATATTTCACAAAACATATGTTTATTTTCAGGCAATAGACTATGCTGACAACATGAGAGGTAAGCAAGTGGGTTACCCAAGACGTAATGAATATGGCTTGCAGAGTGAAAAACAGCATCTTCCACACAGTGTATCAAAACCTGTAAGTTGGGCCAATTGACCAAACGCGGCTGTCAATCAAATAACCAGTCTACCAATGAAATCATTCATTTTAACCAGAAATGAGTTTTGAACTCTGACATTGGCCATCATTTTTATTAACATTTCTTTTAGCTAATTCAAGCTATAGTTACGACATTTAGGTCACCAACCAACTATTCTACCTTTTTGTTACATGCTACTTGCCATAATGTTAGCAGAATAACGCCGTATAAAATGAAAGCGGCAATTCCTGTCCGAGTCAATGGGCATGGTAAATGGAGTAAGTGCGCATGACCAGCAATTGGTCCATTAACCAATTCCCACACAATGATTCTATGGACGCCTCTCAAGAAAAACAAAAGGGAAAACATTGTGTAAAATGAAGAAATTGCTTGTAACAAGCAATTTCTTCATTTTTCACAATGTTTTCTACCCAGAAAGTTGAAAAATCTAGAATTTCATTAACTTTAAATTGTGGTCTGCAAATCCTTTCAATTTAGACAAATCTAAAATTTTGCAGTTAGGGAATGGGTTAATTAGGCACTACCCACTGACTCCAACAAGAAGTTACACTTTTATATTTACTGGCGTTATTTTGAAAGATTTATGGCAAGTAACTTGTAACAAGAATGTTGAATATTAGGTTGGTGACCCATACAATGTAGCTACTGCTTATTCAAGCTGTAGTTACTACATTTAAGTTGCCAAACCAAAGAAAATGCTTCAAAAAAAAATGTTGGCCAATGTAGGAGTTCAAAGTTCACTTCCTCACTGAATGAATGAATTGATTGGTCGATTGGTTCTTAGATTGACAGCCACAATGTGTGAATTCTTTGGA
Organism: Fragum fragum; assembly: GCA_946902895.1. Taxonomy (NCBI): domain Eukaryota; kingdom Metazoa; phylum Mollusca; class Bivalvia; order Cardiida; family Cardiidae; genus Fragum; species Fragum fragum. The sequence continues at coordinate 15,496,068 of OX336372.1, forward strand.
TTTCCCTGGATTCACTAATCTTTTCTGTCTATCGAAAAATTGATTAACCTGTCAAATCATTTGTTTAAGATTCATTCTACCTTGTAACAACATTTGTATCGACAGATAAACAGATAGAAAGAAAGAAATAGAAAAACATGGATTTCTTTTGTTTACTTTCTTTTTGTATTGATAATGTTGCTTTGTCAATCAGTTTACCTCAACTGAGCATAAATTGCTCAAAATGAGCTGAAGTTGTCTCTGTATGCTCTCATCTGTTGTAATTCTATAAAAGATGGGCATACACAGTAAATTTAAAGAAACTTGGCTCAGTTATTCCCCTTGATGAGTATATTATTAGTGTTAAGCTATGTTGGATACTTCCAAGTTTAACGTCACTGCAGAAGGTCATGTGACAAGCACTTAAAAAGGGGTATCTATGTCTGTCACATATTTCTAGTCTGTATTTATCTACTCCTAAGTTAATCGCAAAATCAAACTTGAAACTTGATAGGGATATTCCTGTGATAAATTTCTGTGATATGTTCATGTGATGCCCCTTTTTTAATTCTGTCTACACCAATGGACATCCTTTTTTACGCCAAAAAAGAAGAATAAGACAAAGAGCTTCCATTATTTACAGATAGTTTCTGCAATTTGCGGAAAAAGTAGCTATAGATTCACAATTTTGCTTTGCCAAGGGGACCCAATTTTTACATTAGAATAAATAAGAATATATTATCCTATTCCCACATAATCACACTGCTTGATGCCCCTCAAGAAAAAAGATCTTTGTATCAAGCAATATCTTCATTATCAAAAATGCCATGAATTAAAAATTGTCATTTGTAAATTCTTTGAATTTTGACCAATCTAAAATTTTGTTGTGTGGTTATGTGTTAATTAAGCACTTTTTTTTGTTGTTGTTGACAAACCAATTAAGCCTAAAGCATTCATAATTTGTATAGGACATCACATGGTAAACCTCTCCATAAGTTGTAAGAGTTGTTCATTTAACCCATTCCCACACAATAAAATTTTAGACTGGTTCAAATTGAAATAAGTTGTAGATGACCGTTTCAAGTTGATTGAATTTTTTTCATCTTTTTGGATAGAAAACGTGGATAATGAAGAAATTACTTGTAATAAACCTGGATGATAAAGGTATTGCCTGTAACGAGTAGTTTCTTCATTTCCCACAATATTTTCAAAAGCTTTTTCTTGAGGGGCTTAATAAAAGGAGAGCTTGTTTGGGAATGGGTTAAGCTAGAATTATTTGTAAGACAGGTTTTCAAAAGAACCATTAACTAACAATGTTTGTATCCATTACTGTCAGCCCTTTGATTTTAATGCAATTCTAGAACAGAATTTATTCAGTATAACAATGGTTAAAAAAAGGGTAATTTCAGGAAATCTCATAACGATTGTCAGTTTGCAACAGTCCTCTGCTTAAGAACAATTTGGTGAACTTATCTATTTCATGCAAAAGATGGTTTTATTCGCATTTGTCTTTTTGATTTAATTCTTAATTATTAACGTATCATATGGAGATGTCTGTTCAAATTGCACTTATTATACCCCCGCAAAACATATGTTTTAGGGCCATTCTGGAATCAGCTTGTCCTGCTGTGAGTCTGTCTGTCTGTGTACAAAGTACTACAGATTTAGTGTCTCAAACACCTCCTTCAGTTTTGCTTCACTACCATTCAAACTTAATACAAAGATTAACCATGTGTTGAAATTTTGCAGGATGCAATTTTGAAGCCTTAACTCCCCCTTGTTCAAGAATTATCTCCCCTTGAACTTAGACATTATTTATGCTTTGTAGACATATATAGCTAATTATACTACCAATTTTGTGTCGCTAACTCCTCCTTCAGTTTTGCTTCAATACCATTCAAACTTTATACAAAGATAAACCACATGTTGAAGTTTTGCAAGATCTAATTTTGAAGTCTTAAATCCCTCTGGTTCAAGAATTATCTCCCCTTGAACTTAGACATTATTTATGCTTTGTCGACATATACATCTAATTATACTATCAATTTTGTGTCGCGAACTCCTCCTTCAGTTTTGCTTCAATACCATTCAAACTTTATACAAAGATTAACCACATGTTGAAGTTTTGCAAGACGCAATGTTGAAGTCTTAATTCTCCCTGGTTCAAGAATTATCTTCCCTTGAATTTAGACATTGTTTATGCTTTGTAGACATATACTTCTAATTATACTACCAATTCTGTGTTGTGAACTCCTCCTTCAGTTTTGCTTCAATACCATTCAAACTTTATACAAAGATTTACCTGATGTTGAAGTTTTGCAAGACACAATGTTGAAGTCTTTATTCCTCCTGGTTCAAGATTTATCTCCCCTTGAACATTATGTGTTGTAGACACTCACAGCTAATTATACTACCAATTTTGTGTCATGAACTCTTCCTTTCTAGAACAGCTAAGTCAGTTGCTATGTCTTTGTATTGTTACAGCTCTCATTACACTGTGGGGGTATTAAGTCACATACTTGACAAGTTCTAGTTCTTAAAGTTATTGAACTCTGTAATTTTGAATATGAGCCTGTTCAATATGTGACTCGGATCAGCATATTCAGCTTCAGTCTTATCAGATGTTCAATATGCCCTCTGTGGGTAAGTTTTGACTCTAGCTATCCTCAGACAGTCGGTATAACCCATTCCAACACGGTAACCTTTTTTTTTATCCCCCCCCCCCCCTGTCCAAAAAAAGACAACACTTTTTTAAACACTGTGGGTAATTAAGAAATTGCTTGGTCCAAGCATTTTCTTCAATATCCACTATATCTTTAACTCAAAAGTAGAAAAAATCCAAAATTTCATCAACTGAAATTTGCCATCTGCAAAATCTAATCTTTGAATTTGGACCAGCCAAAAACTTTGTTGTCTAGTAAAGAGTTAATGCACTGTGTCACAGTCCTAGCTGCTAAATATGTGTGCTTAACCCTTTCCCGTTCAAATACGGAATTTACGTTCCTGTGATTTTTTACTCAAGAAAACATTGTGGAAAAAGAAGAAATTGCTTGTAACAAGCAATTTCTCCCTTTTCCACAATATTTTCTACCACATAGGATGGTTTCATTTCAAATGTCATCCAGTTTTCATTGTCGTCTGCAAACTCTTTTAATTTGGACTAGTCTAAAATTTCAACAAACAGGAAAGGGTTAACACATATGTGAATTTACTTCACATATTCATACAGCGTCATTGGGTTTGTAGGTTCATACCTCAATTAAAACGAAAAATATTCTCTTCATTTCTTGATTAAATATTGTAGAATCCTCACAGGAATTATGATGAAATGATGGGATTAAAGCAACAGTTAGATGCACAATCAGAATCATTACGTATGGTCAGAGCATTAGATAAACAGGCTGAGAAACATCTAGAGCGATTGGTAAATATATTAAAACATCTATTAGATTTAAAATCAGAATCATTATGTATTGTCAGAGCATTAGATAAACAGGCTGAGAAACATCTAGAGCGATTGGTAAATATATTAAAACATCTATTTGATTCAAAACCAGAAAAGTTACTAAGTGTCAGAGTACTGGATAAACAGGCCGAGGAAACATTTAAAGCAATTGGTAAGTGTATTAAACATCAATTAGATTCAAAATCAGAATATAGTTACAAATGGCCAGAACATTAGATAAACAGGCTGGTAAACATCTAGTGTATAAAAACATCTATTAGATACATAGTTAGAATAGTTATCAAGTGTCAGAGTATTAGATAAATAGGTCAAGAAACATCTAGAGCAATTGGAAAGTGTATTAAAACATCTATTAGATTCAAAATTAGAATCATTATGTTGGTCAAAGCATTGGATAAATAGGGGGAGAAACAACTAGGGCGATTGTCAGTGTATTAAACCATTTCCACACAAGAAAATTTTAGACTGGTCCAAATTGAAAGATGCTGCAGACGACAATTTCAAGTTGATGGAATTCTATTTTTTTCATCTTTTTGGATAGAAAACATTGTGGACAATGAAGAAATTGCTTTTTTATGCCCTGCAAGTAAAACAATTGGGAAAACATTGTTTGAAATGAAGAAATTGCTTGTAACAAGGAATTTTTTTCATTTTCCACAATGTTTTCTACTCAGAAAAATGAAAAATCTGAAGTTTCATAAACTTTAAAGTGTTGTCTGCTACTCCTTTTAATTTGGACCAGTCTAAAATTTGGCCATCTGCTAATGGGTTAAAACATTTATTAGATTCAAAATCAAAATAGTTACAAATGGCCAGTATATTAGGTAAACAGACTGAGTGTTAACCCATTCCCACTCAGTGACACTTTTAGATATTACCAGGATAAAAAGCTTTGGCAAACAATTCAGAAAATGAAAAAAATGCATGTTACAAGCAATTTGTTCATTATCCACATTGTTTTCTATCCAAAAATGATGAAAAAATCCAAAATTCCATTAACTTTAAATTGTCGTCTGCAACTCCTTTCAAAATGGACCAGTCTAGAATTTTTCCATCTGGTAATGGGTTAAAAGTATTTGTATTAAAACATCTATAAGATTCAAAATAAGATTAATAACTGAGTGCTAGAGTATTAGATAAACTGGCCAAGAAACATCTAGAGTTGTAAATAAGTATATTAAAATATCTATTAGCTTCATTTGTTGGTTTCGCAACTTAACCCATTACAACTCAATCCCTCCTTTTTACGCCCCTCAAGAAAAAAGCTTATGAAAACATTGTAGAAAATGAAGAAATTGCTTGTATCAAGCAATTTCTTCATTATCCACAATATTTTCTATCCCAAAAGACGAAAAAATTTAGAATTCCATCAACTTGAAATTGTCGTCTGCAGATTCTTTCAATTTGGACCAGTCTAAAATTTTGCTGTGTTGGAATGGGTTAAATGTAGTATCTTTTTCAAGCTGTAGTTACAAAGTTTGAGCAACCAGCCAAACATTTTTCTCTTTGTTTTAAGTTACTGACTAATATCTAAGTTGAAGTTCCATTGGAGCTCAGTAAGCAAGCCATCAAATGGTCAGGGCGTTAGAAAAAGGTCAGATAATCTTCTATTCAATCATGATTCACTTAATCAATTCTCACACACTGACCCTTTTGGACGTTCCTGAAGAATAATAGTAGGGAAATCATTGTATACAATGAATTAAAATGCTTGTGACAGGCAATTCCTTCATTTTTCACACTATTTTCTTTTCAAAAATTTTAAAAAATCAAAAATTGCATAAACTTTAAATTGCTGTCTGTAACTTCTTTCAATTTGGACCAGTCTCAATTTTTTTCAATGTCTGGTAATGGGTTAATTAATTTCTAAAATAAAAATAACATGTGTAATTATTTTTCAGCATATGGACACCTTCAGCAAAATGTACAGTGGTGATTATGGTGGTGGCAATAAGAAGGGACCCGATCTCAGAAAACAAAAGTTAGATCATATTATTCACAATCCACAGCAAACTGTAAGTATTTGATACCCACTCCATGCAGAATATTACTTCTTATTCTTCTAACTAAAGAACACAGATTCATAAAATCTTATATTTGAATGAGCCACTTATAGCGTTATTGTTACCCCTGCACTTTGCGTTTGAGTTTCACTTAATTGCACTCAATATTCTAAATTTAATTCAAATTTTTAGTTGATTTTAGTGAAATATTCTGAATAATACATGTATACCTTATATAATGATACACATTTTTATGCCCCCTCATTGAAGATGGGGGGGCATATAGTTTTACCAAAGGCCATCTGTCATGTCTGTCTGCACAAAACTTAACCAAAAAACTTAACATTACCATTTACTACCAGCCTATTCAAGACACAATACTCATATTTGGCATGATGATACATCTCCATAATATGCATCTCCTCATGTCAAGGTCATGTGATAAGGTCAATGTCACATACCAAGGTCAAATGTTTAGTCCTGTTGGGGGGGCATTGTGTTTCACAAACACATCTTGTTAGCTTTGATATATTTATGAAGATGACCGGAGAATATTGAAGCCTCTTGCTATCAGAATTTGTATACTGGGAGATAACTGAAGATTGACTATTTGAAGCTCATTGTTGAGTTATTTCTCTTTTCATTTTTAACCCATTACCAGATGGAAAAATTATATACTGGTCCAAATTGAAAGGAGTTGCAGCCAACAATTTAAAGTTTATGGAATTTTCAATCTTTTCATTTTTCTGGGTAGAAAACATTGTATAAAAATGAAGAAATTGCTTTTTGCAAGCACATTCTTCATTTTACACAATGTTTTCCTAATTGCTTTCTTCATGGGGGTCAGAAAGTGTCATTGTGAGGGAATAGATTAATTCTTTTTATTTTGGGGATTTTTGTCATCAAAATATAGCTCCTAATATCATACACTGAGTACATTTTTTTCCAAAAAACACTCCTTAGTTTAACCCATTCTGACACAACAAAGTTTAAGACTGGTCCAATTTGAAAGAAGCTGCAGACGACAAGGTCAGTTTGATAGTTGATGGAATTTAAAATCTTTTCATCTTTTTAGATAGAAAAATTTGTGGATAATGAAGAAATTGCTTGGTACAAGCAATTTCTTCATTTTACACAGTGTTTTCCTAAGCTTTTTTCTTGAGGGGCGTAAAAAGGAGGGATTGTGTGGGAATGGGTTAACTTATTACCAGACAATAAATTTTCCTACAAATAATTATACCCCCTAAACTTTGTTTTGGGGTATATAGGAGTCAGCTTGTCGGTCAGTCAGTCCGTCCGTCTGTCTGTAGCTTTTTCGTTTCCGCTCAATTTCTGGATGGATTTGATTCAAACTTCACAGATATAATCAGTATCAAGAAGAGATGTGCATATTCCATTTTGGTCATGGTCCATTGATTTTTGACAGAGTTATGGCCCTTTAGTGAAAAAACGTGTCTGCTCAATTTCTCAGCAACCATTGGACGGATTTGTTTCAAATTTTACAGAAATACTCAGTATAAATCAGATATGTGCACGTCTTATTTTGGTTACGGTCCATTGATTTTTTTACGGATTTATGGCCCTTTAACTAAAAGTGCATTTTTTGTTATGTCCCTTTGGTGGATAGCACTTGTATATGGACAAGCGCTGTTGGGGGGTATTAGTCCACTTTGCGACAATGTCTTGTTATCTTTGAACTAAAGAATTTTTTTCTGTCTTTGAAAACTTTAGGGTGGCAGAGGACCAACACAGCTTAGTATTTTATAGTGATGTAAGCTAATACTTGTGAAAAGATATATATTTTCATCACTTTGTAAACAGATCAATCTTTGTCGTTGGCATTTTTCACTTTTCCCAGCTTTTTACATTTTTCACTTTTTAAACAGAATTTCTCTTTCCCATGGTACATGATTTTCTAAATACAAAATAAACTGGAAAGTGGGATTTCTAATAGTTAACCTATGAAAGGAAGACAAAATTTTAGACTTATCCAAATTCAAAGATGTTACAAATGATAATTTTTAGTTCTTGAAATTTCTTTTGGGGTAGAAAACATTGTGTAAATTGAAGAAATTGCTGATCACAAGAAATTTATTTGTCATCTGTAATGTTATCCAAATCCTTTTTCTTTAGGGGGCACCAAAAAGCAGGTAACTGAATTTGTATAATGAAAAACTTACTTTGGGGAATATTTTATCATTGTATATTGTTATTTTGGCTAGGTGTCTCTGGCTGTATGCACAAAGAACGAGGGCTTAGAGCAAAAATATAGTAACTGTCTATACAATGTATAGACATATACTATGTTTTTGCTCTAAACTCTTGATATTTGCTTCAAAAGAGCAACCTGTAATAAAAGAAATATTCTTCTTCCTTGCAATTCTTTCATTTAGGACAATTCTTCAATTTTGTTCACTGTAAAATGTTTGAACAAAACTACAGAAAGGGTATTTCTGCCAGCAGGTATTTTTTATTTTGATAGGTCAGCAGGAATGTTACTATTGTATTGCGCAAACCCTTTGATTTGAAATAGCTCTACTTCCCATAGAAATGGCATCTTCATCATTTCCCTTTGCAGAGATCTTTGTTAGCCAAAATCTCTTTCTCTCTCTTCTTACTTGAACTCTTTCTTTTTCTCTAGAATTCCTATTACAACAAAGTTCTGGTAGAAGGTGATAATATCATGTACGATCCTGATGGATACTTTGATCAATTTAAACCGCGTATAACTGTAAACAGTACTCATCGAAATCTATACGAATTTCCTGAAGGAAATATTAAGGTACTTGGCAATAGAACTATGTACATATTTAAAAGCCAGTAATTGTTTAGACTAATGCTTATTAACTCATTACCATACAATCAAATTTTAGATTGGGCCAAATTTAAAGAACATTTAGACAACACTTTTTGAATTAATGAAACTTTAAAACCTTTGTCTAAATGGGGGAAATAATTGTAAGAAATGAAGACTTGTCACAAACAAATAAACAAAATTATCAGTTTCCACAATAATTTGCAAAACATTTTTGTTGAGAGTCTAAAAAAGATGATTGTATGGGAATTGGTTAAAGTTATTCTAATAGATGTATATAACTCAGAGCTAAGTGCATAATTTTGCTTTCATACTTTTATAATCTATGTCCTATCAAGTTGAAATATAAGTTTTAAGTCAATTGTCCATATGTGTCTGACTGGGGAAATTGCCATTTTTTACTGGTTTATTAAATTAACTCTTTCCTGTTTGATACCTGGTTTTTACGTCCTTGTGAAATTATGATTGAGAAAATATTTTGAATGGTAATTTTTCAAATTAAATCCACTTTAAATTTTTGACTTCAAAACCTTTGAATTTGGACAGGTCTAAAATTTTGCTAAACAGGAAAGGGTTAAAAGCTAGTAATTGTATGGACTAATATTTACTTACCCATTACCAGACAATCTAATTTTGGATTAGTCCAAATTTAAAGAACTTTCGGACAACACTATGTAAATAATGAAATCTTTAAAAACCTTTGTCTCATTGGAGGAAAAAAATCTTGTAAGAAATGAAGACTTGTCACAAACAAAATTTTTAGTTGCCATAATAATTTCCCAAGCTTTTTTTGTTGAGAGTTTAAGATAGGTTGATTGTGTGGGAATGAGTTAAAGTTAGTTCTAATAAGTGTAGTTAGTCAGAGCTAGGTGCAGAATTTTGCTTTCATACTTTTATAATCTATGTCCTATCAAGTTGGAATAAAAGTTTTAAGTCCATTCTCCATATGCCCACTGTCAGCCTTACCTTGCTTGGGTGTGTGTGCGTTTTTACTGATTTATTTAACCCTTTCCTGTTTGATAGAGAAAACATCATAGAAAAAGCATATTCAAGCTGTAGTTACAAAGTTTAGGTCACCAACCAACCATTTTACTTATTTGTTATATTCTACTACCGATAAATTTTGCAAAATAACACCATTAAAGATCTAAGTGTAATTTCTTGAGTCAATGAGCAAGGTCAAAGGAGTCAGTGGTCAGGGCCAGGGACTGGTCAATTCAGTATTGATGAGTGATGAAAAAATGCATTCATATTGAATATATCTTTCTGCCTACATCTTTCCTGACAAGTGTATTTTTAGATTGTTTCAGAACCTTCAATTTCATATATTTCTTTTCTCAGGAGGCTTATTTTCACATGTTTATTAAAAATAATGGAAACTTTGAAAATCATCTAATGAAACTGATGGATGGATTTCAAGCAAATTTAATAGGAATAATCCCTAGGTGATTGCTTTTCTTATTCTTTCAAAGAATTTTGATCGGAAAAATAGCTTTCATTGGTGGGGAAATTTCCATAATACAGTGTTACAATGGAAAATTAGAAAATCTATGTTAAATTATTAGTTTAATGATATTGCTTTTGAGGAGGGACCTAATTTCAGTAAGAAATCACATACTAATGCATGAAAAGTAATTGAAACCTCTGGACTGAGAACATTAAAATTTTAGCCGACTTCATAGCACAGTTGGTAGAGCAACAGACTCCCAATCTTCAATCATGGGTTGTCAAGGGTTTGATACCCGGGGATGGCACATATCCTTTCCAACATTTGTCTCTCACCATTGTATGGATAATGGTAAACCTAAATGGGATAGCAGCTGAAGGCTAGGAAAGGATGTAATGCTGGTACTGGTGCGAGATATACCAGGAATCAACTGTTAGGTGCTCCAGTAGCTGCTACATGACTAAAAAATATTATAAGCGGTGTGAAACCCCATTCAAGCAAATAAACATTAAATTTTGAAGCATGAAAGAGGAAACCCCCTTTAAGTGAATTGAAAAAGTAGTAATTCTCTCTTAAATCAGATGGGTGGAAAATCGTTAACCCAAGTGGGATAGCAGCTGGAGGCTAGGAAAGGATGTAGTGGTAGTACTGGTGTGAGAAATACCAGGAATCCATTGTTTTGTGCTAAATCCACCACAATATGACTGAAATACTGTTAAAAGTGGCATTTAACCCCATTCAATCAACCAATCTCTTAAACTACTAATGTGTTTGATAAGACATTTCAGGTGAGTGGAGCGATTCAGGCACTCTAGCTTCGCTAATTTTTAGTTGGATTGCGATAAAAGTTTTAAGCTTAAATGGTTGCTTTAAACCGTTCCCACAAAAAAGTGACGCTTTTTGACGCCCCTCAAGAAAATGATTGGGAAAACATTGTGTAAAATGAAGAAATTGCTTATTACGAACAATATCTTCATTTAACACAATGTTTTTTACCCAGAAAGTTGAAAAAATCTAAAATTTTATAAACATTGTTCAATATTGACCAGTCAAAAATGTTCTTGTGTGGTAATGGGTTAAACACTAAGACAGCAAGATCACTAGATCAGCACTTTTACCACTCAACTAGCTTCTGTAAAATGTAAGGGAGTTATCATTCTTATTCTCATAGAAAAGCTGTATCATGTAGGCTATTAGTGCTAGTAGAAATTACACCATATTGTGTCAAGAATTAACCCTTGTTTTGCTAAACTAGGAGTATTCCTGTTTTGCGCCTTTCCAAGCCAAAACTGTTTATAAGACTTAAGTTCAAAAGATAATTACCCAAAATCAACTCTTTCAGGGCTTTCAGCTCTTTGATTTTAATGAAATTTGAAAAAAGGATTTTACTCAATGTGACATGGGTTAGTCTATTGTACTTTCCTAAAAATCTTACGATGGTATACAATTCGATGGTTCAAATCAAATTGCTGTAATATCTGCACATGCTTTGTTGTTGTGCTTATTCTCGCCATACCGAATAAAATTCTGTTCAGAATCATAAAAACCAAAGGGATGAAGTACTAAAATCACAAAGTTTTGGGGCAATATATATATATTTTTTTAAGTCCATTGTATGAAAAGCCTCATACTTGAAAAGGACAAACAGGTAAGATAGTACAGACTGGGGTCAGACTGCACATTTGTTCAGGCTGATCTTTGTCTATACAACCTACCTAAAGTATATTTCAGGCTCAGAGTAACAAAGGTTTACAGTAAATACAAATTTAATCCAATTTTAGACTGGTCCAATTTCAAAGATGTTGCAATCACTAATCTCAAGTATTTAGGATCTTAATATATATAAATATATCAAAAACTGAGTTACAATTCTTCTCATGGGGATGGTAATTATTCAAGATTGTTGTGAGTTGAATGATATGAATCTTGCTTTTGACACTTCTATTCTTCTTAGGTAAATCTTGCATATTCAATATATTTGTAAATATTTTGGGGGTTTTATGCCCCAACATCGAAAGATAGGGAGCATATTGTTTTACCGTTGTCCGTCTGTCTGTCCATCATTCAGTCTTTCCCTCTGTCTTTCTGTCTGTCTGCAAAACTTAACCAAAACACTTTACATTGCCAATTACTACCAGCCTATTCAAGATACAGTGCTCATATTTGGCATCATGATACATCTCCATAATCGCATCTCCTCATGTCAAGGTCATGTGATAAGGTCAATGTTTCATATCAAGGTCAAACGTTTAGTCCTGTTGAGGGGGCATTGTGTTTTACAAACACATCTTGTTTACTTATTTTATAAGGTATAGTCCATTTATAAATCAATATTTGTAAGCCAAAAGGGATGTTCTATGTTTTTCATATCCTCTGAACTCTTATCACATAAAAGATTTGTTCAACTTTCAGTTTTAAGCTCACCTGCATGAAGTGGTCAAGGTGATCTATATTGATTACCCAATGTTTTGCATCTGATGTCGGCATCATGCGTTTGTGAACAAATTCTTTAAATATCTACATCTCCTGAACCAGTTGGTAAATCTTGGTAGGAATTTTTTTTTGGGTGAAGCTCTTTCAAATTATTCCATATAATTGAAATCCACCCTTTAGTCTGGTTGCTATGGCAACAAAAAGGCAAATTAATGATTTTTTAACAAATCTTCTTGATACAACCAGATGACCAAAAGCTTTGATATTTTGTATGCATCACCTCGTAGGGGACATCTATCAAATTATTCAAATGACGCCCCTTTGGTCACATTTTGCCCCCCTTGGGGCATCAATGCATCCCATTTTACATTGAAACAAAGAATGAAAACTTGAAAAATCTTCTTCTTTGAAACCAGTTAGCCAAGAGCATTGATATGTTGTATATAGAATCTCAAAGGGGACCTCTATCAAGTTTCCTTATTCTGTACTCCTTCAGTCATATTTGGGCTGTGCCCAGGTGCTTCCTGTTTCAACAGATTTGAAAAAGGAAAAATTAAACAAATTTCTTCTCCAAAACAAGAGAACCTAGAGCATTGATATCTCTCATTCAGAGCACATTTTAACCCATTCCCACGCGATAAAGTTTTACACAAGTCCAAATTAAAAGAAGTTGTAGACAATAATTTTAAGTCAATGAAATCTTCAAAATCTTTGACTTTTAGGGTAGAAAACATTGTGGATAATAAAGAAATTGATTGCAACAAGCAATTTCTTCATTCTCCACGATGTTTCCCAAAGCTTTCATATTTAGGGCGCTTATAAGCTCCATTGTGTGGGAATGGGTTAACATATTTAGAATAAAGAAGGAAATATTATTCTTACAACAAGTCGCCAAGCTTAAAGGATTCATATAACATTAATATGGGTTTACCAATTGATGACTCTCTTCAAATCTGTCCCATGTTTAATGTTCCTTAGCTTTGTCTCAGGTGAATGCTTAAGGCCACTGGCTCTCTTGTAAGAGAGATGTGTGGTGACAGGGACATTCTTTCTGCTTTATCTGCGGCTTAGACGGCACCACAGAATTAAAATCAGCAAAAAAATACCCGAAATGTAGAGGTTGTTTTCTTGTGTATAATCATTTACCACTGCGATTATAACAATTATTTAAAGATTGGTAACAGTTTGACATGTCCTTTTCCAGTGATAAAAACATAGACACACCAAATTGACGATGAATTGCGTCAAATAGGGATTGCATGGTAATGCGTTAACAAGTCGTTTCACAAAAACCATTATCAAAGCCTTAGAATATGCTAGAATATTCCAATGTTAGTTCACATTTTTCACCTAAATTTATTACACTAAAACTGTAAAAGTACATCCAAACGGTTAAATTTCAACTGTAAATCAATATGAAGTCTAGGTAAAACAGAAGACCGAGTGTAAACATGTATATGTAAACAAGATTCATGTGTCACACGGGATTGTGTAATAGATAAGAAGTTAATTGTATGGACGAAATTGAAACCCACAAAATGTTGATATGCGGCATTTGTCTTTGGAAAATGAATCGATTTTGGTATGGTTTTTGTTTCTTACCTAACCCTAAGATACTCATAAAATTTCATGTGATCATTTAAATTATTTAAAGAATGTAAATATTTATTTGTAAACCTATATAAGAATATGCTTTGTAATATATTTATATGTGACGATGTACTTTGTACCAGTCTAACAATAAAAATTTCTGTTTGTCATGTCTTTCTTTTCACACTGATCTGTATATAATATTGATTACCACAATGGGTTTACTAAGTAGTTGTGTTGGATTTTCTTTGTACTACAATAAAGTTCTATAAATTTGTACAATTTTTTTATATGCCGGTGAACTAAACAACTTACTTGCATATTTAACCTATTCCCACGCGCTCCCATTTTTTTACGCCCCTGAAGAATAAAACTTGGGAAAAAATCATGGAAAATGAAGACATTGCTAGTTACAAGCAATATCTTTATTATCAACAATTTTTTCTTCCCTATAACACCAAAATTTTTAAAATGTTATCAACTGAAAAAAACAAACTTCTTTCAATTTGGAACAGCTGGACATTTTGTGATGTGTGAGTTAAAAAAACGAAAGCCTTCACAAAATTAAGCTTTTTTTTATTAGTGAATTAGGGAAGGGGGGGGGGGATACAGGTATTCAAGCAAAGCACCTATATTCTGTATTGACTGCAGCTCCCACATCTATGGATAGACTTCAACATAAATGAGTAGATGTGCATTTTGAAATATCTTTTCGCAGTAAGTCACACTTTAGGGTCAAATGTATGTATGGGCCTTATAACCTTCATCTATGCACAAATTTCAACTTCACTTTTCAGTTTCAATCAGGTAGGTTAAAGGTTAAAATGGCTTGAAACCTATTGTTTCTTGAGAAAGGTTCTTGTATTGCTAACAAAATGAAAATTAACCCATTCCCACACAACAAAGTTGTAGACTGGTCCAAATTGGAAGAAGCTGCAGACAACACTTTCAAGTTGACAGAATTTTAAATATTTTTGTCTCTTTGGATAGAATTGATCCAAGCAATTTCTTCATTATCCACAATGTTTTTCAAAGCTTTTTTTCTTAACCCTTTCCTGGACAAACCCGGAATTTTACGTCACTGTGATTTTATACTTGAGAAAACATTGTCGAAAAAGGAGAAATTGCTTGTAACAAGCAATTTCTCCTTTTCCCACAATATTTTCTACCACATAGGATGGTCAGATTTCAAATTGCATGCATTTTTCATTGGCATCTGCAACCTCTTTCAATTTGGACCAGTCTAAAATTTCATAAAACAGGAAAGGGTTAAGGGGCGTAAAAAGGAGGGATTGTGTGGAAATGGGTTAAACCATTAGTGATGACGCTGTTGGAGACGCAAAAGATGCCAAATTTACTTGCAGTTTTTCAGCCAACACTATTTCTAACTTTATTCTCTATTTACCCCATTCATAATTCTGCATTTTTTACGCCCCTCTAGAAAAAGGCTTTGGAAAAAAATGGTGTAAATTGAAGAAAATGCTTGTGACAAGAAATTTCTTCATTATATACAACATTTTCTACTATAAATAACTTTTTTTAAAATTAAACCAAATTATAATAGTTATCTACAACTTCTTTCAGTTTCGACATGCCCAAAAGTTTGTCATCTGGTGATATGTAAATTTTTCAATTTGATATCCTGATGCTAGATGGCTATACATACCTATACAAATGACTCTTGGGATACCAATTTAATTTTTATGTTTTTCTCTATTTTCAGATGAATTACCGAGGAAGAGCCCCTTATGCAGAACATGGGAGTTATTAATTGCATCATCTAGTTGTTTTGTATAAGAAACTTATAGACTTTTTATAGCAATAATTAATTTATTAAGAAATATTTCTATTGTTTTGATGCTGATTTTATGTGGAACTTCTGAATTTTTTTTATTAAGACCCTTTTTTTTTCTTCAGATTTTTATCTTTTCATAACAACAACAACCGTCATGACTGTTTGTACAATGGAACTGTGATAATTCTGAAGAATAAATTCATATCTTTGAAATTTAGTTCCTTTCTTTGTTGGACATGTATTGTCTCCGAAAAGTAGTTAGTTTGAGTGTATCTCAAAGCATTGAGCATTAATCCACTCCTACAAAACAAAATTGTAGATTGGTCCAAATTGAAAAGAGTTACAGGCAATTTCAAGTTGATGGAATTTAAAAATTTTCATCTTTTAGGATAGAAAAAATTGTGGATAGTCAAAAAATTGCTTCAGTTTCCACCATGTTTTTCTAAGCTTTTTTCTTGAGGAGCATAAAAAAGAGGAATTATATGGGAATTGATTAAAGCAATGAAAAATGCTTATTGCCGACTTAATTAAATGGAATGCAAATCAGTGATCATTAGTTTTATTGAAGGTACATGTTTCCTTACCATTTTATTTGTAAAACCATTACCAGATAACAGAATTTTAGACAGGTCCAAATTGAAAGAAGTTAAGAGATTTCAATGTCTCATTTATTTTTATGCATTAATATTTGTTTTACTTTTATGGAAGAGAACATAGTAGAAAATAAAGAAAACTACTTGTTGCTTGCTGGTAAACAAAGCTTTATTTTTGAGGGGCGTAAAATGACTGGATTATGTAGGAATGGGTTAACTCATTGCCAAACAATTCTGCCTTTGATGTTAAATATGCTCTTTTGTTTACACTGTTTCATATTTATAAATTTCATGTCTGATGAAGCAATATCTGTGATATGTGTAAAATATTTATTTTAGGATGTTCTGAGTTTCTCAGCTATCTAACTTTGGCACATGCATTACGTGATACCAAGCCTGCATCACTTGCTTAAGTAATAGTATGAGAGTTGTTAATTTCATGTCCAATATCAGTTTAACCCTTGTCATGCTGTATAAAATCCCTTTAGAAATTGCATTAAAATCAAAGGGCTGAAAGCACTGATAGTACTTGTTGTTCACTAATCAATACTTCTTTTGAAAATCAATATCATGAACAACTCTGGTAGGAAAAGTACAAGCAGGAGGTGTAGACCAAGATCAGACTGCACTTATGTGCAGGCTGATCTTTGTCTATACCTCCTGCATTAACCGGAATATTCCGGGTTCAGCATGACAAGGGTTAATTTCTTCAATATTTAGCTGTAGACATTCTATATAATAAGAGCTCAATGGATTATACTGAAACTTACTCTATACCTTGATCTACTGATCATAACATGGGGTTGATTGCAATACTGTTCTTAGTGACTTTACATTGTATAGACACTTAGAACAGTAATGCAATAAACCATTGATTTTTAGAGGATATATAAACAAAACTGATAATCTGCTTATGATATAGCCTGAAATTTTGCGAAATTTACAAAACTCCTGAATTTTATCGATTGAAATATTTCATGAATCACATAGCTCTGATTGTATTGTAATCAAACTATTCGTTATGCTGGAAAACCTGCCTACACGAGAAAAAAAAAGGTTTTTTTTCAAGTTTAGAAAAAAGTAACTTCCTGATTCACAAAAATGAATAAAAATGACTAGATTTTAAAAACTGACTATAACTGTTTTTGTATACGAATCCATTTCTGGTTGACAATTTTAGACTTGTCCTAATTAAAAAGATAGCAGATGACAAACTTTTGTTGATCAAGTCTTTTAAATGTGTATTTCTTGGAAAGAAAAATGCGTGGATAATGAAGATATTGCTACTAAATCGCTTGTAACAAGCAACTTCTTCATTTTCAAAGTTTTTTACATCTTTTTTTCTTTGAGTGTAGCAATAATCAGTCAGTTGTGACATCATCAAAACATTGGAATTTCAAATATTGTAAACTTGTTCACTTGGGTTAGGTGGGTTTTCATGGATAATGGATAAAATGAAAGTTTAACCCTTGTCATGCTGAACCCGGAATATTCCGGTTTTTGCAGGAGGTATAGACAAAGATCAGCCTGCACATAAGTGAAATTTTAGTGGACACCACCTGTTTGTACCATTCAATCCAGTAATATTTACTACATTGATTTTCAAAATACATAATGACCAATGATTAATGCTTCCAGTGCTTTCAGCCTTTTGATTTTAATACAATTCTGGAAAGGATTTTATTCAGCATGACAAGGGTTAATTCTTGGTTACTGCTCAGTGACCTCTTAACCTTGTAATGCTGAATTAAAATCCTCTACAGAATTACTTTAAAATCAACGGACTGACAGTACTTGGAGGTCTTAACCCTTGTCATGCTGTATAAAATCTCTTAGGAAATTGCATTAAAATCAAAGGAATGAAAGCACTGATAGTACTTTTTGTTCAATAATCAATACTTTTTTCGAAAATCAATTACATAAACAACTCTGATAGGAAAAAATACAAGCAGGAGGTGTAGACCAAGATCAGACTGCACTTATGTGCAGGCTGATCTTGACCTACAACTCCTGCCAAAACAAAGCCGCCGTCATAGCGCAGTTGGTAGCGCGTCGGACTATCATTCAAAGGGTCCCGGGTTCGATCCCCGACGCCGGCAATACTCTTTCCGACATTTGTCTACCACCAATGGGCAGATAATCGTAAGCCTATGTGGGATAGCAGCTGGAGGCTAGGAAAGGGTGTAGTGGTAGTACTGGTGTGAGAAATACCAGGAATCCATTGTTAGGTGCTCCAGCCGCCGCGATATGACTGAAATACTGTTAAAAGCGGCGTTAAACCCCATTCAAACAAATCCTGCCAAAACCGGAATATTCCGGGTTCAGCATGACAAGGGTTAATAAGGGTCAATAATTCTTTTGAAATTGATAAACTAAACATTTCTGGCTTAAGGAGAACAAAGAGGAGGTGTAGACCCACCCCAAGCAGGAATATTCCGGGTCAGCATGGCAAGGGTTAATATGAAGAATGTTTGTTAAGGATGAAAAATAGATTTTCTTTCATGCCCAACATTACTTTCTGTCTGTTATTTTGTTTTGTTTGACTGTGATAAAACGGATTTTCATATCTTTATTTTGCTTGTAGGGTCAGGGATATTGTTGTGTTTTAAATGTTTTATTTGGTTAAATCATCTATAAATCATTTATCTTTATATATATATATATTTTTTATTTGTACATTCTCATATTAACCATTCCCACGAAATAACGTTTTTGATCTGCCCCCTAAGATAAAAGCTTTGTAAAATATTGAGGAAAATGAAGAAATTACATGTTACAAGCTATTTCTTCATTATCCACATTTTTTTCTTCCTTGAAAGACAAACTAAAGTTAAAACTCCATCCACTAGAAACAACTTTTAATTTGGACCAGTCTAAATTTTTGTTGTCTGGTAATGACTTAATCATACTTGGCTACTGCAGATGCACTTCCTTTGTCTTACAGTTTAGATAACCCTTTCCTGTACAATCCTTGGTTTTTTTGTCCCTGTCATTTTTTTTGGTTGAGAAAACATTGTAGAAAAAGAAGATATTGCTTGTAACAAGCAATATCTTCTTTTTCCACAATATTTTCTTCCATACTGAATGGTTATTTTTCAAATTAAATCCAATTTGAATTTTCATTTGCAAAACCTTTGAATTTAGACAAGTCTAAAATTTGGCAAAACAGGAAAGGGATAAACAAAGGGCAAAACCCAGTATGTGCTTGAGTGCACTACTGTTCAGACTGCTTAACCCAATACCAAACAGTCCTTCAAAAAATTGGGTTGGAAAACATTGTCGAAAATTTAGCAAATTGCTTGTCACAAGGAATTTGTACATTATCCACAATTATGATTTCTACCATTAAAATACAGAGATTTTCCAAATTTCATCAACTTGAAGCTGTGGTCTGCAAATTCTTTTGATTTTGAAAAGTCTGAAATTTTCTTGTCTGGTAATATGTTAAGTGATTACAAGACAAGAAAATTTAAGACTTGTCCAAATTGAAAAAAGATGCAAATGACAATTTAAACTCAGTGCGATTATAAATTCTTTCTGGTTAGAAAACACTATGGGAAATTCAGATATTGCTTGATACAGACAATGTTTCTTTTTTCACAGTGATTTTCTTCTTGAGGGGCATTTGAAAGCAGGATTGTGATGGAATGGATTAACCCATTCCAACTAAATCCCTCCTTTTTACGCCCGTCAAGAAAAAAACTTT
The DNA here is from genome assembly GCA_946902895.1 of Fragum fragum. NCBI lineage: Eukaryota > Metazoa > Mollusca > Bivalvia > Cardiida > Cardiidae > Fragum > Fragum fragum. The sequence continues at coordinate 15,515,895 of OX336372.1, forward strand.
GGAAAACATTGTGGAAAATGAAGAAATTGCTTGTATCAAGCAATTTCTTCATTATCCACAATGTTTTCTATCCAAAAAGACGAAAAAATTCAAAATTCCATCAACTTGAAATTGTCGTCTGCAGCTTCTCTCAATTTGGACCAGTCTAAAATTTTGCTGTGTGGGAATGGATTTAAGACTTCAGCACACAGTATAGCATTGTATTTTACTATAGATATATTTGTACATAGAGCTGTCAGCAGCTTCTTTTGACCATTTTAGATAATCTAGCTCACAAACTTTACTTATTTGACAGATTTATTATCATTATTCCGTCCATTTTTATTTTATATTTAAGTTTCTTTGTTGTTATGCCATTAAAAAAGGTCGAGATAAAATAATTTTATTAGAAAACTTGATCTTCATTCTTAAATTGAAATGAGAGACTGTTTGATTAAAACATCAATTCTAACTGATAATAATTCTATAGATAAATAGCAAAAAAGCTAGAAGATTGAATTTACACATGCAGATATGTCGTAAAAGTATATGGATAAAGCAGATAAAATATCATTTTTTTCTTTAACTCATTACAAAATAATGCCCTATTTTCACACGCTAGTTGTATAAGACACCGTGAGAAAAGGAGAAATCACTTTTTACAGTGATTAAAACAAATATATTTTCCATGGTTTTTCGCAGAGTGTTTGAGGATTTATATGACACACTTCTTACTATGTAGATCTTTATATTAAGACAACATTATAAGAAATGGGGAAATGGCTCCTTTAATTGCAATGTTCTCTACCCAATTTCGCCCTTAGTTAAGAATTTCAATGGAATTAGAAATGTCGTCTGAAGTCTCTTTGAATTTAGACCAGTCTAAAATTTTGTTGTTAAGTAAAAGGTAAAACATGTGTCATTTCCTACCTAATTGATATTTTTGTCAATGGAGTCTTGGTGTCAATCAAACTTAGGCATCTCGGGCCCTTTTGAACTTGCACTGAACTTACTAGAATGTTTGATACTTTGATTGTTAAGAAAGTATTGTAATACGACTTAGATGGGACTTGGTTACAGCAGAGAATATGTTACTTCAATGTTAATAAATGTATATGTTTTAGAGTATATATATTTCTTGGCTTTTCCTTTTCTTTGCATATTTTTGTTCCTCTCTATATTGATAAAACTATGCTGCAACTCCAGAATAAATTGACCTACAACCTTGACATTTCACACAAGTGTTGCCAATTGCCCTATTGTTTTTGAGTCACGTAGGTCAAAGGTCAAGGTCATAATTGAAGTTTGGTTGAAAAGCATTACCCGGCTCCAACTCATAAGCCATTCGACCTAGGCCCTTGCAACCTCATACAACTGTTGCTAATGACACAAGGAAGTGTCCTATTGTATTTAGGCCACATTGGTCAAAGGTCAAGGTCACACTTGAACTTTGGCTGAAAACTGTGTCTCTGCTCTAACTCATAAGCCATTTAACATAGGCCCTAGTTACTATATTTTTTTTGTCTCATTTCCGGTGAGATATCTCGATCGAAATAACAGATAACAGATGTAGACACGTGCTATTGTTGACTTTAAAGTTAGGTTTTGTTTAAGACAATAGCAATACCAGTCTTCTAATTATAAAGCCTGCTTCACTCGCGAAATGTCATCCCAATTAGTTAAGTTGGTAAAACAACAGACTTCAAACCTCGAAGTCACTGGTATGAGTCCTAGGCTGACCCTAACAAACTTACTGTCTTTCGGCCAAGACTTCAAACCGACGCCTAGTGTGACGATGCTTTTACACAGAAAACGTAAGCTGATTCGCAGACAACAAAATTTTGGACTGGTTTAAATTCAAAGATAATGTAGAAGACTACTTTTTGTTGACGATATTTCAAAATTCTCTAATTTTGTAAGGTCCTGTAAACTTGAATTGTCCCCTGTAACTTCTTGGAGCCTTGTTCATATGGACAAAAGCTACAGTAGCAACAATAAAAGAAACACCTCTGAAAACACTTTATTATCATTACATCGAATCGATAAGGCCAGGCAATATTGTTAAAGCTGTAAACTTAATGCAAACACATTTTGCTATTATTCAAGCACCGTTAAAGATACTTCGCTCATATTTGGGACATTGATTCCTTGCATTGATAGGCATCAATTGGATGTAAGGTCAAGGTCACATTCACGAAAAAATTTGGCAGTTCGCTATTATTCAAACACTGTTGACGATAAACGGCTGATATTTAGGATAAAGGTACCTTGCATTAAAAGACATCAGTTTGTTGTGAGGTCAATGTCACCCATCAAGGTCAGGGGCGCTTATCAAAGTAAACTTTTAACATTTTACTGTTAATCAAATACTGATGCAGATACATGGCTCATATTTGAGACATAGGTTCCTTGCGTTCATAGGCATCAGTTGGTTGTAAGGTTTATGTCAATCATCAAGGTCACGTGGCCAAGGTCGGAAACAAAAAGGCTGTTACGGGGACATTTTGTTCCATAAGTTTTTTTTTTCTAAATGCATAAAGATTTTTTTCTAATATTTCAAGCTATATAAATAATGTTAATATTACTAAGACCATTCTCGAAAGAAGGGGCGGCGCATATCTGTTAGCATGCATTGTTGCGAAACTATTAGGCGCTCAACAGACTTCACTAATTCTAAACAAAATTTCAAGTTATCCTGTAACAGAAGTAGAGGTGCATGCGACATTGATTTGACCATGATCTTTGACTTTAAACGTTTAGCGAATTGAATGATCGAAGGTATTCTACCTAAACCTTGTAGCTACAGAATGGACTTATGAATTATAATTTTCGACTTATTATTCTTATTTTTCTTTTTATGCACAACATGTTTTGAAACCCCGCCCAGTTTACATACGATCTGGTCTTTTCTGCAGTAAAACGCTAAACGAATTATATATGCTGTCAAAGAAGTAGTCAGATTTTATATGAGACTGTGAAAAAAATAATCGCGCAAATGTAAAAAGTAAAATTTTTGAATACGATTTTGTAATCCTGAAAAGTAATTAGAGGCGCTTGAGCGCCTGTATTGCTCCACTGTACTGATGTACTTATTAAGCAAATGGTGTTTTCGGGAATTCAACATATACTTAATCATATTCCAGTTGTCTGACAAGTAAACTTTGTCGCTAAAATCTTTTAAATAGTTCTTGAGAATTAATTTAAGCTTTCCATTTTTACAAAAGTCAAATTATGTAAAACTCATTCAATTACTAAGTCTGAATAAAAGGTAATACATTTTTGCTTCACATTATTCACCGTATACAATATATATGGACATAAAGTACGACCATAAAAGCCAAGTTTTTCAATCAATCGAAAACATATGATTGAATCTGACAAAGAGTCACATGAGGATCATTCCTGTAAAAATTGGTTGAAATCCATCGACTGTTTTCTGAGATTTTCAAAGGTTTCAATATACACCATATTTGGGCATAAGCCCCACCCATGAATTACATATAATTTTCATCTGATCAAATTCACTGAAAAAATCTGATAATTGGTCTCTAAAGGATAGTTCCTGTGAAATTTGGTGAAATCAATCTACTGCCTTCTGAGAAACAATATTTTCAATGTTTTCACTATATTCCATAAATAGACATAAGCTTCACCTATTAAAGTCAAAATTTTCATCCGATTAAAATTATTTTAGATAATCTGATAAAGAGTACTAAAGTATAATTCTTGTTAAACTTTGTTGAACCCATCGGCTTTTTTCTGAAAAGAATATTTTCAAAACTTTAACCATATATGGCAATTAGCCCGCCAATTAAGGCCGTGTTTTCCGCCTGATCAAAAGTATTTGAAGGAATCTGATAAAGGGTCACACAAGAATCATTTCTGTGAAATTTGGTTGAAATCCACCCATTGGTTTCTAAGAAGGAGATTTTCAAAGTTTTCACCTTAAATGGACATTAGCCACGCCAATTAAACCTGTGTTTTTCACCCAATCACAATTCTCTGAAGGAATCTGATAAAGGGCCACCAAAGGATCATTTTTGTGGAATTTAGCTGAATTCTGTTCTGTCCTTTTTATGGATTTTTTTTAAGTGAAAGATTACGAACGAACGCACTACAGCAACGCAATAGCAATAGCTCGCTGTCTCTCAGTAAGTGCAGCTAAAAATGAAATGACAAAAAAATTTTAATTAGCAAAGTTAAAAAATTCAGAGACGCGGAACAGGATCTTTTTTTAATGCTAATTCTGCAGTGAAATAAAATCTGAAAGAATATATTTAGTAAGAAAGCATATCGACACCATATATTGGTTTATATACCGAGCGCTAGCGTGATTTGTGTCCCGGAAGACGCATGGCAGTCCAAGGAAAACCGATTAGTTTCTTTCATATACTCCGTGTATAGACTCCGTCACATTGGATAGCAATTAGTTAGCAGGTGGTGTAGACAAGGATTAGACTGCACATATGTGCAGGCTGATCTTTGTCTATACCTTCTGCTCAAACAGGAATATTCCGGCTTCGGCATGACGAGGGTTGAAATCATAGCATTTCTTAGTAAGGTGTAAAATTACTTAATTACTTTGCCATTTTTCTTATTTTAATGCATACATGTGTCGACTATATTTCCATTTATCTAGAACAAAGCAAAGCTCGTTGATTTGTCCCATTCCAACACAATGACGCTTTTGACGCTCCTAAAAAACTATGTGGAAAACATTGTGTAAAATGAAGAAATTGCTTGTAACAAGCAATTTCTTCATTTTCCACAGTGTTTAAGCCAGAGATTTGAAAAAAAATAAAAGAAAAATAATCAAACTTCGAATTGTCATCTTCAACTCCTTTCAATTTGGACCAGTCTAAAATCTTGCCGTGTGGTAACGGGTTGACTGACGGTATTTCCCATAATCATATACCTATAATTATTTACAGAAAAATATATACATTACACACACCATAATCGGACATGCCAGAAAAAATCCGTAGCTTATTCTCTTTATAAAAGGGAGGTTCTAAATTTCAAGATTGACTGAGCATTAGTGTTTGTATAATGGATATCATTCTTTCAGTTATCCTGGAAAGCTTTCTATAATGACGTAAATGTATGACGTTTGGAAGTGATGTCGTCAAAATTGTCTGATTATTTCTTCGCCCCTTAAAGAAAAAAAAGCTTTGGAAAACATCGCGGAAACTGAAAAAAATATGCTTGTTTCAAGCATTTGCTTTATAATCCAGAATGTTCTCTATCCCAAATTACAGGTTTCAACATTTCCATCAACCAAACACTGTTCGTCTGCAACTTCTTTAAATTTTGGCCATTCTAAACGTTTGTTGCTTGCTAATGGGTTTATGTACAAACAAATTGGTTGTAACTTTTTCTGTTTTTAAGAGAGCGAAAAAGCGAGAGAGAGGGGGAGAGAAAGAGAGGGAGAGAGGGGGAGAGAGAGGAAAAGAAAGAGAGAGAGAGGGGGGAGCGAGAGAGAGGGGTGTGAGAGGGATGGAGGGAGGGGGATAAAGAGGGGGAGGGAGAGAGAGGACGAGAGAGAGAGAGGAGAAAGAAAGAAAGAGAGAAAGAGAGAGAGAGAGAATGAAACAGAGAGAGTTAATTCTTGAATAAATAACAATAATTAAAAAATCTCTTTTTTTATTTTTCGTTTGGCAGTTTTTCTTGGATAACACATTGTATACAATATCATACATTAATGTGTGGTTTCCATTGCGTGAAACATGAATAACTTTAGACGTGTAGTTTGGGGCTTCATTAAAAATACAAAATTCCACATTGGCTCTATTCTGCAGGCGGTCGAACAGGACTGGAATCCGTTACAATTAATGTATAAGGCTTAGGTCAGATGGTGTCACGACAAATTGAATCTTTTATTTGCATTCACATCCTATGTTGTGGGTACTCATTGAAACCGTCTCAATGAGATGATTTCAATGAGTACCCACAACATAAGGCGTAATGAAGAAATGACGAAATTTTGCCTTTTGAAATAGAAATTTTTTCTCATTCCAGAGCGTCCATAATAAAACAATTGAATTAAAAGCTAAGATTGCTTTAGGTGATAATGATAAACAACGGTTCATGAAACATGCAAGTCAGGCTTTTGATGGGCTGGAAAATGTCAACGATAAAGTTAAAAAGTTTATCGCGTACAGAAAATATAGGCCCGGGAGAAAACAATGAAATGATGGTGATGGTAAAAGGAATGATTCTATATTTTTCTTTCTATTCCTTTTTATTTTTAGTTTCTCAAAATTAGCACTTACGATTATACACATATAGCATACGAAATAAATAAGATGAAATAAAAATTGGATTCTATTTAGAAACTAGATCGTTTAAAAAAAGCGTAACTACATAATGTGGACTCAACCAATTGCCACACGATAAAATTTTAGACCAGTCCATATTCACAGAAGTTGCAGACATCATTTTAAAGTTGATGAAATCTGTAAAACCTTCGTCTAATGGGGAAAATAAAACACCGTGGAAAATAAAGAAATTACTTGTGCAAAGTAATTTCTTCATTTTCCGCAATGATCCTAAAAAATTTATACCGAAGGGCGGTTATAACCAGAATTGTGTCGGAATAAAGTCATCATTGCCGCAATTTGTACCATGCTGCAAAAATGAAGTTGGTTCCGAAAGGCGAAATCATTGTTCAACCTGTGGATTAACTGAAATTTTAGGAAGTTTTCTCGGAGACTCAGTTTCTATGTCACATATTTCTCTTGTAAAAGTAATATTGTTCAAGGTTTTATAATTCATTATGATTAACTCTTGTCATGCTGAACCCGGAATATTCCTATTTTGGCAGGAGGTAGAGACAAAGATCAGCCTGCACATATGTGCAGTCTGATCCTAGTCTACATCTCCTGCTTGTTTCATTTAAGCCAGAGCTGTTTATAAGATAAATTTTCAAAAGAATTATTAACCCACAGTGGGTTTACAATTTGGTGTAAACTCTTACGAGACATAGGTAGAAACAACTTGAAGTCCTGGGTTTAGGAGCACCCCGCAACGAAAGTGTCAATCGTCATTCTCCGAATCATTCGTTGTTACGGTTTCAATATTTCTGAATTAACCCCTTGGTTTAAATTGTTTATTAAGAAATAAGAAAAAATCAAACAATTAAAAAATGCTACTCAGGTAAGACTCTAGTTTACATCATCTTGAATCTATGGAGAAGAACTCTATAAGCGCAAGCGTTCGTTCAAATCCATGTGGTATCTTATCTTTCATTGTACATGTATACGTATATGACAGCCTTTGTAACGTCTTTAAAAATGGTATGAATAAAATATGTTTAAACCAAAGCAACTCAAACGGGACCTTTGCTTAACGTCTCATACGAAAGGTAATTAGTATATAAGTCGGGTAAGCCAGAGGCTCGAATCCGCGATCTCGGGGTTTGAAGCCGAATGCTCTACTGAGCTAATAGGTCTGTTTCCGACCTCATATATCTATCGATGCTCTCTGTATACCGTGACCACGTCTGGCGCGCTGAAATTAGCTATGGAAATATTGTGAAAAAAAGAGGACCTGATTGCAACAAACATTTTCTCACGTTCAAACAATTTTGTGTATCCTATTTGGAACTTACTTTCAAGTTCATATCACTTTCCATGGTCGGGGGCAACCTCTTTCATATTCGATCGGTCTAAAGTTCTGGCATTTACGAAGTGGGTTCAATGGCGAGACTTTTATGTCCTTAGAGTGTTCTAAGATTTCCCATTTCACATTCCCGGCCACAAATAGTCACCTCGGTTCTTTATATACCGTAAGCACGTTTGTAAGCTATGTGACTAAAAAAGGAGCGTGATGTTTATACGAGTCTAGGGAAATTACGCTAATTAAGCTAGACAATAAAGCTCGTTTTGTGTGTACATCTCTTCGGTTTGTACGTGTGTCATCAGTTAATAATTAATGCACATTACCTTTTATGGTGTTGCTCCTTTAGCGCATCGAGTGACGTTAGTGGCGTCTCAGGACGGTTCCCATTGCGACATTGCAATACTGTCATAACGTCTTAGGGATACCAGAATTGCTCGACTGCACTTAGTCAGTAGTGTTTACGATTTTTCGGTAGCTCGGCGACAAAAAGGGTAACAATTGAAGTTGTGTACGGACTTTACCTGTTACCAGACGACAATATTTTAGATTGCTCCAAATTGAAAGAAGTTGCAGACTTAATGAAATCTTAAATGTTTGTTGTAAGCATTTTTTTTTTTGTCTTTCGGGTAAGCGAGCATCGAGGGATATGGAGAAATTGTTCTTTAGAAGCATTTCCAAATTGCCAACGATGATTCCCGAAGGTTTTCCTTAAGGGTCCGAAAGGTGGGGTTACGTCAGACCAGTTAAACCAATGCCTACACGGCCCCATTTTTACAACCCACAGAAACAATCTTTGGAAAACATTGTGGAAAATTAAGAAACTGCCTGTTACAAGCAATTTCTTCAATTTCCACATTATTTTCTCCCCTAAAAGACAAAGCGATTTCTAGAATTCTATCAACAAAAAACTGTCGTCTACAGCTGTTTTGAATTTCAACCAGTCTATTTTTTTGTTGTTGTGGGAAAGAGTTAACCCTTTCATGCACAAAATCCCTTGTTTTAACGTACCTGTGAAAAAAAAATGTGGGAAAAGAAGAAATTCCTCTTATTTCTAACCTTTAGGTTAGTTACTTCTCGAATTACTCTCACTAATAATTGTTGGCTACAAATTCCTTTAAATTGGACCAGTCTACAATTTAGAAAAACAAAAAAGGTTAAGATAGTTTGGCACTCATGAGTCTATTTGTCATCGCATGTGGATAGTTTTACTCGTACTCCTGTTCTCCGATGATTATTTGATAGACGTTTAATTACAAGTCGTTATTTCATAATGAATAAAATTGTCTGACGAATCTTGATTCCATCAATATAGTTTGCCAAACAAACCCTTTCATTTGACGTTTTATGGAGAAAATCTGCGAAACTCATGAAATTTATATCAAGTTCTAATTTCACAGTTCGTGCGACAACAAAAGTCATAGAGGACGGATTAATGACGATATTAACAACATATTTTGTTCTCTTGTCTCAAGTATTTGATTTCCATTATTTCACGAGGAGCACTCCTATGACGTTTCATTTTAAGTATTTTGCGCTTTTAGCATAAGTGTTGGCCATCGTTGAGACCGAACTTCCAATCAATTAACGCTTTCCTGTATAATCCCTGGTTTTTACGTCACTGTGATTTTATACTTTAGAAAACATTGTGAGAAAAGAAGAAATTGCTTGTATCAAGCAATTTCTTCTTTTTCCACAATATTTTCTTCCCTAATGAATGGTAATTTTTCGAATTAAATTCGCTTTAAATTTTCGTCTGCAAACCTTTGAAGTTGGACAGGTCTAAAATTGTGTAAACAGGAAAAGGTTAAACATAGTATAGGGTCCAAGATTATAAAGTCTTTTTCGTACTCAGTTGAGAATTTACTTAAACTTCAAGCTTACATAAATGTTGTGTTTCAAAGTGATCTGTAGAAATTTTGTTATAAATCATAATTTACCAATATGATGTTTCATTTTCACGCATTTGGCGTAAAATTCAAGCTAATAGGCAAATTTGATTTCGAAACTAATAAAGAGATGAAAGGTATATTTTTTGTTTTCATGCAGGTATGAACCGAAAAACCTAATCACACTGTATGAATACGCGAAGCGGATTCATACATTGTGTGATTAGGTTTTTCGGTTCATACCTCCATGAAAACAAAAAATATTCTCTTCATTTCTTATAATTTAATAGCATCGAGCGAAAAATACAACAACTTAACCAATTTTGATACCTTTTTGTAGTGAACTATTTTGTGCGGAAGCATTCAAAATGGCTGCGTACTCAAAATTTTGTTCATGGAGGTATGAATTAAATATTTCGACCAATCAGATCGCTCGTTTTTTGATAGACGAAACTAACAATTAAATTATTTCTGAATAAATTCTCAAATGTAGACATTTTTTTTTAATCTCGAGCCCATGGATAGTAGTCCATTGCAGTTTTTGTTAACCATGCGATGCCGACTACAATGAAATCCGCAAATCACCATGCTGAAATTATGGCTTTTCATGATAACCTCATGGAACGGATTTCAAAGCTTCTAATAGTGGGTTTCCCAGCATGCCGAGTCAATTCTAATTTAGTTTTTGATGTCGATCAAGTATCGTCAACGCATTACCACACAACAAATCCTATAATAGTCGAAATTGAAAGAAGTTGCAGACGACATTTAGTTGATGAAATTTGTGAAAATATTAGTATTTGGGGTAGAAAACATTGTGGATAATGTTACAAGCAATTTCTTCATTTTCCACATTTTTTTCCAAAGCTTTTATATTGAGAGGTGTTTAAAAGCGTCATTGTGTGGGAATACGTTAAATGGTCGCCTGTTACCTTTTCTAAAATGTATTATTTTCGTCTTTTAATTTTTATTGACTTGCGGAAAAATTGCCTTTTTTGATATGCTGCAAAAATGTAAGGTCGAAACAAATCTAACTTGCTTGCCCAAATGGTAAATTTTGGCAAGTCGTAAAATCAAATATGGACGTGAAATGATAAACTGAAATGAAAGTCTGTTGTGAAATTCTAGTAAAAATGCTTTTTGAGGGTTTTAACGCGATGAATCCAAAATCTTAATGCCCGTCACTACCGATTCCTAGATGGCCGCCAATTACCTTATAAACAGATGAATTCTAGGTAATTTATTTCGGCCTTCAAAGTTCAAAGTCTACTTTCGGTCTAAATGAAGACTTGATAAGTCGGTTGTTTCTTTGATTTACAGCCGTGACGGGTCTGTTTATTCTTCTTGAGATTTCCTAGTCTGGATGTTGGTTACTTTGTAACATTTCCTAGGTAGTCGCCTGACTTTTCATTTACGATTTTCATATAACTTTGTAAGATAAAATAACATAACTTTGAAATACCTGGGACAGTTTGTGAGGATATGAAATGCGTTTACTCCACTGCCAATTTGGACGTATGCATAGCGTTCGCATTGTAAAAAGTTTTTTTTTCTCTTAATCCTTGCAATGCTGAACCCAGAATATTCATTTTTTTACTTGAGGTAAAGACAAAGATCAGCCAGCAAATAAGTGCAGTCTGCTCTTTGTCTACACCACCTGTTTGTTTCTTTAAAGTCAGATTAGTGTAAGAAATTTAAATTCTAAAAGAAAGATTGACATACAGTTAGTACTTTTAGTGCTTTCAGCCCTTTGATTTCCATTCAATTCTGGAAAGAGGATTATATTCAGCATGACAAGGATTAACAAGAAAGTTAGATTTATTTTAAAAATGAATGTATATATGAACACTTATAGTTCTACAGTTTCTCTCTGTTATCATTCACGGATAATTTAATCATTTTGAGCATTATTTTAAGAAATTATATTTTGGGAAAAAAAATTATTACGATGGGCAGAATATGCAAAAATTGATAAAGATAACTCCTGCTTTAATCTAACCTATGATGATTTTTTGCTACCTTTTGATGTACTCTATGTATGAGGACTCTTTCTTCTTTATTATTTCCGCATTTCCCCGATGTATTTGTTAAAATATGTCCTTACTATTGCATTTGATTTATTGAAAGACTTCGTAGGCGTCCGCAAGTGTTACCCAGTTTGGAAAATCCAGTAGGATGTTGCTGTGTTAGAAGAGAAGTAGTGCCAAGTTAGGTTCGATTTATTGTTCATCCAAACCTGTCTCCCACAAATAACTGTAAATTTTGAAAATGGTATAATACGAGGATTCTATATACATGTAATTCGTAGAACTCGTAAAGACTCCTCATAAATACGAAAACACCCTACCAATAACCCGCTTAGCGTAGATGCGGTCACATTTTCAAAAAAATCTTTCAATTATATACATGTAGTGAGTAATTTGCCATCTACTTTGAGAACTCAGCATTGTAGTATACCGCGGGAGTGATAAGCTATACTGTTACGTATAATAAAAGATGTTTATTATTAATTTGAATTAGCTTTTTCAATCCATTACCGAACGACAAAATTTTGGACTAGTTACAGACGACAATTCAAATCGCTTTGAGATTGAAAAACTAAGGCCCAGAAAGAGTAGAAAACATTGTGAAACAAGAATGTTTTCCTTTTCTCACATTGTTTTCTTTGATGCAATTCTTCAGGGGCGTAAAAATGTGTGGTTTTGTTGGAATAGATTAAGCTTCTACTGGGTCACGGAACGTTTGAAAGATATACAAAATCTCGTATTTGTTTCGTACATGTGATAAATTTCAATGAATATTGTTTGTCTGATATTGTCCAAGTTTTTTCAGTGATGATTTGTGGAATGACTTCGGAAAAGGATAATCACGGAAAAGCAAAAAAGTACATCTTGATCTTGAAAACTAGTTACACTCTACAGTGACTTAAATTTCGGGTTTGTACAGGAAGGGGTTAAAAAGACTATCTATATGAAAATTGCCATTTTTTACACCAAAACGGGTATATCACATTACTATGTCTAAACGGACGTTCATCATCAGTACTTTCAGTGCTTTGTTTTTGTTTGTGTTTTGACGATGAACCATATTTGTTGAAGTCACAACGTTAAATACATTTTCTTTTCTATTCTGTTCTAATGATCTTTTAAAACAACAGACGAATGTTATAGGAGATTTTTAATTAGTTTGTTATTCTGTACCAAATACCCTTCGTGTAATGTCATTTGAAACTTTTATAAACCAAGCCTCCAACGCAACATCGAATTAATCACATGAGACATTGTGTGTTGTATTTCTAACAAGTTCAAAAGATCATGCGTCAAGGTCAGACATTGATCATTCTGGGCAGTCACTCAGTGCTTAACTCATCACTATACATTGACGCTTTTTGACGCCCCCCCCCCCCTAGCAATATGTTCACAGAAAACTTTGTTGGGAAAGGAGATATTGCTTGTGACAAGCCATTTCTCCCATTCTTACAATGTTTTCTACCATATTTGTCACCTATTTTCGAATTTTAGCTTGATTTGAAATGTCGCCTTCATCTTCTTTCGATTTTGACCTGTCTAGAATTGAGTCGTCTCGTAATTGATCAAAGAGTGATTGGTTTAACGCAGTTTTTGACAGTATTTCAGTTATATCGCGACGACTAGAGCACCTCACCATGGAATTCCCACACCGTTACTACAACTAAATTCTATCCGAGCTCCAAGCTGCTCATCCCACTTAGGTTAACCATCCATTGTTGGGAGACAGATGTCGGAAAGGATAATTGCCGCGACCAAGAATCGAACCCGGAATCTCATAATTTGAAGTTCGACGGACTGCGACTGCGCTATAGCCGCGGTCTATGGGTTAAAGCTTATTTGCTGCTAGACTAAAGAAAATATGAAGCTGGAGCTATAGGTTGATAAACTGCGTAGAATGCGCAGACTGACCGGAGTCTTCACTTGGCACATGTTTGACAATTTTGAAAATACCAAGCACTGACTCAGGATCTAGGGAATGAACAGGAAAGTGTAAAGTTATATTGAATCTCTTGTGACGCCCTATTCAAAATTCGAATAAAAATAATGAAAAAACCAAGTAATACAACAGGCTAAAGGATCTTTAGCTAAGCTATTCAACCCATACTCAATACACATAATTTGGTAAAATAAGAAAAAAAAACAACCCAAACTCAAGTTTGTTTGTTTGTTTGTTTTTGTTTTTTTCTTGAGTGACGTAACTATTTAACTACCTGTCTTTCGGATGTGACAAAGCGAGTTTCTATGTTATGGTGATTTAGCAGCGTATGCAATATATGCTTTGCGTAAAACGTTGTACACAAATCTCAAAAGGTAGGACAAACAACTGAGCATATATTGTCTTCGAACTAATTTCAGCCTGAAAGAAAAAAAAAAAAAAAAAAAAAAAAACAACAGAAAGCAACACACACACACACTGCACACACAAAAACAAAACAACAACAACAAAAACACATACACATACACACACACACACACACACACAAAAAGAAGCGAATTGATTCCCTTTTCAATTCAGTTTTAAACTTATTTTTGACTTGAGTTTCAATATCTTTTATAATAATCACATGGTAGGACATTAGTAACAAATCTCTTAAAAGATCGCTGCCATACTACATGAACCAGGCGGTACTTTTAATCAGTTGTTTATCCTTGCATCCCGCCTGGCGTCTGGGGGCGTCTTCCACGTTGGCATTCGTTAGCGACATTAAATAAACGCATTTATTACATACCTTTATCTATTTCTAGTTAATTATATACAGTCAAACCTGTGTGAGCGGCCACCTGTATGCAGCAAGCAACCTGTCTTAAGCAAGCGGCCAATGAGTTCCCAAATGAACCAATTGCACTTAAACTGACCTGTTTTAAGCAAGCACCTGTTTTAAGCAAGATCCTTTTGAATGTCCCTTGTGTGCTTGCTTAAGACAGGTTGGACTGTATATGTACATTCCACATCTGATAGTGTCAAAAATCGGTTCCATATAAGGTAGTCTAAGATGGCGTCTTGGTGACCTCATTATGCGTATAATCAGAATGGTACAAGAGAATGTAGAAATATAGATTATTTTATTATTTCATTGAATTTATTTAACCCATTCCAACACAGTGAAATTTTAGACCGGCCAAAATTGAAAGGAGCTGCAGACGACAATTTCAAATTGAATGACTTTTAAATTGGATAGAAAACATTTCGGAAAATGAAGAAATTGCTTGATCCAAGCAATTTCTTCATTTTCCACAATGTTTTCCAAAGCTTTTTTGTCCAGGGGCGTAAAAAGGAGGGATTGTGTGGATATAGGTTATTAAGAAAAATAGGTATATATTATGTTACAATAATATATATACGATGTATAGATTTGCTTCTCGCAGCGGAAAAAATCAAAATTTTCCTCCGCAGCTAAAAGCAAATACAAGAAGTTGTATGGCTATCGTAACACAATATTCCCTCTATATCTAGTCCGACAGCATAGAAAATAATGAATCAAATTTAAATGGTCAAGCAGTTCTAATCAACTTTTTTGTCTATCTTTTGCTGAGATCGGAGGCCGATGTTTAAAGGGAGGTGTCCTTGTTTCTGAAACCTTGATAATAAAAAAATGTCAGTTGTCTTAAATACGCTCAAACGGACGCTAAACGCTTAAGTTGGGGTCAGATTTTATCTTCGCAGTAATCTGACAGGCTTAAAGAGGCTGTTTTTTGGTGTATATGTGAAATGCTCAGAGAAATTTCAGGTTATTTTAAGATATCGCGAGATTCGTTTGTCGCGAACGCATAGAAGGTAACAAATTGACAAGCGAAACAACCGAAGTCCGAAATCATGTCCCAACAATAGTTAGCGCAAAACTGCGGTAAGTATCTATATTCGTATTGGCGCATACGGTAGTTTAGGACTGATCTTTACAGAATTGAAGACCGGCTAGCGAACATAACTAACGCTGACGTTGATTTGAGCAAATTCAAACTGAAGCGGGATTCCAACGGTTATACGCACCGCGTAAATTACCAAATATACTTTGCCACTGTCATGGCTTAATCTAGCCTTTAAGGGAAATACTGTGGTTTATTTGGATAAACGACTACTTTTCAGAATATTGTATTGAAGTAGTATATGAGAGGGAATAAGAATAACATGAAAAAACATCGATATCTACCTTTAAGCCATGGTTTATGTTACACTTATAGGTTAATTACAAACCATTTAATATGCTGTTCGTATATTATGGTGTCGAAACGAGAATATCATGATGCCATTGTGTAGGTTTATAATTACACAGTAGTATCACTTAATATACTTGTATGTACTTTAACCCTTTCCTGTACAATTCCTGATTTTTACGGCCCTTTAATATTATACTTGAGAAAACATTGTGGAAAAGAAGAACTTGCTAGTTACAAGCAAGTTCTCCCTTTTCCGCAATATTTTCTATCATGTATAGTGCGGCTTCTATTTAAATTATATCAACTTTTTAACGTCTGCTACCCTTTTAGACTAGGACTAGTCTGAAAAATAGGAAAGGGTTAAGTTTTGGCCCTAAAAAAGTATTTGAGCTTTGTTTCTCTTTACTGGTCGTTGGATAGCTGCTTAGGTCCGTGACGTCAATCACAGTGTATTTTTGATTTATTTGACAATTTTCGGATTTACTACAGCTCATTTTAGCTGTAGGTACGATGTTTACATCACCAACCAACCATTTTACTTTTTTTCTGAATATTTCTGGTCACAATTTTTCGAAATGATGCCTTTGAAAATCTATCAAATGGAACTTCCTTTCAGAGCTCAGTGCATATAGCCAGCCAAACTCATGCAATTTTATCCGATGAAGATAAAACGCTATGGAAACAATGTGAGAAAAGGAGAGTTTGCTTATAACAAGCAATACCTCCTCTTTTGACGATGTTTTCTGTCTCATTTTAGCACTCACTGTCCAATCTTAGCCCACAATAAAACTTTAAATTATCGTCTGTAACGTCTTTCAATTTTGACCAGTCTAAAATTCTGTCGTCTTGTAATGAGTTATAGATACGGTTTACTCAAAAATGTCCTTTTTACATACGGTTGGCTCTAAATATGTCACCTGTACACACTGCTCACCCTAAATATGTCTCATTTAAATACGGTTGTCTCGAAATATTTCTATTTTGCATACGGTTGACTCTTAATTTGTCTCCTGTACACGCGGCTCATCCTAAATATGTATCAGTTAAATACGGTTGACTCGAAATACTTCTCTTTTGCATACGGTTGACTCTGTACACAATGTTCACCTTTAATATGTTTTATTTACATTCGGTTCACCATAAATAAGTCTCCTTTATATACGTTTGATTCTAAACATGTCACCTGTTCAAACGGTTTACCATAAATATGTCTCATAACTTAAGGTTCACACTAAATATTTCAACTTTACATACGGTTGACTCCAAATATGTCTCTTGTACAAAAGGTTTACACATGATTATGTTGTATTAACATACGTTTCGCTCTAAATAAGTCTCCTCTATATACGTTTGGTTCTTAATATGTCTCTTTACCCTAAACATGTCTCATTTACATACGGTTGACTCTACATATGTCTTCTTTACATATGGTTTACCCAGTCCGCTTATTTGATAGTGAAAAGAAATCTTCTTTAGAATGTATAAGACATTGCCTGGATTGTTGGCCGAGAGGCGATATGCACTGCTGTGAATGAGAGTCCCATCGGAGGCGGGTAGTGTATTTGGGGCGGGACACTTTACCGAGCCCCAGTCAAACCAGCTGTATAATAGGGTAGCAGTGGTAAGAATTATGCATTTCCCGTCTCGCACATGGTAACATCTCGAGCGAATGACCAATCGCGGCCGTCAATCAAGGAATCAATCGATCAATCAAATCATTTATTCAGCCCGGACCTGAGATTTCAACTCCGGCATTGGACACCATTTTTGTAAGCCTTTCGTAACTATAGCTTATTCAAGCTGTAGTTGCGACTTTTTGGTCATTACCAACAATTTTACTTTTAAGCTCCACTGGCTGAAAGCCAGAGAGCTATTCACGGTCATGGCGTGGTGTCCGTCGTGCGTCCGTCCGTCCGGTTGTCTGTCCGTAAACTTTTTCTTTAACAATCTTCTTAGAAACTAGTGGTTGGAATTCAACCACCAAATTTCACAGAAACGATCCTTGGTGACCCTCTATCAGATTCCTTCAACGAATTTAGATCGGATGAAAAACCTAGCTTTTAGGGAGCTTTTTACCCTAGATGGAATAAAGCGGATTAACTTAGCCCTAAAACAAATGACAAAGCTCTAGATTGAATTTAATTGAAAGAATATGCAATAATAACCCATTACCACACAACACAACGCTGCTTTTCTCACACCCTTAGAAATATGTGTATGGAAAACTTAGCATGAAAAGGAGAAATTTTTACTTCAAGCTCCACTGGCTGAAAGCCAAGGGACCATTGTCATTGCGTGGTGTCCGTTGTGTGTCTGTCTGTCCGTCCGTCCATATGTCTGCGCGTCCGAAGACTTTTTCTCTAAATATCTTCTTCTCAGAAAGTACTAAAAAGAAATTCAACAAAATTTCACAGAAATTATCCTTGGGTAACCCTTGTCAGATAATTTCAGAAAATTTTATTCGATGAAAAACATGGTTTAAATGGGCGGGGGCGGGGGGGTATTTCCATATATCGTGAAAGCTTTAAACAATCTTCTTCTCCGAAAGCAGCAGATGGATTTGAACCAAATTTCACAGAAATAATCCTTGGGTGAACCTTTATCAGATTTCTTCAAAGAATGTATCCGATGATAAACATGGCTTTATTTGGGGGGAGGGGGGGGGGGGCTATTTCCATAATTATAATATTATGGTGAAAGCTTTCAAAATCTTTTCAGAAACCAGTGGATAGATTTCAACCAAATTTTACAGGATTGGTCCTGGGGTGACCCTTTATCAGATTTCTTCACAGAATTCTGTTGAAAAACATGGCTTAAATAGGCGGGGCTTATTTCCATGTATGGTATATGGTGGAAACTTTAAAAAAATAATTTACAGTAACCAGTAGATTGATTTTAACCAAATGTCACAGGAAGTATCCATTTTTAGACCCTTTTCAGATGTATTCAGTTAATTGGACTGATAAAAAAAATCATGGCATTTTGGTAGGCGTACTAATATCCATATTTGGAATATATTCTAAGAACTTTGAAAATCTTCTCAGAATTCTATCGATGTATTTCAACCCAATTTCAAAGGAATAATCCTCAGGGGACTCTTTGAAGTATTCTTCACATGATTTTGATAGGTTGAAAAACATTGCTTTTATGGGTTGGGCTAATGTCCATATATGAAATACTGTGTAAATTTTGTAAATGCCTTTTCATGGTATACAGTGAAAATGCCTTTTTATCTTACTCAATATATGAATTTTACATAACTCAACCTGACTTTGTAAAACAGTGAAAGGTTTGAAATGCTTCACTAGAACTATTTCAAACTTTTCAGTGACTAGATTTATTTGCCAGAGATGGCTATAAGATGATTCAGTTTATATTGAATGCTGAAAACATCATTTGCTTAATCAGTATATTCAGGCCTGTGGAGCGATACATGCGCTCAAGCGCCTCTAGTTTGTTACATGCTAGTGGCCATAAAGTTTGCGAAATAAAGCCCGTTGAAAATCGAAGCGGAACTTCCAGTCGGAGTAAATGGGAGGGGCCGGCGATAGGTCAATGAAGGACCATGATGAAAAAAGTACCGTTCGTGTATAATATCAGTCCTCTACAAATATTCATAACAATTATTTCATAGTTCATTCGCCAATGATATTACCAAATACAAACGTATGTAGACCTTCTTTTATCAATAAACTAATAGACTCTTGTCGCTTCGCATTTTATATAAGCTAGATTTTCTTTATTCGTTTTAACTTCGCTAAACGGCCTCAGTTTTCGATGCACCGTAAAGCTATATTCATTCATTCTTTTGTAAAATCAAACCTCTGATAGCGCTGAAGGTCTGGAATTTTTATTGAATATCAATAAGATTTATTTTTCCTTAGTACATAACAAATATGAACATATGCGAATTTCATATACATGTATATTGTAACATGCAACAATTTTTTTCAATTCTAAATTGTCGTCTGTAACTTCCTAAACTTTGGTCCAGTTTAAACCTTTCCGGTTTTTCAAAATTTTAGACTGGTCCAATTTGAAACAAGTTGCAGACAACAGTTTAAAGTGGTTGCGGTTCGAAAAATAAGCAACCTATAGGTCATAAAATTTTGTGAGAAAAGAAGAAATTGCTTGTAACAAGCAATTTCTTCTTTTCCCACAATATTTTCCCAAGTAGAAATCACAGAGACGTAAAAACAAGAGATTGTGCAGGAAAGGGTTAAAGTAAGTAAGTTAAGTAATTGGTTAACTATTGCTCTACGATCGTATCGTAGAACTTTGACTAAGATTTTGATAGATAGGGTTAAATAGATAGTTGACGACCAGTTATCCCCAAAAGCCTTCTCCTACGCCCCCCCCCCCCCTTATCTAGTGTTTATATACCCTACATAGTAAACAGAATTTTTCAGCTCTAATTTTCTTGGGCGATTGAATTAATAAAACAACAACAACAACAAAACAATGTCCTCAATCGCTCATCCAAGTTCACAGAATTCAATGACAGAAGCAATTCAATAACCCTTGTTCGGTTAAGGGTATAGGCTAATAAACCCGATATCTAATCCGCCCTGTTTCTGCATTTTTCTAATCAAGTGGGCCTGTTTTCACTCAATGTTCAATTGATCCTCCCAATTTCCGCCGGACATTTTCAATCCCCGTATTAAATCGGCTTGCACCGGCCATGTATTTCACCTACGAATTGGCTTAAAAAGTATCGCACCTAAAGCATGATTCAGGCTGAAATACGATCTTTTGGAAGTAACTCGACGATGTATTTATGTATCCAAGTTCATCACCAAGCCTTTTCAATGTTGATCTGTGTTTAACATTTGGACTTCTATAATTCCAAACCTACCTTACTCAATCAAAATCTATTGGACATCGTTTATCAAAATATCAAAGGTTAATTGTGCTTAATCCGTTCTAAAAGATTGAAATATACAAACATAGGTCGACTGCTACTTTACGAATCGCTGGCCACGCAAACTGAACCCCGACCAGTAATTTTAACTTTAAATGGCTGGTTGGCGACCTAATCGTCGTTACTACAGCTTGAATAAGCTGTAGTAACGACGTTTAAGTCGCCAAACTAACAAAAATGGTCCGCGGCCTATGTTGGAGTTCAAAGTTCACTTCCGGTCTACATGAAATATTTTAATTGGTCGATTGATTCTTTGATTGACATTCGATCTCCGTCAATTAGTCTTTGGTTTGAAAATACACGCGCAGTAAGCAGTTTTATAAAATGAAAAAGTTATCAATTATTTGCCACTCCAGGTCTATTAGAGATACAATACTTTACTTATCCAGGTTTTAATCTGGCAGTTTTGTTGTACTTATTTTAATTGTACAAGACACTGCGATTTGTGATAAGAACAACAACAAGAACAACAATAGAGAAAAGAAGAGCATTCTCTCATTTCTGACATCGCCTAGGTATCTGATTTTAATTCAAAGAATTGAAACAACCGAGTTCTTTCATAAATAAATTGTTTTTAACATTATGAATAACACATACAAGATGGCGTCACCTGAAGGATTTTACAAAAGTGAAAGTGAAGATTTATCAGACTGATTTCATGTTTATCAACAGCGGTACGATATACACAAAATTCATTTATGCAAATTTAAAAAACAAAAGGCCACGTGTTACATATGTTCGAGATGGCGGTAAGCCGTTGTGTTGTCATTCCTTTTGAATATTTCTGTAATTCAAGGTCGAGGGGCTTTACTCGTGCCCCCTATAGCCGGTATACTTGTTTGTGGTAATCTTATAAGTTAAATGAGAAATCAAATGAGAAATATGGTTGCATAGAACTTTCAGCATTAACCAGATAGTAATCACGAAGAAGTGGTGGATAAAGCGTCTTTTGAAATTTTTATGGTGGCATAGAACTAACATCACTTACCAGATAAATGGACACGGAAAAAATGGCGGATATACCATTATTTTTAAGAAAACTTAAACTTTGTTAAGATACCAAATAGTTAACTTAACATGCATTTTGTCAATCTAGTGCTCTGCAACTGCCAACACTTACCACATAGTTAGAAAGTGATGAGAGTTCCTGAGCACTAACAAGAAATTTCGTGGTAACCCAATTAGCTAGTAATTTAATATAATTAAATTATCACAATGAAATAACATGATATCTACCCTTTCTATCGTATTAAACATCTAGTAAGTAGTGGCAGTTCAAGAGAGCTAACACGATACAATCAGTTACCAGATGATTATCGCGAAAAAACTGCGGATAACGCGTTATTTTGTACTTTTTCGAGAATTTTTTGTCGTGTAAGTGTAAAAAAATGTATTGTCACGTGGTATGTACCATGTTCATTTTAGACTTTAACCTATTGAAAAAAAAAAAACAAAGAGATATATTCTTTATCTCACCTGAATACCTGTCATTTTTGACAGAGAAGGACATCTTCATTTTCGATACAGTATTTTTTTGTATAGAAAAATCAAGCCGAGTCTTACACATCGAACTGATGAAAGCATCATAATTTACTAACAATGTATTGGATTTGTCTGGAATGTTGTAGATATAGCAAAATGTTCAATATAAGGAAAAAACAAAACAAACAAGCAAACAAACAACAACAAAACAACAACAACAAAGCACACACAACAACAGTTAATATCAAACAAAATCCAAAACAGCACTTTTACAAATGGTCTGTACGTTTGACTGAATTTATTGCTTAAGTAACAAAAATCTTCGCTTTGCACAGACACAAGTAACAATACAGATATTACTGCTGTATACATTCGCTCTTTCCTTGTGAAAATTAGGTACCTTGGTCATGCAATTAACTATCGTCAATCGTCTATCCATTCAATTTTCAGACATCTTTCCAAAACCCGCTAACAGTTCACTGTATTTGTGATTTAGTCCTTGTCATCCAGAACCTGGAACATTCCTGCTTAGTTTGCTCTTAGTCTAAACCACCTGATTTCAAAATTGTAGATAGATAGATAGATACACAAAAAATGATCAACCTCAATATCAGGCATTCCATTGCTCTCAACCCTTTGGGTGATTTTCTTTCGATCCACATTGCTTGTAACTTATTTCTTGTCAGCCAATTTTCTCCTAAACGAATTGATGCAGATTTTTACACAAACACTCAGTACTAGTGCACATTATTTTTGGTTATAATTATGTTACTTTCTTCTCAGAATTATAGCGCTTTGCTTTCCGCGCACTATTTCTGTACAGCTACTAGATAGATTTAAGTGCATTCAGTTTCAAACAAAGTTGTTCTTATTCTAGTTTGGTTAACATCCATTTACTTTTCTCAGAGCTATGGCAATATGGCCCTTTGTTGAAAAATCTGGGGAAAAATCTTTCTTTCAGTGACAAAATATTATCTTCTCTAACATGAAGCATTTGTGAGGTAAATGTATAAATCACTTCTACTAATAGCGTCAAGTTTAAAGACTCTATGGCTCTCAAAGAGACAAAAATTATCAAAAAGGGAAACCTTAAATGTTCGTGAAAATTGTGTACAGCCCCCTCTATCATTAATATAAGAATCGGCCACAAGCTCGCCATGAAAACCTTTGCCGAACAGAAAACAAAGTAACTTTATCCCATTCCTACGCAATGAAGCTTTTGGAAGCCCCTCAAGAAAATTAATTGGGAAAGCATTGTGTAAAATGAAGAAGTTGCATGTGACAGCCATTTTCTCCATGTTAAACAATGATTTCTATCCAGGAAGTTGAAAAATCTAAAATTTCATAAGCTTTAAATTGTCTTCTGCAACTCTTTTCAATTTGGACCAGCCTTAAATTTTGTTGCCGGGTAACCGGGTTAAAATTATTTCAAGTTGGCAAGGATCAACGTTTTGAACTCGTATGGCTTCTTTTATGGCGATAATTATTGTAGAAAATCGTGACAGACAATTAAAAATTCTAGATACTATCTCAAGGTTTTTATGAATGAAACAGCCCGCAGATTGAGAAACTGATTCAAATTGTCATGGCCAAACTTATTACGGTTTTCAATGTAGATATGGAGATATTTCTCTCAGAATATCAAAAATTATTCCATGCCTACGTTAGCATTAATAGAAGCAATCGGACGAATCAAGTTCAATGTTTGTTGTTTTTGTTGTTTTCTGTCATCGAGAATCTAATTCTTTTCTCTTAGTCTAGCAATGCATAAACAGCAGGAGTGAAATCAGAACTTCGAGCAGTTTTCTGCAGAACTCTGACGACGACATTTTAGACTGGTCCAAATGGAAAAGAGTTGCAGACGAAAATTTAAAAATGATGAAATTTTAGATTTTTTCAACTTTCTGGATAAATTTTTTTTGTAAATTGTGAACGGATAGATGGATGGACGGACGCCGGACGAACACCGATCACAATAGCTCACCCAGAGCAATTCGTGCTCAGATGAGCTAAGAAGTAACTCTATTTTAACACCAAAGAAGCGCAACCAAGAATAGTTTGATTTAAATGAAACATAAGTCAAAATTTCAAGAAAACAAAGGTCCTATTCTTTCACTTTAAGCAGACTTTACTGGGTACTTTCGGTCTGAAGTTACACTATCATAACGATATTTGTACACAGTCCAAAAGTAGGCGTATGTCGGAATCGACTTCTCGTTCCTTACGTATGTAAGCCTATTTCTTGTTTACACAACTATTCTTACGTGCATTCCCATACCATCCCTCCTTTTTATGCCCCTCAATTTAAAGAGTTTTGGAAGACAATGTGCAAAATGAAGAAATTGCTTGTAACAAGCAATTTCTTCATTGGGCACAATGTTTTCTACCCTATAGATAAAGGATTTTGAAATTCCATCAACTTAGAATTGTCTTCTTTCAATTAGGACCACTCTAAAATTGTGTCGTGTGGGAATGGGGTAAAATGAAATATTCACAGGGTATTCCTCATATCGTGACCTTTCGAGTTTATCTCATCACTTGACTTTTGGATAAAGCTTTGTAGGGGACATAAAGCGAAAGTTCTTTTGAAAGAAAAGTTTCATAGAAATGCATCTGCAAGTTCATCTTTCAATGTCTGTCGATTCAGCATATGTAAATTAATTGTACTCTAGTAAAACAGGTATAACGTTTAAGCTTTCAGAATATTTCATCACCACTTTCACAGACCTGCTCCTTTTTCTTATTTTGCCTTGCATTCACCGCATTTCAGCTTAACAGTGCTTTCAGTGCTTTGACTCTATCTGGGCAATGTAAACCTAATTGCATTACAAAATAGAATTTGAGTCCATTCATGACTTCCGTTTAACAGGATATTTAATTCGTACCCATTTCGACATAGAAAACTGCGTCATGTAAAATGTATTTCTGATAAACACATAATGAAATACATAATATGGAAAAGATAAGAAAATTGAAAATAAAATCTGTGGAACGGTTTTTCAGAAAATTACGGAAAGAACTCGTTTTTAATTTCATTTCAGTTATTTACTTTCAATCTAAAAGTCCCCCCTCGAAAAAAAAAAAAAAAAAAAAAAATAAATGAATAAATAAAAATAAAAAAGTCCCCCCTCGAAAAAAAAAATAAACAAATAAAAATAAAAAATCGCTTTTATTTAAAAACCAACAGACAAACAAAAACAGCTACAAAAAACAACAACAACAACAAAGAACACACTCAAAGAAATATCATAGTAAGATATAGTATATTTCTCTAGGTTTATAAGAAAAAGTTTAAAAGAAAAATGGCAAAAAAAAAAAAAATGTGTTAAAAATAAGTCGCAAATCAAAAGTTTTAGAATTTGGACAACGTCATAAAACCCTTTATCAAAAATCCGAATCGGTGACACCCTTTTTTAAATACATGTTTAGGTTAACCCATTCCCACACGAAATAATTTTGGACCATTCCAAATTCAAAAAAGTTGCAGACAACAAATTTAAGTTGATGAAATCTTCAAAGTCTTTGTCTTTTAGGGTAGAAAACATGTTGGTTGTGACAAGCCATTTCTTCATTCTCCACCATGTTTTCCAAAGCTTTCAATTGGGGGGGGGGGGCGTTTAAAAGCCTCATTGTGTGCGAATGGGTTAAGAATACTTTAATCTTCAAAATAATATAAAAAGAGGTTGTAATGAAGGAATCTTAATGTATTATCTCGCTTTGTCAGCCGGATTAGATCACTTGGTATAGCACTTGACTTCAAACCTTAAGATCACAGGTTCGAGCCCTGGGCTGACCATATCAACTAACAAACTAATTTTCTTTCGGGTGAGACGTTAAACCTAGGCCCCGTGTGACGGTACTATCCATCGAGCACGTTAAAGAACCAGGCGGAGCTCACTGCAGTTTCGTCCTGTATTCCGTAACATGTAAGCGTCTTCTCGGAGCGTCGCTCATATGGGCATGTGCTACGGTAAAATATGATAAATAGTCTGATAGAGCCGTCGCTCATATGGGCATTTGCTACGGTAGCGACGATAAATAGACTCAAATAAACATTATCTCGATTTACATGAAGGAATAAGAAGTGTGAATGCGATATTGCAATAAAGCCGGGTGCCAAAAAGTAGGCTTTATTTATTGGTTCAAATAGAAAGGAAAATGACGAATTGATTGAATGCGGTTTACGCAAATTTTAACACTTTTTCCGGTTATATCAAGGCGAATATCGCTTAATTATGTTTTTTTTATTTTGATACTAATTCTAGGCTGGGGGTCTGAATGCTTTGTCCAATGACATACCCACGAGCCCTGAGGCGCGGTTTCGAACCCGCAACCGTATACTTCTCGCGGATGACTCAACCGAACCACACAGGACCATATGGAATGTGACTGGTAGGCTAATCAGATACGCGTATTATTGGTATAAAGGTGACTCTATGGTCACGTGATTCTTAATCAATTCTTCGATTTCTCATGCTGATTCAAAGTATTACTTCATAGTTCATGAATATAGATCCGATTAATGAGGAATCTTTTTAAAATCTTGGTGAAGATTTTTAACACAAGTGATTTTTCACACCAACTATCCCCATTCCAGCACAATTATGTTTTTGAGTCAAGACACACACACCCCCCACCACCCAAAAAAAAAAAAAAAAAAAAAACTTGAAGAAATTATGGAAATTATGGAAATGTCTACTACCCCAAAAGGAAGCTTTTTGAAATTTTATAAAAAAAACCTGTCATCTGCAACTTATTTGAATTAAGACCAGTCTAAATTTTTGTTTTACGGGAATGGGTCAAACTATAGTCTCCAACAAGGCCATTGATTGATTGAATGGGGTGTAACGACTTTTTTAAAACAGTATTTCAGTCATATCGCGGCGCATCCTTTCCTAGCCCCCAGATGCTATCCCACTTAGGTTTACCCATTGGTGAGAGACAAATGTCGAAAAGGAAATGAGCCGCCGCCGGGGATCGAACCCATGACGTCTGATGCGCTACCGACTGCGCTATGACGGTGGCATTCCAACAAGGTCAACCTGTAAACATAAGCAAACAAAAATCACTCACGTCACTGTAGCACATGATCAAGTATAAAGTATTATGTTCCGTCACGCGAACCTCGTGCAAACTTCGTTAAAACAAATATCAAAAATATGGATGCAACATGGGTAAATTATAGGTGCTTTTTTTTTTATAAATTAACCCATTACCTTGTGATGAAATTTTAAACTGGTAGAAATTTATAGAAGTCGAAGAAATTATTTTTTGCTAATGATATCTTAAAAATCCATATCTTTTATGGAAAGAAATTGTTTGAAAAAAGCAATTCTTTCATTTTTCTACAATGTTTTTCAAAAGGCCTTTCTCTATAAAACCGGGATTGTGAAGGAATGGGTTAAGAATAGGTTTTAAAAAATCCAATTCCCACACAATGACGTATTATGATGCCCGGTAAAAAATGGGAAAACGTAAAAAGAACAAGCATTTTATTCATTTTTCACATTTTTTTTTTACCCGGAAAGTCGATAAAAATGAACTTTGTATTTTCGTCTGCAATTTTATTCAATTTGGACCAGACTAAAATTTTGCCATCTGGTAACGGGTTAAAGGGTGAACAGTTTCGATCCTAGTCAGCGTTTTCAGTGCTAGCAGACCGATCCGGGTTAATACTTCGCACACCTCCATTGAAGTCCATTTTCGCTTGACGGTTTTACTGATTGAATTGAGGTTTAACGGCTCTTTTAACAGTATTTTAGTCATATTGCGACCGCTGGAGCACCTAACTATTGATTCTTGGCATTTTTCACACCAGCACTACCACTACATCCTTTCCGATGTCTCCGGCTACTCACCCCACTAAGGTTTACGATTATCCACCCCTTGGTGGGAGACAAATGCCAGTAAGAATATTCGACGCGACCGAAGATCAAACCCGGGACCTCATGACTAGGAGTCCGACGAGCTACTACTGAGCTAAGGCCGCGACCTTCGGTTAGAGGTAACACGTGAATAAAATGAGATAGGGTCTAGAAAATCAGAATACTCGTATAGGAAGACAAAAAAAAATTTCGTCGGTGTGATTTTAAAACCCCGTAACTACAACTTTAATCAAGCCGTATAGTTATGAGGTTTCAGAAGTACACCGGCGATTTCAAGTTTAGAAAACCAACAAAAGCTACAATATGAGATCCCAACAGTCTGACCTGGGTCTACATTTTGTGCAACATTACAATTGTCATTTGTAGTGTTAATTTTGGCTCGTTGTCACGCTGATATCATTATACGGAAAGTGTCGGCCCTGGCTATCCTGCGCAATCCATGCATGCTGACCAGAATCAACACCTGTCTGATTTACAAGAAGATTATTATGATCTATTGGGGATCAAAAGTATATAAATCATCCAATAACCAAGGTCTTATTTAGCTATTGGAAGGCATCATTTTACCACGTGGGAGGATAAGGGTTATAAAACTTGTATATAACAGGACACCCCTCACCACGGGTCTTACACGAACATCAGGCAATAGGAAACCACCATCGACTTTGACAACGTTCATCTTAAAACAATCCTGGATTGATATATCTCTTGGAATCAGAATTTATTATAAAACAAGGTTTGGTAATTATTCATAAAAAGGAAGGGTAGAAATAAGTTGTTACCAGCGAAAATGGAAATGAAATAACGTGAACAGTGACATATAGAAAATTGGAGTTTTTAGAAATTTTATATTTGAACTAAATTGTATTTAAGAAAAAAGCTTACTCTCTAGTGGTAATGGTTAGTTACTTAAAAGGAAGAACTTGTGAGACACTTTAAACAGTTATCGCACTTATTTGCATTTAATCAGATTTAGATTGAATCTAGGAGAGAAAAAAAAGGGACAGAAAATGAAAAGCAATATTGTTGTTCATATTATCATATTTGTCATAATTGTTGGATCAGTTTGTTCTTCTGTAATGTCAAGTTTAACAATCAGAAAATTGGACGATTGGATCGCGAAAAGATCACTTCAGAGACGAAGTTTCTTGAAAAGTTTTTGTGCAAGACGTTGTAACATTGGCAAAGGTGGTAATGTTTGTAAATGTAACGGATTCCACTTCGCTGGTAAAAGAACGGTCACTCCAAATGTTTTACTGACGGAAGAACAAGCACCGGCGTTTGGCGAAACTACGGCCAAAGAAGTGATATACAGAATGCTTGACGATTCGGATAGACTTCGAATGAAACAAGATGGCGCGAGCGAGGATGACGATTTGGTACAACGAAATTACGCACCAAACAACGAACCAGTTTATCCAACGTATATTGAACAACAAAGAACAAACAGGTTTGTACTTATACACTAAGCAAAGATTAAAACTTGTCATTCCGATTTTTTTCGACCAAATTTTTGATACTAGATATACTACAAGGATTCTTTTTGTGCATTAAGTCCACAAAACAGAAGTATACAAATTTCTAAGCCTCAGGGCGATATATATAAATACGTCAAAAAAGTAAGTGTACCCTCAAAATAAGATTCACACGATGATCAGGAGATAACACGTATGTTTTCATATAAGCTGTGTCTGTCCTCGTGTATCATAGAACATTTCGTTGGTTCAGCGCGAAAAAGTTGTAACTGCCTATTTGTTTCTGGGCAATTAGAACTGTTTCCCGCTGAACCATCTATTTGTGAACACTTTCTGAGGAAGGCGTTTTCATTGTTGAACAAGGGTACGTTCAAGTAGCCCCAACGTCTGAGTTAGAATGACTTGCTGACGGACACGGCGGCTTAGCTCGTGCCTGATATGCTCAGTCGGATTTAGGTCAGGGCTGCGTTAGTATCAGTCTAAGACTTCAATACTGACACTTCTAAAAAACTCTTGCGTTAGAAATATTATGTGTGGCCTAGCATTATTGCGCTGAAACATAAGATCAGGACCGTGCGTCTGCAAAAGGGGAGCAAAAAGGGTTGTAAAATCTGGTCCCTGTACTGGTAAGCGGTTCAGTTGCCTTGACCAACAAGAGGAGAACGTCTTTAAGCACAAAACATCCAAAATACCACATGACTTTCACCACCAAATCCTTCTATCCCTCTCTTTGACACATGCTTGAGCATGATATTCTCCAGGCCTGCGGTACAAACCTACTCTGTCATCAGCTTACCGTAATGTGGATCGCCAGTCCTCACTATTGACAATCTAGTTACCTTTGATTGGACCGTAGGTGCCGTGTTGCCAAAACTGTTTTGATACGGTATAAGAATCAGTCCATTATGCGGCCTTCGAGATTGAAGTCCAGTTGCTCAAAAACGACTCCTAACGGTTTGGGCTGTAACCGTTACACCAAACATATCTCTACTTTTAAAACTTGCTGACGTAAATGTTTGTTGGAGATTTCGAAGTCCTATGTGATGTAAGAAGTACAGGTACGGGTCTCGGCCGGTCAGCAACTGACCCGGTTTGGTGTACACGAATTATCAAATTGATCACTGTTTGAGAAATTCAGTGCTCTAGCAAAAGACCGACAGACCCACTAGTTCTAAGCCTTCCAGTGGCCCCTTAATTTAAGTCGTGGTATTTCCACGATAGTGTCAATGACGAATATTCAATTCACTTTTTCTCTTTAGCTTAAGCTTACCCGCTAAGTTAATGCCAAACGACATCAAGGTTTATGGTATACACGTGCAATAGTTACTTCCCGTTTTTTCACATTACACGGAAACGGAAAGCATGCGTTCTTATAATTACATTTGTACTAAGATTTTATGCAATCCCACGTTTCTCATTTACTATGTCAGAACTTAGAACGTTTATTTATTACGCAGAACAAAAATATGAGAAACTTCAATAGTGTAAAATTTTCATTCTGGGCAGTATATTTGTTAACATATTTTACCAGAAAAAATCCGGTAAGTTTCGATAAAACCAAAAATCTAAAGTTTGTTTTATTCCGATTGGGATGGGTGGGTGTTTAAATACTTAAATCAACTTGTCCACAAACAGTTATCATAGTCAAACTGTAAGCACATTATTCCAAGATTAATCGCGCCGTCCGATCTGTAATATATGAAGCATAGTGTAACTGTTATAGCCTGAATTGAGATTTAACCCGTTCACACACTATGGCGCTTTTTGATCCTTTTCAAGAGTAACAATTGAGAAAACATTGTGCAAATAAAGAAATTGCTTGTGAGAAGCAATTTCTTCATTTTACACAATGTATTCTACTCGGAAAGTTGAAAAAAATCTAAATTTTCATAAACTTTAATAAAATGTCGTCTGCAACTCCTTTCTGGTAATTAGTTAAACAAAATCGTGCCGTGACCATAGCCAAGAGGTAGTCCATAGTCATGGGGTCGCGGCGAATATCCTTTCTGACATTTGTCTCCAACCAATGGGTGGATAATCGCAAAAAAGTGGGATGAGAGGCTGGAGGGTCGGAAAGGATGTAGTGGTAGTACTTGTGTGAGAAATACCAGGAACCCATTGTTACGAGCTCTATCCCCCGCGATATGACTGAGATACTGTTAAAAGTGGCGTTAATTCCAATTCAATCAATCAATTGATTAAAAAAAATCGGTACGTCGTATCTTTGGGGTAAACTTAGGCAATATTCACATCAGACCCATTTTACAGGGGATCACTGAAATACGTTTGTCTGTTTATTTTTTCTTACAATTGTTTAGATGTTTACAAGTTTTTATAGTTCACCATGGATAAAATTTCCCTTGTTTACAAACAAATACCTTTAAAATCATAAAATTGGCGACTGGGTTTCTATAAACTAACAGCGTATATCAGTCACTTATAAGGTACTTTCAGTTTATAATCTTTAAAACTTTTTAACCCAATTTTATATGAGTGCAGACGCGAGTCTATATTCGACAGATAACAGATTATCGCCATTTGAATATACATGTACTTCTCTGGTCTGATTTTTGTTTGCAAGTCCAACGTATACGAAATTATGTATTATCTAATTTCTATGTAAGCTATAAACATACGAAGATTGATTAACCCATTACCTCACAATTATGCATTATTATGCGCTAAGAAAATTTATTTGTAGGAAAAACTGTGAGAAAAAAAGAAATTGCTTGTCACAAGCAATTTCTTCTTTTCTCACAGTGTTTTCTATCCCATCTTACAATGACTGAACTGACGCCTGCGTCTTAAATTTTGTCGTCTGGCTATGCTGAATAAAAAGTTGTATAAATTTAAATTGAAAGTTATAATATTTCAACTTTCATAGTCATTAAGTACCTGCTTCTTATATATTCTATCATATATACATCAAACTTCTTCGCGGCCATTGGTTCGCCTTGAAAGAGCCTCTTGAACAGATTTTCATGAAAATTTAATTTAGGAAAACTATCTACTTTTCTAACAGTTATTATTGTCATTTTCACACTAGATATTCTTTCTTCGAATTCAATCTACTAAATTCACCATGAATTTAATGCAATATGATTATTCCCTATGCCATATTTTTAGACATCGGAAACATCGGAATTTATTGAGTGAGGCTTCGGATGTAACGACTGTATTGCCAGCGGAAACCAATGACATAATTGATACGTCATGGAAAATAAGGCAATATTTCGATGCAATCGACAGATAACGTATTTTCTCACGATGAATTCCGGTGCCATTCGGATTTTACTAGGCAGTCTTATTTTGCGTCTGGTAACTCGAAATATTGTTGCTTTTTTTTTCTTTTTTAAAGTAATAAACGGTCATTTCATTTAAGAGATGAAGAGAATATTTTTTGTTTTCATGGAGGTATGAACCAAAAACCTAATCACACTGTATGAATACGCGAAGCGGATTCATACATTGTGTGATTAGGTTTTTCGGTTCATACCTCCATGAAAACAAAAAATATTATCTTCATTTCTTATAATTTAATAGCATCGAGCGAAAAATGCAACAACTTAACAAATTTTGATACCTTTTTGTAGTGAACTATTTTGTGCGGAAGCATTCAAAATGGCTGCGTACTCAAAGTTTTGTTCATGGAGGTATGAATTAAATTTTTCGACCAATCAGATCGCTCGTTTTTGATAGACGAAACTAACAATTAAATTATTACAAAATCATCTTAATCACCTTCTTACAAATGTCTGAAAGCATTACTGTAAGAAAATTTAGACCCTTTTTGTTTCTTTCATAATCTGTGCAAGAGCATCTTCAACTGGACATAAATGTTCAAGTACATCTTCTGATGATTCCTAAGTTAGATACCCCAGAAAACCCTACAGCCGGCTATTTACGTTCTTCTGATTGTTTTGTTTCTTAGTTAAAAAACATTTTCATTGACTTCGTCAAAATAGCTCTTACATTTTACGTTGGTTCCATATTACAAGCCCGTTTGTTTCAGTACTTTTGCTTTTAAGTATGCCATAGATGAACTAATAATCTTTGTGGGAAGATTAGCAAAAGTAAAGTTACGCCTATTTCACTCGAATAAACATTCAATACATAATATTGAATTTATATTTTATAATTATGACTAACTCTGATATTTTATATGGCACATTCTTAGTAGTTTTTAGTCTTCTACCGGAGAAGCTGGAGGGGACATTAGGTTTGCACTGCGTCCGTCTGTTCGACGTCTGTCCGTCGGTCTATCAGTCCTGTAAATCAGTTTGCATGACTTTTTTCTAAACGATGGCAGGCATTGGGCTGATTTTTGGTATATGAGTCCGCATTAATGAGTTACAGAACAAGTTCGAGTTGCGTTCCGGTCCATTGATTTTTGAGAAAGATACAGATGCTGTACTTAGAGAATATCTGGGAAAGGATAATAGGGATTCCTTCACAATAAAGTTCTTAATTCTTGAATTCGCTTCACACTTGAAATGAAATGTGATACACAGCTTCTGTCTTTTATCTTAATACTTTACTTTTGATGCATAATTTCATACCCCCCCCCCCTAAAAAAATACCTGGTTTAAAGAGAAAAATTAGACCTCAAGACAGATACAACAGTAAGACTTTGAAGGAGGTTATTTACTATCAAAAAGATATCTTTCTGGAGAGATATATATCAAGCCGGTAGTGGACTTGGTATTGCTTTGCAATACTTCAGAATGCTTTTTGTATTAAAGTCACAAAGACGTCTTCTATGTCAAAGACTTTTAATCAACACAGCTCAGAGCGGTTTTGGCCAATCATACCACGTGTTGATATATGTGAAGTTTTACATCCAAAAGATAAGAAAAAGTCATCGCAAATTTTGTCAATACTTTCCTGTACAAACCCTGGATTTTACGCCTCTGTGATTCTATACTTTAGAAAACATTGTGGAAAAAGGAGAAATTGCTTGAAACAAGCAAATTCTCCTTTTTTCCACAAAGTTTTCTACCACATCGAATGGATTCATTTCAAACTGCATCCAAATGTCATTGTCGTATGTAACCTCATTCAATTTGGGTCAGCCTAAAATTTAAAAAAAAAAAATAAAAAGAGAAAGGGTTGATAAGTGTTGACTTCTGTAAATGGTGTTTTAACCAAACGTGAAATAGCTGACAAATTGACGGCACAAAACCTCAACGTTCCATGACTTGTCTCTGGCGTACACCTTTGTGTTCGATAAGATGACTATAATTAGAAAAGTAGCTGACTTCACCGCCTTTCATCATTAATTAAGAAACACGCGCATTATTGATGCGAACTTTTTTGGTTGAGGGGAGTTCTACGATTACACAGATTAATCCTTTTCGGTTTTTTTTGAAATTGTAGACTGACCCAGTTTAGAGGACTCTACAGATTACCATGAAAATTGAGTGCAATTTGAAACGAAAACATACTATGTTGTTGAAAAAAGTGTGAGAAAAGAAGAAATTGCTTGTTTCAAACAATGTGTTTCTTTTTTTCACAATATTTTCTTAACCCATTTCCCCACGACCAAATTTTAGACTGGTCCGAATTGAAGCAATTTGCGGACGACAATTTCAAGTTGGTGGAATTAGAAAATGTTTGCCTTTTAGGGTAGAAAACATTGTGGACATTGAAGAAGTTGCTTGTTACAAGCAATTTTTGTATTGTCCACCATGCTTTCAAAGGCATTTTTTCGATGTGCTTCAAAAAAGCGGCGGGATTGCGTTGGAATGGGTTAAGTAAAAAATCACATGGACATTTAAACCAGTGACTGGACAGGAAAGGGTTAAATGTAACTCTTAGCTGCTTCTTTTGAAATAACACTATATCTAGTTTGCCGTAAGACCACGTCAAGTTACTTATCCCGTGGGCGGACTAACTGATCTAACTATATATGGACGTCCCGCGTATACTATGCCGTAAGCCTGACACACGGTAGTTTGGGGTCTGTTTCATTAATTATTCAAGCCTATTGCGCCTAAGGTACAAACTGAGTCGCCGTTAACAACAAATGGCGACGAGTGGCCATGAATACAGGTCACATGGGTCTTTTCAGGCAAGGAAACTTTGATCAAAAAAGCAAATAATTAATCATGACCATCTTTGAAACAATGAAATTGATATTAACAATAACTGTACAAGTTATTTTAGCAATACATAAAATGCGTATTAACCCATTACCAGGTGCCAAATTTTTAGACTGGTCCAAATGGATGGAAATTGTAGACGACAGCTATCAGTTAGTGAAATTTAAAAAAACCCAGCTGTCTTCTGGAGTAAAACATTGTGGATTATTTAGAAATTGCTTTTAATAAGCAATTTCTTCATTTTCACCAGTGGTTTCGGAAGATTATTTCTTGAGAGGCGTCCAAAAGCGGTACTTTGTGGGAATGTGTTAATCATAATCAGATCAAAGAGGGGGGCTACATTTTAGAAAAAAATGTATATCGAAGACATTTTTCAGCGAATCAGTTTCAGCGTGATATAGCAAAACATAGAATAGGTTATCAAATATTGCTTAACCCCTTACCATGCGACACAATTTTAGACTAGTCCAAATTGAAAGAGTTGCCAGATGATAAATTCGAGCGTTGTGTGTATGTGTGTGTGTGTGTGGCGTGTGTTACATCTTCACAGTACTTTTTATTACATTGATTTTGACCAATTCAAAATTGTCATGTCCTAAAATGATGCCATGGTATAAGCTGCGCGTTGAAGTTTCCCTTTTATCGCTTGTTTAACCCTTTCCTGTTTTTCGAAATCTTAGACTGGTCCAATTATCAGATGACAATTAAAAGTGGGTGCAATTTGAAAAGTAACCAACCTACTGGTTAGAAAATATTGTTGGAAAAGAAGAAATTGCTTGTCCTAAGCAAATTCTTCTTTTCCTCAATGTTTTCTCAAGTATAAAATCACAGGGACGTAAAAACAAGAGATTTTACAGGAAATGATTGGACAGATATGTTGCACTTGAACTCGTAACTTCGTAACTTTTCGTCGTAACTTCAGCTTTTTCAAACTTTGGTTACGGCTTTTAGGTCGCCAACCAATCATTTTACCTTTTTGCTACAGGTTCCATACCATAAACCTTGCCGAATAACGCCGTTTTAACACTTAAGTCATACTAACTGTCAGAGCTAAGATGGGTTTGTTTGTTTGTTTGTTTGTTTGAATGGGGATCAACGCCACTTTAACGGTGTATCAGTCATTTCGCGGAGACTGGAGTATCTAACCATTGATTACTGGTGTTTCTCACAGCAAAACTACCACTACATCCTTTCCGAACCTCTATCTGCTCATCCCACTTAGGCTTACGATTATCCACCCATTAATGGGAGACATATGTCGGAGCGGATATTATGCCCTGACCGGTGATCGAACCCTGGACCTCAAAATAAAGAGTCCGCGTCCCAGCTCAGTTTGATTGGCCAATGATCGGTAATTAGTCTAGCTAGAGATTATCTAC
The DNA here is from genome assembly GCA_946902895.1 of Fragum fragum. Lineage (NCBI taxonomy): Eukaryota > Metazoa > Mollusca > Bivalvia > Cardiida > Cardiidae > Fragum > Fragum fragum. The sequence goes on from OX336372.1 coordinate 15,552,808, forward strand.
ACTTTTAATGTCGCGAGTAGACCTATACGATGATATTGATCTATTGTCAATCTACTTTGATTACAAATGATAAAATGGGGTGTTTTACGAGGGGTCTGCAAGTCAATCCATATACAGTGTCCCTCGAGTCCAATCATTCTGGTAAATCTAAAAGGGGAGACTGTAGGTTTACAATCACAATGTCCCGGCCGCGTAAAGTAGGCTTTCAAGTAAGTGTGGAAATTGATTAACTATTGAAAATACCAATACTGTTTGATAGAAATATTGATTATGAAAATAAATAATTACATTCGACACGATTTCCTATGCATAACATAACATAACATAGCATTTTATTTCCTTTGCATAACATAACATAAAATAAAATAACATAAAATAACATTTTATTCAGCACAAACAGCACAAATGTGTTTATAGCTTATAAAGAAATTGACGGATTACGATTTGTGAATTAAAGTAGAAAAACGACCAATCAAATAATTCGTTTTGACCGGAAGTGAAATTTGAACTCTACAGTTGGCCGACATTTTTTTGAAGAATATGAGTTTGTTTATAGACTTAAAGGTCGTAACTACAGCTTATTCAAACTGTACTTCAGATGTTTAGGTCGCAAACCAACCACTTTACAGTTTTGTTAAATGGTTATGGCCATAATTTTTTTTTAAAGTAACGCCGTAAAATACCAAAGCGGGAGTTTCTGTTGCAGTCAGTAGGCGTGGCCAGCGCAGTAAGTAGGCAGGGCCACTGATTGGTCAATTAGATGATACATACATTCGTTCACTATCCTTTATAGGATTTACTATCCTTTTGAGCATTTCCCTCCACAGTTTTGTTGTTGTTGTTAATCAAACTCTATACGCATGTTTGTATCATTTCATCATTTACAGTAATTATTTTCATAATAGCGAAGGCAACATTGTAAAAAAGACTATTCAGGTATTCTAATTTGAAAATGTCTTAATGTTCTACCTTCATGAAATAAAGCTGTTATTATTATTATTATTATTACACAAAGTTGAAAGGCTTGATCTTACAAGCAAAAGTCTTGCAATGGAAGTACAATTAAAAAAATAAGAAAAAATATAAATAAAAAAAAAAAAAAAATAAACAAGTAAGAGAAAAATATGTTGATTCTCGGAGATTATTATATGTTACATTATTCCTCGATTTATGCTTTGTTAAGAAAATATATAAATTTTGCAAAATTATTCAAAATTTTGGTAGATGTAGTTCAAATTTACTTGTTGACGGTCATCTACATTTAACGTTTAGCCGATGCCAATCAAAGGATTTATTGATCAAGGAAGTTAAAGGTGAAAACAACGATTTTAACATAAAAGTATTTGTTTGTCTGGCGACTTAACCCATTACCAGACGACAAAATTGAAAGGGGATCCAGACGCTTATCCAAAATTTTGAGGTTAATTTTTTCACTTTTCTGGGTAAAAAACGTTTTGGAAAATGAAGAAATTGCTGGTAATTAAGTTGTAGTTACAATATTTAAGTCGCCAAATCAACAAATATACTTAACAAAAACGTCGACCTATGCTGGTTTCAGTGTTCACCTCCGGTTTAAATAAAGTATCTAAGTTGATTGATTCTTTGATTGAAAGTCGTTACTGGCCAATTGCATTGCCTTGTAATATGCGTTTTTTCTTTCTTTCTTTTTTTCTTAATAATTCTGTTAACTATGTTATTAAAGAGATGAAAAGAATATTTTTTGTTTTCATGGAGGTATGATCCGTAAAAAACTAATCACACTGTATGAATACTCCATGAAAACAAAAAATATTAATTTCCTATAATTCAATAACATCGAGCGAAAAAAGCAAAAACTTAACAATTTTTGATACTTTTTTGTTTTGAACTATTTTGCGCGGAAACATTCAAAATCGCTGCGTGCTCAAACTTTTGTTCATGGAGTTATGAATAATTTTTTTCGACCAATCATAACGCCCGATTGTGATAGACGAAACTGAAAATTAAATCATAATGCGATAGGCTATTTTTTAATCACACCCCTTCCCTTAGAGTGTCGTCAGCTATTTTTTTTTTAATTCGACAAAGTATAAATATTGTCGTCTGGACTATTTGCTGAAATAAATATTGAATGTTTTATTTTCAGATTTGGTCCCGTGTTGGACCTTCTTTTACGGACTTACAAGTACAGTGAAGACCAGTAGTACAACTTTGACGTCATTTCCTGGATGCGCACGTAACATCTCAACTTCTACGAGGGATAGGGCTTTAGTAACGCTTTCGAATCATTTTATTGTGGACAATAACTACATATCATCTTGGATCAGTCATTTCCGTGTCGGAACTAATCTATTCATGAAACATTAATATATACTACATTTTGGTGATTATTTTCTAAATAAGTTATCAAAACATATCCCTTTAACTGTCATCGTTTCTTCTTCTGGAATTTCCCTTTTTACAGACACACAACTCCTTTTATTGGCAACGTGACGAGATATGGAACATAAAAACCATCGGATACTGTAATTATTTCTATTTTTCAGACTTACGAATACTAACTGAATACAATCTTGTTTACCCTATAACGATTTGACTGATTTCTTTTGCACATCCCTCAGTTTTAGTCCAATCTCATTTACCGTACACCGATGAAAAGCTATGATGAAAAGCAAAATTTAACTACGGAAATGTCTTATTATAACTTATAAAATTACAAGACGTTGCACAACGCTAAATCAAATGTGTTTCTGAAAAGCAATTATGAATATCTATTGTAGACATCGAAGTTAATGGAGAAATTGCAATTTCTTCCTTTACCATGACATTTTCTGCAATATAGTATCACACAATAGCCCGATATATATGTAAAAGGGTTTTCCAAATAAGATATCGATGAACATATAGGCAGTTACATCTGTTTCGCGCTGAACCATCGATATAGGGAATATAATCATATAGTTGTGATACTTAACCTTAAGTTGGATTCGAGTCTAGAAGGAAAATTTTGATCGTTCACTAGACCGAATGAAATATCAATTTTTCCTCTCTGACGAGAATACAATGCAAGGTTTTGTATCACTACTGCATCATAGTATTCCATTTCTTATATACTAACAAATTTTAAAAACAATTAAGAGATGAAGAAAATATTTTTTGTTTTCATAAAGGTATGAACCGAAAAACCAAATCACAATGTATGAATACGCGAAGCGGATTCATACATTGTGTGATTAGGTTTTTCGGTTCATACCTCCATGAAAACAAAAAATATTCTCTTCATTTCTTATAATTTAATAGCATCGGGCGAAAAAACTAAAAGCTTTACAAATTTTGATACCTTTTTGTATCGGACTATTTTGTGCGGAAGCAAACAAAATCGCTGCGTGCTCAAATTTTGTTCATGGAGTTATGATTTTTTTTTCGACCAATCAGAACGCTCGTTTCTGATAGACGAAACTAAAAATTAAATTATAGAAGCGTAAAGAAACAAACTTTTAAAGCAACACTTTTAAAAATCTGTATAACGTATTATTGGCATGACGTCATTTTTCCTGGAATATTACGTCATCTAACCATATCGTATCAGTACATTATACGTATGATACGATTTTTTTCTTCGAGTCCTATTTTCTCCTGCGTGTAATGATGAATGTATCTTTTAACGAAATTTGGTATGTGTATAAAGAATCGTTCCAATCCACAAGTAAAGCATAAAACATGCTCAATTTGGTTGCACTATTTTTAAACTGAAATTGCACCCGCAAATTTGTCCTGTCAATCGGTATCAAATTTTTCTTTTTGTTGGAATAACTCAAAACAGATTTACAATTATTTTATGATTAAAAATACCACACTGTCTTAAGCCCTGGATTCGGGATGTCAAGAGATTGAACCAATCATAGTAAATGTTACCCTGCTTGGTTCGTATATACTTAAAAAAACACACACACAAAACCCGGGTTTAACATCACAATTTTAGACTGGTCCATTTGAAAGAGGTTTCAGACGACAAAACAAAATTGCTTTGAAATAAAAATGAGGACCTTATGAAGTAGAAGACATTGTGAGAAAAGAAGAAATTGCTTGTGACAAGCAATTTCTTATTTCTAATTTTTTTTTTTTGGGGGGGGGGGTGGCTATATTTCTTCAGCGCATGAAAATGAGGTATTGTGTGGTCATGGTTTAAAGAGGAAAGTGACCACTAAAATGTTGTAATCGGAAAACCCTGCCTCGTCTTTTTATTAAGTACATGTACATGTGCTCTTATATTTTTTTTTTTTTTGGGGGGGGGGGACTGCTGACTTAGATGGTGTAGAACTTGCTTTTTGACACCGAGAATTCGTCATTTACTATCTAATCCCTTCCAGTACAATCCCGTATTTTAACGTTAATGTTATATAGTACACGAAAAAAGTATTGAGATAAAAGAAGAAAGTGTTTTTAAAAATAATCTCTCCTTTTTTAACAATACTTGTACCGCACAGGACGGCTACTGTTTGAATATATTTTAATAACATCGGCTATCCTTTTGAATTTGATTAAGTCTAAAATTTTAATCGTTGCTATACTGAACCCGGAATTTCCGGTTTTAGCAGGAGGAGACATAAGTGCAGTCTGATCTTAGTCTACACCTACTGTCTGACTTTTTGAAACCAGATTTGTTTATGAAATTAATTTTTAAAAGAAGTATTGACAACTGAACATCAAGTACGACAAGTGCTTTAAGCCCTTTGATTTTTATACAATTTATGAAAAGGATTTTATTCAGCATGACAAGGGTAAAAATTTGAAAAAAAAAAAAAAATAAAAAAATAAATAATAATAATCAATAAATAAACAGTAAAGGGTTATAATAATCTTTGTTGACGCCACCTTTCACCTCCGATTTAACATGGTTTATAATCCAACCTTGCTTTGTTAGCTTGGCTGTTTTCGGAGAAATCCAGAGGTATTGCTATAGCCAGGAAGTCGTCTGCATCCGTGACTGCGTTCATAACTTTGTCGTCCGAACACTTTTACATTTTACAATATCTCTGGTATAACTGAATACATTCACTTACATGTTCATTATCATAAGAGCAATCTTTACAAAAAAGGGTAATAACTCTAAATGCATTTTTTGAATAAAATATCCCCCTTTGTAAACTCAGTAATTTTACTCAAAATCTAGAGAATAGTCGAGTGTTAGAATCCGCGTGTGGTGCTCTTTCTTTTATATACAACGCCGTCGTCTTAAGATCCTTGCACAAAACTTTCTGTTCTTCATTTATAATTATAACAATAGCAATAACTTTACTTGTAGAAGGCAACATATCATGACAAAGCTTATTCTCAACACGGCCTTTTAACAATTAATCATACAATATGTGTTGACTAATTGCACACAAACACACACACGCACACGCACACACACACACACACACACATACACATACATTCTAGCACATTAAAATCTAACATTTCTCATGTACTAAAATCTAAAAAACATCTATGAACTAAAACACATACTCTAATGAATCGAGTTAGTGGCAGATACCCAAAAGCAATATTAGATAAAAAGAACCAAAAGTTTTGTTGTTTGCGAGTAATAGAAAATGTTTTAATTTTCTTTTAGAATTTAGCAAGGCTTGGTTGATTTCTGTTGATATCAACAGGCATGTCATTTCAGGCACATACGCTGTAGTAAAATACTTTTTTTGGGTTATTTTGGTTCAAACTAGACCATTTTTTTAGTCTGAGAGCTTAGAGAATAAACTCAGTTCCTTAAAAAACAAATTCGGTTAAACAGTTTATCTGGGACATTGATATTAAACGTTTTGTAGATAAGTATTGCAGCATGGTAATCGCACCTGTTCAGAAAAGAGAGCCAAGATAATTCTTTGAATAATTCAGTTGATGATAATTTTGAAGGTTTTGCAAGTATAAGTCTAGTGCATTTTTTTAAGGATAGAAACTTCAGTAACATAACTCGTTTTACCTTTTATTCCTAAATTATACAACTCGAGTATATAATTGGCAATATATACAAAATGTAAACAAGAGGGCCATCATGTCCCTTTATCGTTCACTTGAGTGACTTTTATTACATTTCAGAAGACAGGGTTCACTAGAAACATGGTGGTGAATCAAATGTTTTTGGTGATGTCAGAGCTGTGACGACACAAAAATAATCGTACCTTGGCAATAAAAACGTTTTAATTTATTAGGTGGTTTCCTTGCTTGAAAAATTCTTTCTCTCTAGAGTTGGATTTGAACACCCAGTGGTGAAAAGTCTCTAGTTAATAGTTAATCATTCACTTGCACCACATCGACATCCTGCCTTAGACAGACGGTGCACAAGTATACTATTGTAACGTACAGTTGAGATGATTGACACCGTAAATAAACATTCTGAATCGTCATTTCTGCCAATGTAAATGGTAACACTTTTCTTTCGCCAAAGATCAAATCCAAGTCACAGGGGGCAGTTACGTATGCTGGATATTATCTAAAATAATCCAAAAGTCAAACCAGGCCTGATTACAGACAAGGGATACAACTCACAATTCCAATGATCACACCCGTTGCTGTTTTAAACGCTTAAAGTACAATTCTATGTATATACATTTTACATTTGTGCATATTCGTCATACATATAATCATTTGTAACCTTGACTCATACGGCTTTCAAAGTACAATAACCATTCTTATAGAAATACACCCCAATTTTTCTAGTTTGTTGAGCAGTAACACCTTCACTTTTCATCAGTAAAAAGCAAATCCCAGACAAGCCACCCATTTCTACTATGCATAGAGCAAAGGTAAACAATAAATTATTTACATTTTCCATCTAAGTTTTCTCCTTTAAAATTTGTAAAAAAGAGTAATAGAAATTAGTAGAACAGCACTGGTTTTGGACGAAACTTTATTTATTATGAAATATTGCTTTACACGGACAAATTACGAGGGTGAGTCAATAAATAAGCAGCCTATCCCATTTCCGATTGACCGAAACGGCCACAATTTCCCCGCTTTGTTGCAATACATGTTTTAGGCCTCGGGGCAAAATTACACCCGTATCGGCTCATTTATCGATAAGATACTGAATGTCAAACATGGCTAGTAATGCAACGGCGTGTTTTTCGTCTAAATTGGAGTACCGTTCAGTAATTCGGAACTTGTATTTGAAAGGGAAAAGGGGTAAGGAAATCCATGGCGAGTTGGTCGATGTATATGGGTCTTCTGCACCATCGTATGCTCAGGTTAAATTCTGGGTCGGTGAATTTAAACGTGGTAGAACGTCTTTAGAAGATGATACCAGGTCCGGACGCCCACTAGATGCCACCGATGAAGAAATGAGTAAAAAGGTGCAGGACCTAGTATACTCTGATAGGCGAATTCAGGTGGAAGAAATAGCGAAGGCATTAGGCATATCACATGGTAGCGTTTCAACCATCTTGCACGATCGCTTAGGTATGCGCAAGCTAACAGCTCGTTGGGCCCCCAAGTCCCTTAGCGACGAGCAAATGGCAACCAGGGCATCAGTATCTAGCGCCTTGTTGAAGCGGTTTAAGTCGAAGGAAGAAGATTTTCTTTTGCGTCTTGTAACTGTAGATGAGACTTGGGTCCATTATTATGAACCAGAGAATAAATCTCAGAGTCGTCAATGGGTAGGGCCTGGGTCTCCAAGGCCAAAAAAGTTCAAGACGCAACCTTCTGCTGGCAAGGTGATGGCCACTGTATTTTGGGACACAAAAGGCGTTATCATGTTAGACTTTCTACCGAAGAAAAGTACAATATCTGGTGCGTACTATGCTAACTTGCTCGACCAACTGAGAACTGCAATTCGTGAAAAACGCCGAGGTATACTCTCTAAAGGGGTTCTGCTCCAACAGAATAACGCAAGAGTCCACACTTGCAAAGTTGCAATGGATGCTGTTGAGCGAAATGGAATACCACATCCTGCCTATTCTCCAGACTTAGCTCCTAGTGACTTCTTCCTATTCCCAAACTTGAAAAAAAGATATCCATGGACGTCATTTCCGGTCCGATGAAGAAGTCGTGGCGGCAGTTGAGGAGTGGGTCAACGGAAAGGAGCCTGACTTCCTTAGTTCTGGACTGATGGCACTGGAACACCGATGGTCTAAATGTCTCATTCTGGAGGGCAACTACATCGAAAAAGAAGAGATCGATCTCGACCGAAAGTAGGTCAGGCTGGTTACTTATTGACTCACCCTCGTACCTAGGTAATCTGTAGCTTTATTTATATGGTAAATAAAGACCTCTGTTGCATTTTAAAGGCTTGCTAAACAAAAGCGCAATCCATCCCTGCTAAAAAAGTAATGCCATTTTGTAACATTTTTATTTGAATAAGATGTACAATTGTCGATCGATTTACCCTGATATAAAACTGTCTGAATTTTATTAAAGTTCCCAAAACTCTAAATTCTGGTTAAGAGTAAACCAATAATAAAACAGACCACAAAAACATTTAATTAAGTCAAATGGAGATGCAGACAACAATTCAAAGATTTTTTTATTGACTGATTGATTGAATGGGGTTTAACGCCACTTTTAACAGTATTTCAGTCATATCGCGGCGGCTGGAGCACCTAGCAATGGATTCCTGGTCTTTCTCACAGCATTACTACCACTACATCGTTTCCTAGCCTCAAGCTGCTATCCAACTTAGGTTTACGATTATCCAAGATTTTTTTTTTTGAAAGTTAAGTTGTATATAGTATAGAAAATAATTTGGGAAGTAAATTATTACAAGAGCTGTCTGCTATTTTCATTATTTCTCCCAAACATGCATTTTTAACTGGACAGAAAAGGAATTGTTTGGTAAATGGGTAACCCATTTCCACACAACAAAAATTTAGACCAGTCCAAACTGAAAGAAGGTGCAGACGACAAGTTCAATTGTTAAAATTTCTAAAAATCGTTGATCCTGTAGGTAGAAAATAATGTAGAAAAATGCAGAAATCGCTTGTTACAAGCAATTTCTGCATTTTTCACATTGTTTTCCTGAACTATTTCTTTGGTGCGTAAAAGGAGGGATTGTGTGTGAATGGGTTAAGGTATATCACACGACATTGCATTTAGAAATCCTCACTTTATCGCATAACAATATCTAGAAAATGAAACTGTCAAAATTCAACCGATATTTGTTGAGCAATGACAATAAGTAATGATTAATTTGCTTATGAACTGTATTTGGTGTCGTTTTTCGTGAATCAAGTCTCACATCGAACTACCCTCCCTTTCTCATTTCTCTGGCTTGTTTAACTCATTATAAAACGTTAAACTTTTAGAAAGGTCAAAATTGAAAGGGGTTACAGACGACAATTGAAAGTTCATGAAGTTTTAGATTTTGTTTCTGGGTAGAAAACATTGTGGAAAATGAAGAAATTGCTTGTTGCAAGCAATTTCTTCATTTTCGACAATGTTTTCCAAATTGTTTTCTTTAGGGGCGTCCAAACACGTCCCTGTGTGGGAATGGGTTAAGATTTTGGCTTCTATAATTACCGTGATTGAAAAAAAAAAAATCAATCGCGTAACCGCGCAAAAGTCTAAAAGTAGGTCGTAGAAATATAGCAAAATAAAACAATTGATCTATCAACATGATTCAAATCAAATGATTTTGGGCAGATGATGAGCGTCAGCTTTGATAGCTTAAGTTAACAGACAAATCTCAAAGATCAACGAGTGTAAACTGCCACTGGAGGCTCAACCACTAATCAGATGAATGCAAACACCATAAAAAGTAGTTCTTGTGTATTTTAAGAACATTACTAACTCTATTCAAATTGTAGTGCAGTCTTTCTTAAGCATGCTATTTAACCTATTCCCACTCAATTAGCATCTAAAAAAAAATGCTCTTGAAAACATTGTGGACATTGAAGAAATTGCTTGTAACAAGCAATTTCCTCAATGTCCACAATGTTTTCTTCCAAATTCGACTACTTTGAAATTGTCGTCTGCAACTTCTTTCAATTTGAATTAGTATAAGATTTTGACATGTTGTAATGGTTTAATTTACTCATACTATAGAGCTCATTTGCAATTAAAAGGCACCCGTAAAGATTTGCACCAGGCAGGCAGTTTTTGGAGGAGACCAGTTTGTAAAGAGGAAAGATAATAGAGCCTTTTCTCCCCATTTACATGTACTTCGATTTAATTACTTTTACACACAGAGCATCGTTAGATGGGAGTAAATCAATGAGTTCATTTTGATAGAAAGAAAAAACAACAACAAAAAACAAAACACACACACCAAAAAAAGAAAGGAAAACAAAACGAACAAAAACAAACAAGCAAAAGCAAAATTCATGAAATCTTTGGCTACTAGTGATTAAAGCATAAGTCGTTTCCAAGCCCTTAGATCTCGGCTCGCCGCCGTCATAGCGCAGATGGAAGCGCACCAGACCCCCGATCTTCAGTCATAGGATGTCATAGGTTCGATCCCCGGCGGCGGCACATAACCTTTCCGAACATTGTCTCTGACCAAAAGGGTGGATAATCGTAAGCATAAGTGGGATAGCAGCTGGAGGCTACGAAGGGAAGTTATGGTAGTACTGGTGGAAATACCAGGAATTCATTGTTAGGTGCTCCAGCCTCCGCGATATGACTGAAATACTCAGTAATTTTGACTTAATCTGGGTACGCACTTCTCAGTAAATTTGACTTAGTCTGGGTAGGCAGTTCTCAGTAATTTTGACTTAGTCTGGGTATGCATTTCTCAGTTATTTTGACTTAGTCTGGGTACGCATTTCTCAGTAATTTTGACTTAGTGTGGGTATGCATTTCTCAGTAATTTTGACTTAGTCTAGGTATGCATTTCTCAGTAATTTTGACTTAGTCTAGATACGCATTTCTCAGTAATTTTGACTTAATCTGGGTACGCATTTCTCAGTAAATTTGACTTAGTCTGGGTAGGCAGTTCTCAGTAATTTTGACTTAGTGTGGGTATGCACTTCTCTGTAATTTTGACTTAGTCTGGGTACGCATTTCTCAGTAATTTTGACTTAATCTGGGTACGCACTTCTCAGTAATTTTGACTTAGTCTGGGTACGCATTTCTCAGTAATTTTGACTTAGTCTTGGTACGCATTTCTCAGGAATTTTGACTAAGTCTGGGTACGCATTTCTCAGTAATTTTGATCATAGTGGCTACATCTAGCGTCCGGCGTCACCAATTGTTGTCAAGTCTCGAGTTCTTACAAAATAAATCTCTTCTTCTCGTGAACCCATTCGAACTAAATGACGCTTTTAGACGCCCAAAGAAAAAAAAGCTTTGGAAAACATCGTGGAAATGTAACAAGCAATTTCTTCATTATCCACAATTCTATCTTCGTACAAAGTCAGACTTTTTAAATTCCACCAATTTAAAATGTGTCGTCTGCAACTTCTTTCAATTTGGACCAGTCTAAAATTGTGTCGTCTGGTATTGGTTTAGTTCAGTAATTTTGTTTTACAAACCTATTAACCTGTCGGCCAATCTTTATGACACCCGGTAGAGATATTCCTTTGCTACAACTCCTCAAAATGTGTTCACATTTGATCCGGTAGCCATAACGACCAGAAGCGGATCTTAAAAAAAGTTCTCCTTTAAAATTCAGATCATTTATATTTTCCCCCTAATTGACCGTTACTAAGTTACTAGTGTCAAATATGGGCTCCACCTAGGCGCTCCTTATTTTGTATTGGAACAAACGAGAGGAGTTTGAAAATGCTTTGTTTCAAAGGTTATATGGACTCTGTCCGGGTGCGCTCGACTCAACAAGAAATAAAGATCAAATCTCCAACCTCAATTATGTATTGTTATGCATGTGGCATCTCCTCTTCAGTATTAGTTAAATCATTCCCAAACAATGACGCTTTTTGACGCCACTCAAGAAAAACAATAAGGAAAACATTGTGTAAAATGAAGGAATTGCTTGTTACAAGCGATTTCTTCACTTTGCATGATGTTTTGTACGTAGAAAATTGAAGAAAAACACTAAGGTTCCATAACCTTTAAATTGTCGTCTTTAACTCTTTTCAGTTTGGACCACTCTAAAATATTGCCGTCTGGTAATGGAGTAATGTGATTTATGCTAATCACACGTTGCCCTTGTAAATCTTAGAAGCTTTTATGATAAACCACACTTCTTAGAACAACTTGGTACTGAAGTACTTTATGTGCTTTTAAATGATAGATGATATTGCGAGGAAATGTTTGTTACACGGTACCGATTCTGAGAAATGCTACCTTATAATAGGTGATTCTGTCCAACAACTCTTGGCTTTGTTTCTCGTCGTGTCACGTCAAAGGTACATCGTCATATGATAATCCTATCTTAACTCTTTCCTGTTTTACAAAATTTAGACTTGTCCAATTTCAAAGGTTGAAAGTTGATTTAATCTGAAAAATAAACATTCAGTATGGTAGAAAATATAGTGGAAAAAGAAAAAAAATGCTTGTTTCTCGCATTTTCTTCTTTTGTCACAATGTTCTATCAATTATCAAATCACAGGGGTTTCCTTGTCTCTGGCGATCGTAAGTTATATCCGAATATAATACAGTTATTTAAATTTATACTGTTACCCGGAAGATAGTTTTTATATTTGAATTGTAATACATTTCTTGTAAAACAGAAAAGCTCTTTCGTAATTGACTGATAGCGTTGTTAGTCAAAGAATCAAATGACCAAGCATTGTTCATTAGTATTGAACATTTTGTTTCCGACATTTGCCGACATTTTATGTGATACATTCTCATTTGGCGACTAAAGGACTAACAACTTTTAATTACGACGTCTAGATCGCTAACTAATTGCAAGTTACTGGCAATACATTTTGCAAAATAACGTCGTTTGATATCGAATTGGAACTTCCTGTCGGAGTTCCGTAAAAATGGCCAGCGATCCGTCTATCTTAACTACAACATTCATGTTTCTTGCAAAAATTACAGTTTGAATCACCCGTTAGTTTTTAAGCATGTATTCATCCGCGCCCCGTTAGCTTTGTCGGTAGCGCGCTGTGGTCTAGAAGCGACTCTTGCACCGATTATGAAAGAAATATTGGGCTCTCAATTTTCAAATTTCTAACTGAAAGGCTTTCAGTCATCTGAAAGAGGGTGATTAACCCATTCCCACACGATAAACTTTGGACCAGTCCAAATTCAAAGAAGTTGCATACGACAGTTTTAAGTTGATGAAATCTTCGAAATCTTTGCCTTTAGAAAGCATTGTGGATAATGAAGAAATTTGTTTGAAACAAGCAATTTCTTCATTTTCCACAATGTTTTCAAAGCTTTCATATTGGGGGGCGTTTTTAAAGCGTGATTGTGACGGAATGGGTTAAGAGGATTTCGTAATGGAAATGACTGTCCATAATTAATAAGAAAAGAAACAAAAATATTACGCGTTCGGAGACGCAAAATATTTCAACGAAGTACAACCTGACTAGAACTAGAATTCATCGGGTAAATACATTACCTGTTGATTGCACGGAAAATGCTTTATTTGTGACTTCCATGAAGTATCAATTGCGGCATTGGCTTCAGTCGTTATTGACCTTACTAACTAGCTAACTCTGACGACCAAATACATGTACGATAAATTCTGATGTTTCAAAGTATCATATAGGGAATATATCACATTAAATTAAATTGATAGTGAATAGAGCAGATTTAACACGAAGAAAGAATATAAATCATAAAAATGACATTAATAACTATTGGAAAAAGCAGATAATTTTTAGCGGTTTTGTAGGACAAAACCGGTATTTCATATCGATCAACCGGAAACAAGTTTTCACGAATTTTCCACTCATTTCCACGCATGCTCATAAACTTGAAGTGAAAATCTATGTGGTCGCCTCCATCTTGTTTCATCGCTGATGAAGAAAATAACTTACTTGCTGAATGCAAACAGCCGCCTTTTAGTCATGAATATCAAGGAAATTGGTTTAAAAATTCGACTTAATATATCCATGGTAAATTGTTTAATGAACTGTTTAAATAAGAGAAATAATCTCCTCGCGTTTCAAGATAGAATCTAGGTCAGTGGTTAGTGGAGTAGGCGAATACATGTAAACAAACTCCTAACCCTGTCTGTTAGTTTTGACCTGGCAGGACTGAGCAAATTTACAACCCGTGTTCGCAGTATGTGCTACAAGTTACAACCCTGTTATAGTCGTGATTCAAGCGCCTGTTTAACCCCACCGAATAAAACATCCTTTTACCTCTCGAATTCGACTATATCATGTAGTAAGTAATAATAATATGCTCAAAGCAAAAAAGAATTGAATGTTAGCTTTGATTGCTTTAACTTTTATCATTTAACCTTTTACCACACAACCACACATTTTCACGCACTGATGAAATGATATCAGAGAAAATGTGATTAAATCAAAATAGTGATCTCGGCAAATAGTAAAAGGGTCATGATTAATTGATTGGTCTTTTAACGCAACTTTTGATAGTATTTCAGTTATATCGGGCGGCTGGAGCTCCTAACCATGGATTCCTGGTAGTTTTCACACCAGTATTACCACTACATCCTTATCGAGCATCCAGCTGCTCATCCCTCTTAGGTGTACGATTTATTTACTCATCTTGGTGATACGTGCTGGCATTGTTGAGCGCGATTACTGATAAGCCAGCAAAACCGCTCTCAGGACTTTCAGTCCTTTGATTCTGTTTTATGAACACGTTTTAACTCATCCTCCCGAAAACCCACTTTTTTACGTCACTCAAGAGAAATTCTTTGGAAAAACTGTTGGAAATGATTACCCATAATATTTTCTTTCCAAAAAGACAGATATATTTTTTTTAATTTTCGTATACCTCAGATCATCTTCTGCAACTATTTATTGTCGTCTTATAATGTGTTGATTATAAGGTCGGGGTTCTACAGTCAAATTCTTCCCATTCTCTAGCACTTCGATTTACTCCCCATTCACCTCTGTAATGTTTTTCCGCCAGCATTTAGACGGTTTTATAACAAAAGTAGTTCGGTGGTTTAAATGTCAATTATTAATGCTCATATAACGCATCTTGATTCATAAGTATTATGTCCTTAACGTTTTATTTATTGTCAAACAACAGAAAAGTAATATATATTTCATTCCTTGGTTTGACAAGAATCTTTTTATTAAGCCCATCGCAGGGGTGTTTGGTGCGGGTAACGAACGACAACTCTGCTGAATTCTTCCCAATAAATTGACAAGTCATCGCAAAGAGCACTAAATGGTGAATAATTTAATTCTAAATTGCGTCTATCAAAAAGAGCTTTCTGATTTGAAAATAAATCATACCTCGATGAACAAAATTTAGAGCACGCAGCTATTTTGTATGCTTGCGCACAATATAGTTCCATAAAAAATGCATCAAAATTCGTAAGAAATTGCTTTTTTCGCTCGATGTCATTAATTGTAAGAAATGAAGAGAATATCTTATGTTTTCATTGGATATGAAACGAAAAATCTAATCACACTTGTGTATGAATCCGCTTCGTGTATTCATACAGTGTGATTAGTTTTTTCGTTTGATACCTCCACGAAAACAAAAATATTTTCTTTATCTCTTAAATAAACATAGCTTATTTAAGATGTAGTTACGACGTTTAGGTCGCCAACCAACCATTTATTTTTTTTACATGCTACTGGTTATGAACTTTGCAAAATAACACCGTTTAAAATCGAAGCGGGACTTCCTCCCGGAGTCAATAGGCGGTGGCAAAAAGTATTTGGGCGGGGCCAGAGATTAGTCAATTAGTTGACAGATTAAGTTTTCTTAAGGTACTAGCGATAATAAGAAAGGACCAACAAAACTAGGCATTAACTCTTTCACTAGGTCAATTTCTTATCATTTACGATTCAACCTGGTGTTGGCCTCGAAATATTCCTTTTATGGCCAAAATGGATATTACACACTGGATGTTCTTGTATTTTACCATTTGCTGTAAGTCTGAAACTATTTTACTACACTTTTATACAGGAAAAACTATCTAAATGACAAAAACGAATGTTTTCATTTTTACCCAAAATATCAGAGTAAACTATCTTTCTCATTCCCAAAATGAAAGGAAAAAAGTCAATATATCAAGAACTAACAAAGTAACGACTGTTATTTTACATTAAACTATTACGAGAAGACAAAACAGACCGGTTCAAATTTCAAATTGAAAGATTTTGAAAACGACCATTTTAGTTTAAGATTTAGAAAGAAAATCTGTATCTAATATAGAAACATTGTGGATAATTAATATATTGCTTTAACAAATATTTTCTTCATTTTTCCACAATGCTTTCCAAAGTTTTTTTTTTGTCGAGGGGATAGCAAGCATGAGACAACGGCGAAGTCTTCAAAACATTGGTACAGGAAAGGGTTAAGATGTCTTAACATGCTGTATACAGATTATTTCAACTGCAGTTACAGCGTTTAGGTCACCCACCATTGTATTGATAACCAATCGCAGATGTTAATCGAAGAATCTTTTGACCAATGAAATAGTTCATCTAGACCGGAAGTTAAATGCGTACTCCAACAATTGCCGACATTATTGTGAAGTATTTTTGTTGTTTTTGGCGACTTAAACGTCGTTACTATAGCTAATTATAGCTCTTCAACTAACCATTTAACAATTTTGTTAGATAAACAAGGCCATCGATTTTGCAAAGTAACGTCTTTTGATATTGAAGCTGAACTAGTTGAAGTCAATGGGCGGAACAAACGGAGTCAGTGGGCGGGGCCAGCGCTCAGCCAATTTGGTGTTCCTGTCAACCAATCAATTAGTAGATCACTTACCTTTTTCATTGACTTTAATATCAAACGACATGAGTTTGCATGAATTATGGTCAGGAGTGGAAAACAAAGGGCTAATCGTTGATTGGAGACCCAGTTGACCAATCACGGCTGTCGGTCAAATAACAAGTCGACCAATGAAATTATTCATTGAGACCAGAAATGAGTTTCAACTCCGACATTAGCCGCCATTTTGTTAAAGATTTTTGTTGGTTTGGCGACTTGAACGTCGTAACTACACTTTTTTAAGCTGTAGTTACGACGTTTAGGTCGCCAGCCAACTATTCTATTTTTGTTACATGCTACTGTCCATAGATTCTTCAAAATAACACCGTTTATAATCGAAGCGGGACTTCTTGTCGGAGCCATTTGGCATGACCTATGGAGTAAATGGGCGTAGCCAGCGATTGGTCAATTGTACTAACTAAAGCTAAAATAAGTTGTACAACTTGACCTCAGACATTGTTGTAAAGATTTTGTCTTGGTTTGTTGACCCACTATGTAGTGGGTCAACAAACCAAGACAAAATCTGTACAACAATGTCTGAGGTCAACACCTATTTCCAATTTAAAAAATGATTTGATTAGTCAATCGATTTATCATTCATTGACAGTAGAGTTCAGCCAAATCTCCGAAAATCAGTGATATATTGAATAAAAGTGATTTGTGTAGTAACTGATATAAGCAAGTGAAGAAGCGGCGGCGTCGAATAGAGATGACTTAACAAATTTTGAAGGAAACATACCTACCCAAGACTGATGGCTTAAATATTTAGTGGTACAAATAACCTGTACCCACCAGTCTTTGATAACAGTCGATACTTTAAAAGTGGCCATTTACGAGGGACGTTCAGAAAATATCCGGACTGTTGACTCGTTCTCGAAAACTATTAATCTTTTTCTTAAAAAGAGGCTTTCTGCTCTCTTTCAAAATATTATTCAGCTACGTCTACGCACTTATACAATCTTCGTGGGAGCTTTTGTATTCCCGCTGTGAACCATGACGTAGACCTATGTTTTAGGTTCTGTGTAACAGCAGATATCATGGTCTTATATTTCTTTCCAGCAAGCAATATTTTCAGTTCTGGAAACAGAGGGCTATAAGTAGGGTGAGACAACAATTGCCATTTGTAAGAGTTGATAACCTCCTGTAGCTGCGGCGGTATGGAAGGGGGTGTTATCGTGAAGAAGAAGAACATTTTTCTGTGCTAACCTGGGGCGCATTTGCTTGAGCTTTTCTCTTAGATTTATTAGAATTTCTTCAGAATAGTACTTATCAGTGACAGTTTAACCCTTTTGCACGGAATGAGTAAGTATCATTCCCCGTGTATCCCAAAAAGCAACAAGCATGACTTTGCAAGTCGAAGGAGACAGCTTAAACTTTTAGAAGGTGGGGAACCAGCTCGTTTCCACTGCCTTGACTGAGCTTTTGTCTCGGGCTCGGAATAATGAATCCGCATCTCATCTCCAGTGATAATGCGGTTCAAAAACCTATTTCCTTCACTATATAAACTACTTATATATTCTTTTGCTTTGGTTACTCTGGTTGCTTTTTGATCTGCAGACAGCAGGCTAGGCACCCATCTGACACTTACCTTGCTCGCGTCAAGGTGTTTGTGTAAAATCTTTTGTGTCGATGTCTTATCGATACTAACCTTGTTGGCTACCTCGTCCAAAGACACTTGATGATTTTTGTTGACCAAAGCTTAACATTTGCTACCATTGTTGGGGTCACCGCCGCAGCTCACTGCCCAGTCCTAGGCATGTCACAAACACTTGTTCTGCCTTCACGAAGCTTAGAAACCCAGTTGTAGAAGGTTGCAAGTTGCAAAATATTTTTAAAGCCTCTGTAAGATGTTGCAGGGCTTTTCACCTTCTGCAACCAGAAACTTAATTACAGAGCGTTGTTCCTCTAACAAATAGTCCATGATAGAGGAAACGCCTATCATGTATGAGAGTGCAAAATACTATGTAAAATCATTGAAAATAAACTTACCACGTTTTTGGCGAATGAATGCAGTTTTCACAAATATGTAATGTGTGTATATAGCTGCACGTGGAAAGAGAGGGACATGAAAGGTCCGGATATTTTCTGACCGTCCTGCGTATTCACAAACATAATGTCCTTGTAAAATATTTTTGAAAGATTTTATTGACCTGACGGACCTTGAACTCTGTTTACATATTTACACGCTTGACTAATTGTCTTCGATACTTTTCGTTTTATTCCGCTGGTCGAAAATAACATTTAAATAGTTCTTAAATGCATGAATTCATAAACCGAAATGTCTACGAATGTGACAGAGCGAAGTCCCACTGCACTTGAAGTCAGGAGATCGAGGCGAAAGCGATATTTTCTTTTTATGATTGATTTTATTCGTCCACTTTTTTATCATTTAAATTCAAAATAAAAGAATAAAAGGCTTATTAGTACTCGGCACTGTACATAAAACAGCTTCGTCGTTCTTTCGTACGCGAAGAGGATCCATACATAAGTGTAATTATTTTTTCGTTTCATTACTCCATTAAACAAAAATTATCCTCTTCATTTTTTGTAATTTAACGACAAATATTTTACAAACTTAGGCACATTTTTATGGATTTATATTGTGCGCAGGCATACAAAATAGCTGCGTGCTCAAAATTTTGTTCATGGAGGTATGAATATTTTTTTCGGCCAACCAGAACGCTCGGATTTCATAGACGAAACTAACATTTTTATTATTATGTGATAACTTGATTAACGGAAAAAAAATCACCTTTCATACTGTAAATAATCGATGTTCACAAGCATGATGCTTTGACAGCCAGCAATCAAGCTAACGGGTTCGAGCCCCGGGCTGACCATATTAACTAACAAACTAATTGTCCTTCGGATGAGACGTTAAACCGAGGTAATATAAGCATCAATTATACACTACCAATCTTTGACCCCCTCAAGAAATAAAAAGAAAACTTTAGAAAATATTATAGACTATGAAGAAATTGCTTGGTGGGTAAAGCGAGCGGTCATTCGGCTCAAAGGTTCTGAACTTTTACTCGAATATTGCTTTTTGGGCAAGTTAGATGCTAGATCTCCTAGAGTCAAAAGGTGTTCACTGGTCTTGGGATTAATGGTCCTTTGCTTTTTTAATTGGTCTGATAATAGTGACGACCAATGAACACTCCTGTAATATCCCATATGTATCACAATTAACCCTTATCATGTTGATTCCGGAAGAATCATGTTTTGGCAGGAGGTATACAGACATAAATGCAGTCTGATCTTATTCTACACCTCCTGCTTGTCCCTTTCCAGCCAGATTTGTTTAATTAATCGATTTTCAAAAGAAAAATTGACCCTCATTAAAATCTTCCAGTGCTGTCAGCCCTTGATTTTCTGTATAAAATTCAATTCAACGTGACATGGATTAATTTCATAGCATGATTTGACAAACAAAGTACGACAATGGCTGCTATTAATCTTCAATAAAGTTTCTGTAAGCATGTTCTAATAGACTTTTCGCCTGAGAAATTAGTTGATAATAGTAAAGTCATTTGTCATGTAAAATCCAGGAGTCATTTATAGTTCAACAAATTGCAATAGCAGATCAAACTTGGTATGTCACGCAAAATGGAGAGCAACGGTTACTTCTTAACCCTTTCCTGTTTTTCAAAATTTTAGACCTGTCCAAATTCAAAGGATTTGCAGACGACAATATAAAATTTATTCTATATGAAAAATAATCATTCTATTGGATAGAAAACATTGTGGAAAATGAAGAAATTGCTTGTTACAAGCAATTTCTTCTTTTTCTACAATGTTTTCTCAAGTATAAAAATACACAGACGTAAAAACCAGGGATTGTACTGGAAAGGGTTAAACTGAAAACTATGCCTAGAAATAACACTGTATCGCTCATTTCAGGTAGATATCTCTAGGTTGAAATTCTCTCTTAGGTTCAACTCCAGTCAATAGAAGTCTTATTTAAACCATTTCTAGATGACAATTTTTTGAACCTCTCCAAACAGAAAGGAGTTACAGACGACTTTTCCTAAGTTGAAAAGGTTTTCAAATTCTTTGTCTTTTATGGAAGAAAACAATGTTGACAATGAAGAAATTGCTTGTGACAATGTCTTCATTGTCCACCATATTTTCCAAAACATAAATCTTGAGGGCCATGAAAATCGGGAAATGTGTGGGAATTGATTAACAGCTAAGATCGCAGGGGCATATGTACTTGATAAAGAGACATCTGAAAGACTAAAATTCCGAGAGTCGACTCAGCGACCGTTAACATTCTGGTCGAGCTAGGGATCATAAGATCAAAAAGCGACAGTTTCGTCTGGATTAAGTCCTTTTGCATATTAATTGATTGATTTAACGCCCCTTGTACAGTATTTCAGCCGTATCACGGCAGCTTGGGCACCTAACTATGGATCCTGTATTTCTCACGCCAGTACTACCAGTACATCATTTCAGAGCCTTCAGCTGCTCATCCCACTTAGGTTTACGATTATCAACCCATTAATCTTGAACACCATTCAAATTAATTCTTCTTTCAACAATTATAATCAAATAGAACCATCACTTTCGTGAGTAATTTTAGCTCGGCTGTTTTCGGAAAAAAAACGAGGAATTGCGATAGCCTTAGTGTCGTCGTCGTCGTCGTCCGCGGCGTGCGAAAACTTTGACATTTTGTGATATCTCTGGTTCTACTAAAGGCATTTACTTGAAACTTGGCATACTTATTCACTATCAAAAGAGCAACCTAAACTATCAAGGGGGATAACTCTAGATGCATTTTGCCCACTATCCAGCACCCAACAGCCGAGCGTAGCGTAACGATTCGGATGAGTAAGACACTGTTTGTGGCGGCATATAAGTTTATTAAATCAAAGTACTGAAAGCACGGTAAGGCTATCAAAGCTGACGCTTTGTTAGCAAAAAGCTTGGGTCGAGAATGGCTTTAAAAGTGTGTCTGTCTTGTTGCAAAGTGTGTTGAATATACATGATTGGCCATAACTTATTCAAGCTGTAGTTACGACGTCCATGTCGCTAACCAACCATAGTACCTTTTTGGTACATACTACCGACTGGACATTTTGAAATAACTCCGTTTTAGATCGAAGTGGGACTTCCTGTCGAAGTCAGTGGGCGTTCCAAACGAGGTAAATGGTCGGGACCAGCCATTGGTCAATTATACTTGATTGGTGTAATAATTCTTGGCTACTACTTTTTAAATTTCTTTATTAACGGATGAGGGTGTATGATTATAGAAAAGTTCACAAATTTCTAGGAGTACCCTCGTATGATGTATCTTAGCTGTTAAACATATTAAAGCTTTAGCTATTTTGCATTTAGCCTAACTCTATCAGGGTATATTTATGTGTGGAGAGTAGTGTGGGTGAGTGGTTGATTGGCGTTGCAATTACTGACTGAATCATATATTTTGAATCAAAGTACTGAAATGTACTGTAAAGTAGCACAGCATTGTTTTGTTCATTAATCTTCTATGTCATGATAAATCAAAGCACTAAAAGCGCTGAAAACCTGAGATATGTATACAGGAGATATATAATCTGGGCAGTAAAAGTTTGATGGTCGGGTTATCGAAGGTGCCACTTTCTACCCAAATCTACTGTCGATTATGCGAAGATCTGCCAATTTGTGCGCTAGGGGACACAACCTGCCCACAATAATTTTCATCCCTTTGAGGTATTGTAACGATATATTTACATGTATATATCGTTACATATTTTTCACCAGATCGAAATGCTTTGAAGGATTCTGATAAAGGCCACCCAAGGATCCTTTCTGTGAATTTTGGTTGAGTTTGGTTGAATTATGTTCAGTACTTTCTGAGAAGAAGATTTTTAAAGTAAAAGTTGACGGACGGACGGACGGACGACGGACACCACATCATGGCAAAAGCTCGTTGGCTTTCAGCTAGTGGAGCTAGCGAGAGAGAGCTAGAGAGTGTCAGAGAAGGGGGAATGGAGCGTGTTGCCAGGTTCGACCTAGGATGCTCTTGCGTGCGATGTGAGAATTCAACCACACAGACCAATTTCATTATGTAAATATGCGCTTTATAATCTCCAGATAAAGAGAGCGAGAGAGAGCGGGCGGTCGTTTACCAGGTTAACATGATTATGTATATCTCTCAGACGTTGCATCCTTTGGGTAGAATTCGGAGGTACAAATATATAGACACAAACATGCAAAGTCCGAGCGCGACCAAATTGTTTTCAGACAGTGCGAATATGATCCTATGAATGACCAATTAATTTGTTAAACAAAACATTCCAATCGTACGTAAAACCGACAGCTTCGCTTATCAGCTTTATACAGCAACTTCGCCTAACCGGACCGTTTTAACATTGTTACTCTAGAATAAGTAATATTATTTTGGTATGAAACAAACACCTTATATCTCGCCTTCGTCCTTCTCGCCTCAATCGGGCGTATTAATTTATGGTCAGATCCGATCTACTTTTCATGCGACAGAAGATCACATTGATTGCGGTAGATGTTTTTACATTATTTTTTCACATTAAACTCTACATGGGTTTGAATTTTTAGCATTGTAACTTTAGCCTCAGATTGCTTACGCAATCTCAGGCTAAAAATCGAGATTAAAGCAACCAATGAGTTTACCGATTCCAACACACAATCCCTCCTTTTTACGCCCCTCAAGAAAAAAGTTGTTGAAAACAATGTGGAAAACGAAGAAATTGCTTGTTACAAGCAATTTCTTTTTTTTTCACATTATTTTCTACTTCAAAAGATACATATTTTAGAATTTTCAACAATTTGAAATTGTCGTCTGCAATTTCTATGAAGACTCTGATCGGAGTCATTTTGAACACGATGAGCTCATTTGAGCTAAAAATACCCAGGAGATGAACTTGCATTCAGAGTTTGAAATATTCCTGAAATACATAAGAACTGCTTTTTATGGCGTAGGCATTTAACTGACTTAGTGGTTAAGCCTCCAGAGGCAGTTTGCACTCGTTAAACTTTGAGACGACTTCAAAATTTTTCTGTTAACTTAAGCTATCAAAGCTGACGGTTTGCTGGCTAAAATCACTAGTACTTGAGTTATTATTTGTAACATATATATTCATCAATTACTACGATACGGTTGAATCAGCATAAAGAAGCTTTTTTACTAGATCGATATCTAGAAACGAAAAGGTTTGTACAAACTTAGAGATGTGCCTTTCATTATTGTTAGTAAATGTAATTAAACATAGGTTATTCAGGCTTGTTATTTCAAAACGTATGTATAGAAATATTGTCAAATAAGAGAATATCCTTGTGTGAAAGTGATAAAGATAGGGTTAAGGAATCGGAAATATGAGTAAGGTCAAAGGTCAGGGTAAAAAAGTCATGGTGTTTGGTCTGAAATGAAAGCCTCTCACTTTGCAAGTGTTTATATGAAATGTAATGGTCCTAAGTGTAGAGAAATAAGAAATTATGGGTCAGGTGAACGTTTTTTGAAAGGTAGGTCAGAGGTTAAGGTCTAGGCAATGGGAGCATGGTATTTGATGTAAAATAAAAACCTTTCTATTTGTGAGGATATATATTGAATTGGTGGGTTCTAAGCATGAGTAATAATAAAAACTAATCAGGGGTAAAGTTTTCGAAAGAATGTCAAGGGTCAAGGATAAGATCACAAGGTCATGATGCTAAGGTGAAATGAAAGCCTACCGTTTGATAAGTAAATGTCAAATGTGTAAGCCCTATGTATAGGCATTCAAACAATATAAGCCATGTTATAGTTTTTGGTTAAAGCTTCTGAAAAATTAGGTTAAAGGTTATTGTCACAAGGCCATGTTACAAAGTGTAAAGTTTTGGCTATAATATTTTGTAGAATTTTGAAAAGCAGGGTAAGGATCAAGACCAAGTTCACAGGGTCTTGGAGTTATGGTACTTAGTTACAAATTAAAGCATATCCTTAGAGGAATAAATGTCAACCATGGTTGTCCTATGTAATAGCATCCAGAAAATATAAACCAGGATAAGGTTTAAGTTATAGTTTTAATATAAATTTTTGGCTTGGTCAAGGTCAGGGTTACTTTTTCAAGGAGTCATGCGTGTTTATCTCAAATGAAATCCTATCCCCAATGTGTTTTTTTTTTCTGTAAAATATGGTCCGTTCAGGGTAAATATCGAAAATTTTAACCATGTGCGGACGCCGACATCGAACCCGTCTAACACAGACGCTGACATCGAACCCGTCTAACAAAGACGCTGACACCGAACCCGTCTAACACAGACGCTGACACCGAACCCGTCTAACAAAGACGCTGACACCGAACCCGTCTAACACAGACGCTGACACCGAACCCGTCTAACAAAGACGCTGACACCGAACCCGTCTAACACAGACGCTGACACCGACATTCGAGGATATGACAATAGCTCTGCCGAGACTTAACCCTTGTCATCCTGAACCCGGAATATTCCGGTTTTGGCAGGAGGTGTAGACCAAGATCAGCCTGCACATGAGTGCAGTCTGATCTTAGTCTACACCTCCTGTTTGTACTTTTCCTGTCAGAGTTGTTTATGAAATTGATTTCTAAAAGAAATATTGATTTTTGTACAACAAGTTCTGTCAGCGCTTTCAGCCCTTTGATTTTACAGCAATTTAGTAAGGAAATTTATACAGCATGACAAGGGTTAAGTCCCTGGCGAGCTAAGAATTAAATGAACATTCTACCAACAGAAAACCGCTGGCCAACCTGTAACTCGTCGGACGAAAAAGGACTTTCAATGCCGCCCGAAAATCATCGATCCTAATCAGACTGCCAGAACAGTGCAGGATGTCAGATCAGGGCCAAAATGTTCTCCCTAGAGAGATTTTCTGCATGCAAATTGTCTACCTTTCTATGGTTTTATTTCCGGAATATTGAAGTTGATTTACCTCTTGTACACTAGATCACCACCTCAAATAATTGATTAATGAAGATCACATGACTCCCATACCGCTAGGTGGGAGAAAAACATTCAACTAACTGTTCACCTGTTCCTTTGTTTTCTTTAAGTGTTCGCAAATAAAGTACAAGGCTGCTCCGACCTCGACTCAACTGCATGTGCTCTACTTCAAAAGTCAACACCGGATTTCTGCGCCACATCTCCTTTAGCCCAGACAGCCTGTCAGAAATCTTGCGGAAACTGTCGTACGTATAATTTGAATGTATGTGATAACATAAAACAATCTCTGTCTCGTTTTCTATCTCTATCTGTCTTTTCGTCTCTCTATTTCTCTGTCCACCAATCTCTCAGTCTCTCTGTCTCTCAGTCCTTCCGTCTGTCTGTCTGTCAGGTATGTGTCTCTCTCAGATTATTACTTACTATTTCCATTGTTACTTTTATGTGGAAAATAACGACAAAGTAAATGAAAATTCAAGAAAATAAAATTACTCCTAACCCATCAAAAAGGAAAAACAACAACCAACAACAAAACTTCCCACTTTCCAAAGTTTTTTTTTCCAAACGACCAATATATATTCTTCGTGTTTAGAGCACAAGATCCATCTATCAAAATCATTTTTTTTTCAAATCCAAACACCACAATTTCACATTAAGAGAAGTTTGGTAGTCCCGGTTGGTCCTGTATAACTTAATGATTATTCAACTGACTTTTGGCCGAAGTCGAAGGCCATAGATACGGCCGTACTACAAGATATTCAGATAAATCCTGTGGTTAGATATTTTAAAGCCCTATTTTTGTATTGGAGATATCCAGGGGGTCCATATATAAGCGAATTTCGTCCTGGTGTGACCTAAAGATAGTTTTTAGAATAGATGTACTAGTTAAAGTGAGTGGTACCTGTATAGACAAAATTAAGCATTGATCACTCACTATAACTTGTACATCTATAGCGTAATAACTCTACACAAACACAAATGATCACACATTAACAATCGTTATTACAGTACAAGTTTTACTATATGTTACAGCTGTAAGATGTTTTCATTGTCCCACCCACTCTGTTCTAGACTACAAAACATGTACAAATGTAACAACATGTCTTCCGGACGAGGTATGGGAACTTTTTCATTATTTTTGTTATTGGCGAATAGATTTTATGAATTATGAACAAAAATTAAATCGTGGGTGGCGACCTTGGTGGCTGCAGCTTGAATGACAACTGTTAGGATGTGAATGTCGTCAAACCATTTGAAAAAAATGACCATTCGCGGCTGTCAATCAAGGAATGAATCGACCAATCGAGTCATTTATTCAGCCCGAACCTGAGATTTTCAACTCTAAATTGGCCGCCATTTTCTTAACCTTTATTGTTGGTTTGGAGACTTACACGTCGAAACTACAGCTTATTCAAGCTCTAGATACTGCGTTTAGGTCACCAACCAATCATTTCAGTTTTTTGTTACATGCTACTGGCCGCCATAGATTTTGCAAAATAACGCCATTAAAAATCGAAGCGAAACTTCCTGTCGGAGTTAATTGGTGGGCCTAGGGAGTCAGTGGGCGGAGCCAGCGATCGGTCAATTGTCATGAATGTTAGAGTCCAACATCCATCCACTCTAAATGAATCATTTTATTGGTCAATCGATTTTTATTGCAATCAGGATACTGACTGTAATCTAGGAATCGCCTGAATTCGCTCTTTGCTTCTAGAAACCTGACAACGACCTAAAAAATTTCCTTGCTCGTGAATTGATTCATAATTTCTTGTAGTATACTATCTGAAAATGTAAGCCAATTCATAAAGAATGACCGCGGAAAGCCGAATCACTGAATGTGCGCAGTAATTAAGGTCACGACCTCTACAGGTACTTCTATTTATACCATCTTAAACAGTGTTGCATCCAGGCCACTCGATAGAGGGAATCCTCCGGGTTCGTCGTCATGTCAAAAGTTAACATCATCAGAGACATAGAATAATGTATATTTATGTCTCTGACATCATTTAATCGACTGCCTGAACTTACCATCATTACGGATTTCATTTAACAAAAAAATGGGCCTCGGTGTTCAACGATTGTTCGATCTTAGACATAGACTAAAGTGAAACTAGACATTCCGCCGTCTTGAATTTTTTCGATTATTATAAACTTCATTCTTACGATTTTAAAAGTTACCAGCTACAAAGTTTAATCCATTTTTATACACGTGCATCTGTTCGGTGTAAATTCCCTATTTCTTTGTTGATTTATTGATACCGTATTTTCAACAATGGTAAAGAAATTAGACCAAGTTCATTACCGCGAAAGAGGTTCGAAGGTCGATCCACGTGACATTTTCTAAACGCGTCAGTTACTTCAAGTGTTCAACAACTCGTCGGTCTTCAAGGAGACGTCGCTATGCGGGATACTTAGATTTTATCCCTTATCTCTAAGGATGGAAATATTTACGTCGTTGTAAAGGTAAATTCAATTAGATTAATTCCGACAACTATCAATAATAATAAATCAAAGGACTGAAAGTACTGAGAAGTTGGAATGCGCTGAAAGGGTCAGAACTGTGGAATTCGGTTCAAACTCATTTATTACTTTCCGAGTAAGCCTCCCTCCTTTAAACTTAAACCAGCATTCCCATTTGTGTACATACGTGCGTGAGTAACGCACAAAAACATAAATTCACACAGAGAAATCAAAAACTAGCAATGTATTAACCCATTTCCAGTCAGTGACGCTTTCAAATGACCCTCATTATAAAAGCTTTAGAAAACATTGTGGAAAATGAAAAAAATCTTGTTTCTGTCCAAAAATGACCAAGATTTTAAAAGTTTCATCAACTTACAATTGTCGTCTGCTGCTTCTTTGAATTTGGACTGGTCTAAAATTTTACCGTGTAGAAATGGGTTATAAGCTCGTGTCACGCACAGCAAAATTAGAATTTCAAGCATAACATTCCTTTGATCAACTGTAATACTTGAACTCCTTTTAGAATCTTGAAAACAGAGAATAACAGCTTCTACAGTAAGAAATCAATGACCTCGATGATTATTTGACCCTCAACTTGGTCAATTCTGTAACGATCATACTAAACTCATGTAGATTTTCACTTCAAGTTTATGAGTATACGTGGAAATTTGCGGAAATGCGCGGAAACTTGTTTCAGGGTGATCGATTTCAAATACCGGTTTAGACTTAAGTAAAAAAGAATATTTAAAGCGTTTGAGTAAATTTCAAAAGAAAAAAAAAACCGTCAACGTTATAGAAACGTTATTGTTAATGCTTGCACATGGTAGTTTTGCCCTTTTCCTAAAAGTTCCTTTAATGATGAAGGTAGTATCGAATTATCTTCGGCGCCCTGTAATCGCGCCCTATTTTTATTCGATAGACGGCTTTAGAACCGTAAAATATCTTAAGTAAAAAGGAGTAAGCTGAAAGCTAGATGACACTTGTTAAAGGTTTGATGTGTTATAATTGATTTAAACTTGTAAATAACGACATGATAAAGCGTAATTATTTAGTCAATAAGTAGAAACCGGAAGTTGATATGTTTACATTCTAATTTTCAAAATCTTCTATTTTCGTGTTGCATCTATTTGGTTTTTATTGAGTAAAAGCTGTAAATCCCACAATAATCGCGTTTGCCTACGATCCCCCTTAATCGTTCTAGAATGTTTTAAAGCACTGGTCGGCGTGATTATTGTAAAAATGCATTTGCGACCTGAGCCATATTTGTAAACATTGCCTTTCTATGGTCACATGACTACCACATGTCACTTGAGATCAACTGATTACCTAACACTACACGGCGAATCACAAAAAGGAAATTACTGCGCTGATTATTACCTTATTTTTAATAATTTGAAGCAAACTAAAGCATGTTTAGAAGTCTCTAAATGAATTTTATATCATCCTTTACATGTGCCATATTATTGTCTTCGGCTACAACTAACTGGTTGTCCGTGGCAAGTTGAGATGAGAAGTAACCCGAGGTGTATTCATATCTAAGAGATCACGTGCTATGTGTTATAAAAAAAAAAAAAAAAAACGAAATGAAATTGTCTGTGTTCATTTTGCGGTTTTGTCAAATCTGAGTTGGAATTGCTCCGCATTCCTATTTAAACATGTCTCGGGTGAAAATTCTAGCTTTTAAATATCGGCGCGGACCGAAGAGAACCACAATATGTAGACCTGTAGAAATTTACGGATTAATTTATTCCAATAGATGGTAGAATTAAATAATTCTCCACACGCTGAATTTCGTCGGTTTCTGCTAAAATCTCGTAACTACAGTTGTTATCTTTCGAAATATTGGAGGATGATGCTCCTTAAACTACCCTTCTTATATTTTGTCCGAATTAGACAATTACGCTGTTGATCAAGTCAGTTATTGTCGGGGGGGGGGGAGATAGAAGTCTTCAAATGTGATTTCATAATAAGGAAAACTTGACGGACAAACAGAGGATGACTTCCCCTTTCATACAATTGTTTAACATACAGTCATGACTGCATTTGAGGCCGTTCAGGCCTTTGATTTATTGGTAGCGGTGGTCCTTGAACTAAGAACAGCCACAACAACAGTCCATCATAAACAGTTATCTAATGTTAGTCGTGTGTATCAAAATTAGTGACATCTGATTCAGAAAAAAAATCCATTCTTCCAAAAACAAAAGCAGGAAAGAATGGGGAAATGGGATCGGAACTATTTTGCTTTCGTGAGATAAATTAGTTCCATAAGAAAAAAAATCTCAAATTAATACAATATTTGTTATACGCACCGCGGCTTCACCAATTGAGTGGTTAGACTTTTTGGCTTCAGTCTCAGTGAAAACTAAATGTTCTCGTCCTCTTATTTAAAAAAGAGAAAAACGTATATCTCTTCTCTTAGGTCACATTCAAACAATGGAAAGAGCAAATACATTTTTATTGTGGTAGAAAAATATTGTATATTAAAACTATATGAGTCTCGGATGCGGTTAGATAGATTGGAGATTATGTTTCTTATTCTCATATGTCTATGAAAACAAAACAAAATAAAAATAACAAAATCTTCTTTCTTCACGATTTGTTATTTTTAGACATACACCGTAAAAATTTTTTTAAAGAGAAATGATTTGCAAGTATGATGGAATGAGTTCAAGAATACATCTATCTAGTCACAGAAAAAAAACATCAAATAAAAAATTTAGCATTCTTGGTAGGTCAAACTGAAACTGAATTACTATAGAATGCTCACTTTACCATTTTTTTGTTGCGCGTCGTTGATATAGACATTTCTTCTCGTTAGCGCATAAGACTCTCAATCTTCAATCATGGGATGTCATGGCTTCGATCCCCGGCACATATCCTTTCCGACATATGTCTTTCACCAATAGGTGAATAATCGTAAAACTAAGTGGGATGGTATATGGAAGCTAGGAAACGATGTAATAGTGGTACTGGTACGAAATATACCAGGAATCCATGGTTGGATGATACAGCAGGCGCGACATGACTGATGAATTTTTAAAAGCGACGTTGAACCCCATTCAAACAAATCATTCAAACAAACAAAAAGAATAGACATTCTTTTTAGCTAGCAAAGCGTCAGATGAAATTTCGAGGTAGTCTCAAAGTTCAATGATGTGCAAACTGCCACTGGAGGCTTAACTACTGAATTCGTTAAATGCCTACTCGATAAAAAGTAGTTCTTATGTATTTCGAGAATATTGCAAACTCTACAATTATGTTCACCTCTTAGGTTTTTAAGCTTACTCGAGCGCGTCGATTTTCAGAGAAGTTGCAGACGACAATTGTTGTAAATTTTAAAATACTTATCTTTAAGTAGAAAATAATGTGGAAAATGAAAAAAAATGCTTTTAACAAGCAATTACTTTATTTTTCACATTGTTTTCCACAATTTTTTTTCTTAAGGGGCGTAAAAAGGAGGGATTGTGTGGGAATTGGTTAACCCCTTGGTTACTTTAACCGCGTTTCTTTATCATGATAATGATTGACAAAGAAGAGTATTAAACAAAACAATGCTTTGCTAGCTTACAGTACTTTTCAGTACTTTGATTGAACGTACCGGAGAAGATTCCTTGACCTCTTTTTAATTAATCTAAATCAAAACTGTGATAAAGAGGCTAGGTTTCGTGACCATTTGTGTTTGAAATGAAATCATATATAGTGTCAAAATGATAGTTGTTAAAATGTGTTATTGTATTTCAAAACTTTCTGCTTTGATTTTATATTTAGGGTGTACTTTTAGCCTGGGTTTCTTTGTTCTCGTTCTAATTTAACCGTTTAAACAGAATTGAAGGATCTCGACGCCTCCGTCTTTGCAAGATACAAAAAAGTCTGAGGTCGTAGACGTTTGGCTGAAAAGAAAAAGGATAAATATTTCAAATTATTCGGCAGAAATTTGAACCGATTTGAATTGAGTATTGCTAAGGTGGCCCATTTTCCTGTGATCAATCCCTGACGGCGGAATATATCTTTTCCGACATTCAACTCTCGCCAATGGGCGATGTGACTGAAAAATTGTTAAAAGCGGCGTTAGAACCGATTCAAACAAAGAAAGAAAGAAAGGTGTTTCATAAAAAATATTGTTTGAAATGAAACCATAAGGAAAATCATCTACATTTATTGGATGTTATCATTATCTTAACTTATTTATTTGAATTGGTTTTAACGTCAATTTTAATAGTATTTCAGTCAATTATCGGCGGCTTTACCACCTAACCATTGATTCCTGGTATTTCTAAAATCATGAGTACCACAACATCCTTACCGAGCTACCAGCTGCTCATCCAACTTAGGTTTACGATTATCTGACCGTAGATAGGAGATAACTACTTTGAAATAGTGTATCATAAAAGCTGGCATAGGTAGCCACCAGTGGACTAATTTACGATCAGATGGGGCGGTTACAGAATATGATAATAAGGATTCTACTATTGATGATAATTATAAACAAATAAATGAAAAGAAAAACACGTAAAAAGATTATGGTGAGTTTAGAGTTAATGTTGTTGATGATACCAAATGAAATACTATACCAATGGATAAATGAACAACAATTAAACCTTGCCAATGCTGACCCCGAAATATTACTTATTTTGGCAATAGCTGTTGCAAGTGTGTAGACTAAGATTAGCCCGCACATAAGTGTAGTCTGATCTAAGTCTACACTACCTGTTTGTTCTTTTATTGTTGTGGAAATATTTGAACACATAGTAGATAAAATTTGCCCAAAAAATTAGAAGTAAGGATAAATACTCAACAGGACAAGGGTTAGATAACATATGTTTCAGAGTTGTATGATCAACACACTTCGAGCCAGCGACGGTCACACGGAACATATAATGGGCTGTGGAGATAAAAAGGTATAAAACAAGAAATTTCTTCATTTACACAATGTTTTCTACTCTGAAAGTTGAAAAAATCTAAAATTTCATAAATTGTGAATTGAAGTCTTCAACTTCCTTTCAATTTGGACCAGTCTAAAATTTTTCCCATTGGTAAATGACCCACACACTTACAATACTGTTATCATTGAAATTTATAAACATTTAACCCTTTCCTGGTTTATCCCTGGATGTTACGCACCTGAATTTTTATACTTGAGAAAATATTGTGGGATAAGAAGAAATTGCTTGTAACAAGCAATTTCTTCTTATCCCACAATATTTTCTACCATATAGGTAGGTTACTTTTCAAATTGCACTCACTTTTAATTGTTGTCTGCAACTTCTTTCAAATTGGACAAGTCTAAAATTTTGAAAAACAGGAAAGGGTTAATACTGTCAATAATTTGACCAATATCCTTTTTTGACGACATAATTGACTGTGTATTCGAGATATTTGTTGTAGA
The DNA here is from genome assembly GCA_946902895.1 of Fragum fragum. Lineage (NCBI taxonomy): Eukaryota > Metazoa > Mollusca > Bivalvia > Cardiida > Cardiidae > Fragum > Fragum fragum. The sequence goes on from OX336372.1 coordinate 15,586,325, forward strand.
TTGGCATAAAATTCTTTACTGCTTTTTTCTGTTTTCTTTTTATTTGACTGACGATGGATGAAATCATAAATACCTGTTGTGTACCTGCATAGGTCCCATTGCATAAAAATGAGTAACTGTTAAACAGAATTTATTTGTGGTGATAAAAGTAGAAACAGATAAAAATGTTGACTAGACTTAATTTTATTCACAATATAGAAATAACAATTTTTACAAATGTACATAACATGCTGTAAGGCTCAAAGCAAAAAGATGCGAGTAAATGAAAAAAAATGTGTACTTTTATTTTTTATATGAAGTTCGACGCAGTTTTCTTGCATAAAGACATTACAGAATATAAAACAAACCAATTTCTTTTCTACAGTATTGTGATGGTTTGGGGTTCGGTTTTGTTGGAAAAAGAGATATGCAAACACGAGATGTGAGTCTAAGATGTTGTAGCACAGATTTATGTAATATTCCAAACTTTCACACTACGCTCCCACCAACAACTATACGACAGACAACACCTTTCCCAATAAAAAGTAGGTAGAATTGGTGTCACAAATTATATAAAACAAAATTTATGATCGAATGATTCACGTTTTTTATCAAACGCTTTACCGGTACGATCATTTGATGTGCAATTGTCGAGCCACCATTGATAAAACCAGGCACAAATCCATCAGATTTAAACCATGGTTTGTTGAACATTACAAACTGTCGTAAAATCTAAACTGAACGAAAAGCTTCAATTTCAACAATAAATAAACAAACAAAAGACCACCTACTCACACAAACATGGAAAATATTATTAAGAGATAGTTTTTTCAATCAAACATTCTCTTTTTTTGCCATCATCATTATAGATAATAAAACAAAAATAATGGTGAAAAGGCAATTAATATTTACAGACATGTTTTTGAAAACACGATGTTATTGGTGATTCCTATTGCAAAATATCAATCCTATATTGCAATCGGTAAGTGTAACCCATTGTCTTATTTATCTCTTGTTGTTTATCTATTGTTCTTGAATCTCTAGAGTTTGTTTGTTGAGACAAAGGAAAAACTGATTTTGGGCGCGTCAAAGGTCAGGACTGGAACCCCATTAATACCACTGTTATGTTGGTTTGTTATCAGGAGAACCACTTGATATCGTACCCTATAAAAATGTTGCCCTGTAAACTTCTAGGCGGTATGCTTTAGAATGTAAAAACTTCAACAAGTAATTTGCTGTTTTACAGATTGTCATCGAGACATTGTATTCATAATAGATGAATCAACGAGTATTGGTGTAAATGGCTTTCGGTACGCCATTGATTTCGTCATCCGTGTCGTGAGCAGCTTAGATATCGGTATCCATGGTGACCAGGTAAAATGAACTTACCTTTCATAAACCTTTGAAACGTTCTTGAACCTGTTAGTTATAGTATCCAAATGTGATTAATAGCTTGTTTTTGATATGGTTTTAGGACAGATCTAACACTTATCATTTTCAGCTTAAATATTGCACTGACGAAATTTGCGTCTGTCGGTATGTCTCTACAGTTGAAACCTGCATAAACATACCAATTCACATGACTCAACTTAAACTCAGTTTCTACTAAGTTTTATTAATAAGAATTTATGGTCCAAGCAAATAATGTATATATATTTTCAAAGAAAGAAATAAAAATGTGGACTTGTTTTATCAACAATATAAACATTTAAAGAGAAGTTTTATCATTTTAGGTTTCCTTGTTGCTTTACGATCAAGAACCGCATATACAATGGTTTCTGAACGAGTACACATCAAAAGCCGAACTTTTAACAGCCTTGACTTACGTACCCTACCATAACGGTATAACTAGAACGGATATTGCGCTTAAGTACATACGTGAACAAGTCCTCATATATGCCAAAGGAGACAGACCATCGGCCCAGAATGCAGTAATTGTTCTAACAGACGGACGTTCAACTGTTCATGCAAGTACCGTTACAGAAGCGAACAAACTACACACAGCTGATACCACAGTTATCGCCCTTGGTATTGGTGACGCCTCTGTGACGCAAGAAATTATCGACCTTGCGACTGATTCTCAACATGCCCTGGTAGCACATAGCGCAAGGGATTTGGTAAAAGCTGTACCAGTTATTCTGAGTCTTCTGTGCTAAGTTGTATAAACTAAAATTTTGATATAAATAGTTAGATTGATCTAATCGAGTAAAACAAGTCTCTAAATTATCTATCAATTTCAACAAGTATTTTATTATTTGGTTATCATTGGTTCGTAAAAGAAGATCGTCCATATTCATCTCAATATTTAACCCGTTACCAAACGGCAAAATTTTAAACTGGTCCAAATTGTAAGGAGTTTCAGATGACAATTTAAAGTGTTATGTAAATTTTAGATTGTTCGACTTTGTGGGTGGAAAACATTGTGTAAAATGAATAAATTGCTTGTGACAGTATTTTCTTCATTAAATACAATGCTTTCCCAATTGCTTTCAAAAAGCGTCGTTGTGTGAGATTGTGTTATTATATTACCACACAATCCCGCCCTTTAACGCACTCCAAGAAAATACTTCTGGAAAACATTATCGGAAATCGGTTATTCACCATTGTTTCCTACTCGAAATGAGAGCTGTTGAAATTCTACTGTGGATTGTCGTCTTCAACTTCTCTGAATTTAGACCAGCGTTTAGATAATGGATTAAATAGAAGTCAAAATACCCTATGGGGTTTTGGAATGTTACATAATTTGTGTGCGGCAAAATTTACCAGGACACGAAAAGCCAGAAGCCCATACCGTACATTGTTACACACGTTAAATCGACAGATCGCAGCTGTCAACCAGAAAGTTCCCCCGTCAATCAAGTTATCGTTTATATCACAAGTGAACATTGAACTCCGGCATTTATACAAAGCTTTTTCGTAGGTTGCGACTCAAAAGCCGTAACTACAGCTTATTCAAGCTGTAGTTACGACTTATAGGTCGCCAACCAACGAACTGCTTATTGTTTCATACCCGTGACAATACTTTTTGTTAAGTAACTTCGTTCGATATCTTATTCGAACTTCCTTGTGGGAGGTCAGTTTGCGTAGCCAAGGATTCGTCAATTTCAGGGAAATGTGCAACAACGTATTGTTTCAAATATCAGTAGAATAATGTTTATAAAAAATAAATAATTTGATTTTTAGTATCGTCTATCAAAACTGGCGTTCTGATTGGTCAAAAAAATATTCATACCTCTATGAACAAAATTTTCAGCAAGCAGCCATTTTGTATGCTTCGCACAAAATATTTCCATACAAAAAAGAATCAATTTTTGTAAAGTCTTTGCTTTTTTGCTCAATGCTATTTAATTATAAGAAATGAAGAGAATAGTTTTTGCTTTCATGGAGGTATGAACCGAAAAACCCAATCACACTTATGTATGAAAAATTAGGTTTTCGGTTCATCACTGCATGAAAACCAAAATATTTTCTCCATGTCTTAAATGAACTATTGTCTATATGACTGCAAATCTGTTTTTGATATGGTATCAATTGGTGCCACACTGCTCCCACCAGACGACCTTCTTGGACTTAAATTCAGATATCTCGGTTTCCAGCTGTCTTTTCGCAGTGTACGCCAGGGTGCTTGTTGTGAGTGACAGTCGGAATCAGCTCGTTCGACTTCCGGTTCAGGTTCATTTTCGGTGTTTTCCTTTCTTTTGTCCCATAGACACAGGATGCTCGTTATGAAACAGAGTAATGCGGAGGTCAGACCAAGACCCCATGATGCATGCACATCTAGGGGCTCGTGACCGGCTGTCTTCACATAGTTTTCACTAAACAGCAGGACTCCTAGCCAGATCAAAAATCCTACAAAAACAAAAAGAAATGACTTTCGTAAAGTACCACTTTTCCCCAATACGATAACTATCTAATTTTTTTTATCGTGCGGTGGAACTTATACTGTTACTGTAAATATGATTGATTGGTTGTATATTCACACGAAATGAAAACGCACCATCCAAAATTTTACACACATTGTCATATATAATGTATTCTTTGGTCAATCGTCTTTCAATCTGCGAAGGAACAATTTGACATTGCTCATTCAATCCGCCTCATAAAATTCTACCGCGTAAAAGGATCAGTAGTGCTTGCTTAGTGTATTGGAATAGTAAGTCTTGGGTACAGTTTGCCTCTTATTAATCAATTCATCAAAAATCAGTGACAGTCGGGTTCTTCAATGCAGACAACATATTTAATTGGAAAGGTCAAATATTGTAGAACATTAGTTTATGAAGTTCCCCATACAGTCCTACACTTAAGTGACTTCCAGCCAGAAATTTCCTGGAGAAAGTAACTTTAAATGAATTTTCTGTGGTCAGTTAAATATGCAAACTGACCCTCAAATCACCCCCAGGACACCAGATTGGTATGTTTACTGATAAGCCCAGGATGTAATTTGAGTAACTTGAGTATAAACTTTGTAATGGTGATAAATCTAATTCTCGATCATGAGAGGCTTTTATCAGCCTAACTACATTCTAAATGAAACATTCACTCTGTACATATCAGCAATTCCATATCAAATCATTATCACAAAATTTGCCCTTTTGACAAACTTAAGAATATGAGGTTAGAAAAGTAGAGTTGAAAAAGAAGCAATTTCTCATTTTCAAACAATGTTTCTTACATAAATGATATTTTTCAATTTGAAAGCTTTTTTAAAATGTATTTTGTAGTTTTAGCTCACCTGAGCACAAAATGTGTTCTTTGTGAGCTATTGTGATCGGTCATCGTCAGGCATCAGTCTGTCTGTCTGTCCGTTCATAATTAAAAAAATTCTTCTACTCCTAAACTATCATGGAATTTTAACTAAATCTCACAGAAATGATCCTTAGGTCATGCTCTTTAAAATACCTCAAAAAATTGATATTCATGCAAAACTGTCGGTTGCTATGGCAACCAAGTGAAAAAACTTAATAAGGCTTCTCCTCCCAAGCCATAAGGCCAAGAGCTTTGATATTTGCTAGAAATTATTATCTATTGACCCTCTGCCTAAATACTTCAAAGAATTAACGTATCTTGAAAATTAGCCCTTTTCTTTGCAATCCCTGATTTTACATAAAAATAAAGAAAGAACTCTTTGAAAACCCTTTTCTCGAAAAACATAAGGCCTAAAGGTTAGATATTTGGTATGAATCATTATCTTTTGATCCCTCTTCAAAGAACAACCGTATCTTGAAAATAAGCCCTTTTCTTTGCAATCCCTGATTTTACAGGAAATTTTTGAAAACCTTTTTCTCCCAAGCCATGAGGCCAAAAGCTTTGATATTTGGTATAAATCTTCATCTTTTGGCCCTCTATCAAAATACTTTATAGAATTACCGAATCTTTAAATTTAGCCCATTTCTGTGCATTCCCTAAAACACGTAGAAATGAAGAAGGAAATCTTTGAAAGTCTTTTTCTCTCAAACCATAAGACCAAAGCATTGATACTTGGTATAAATCATCATCTTGACCTTCTATCAAAATACTTGGAAGAATTAACATACTCTGAATATTAGCCCTTTTCTAAATGATCCTTCTTTTACATATGAATAAAGAAGGACATCTTTGAAAATCTTCTTCTACAAAGCTATAAGGCCTAGATGTGTATTATCTAGTGTATATCAAAACCATTTGAACCGCTACCAAAAATCTTCATAGAATAATCGTATCTTAAAAGTGAACCCATTTTTGTGTGATCCCTGCTTTTACATCAAAAGAAAATCTTCTTCTCCCAAACCATAAGGCCCAGAGCTTTAATATTGGGCATATATCAATACCTATTGATCCTTCACCAAACTACTTCATAAAATTACCGTATTCTGAAAATAGCCTTTATCTGTGCAATTCCTGATCTTAGAAAGGAACATATCTTTGAAAATCTTCTTCATCTAAACCATAATGCATAGGGCTTTGATATTTGGTATGTATTAATGCCTATTGACCCTTCATCAAATTACTTCAAAGAATACCATACTCCGGAAATTAGTGCTATTTGGTGGGATATTCAATATACTTAATATTAAAGAGGAAATCTTCTTCCCCAAAATGAATAGGCAGAGGGCTTTGATCTTTTGTACATATCATAAAGCCTTGAGCCATCATACTCAGGGGAGCGATATAGGACCCTCATGGTCCTTTTTTTAATTGTATACAAGCCTAAAATACTTTTACTACAAATTGTTAACCCTAGCTGTATTAAATCACTGGGTCTTGCAGCCCTCGGTAATAATTGGTGAAATTTTCCGTTTACAATGATATTTAATAGTATTTCAATTTGATTTCCAGGCAATTTAGACACACTTTAAATTGTAACCTGCCTCTTTTTTGATTTCAAACAGGCTATTGTTTAGGGAGTGCGTATTATGCGTTCACAGAATTGATGCTTAGGCCATGATCATTCAAAATACCCAAAATAATTCAAAACCACGAAGAACATTGGTTGCTATGCCAACCAAAAGAAACAATTTTGGAATTATTTTTCTTCCACACATAAGGCATAGATCTGTCAAATTTTGAATGCAGCATTTACGTGCGGTACAAAATAGTTCAAATCGATTGGGTGAGGTCATCACAAGCCTTATGCTACAGGAACCCTTTTTTACAGAGATGATTGATTGATTTATTAAATGGGGTTTATCGCCGCTTTAACAGTATCTCAGTAATGTTGCGGCAGCTGGAGCACCTAACAATGGATTCCTGGTATTTCTCACACCAGTACTACTTCAACATCCTTTCCTAGCCTCCAGCTGCTCTCCTTTTAGGTTTAAGATTATCCATCCATTGGTGAGAGACAAATGTCGGAAAGAATATGTGCCGCCGCTGTTGAGAGATAAACGGACAAATCTTAGTAAATATTCTCCTTGCAGTCCATAAGGCATTTGGCTTTCAAATTTTGTAAGTAGCATCGCCTTATCAAGTTATGGTATTTTTATAAAATACTATAAACTATCAGTCTTCGACCAACGTAAGCCAAGTGTGTTGTGGGATCACAGATTTTACATAGTGAAAAAGAAGGGCGTATTATAAAAATCTTTTCCTCAGAAACCATGAAGCCTGTAGAGCTTCCAAATTTTGCATGTAGCATTTCCCTATGGTGCAAATTTATTTCAGGTATATAACTTTCTTTATAAACTTAAGCCCTATGTTGTTGGGTCTCGAATTGAAGAAGAAAGGAATCTTTGAATAATCTTCCTATACCATGAGGCCAGGATATTTCAGTTTATGCCCTGTTGGTACTTTAATAAAATACTTTAAATGTTTATGCTTAGATCAACATATAAATTATTTGTTGCAAGATTCCAGATTTATTTTATCTGGAGATTCACAATTTAAAAGAAAATCTCCTTAACCGAAGACTAAAGCTTTCGAATTATACAGACAGCATTACTTTATAGTAAATCAAAGTACTGAAAGTACTGTAAGCTAGCAAAGTATTGTTTTGTTCAATAATCTTCTTTGTCAAACGTTATCATAATAAAGAAATGAGGTTAGAGTAACAAAGGAGTTAACCCATTCCCACACAATTCCTCCTGTTTACGCCCATCAAAAATAAGTTGTGGAAAATGATGCCATGATACTTTAGAGAAACTAAGAGGCTAGAATATGGGCTATTTTCATCAAATATACAAAGTTTAAAGTGGTTTGGTTGATGATTATATTGTCAAGCAACTGTTGACAGCATCGACTTGAAACTTGATGAAGTGGTTCATCTAGGGGTTCTCAAATGCGCTTACCAAATTTAGGTCCGCACCTTACCCACTTCCTGTTTTAGGATTTGTCAACAATTTAACCCAATGAATTCCCATATTTCATCGGATTTACTTTAAACATTAGGATATATCTTTTAGAAATTTGGTCTTATCAATCAAGAATCAAAATCATGGGACAAGGGACTTCATGGAAATTTCACCACAAAATCTTTGTTTACACCACAAAGTCCACAGTTTTCATCGAATTTACTTCAAACTTTCACAGAATGATTTTATAATCCTAAGAATTGATTTTTAAATGGGTAAGGTTAATAAAGTATCACAGGAAAAGGGGCCTTATGAGAACTTGATTGAAATACACTTATAACATAATAATGTTCACAGTTTTAATCGGATTCTCTTCAAAGATACAAGGAATAATTGTGGTACTGGAAACACTTGAAGAGGGGCCTTATAGATTATCATTCAAAACAATCTTTAAAATGTATGCGATGAAGTCCACAATTATCACCAGATTGTCTTTGAAATTTCACAGACCAGTCGTAGGGTCGTAAAAAAGTTCCTTTCGGAAATAGAATAGGTCTATAAGAAAACAAAGGAAAGGGGGCCATATTGATTGTTGCTCAATATAATAAAGGGGATAAAGTACAATTAGTTATTTTCATTTTATGCATTCTTCTTTAAGCCATTAGCTTCCTTAAATTTTATGTTACTTTAAGGGAAAACTTGATGGTCAGAAGAGCGCCTCAGGCCCTGATGGGTCTCTTGTTAGGAAGAGAGCCTTAAAATTTCTGAAGAGTATGGTTTATTAAACCCATGTTTTACCAAAAAATGTTGCATAATGAGATTTACTTAACTTTTAAAGACATTGAAATATACAAAAGATATAATTGTTTAACCCATTCCCACACAATGACGCTTTTTGACGCACATGAAGGGAGCAATTTTGAAAACATTGTGTAAAATGCAGAAATTGCTTGTTGCAAGCATTCTATCCATTTTATACCCATAAATTTAAAAAAAAAACACTACAATTTCACAAATCTTAAATTGTCGTTTAATTTAATTTGGACCGGTCTAAGATGTTGCCGTCTGGTAACAAACTAAAATAAAGTACTTACTATTTACCCCACAATACAGGACATAGATAAGAACAAATTTAATATGAATGACCCATTACACTTAAAAGAACCATCTTAAGATTACAACAAGCAGTTGGATCAAAGAGAGTCTTTACTTGTCAAGTTATGTCAATGCAAACACACAAACTCATTGTACAGTAAAGTAGAATGACCATGTGTAATGAAGGTAATCCCTCTGAAAAATAAATATAAGTATTATCTTCGCAAATACTTTTCAATATGGTTTCAAACCTTTCATAAGATGGGTAAATGTAAGCATATAAGTACGAATTATGGGCTGGCTATTTAGACTTAAAACCAAGGCAGGTACCTTACATGCACCTCTGTATTTTACATGACATATCATTAAATCAGGGTGTAACCTTTTTAAAAAAAGATATACATTCAATAGTCCAAAATCACTTGATACAGTAAAAGTGTGGTTGAAATGGGAAAATCTGTCTGCTTGGAGAAACATAAAATCAACAGAATAAATATGAATTGTAACACTGATAAGCCCAAATGTGTGACTTCCTGTTATCAGGATTGTTGATCTAATGGTCGGTCAAAATAGTTTTATTGCCCCCATGCTGTTAAACTCCCCAAGAATGCCAGAATGACCGTTACAGTGATACTGAGATCTGATTTTATCTTGATTCACTAGTGAATATTTTCAGGCACTAAAGTATCTGACTGCATAAATGTAAACATAAACGAATTAGCAGTCTAGTGTCTGATGGATAACCGTCACTATTCATTGTTGTGGATAATCGTCACAAGTTTAATTTTCATTGTGATGCTAGACCATCACAATCTACTACTGAAATAAAAATCTTGAAATAGCTTTAGGAAGAATGGCTAACCGTCACTGTTAAGAAAAAATGATACGGTTAATTATCTCAACTTTTGGAATTCTGAAAGTTTTAGAAACTTTGTATAACCGTGATAAGCTTTTGAAAAACCGTAATTGCTAAGTGAATTACGGTATTACGTGCAGATGAATATAGTGGCTATGAATTGCATACCGCTCTTATCTGTAGGACAGTGTATTTATTTGTTTTATTAAGCATTTCTAAACACCTTATAAAGGAGTGTAGATCATTGCTTCAGCCAATAAATCATGTCTGGTGTGAATTTACGCTTGATTTTGATTCCAGTTAAAGAGATTTTCATATGCTTCACGTTCGCGTCAAAAGATACGAGATCAGGGTTTTGAGAGGGGATAAAATCCATTTATTTGAAGAAAAAAAAATCCAACAAGAAAACATTTTGACGATGTGCCGGCGCCATATGTAGTGACGTTTAGCCATCAGATACTAGACTGATCAGTTTACATTTGGTAAACCACTTTGTCAGACATTGTCTCTTACCAGTATTATAGGGGGAATTGTGCTTTTTCACACACAACAAAACAATCACTGAGTTTTCTTGGAAAGTATTTCATTTTTTGAAGTTTTTTTGTGATAGAAAAGGGATTTTAAAGGGATGTTTGACAATTAATTGAAGTTCATCAGAGAGAGGGAATTCTGACAAGAAGATAACCATGTCCTTTTATGGTGAATATTTTTTGGTAGGAATTTTATGATCGTGTCACGTACTGTCATCACCTTGGTATATGTAACTAAAGAATTTTATAATACCGCAAAGCAATGTGTCGGTAGGCGATCAAAATGACGTAACTACATCTTGAATAAAGCTGTAGTTACGACATTTTGATCGCCCACCGAGGAATGTAATTGACGTTTATTTTACGTGTATTCATTTTATCAGTCCTTTCCCGTTCAATCCATTATTTTACGTCACTTGTTTTTATACTTGAGAAAACATTGTGAAAAAAGAAGAAGTTGCTTGTGCATTTGTAACAAGCAATTTATTTGTTTTCCACAGTATTTGCTACTCTATTGAATGATTTTTTTTCCAAATAAAATCAATTTTATACTGTCGTCTTCAAATCCTTTGAATTTGGGCAGGTCTAAAAATTTTCAAAAAAAGAAAAGGGTTTTCGCGGTGAAAATGACCTTTGGTCACTAGTGAAGTAAATTTGATTTGCATCACAACTGACACGTAAGAAACGCTTTGCATTAGATATCTTCCTACAAACGAGAGGGAGAAGATGGTCCAAAATCGCTCACCTGATTTCATATTCATCAACTTTACTGAGAATGAAATGCAGGATCACATGATGACCAACCAATAATTTTCAACATGTATAGTGAATATAAAGGTAAAAAATGTGAACAGATGAGCTGTAACACTGATATTGTCACAAAGTCCCCTTTCAAATTATATCTGATGTAATGTCTCCATATTCAAAAGTAATTTCATCGTTAACATTTCAAAATTTAATACTTTTGAGAATTTTTATGCCAAAATAGTGACCAGTAGCGCGGAAACAGAGTTATTGTCACCAAGACCCTTTCCCCATTGACATTAATTGAAAATTCGCCCTATCCTCTTTGGATTTTCCAGATGACAACACAAGCATTTTTAGCTAGCAAAGCGTCAGCTTTGATAGCTTAAGTTCACAGACAAAATTTTGAGGTCTTCTCACAGTTCAACGAGTGCAAACTGCCACTGAATGCCTACGCCATATAAAGTAGTTTCTATTTCAGGAATATCTGCAACTGCTTTTTATGTTCACATGAATTAACTTTATTTAACCCAATCCCACTCAATTGAAACATCTCAAGAAATAACTTTGGAAACATTTCAACAAGCAATTTCTTTATTGTTGTCATTTCTTCAATTCAACACTGTTTTCTACCCTATAAGACAAAGGTTTCTAATTCCACTAATCATGATAACCTTTGACAAATATTACTGCTTTGCTAGCTTACAGTACTTTCAGTGTTTTGATTCAGCAAGTTAAAGACGCTTGCGTTAACTAAGGAAACCTATGTTTTAACAATAGCTCGTAATTTAGGCTCCACTTTCCCTTAACCCATTGCCACAAAGTGACGCTTTTTCACGCCCTTAAAGAAAAAGGCTTCGGACAACTTCATCTCGTGACCATAAATACGAATAACAGCTCGCGGCTGTGAATCAAAGAATAAATCGACCAATAAAATCATTCATTTAGGAGCGAACTTTTATCTCCAACATTGACCGACGTTTATGTAAAGCATTTTCTTTTGGATTGGCGACTTATTCAAACTGTAGTTACTAAGTTCAAATTAAGTTACTATTTTGTTACATGTTACTGTCCGTAAATTCTTCAAAACTACAGCGTTTACAATGGAAGTAAACTTCCTGTTAGAGTCAGTGGGCCTTGCCTGCGGAGTCAGTGTTCGTGAATATCGATGCGTTTATTTTAGCAAGTTTGAGAAGGATGGAAAAATTGTGACATGTATATCGGTAACATGGGAACTGACGCTAAGGCAGTCAAAGCTATGTAACTAACTAAGCTTTAGAGATCCATGGGCAACCAAAAACCTCGTAAATACAGTTTTTCAAGCTGTAGTTACGAGTATGTGGTCGCCCATAAAGGAGTATTATCCCTACCAGAAAGAACGGCGGTAAAGCCATAAACCAGCTGTTTTTTTTGAAATGGTAAAAAATCTTACCAGCAAGTATAGTAAGTAGGCCACCAACCAATGGGAGAAGATGTAGATCAACAAGAATACATCGCCCTACAGTAGTGGCGAACAGACCACCAAGCAGAAAGAATAAACCAGCTAAACACATGTTTCTCGTCATTCGAATATATTCTGAAACGAGAACATCGCATGTAGATACCAACGCTCGGCTATTCAAGTGCTTGATAGTTGTAGAAAAAGGAGGGCCATAGGCTCTGTGGCGCTAGCCTGAGATAAAGGCTCTTTTTCTTTCAACAGTCTAGTTAGGATAATGATACAAGTGGGTCATACTTTATACATATATAGGCTCTGTACATGGGGATCCAAAAGTCTAAATAATAAATTGCAAGGCTTTAGGGCAAATTTGAAAGAAGGAGAAAACCTTTTCTCCCTCTGGATCCTGGTTATAATATCAGAAATAAGAAAGGAGTCAGTGAACTGATGCTCCATATATATACTCCCCAATGGGGCTACGCCCCTGGGAATCCGAGGGTCATGATTTAAGCAAATTTGAAGGAGGCCAATATACTGATGCTTCATGCAAAATATCAAAGTTCTAGGCCTTCAGGTTCAGGAGGAGAAGTTTTTTTAAAGATTAATTTAATTTCATTTTTGTTGCCATGGCAAACAAAGTTTTTAACGGATTTCAATTCTTTTAGCTCTTTTTGAAGGGGACCACCTAAGAAACATTTCTACCAAATTTGTTTCAAATTGACCCAGTGGTATGGGAGGAGATGTCGTTAAAAAATCGTTCGTTATTTCTATATACCCCCCCTCCTGGACACCGCCCCTTGGGACCCCAGTATCTTGATTTTAAAAGAGGTCAATATACTGATGCTTCATTCAAAATATCAAGGCTCTACGCCTTCTTGGTCGGGAGGAGAAGTTTTTTTTGCCTTTGAAACAAGAGTTTTCAAGGGATTTAATTCTTTTAGCTCTTTTTGTATGAGACCACTTAAGGAACAGTTCTGCCAAATTTGGTTCAAATTGCCCGCGGTGGTTTGGGAGGAGATGTTGAAAAATTGTTCTTATTTCTTTATAAACCAAAACCACCTGGGGCTCCACCCCTGGGGACCCGAGAATCATGATTTTAGCTGTATTTAGAAAGAGGTCAATATACTGATGCTTCATGCAAAATATCAAGTCTCTAGGCCTTCATAGTCAGGAGGGGAAGTTTTATTTAAAGATCATTTCAAAAGTTCACCTTTTTTGCCAAGGTAACCAGAGTTTTCAAGGGATTTAATTTTTTTAAGCTATTTTTGAAGGGGACCTCCTCAGAAACATTTCTACCAATTTTGTTTCAAATTGACCCAGTGGTTCTGGTGGAGATGTCGTTTAAAAATCGTCCTGAATTTCTAAATGAACCCCATCCCCTTTGGGGCTCCGCCCCTGGGATCCCGAGGATCTTGATTAAAGATATTTTAAAAGAGGTCAATATACTGACGCTTCATGCAAAATATCAAGGCTTTACGCCTTCTTGGTCGGGAGGAGAAGTTTTTAAAGATTATTTTGAAATTTCACTTTTTTTGCCATGGTAACCAGAGTTTTCAATGAATTTCAATCTTTTTAGCAATTTTTGAATGGGACCACCTAAGAAACAGTTCTGTTATATTTGGTTCAAATTGGCCCAGTGGTTTTGGGGGAGATGTAGTTTATGTATCGTTCTTTATTAATAAACCCAACCGTCCCTTCGGCTCCGCCCCTCGGGTCTCGAGAATCATGATTTTAGCTGTTTTAAAAGGTCAAATACGGATGCTTCATGCATTATATCAAGGCTCTTCGTCTTCTGGGTCGGGAGGGAAAGTTTTTAAAGATTATTTTAATTTTCTCTTTTGTTGCCATGGCAACCAGAGTTTCTAACGGATTTCAATAATTTATGCTAATTTTGAAGGGGACCACCTACGTGAACATTTCTGCCAAATTTGGTTCAAATTCATCCCGTGATTAGGGAGGAGATGTCGTTTAAAAATCGTTCTTTATTTCTATATGGACACCCCCCCCAGGAACTCCGCCCTTCGGGACACGAGAGTCATGATTTTAGCTATTTAAGCTAATTTTGAAGGGGACCACCTAAGAAACATTTCTACCAAAGTTTTTTTCAAATTGGCCCAGTGGTTCTGGGGCATTATTCGTTCAAAAAGGGATTTAGATGTATCTCACATGTTGGAATAGATTGCTCTTATGTTATTGAACATATATTCTCACTTTCAACTGAAATAGTTTAGTAACACCAGAACAAAAATTAGAAAAGGTAAAAAATTTCGGGCGACAACGCAGACACAGACGCGGACGCATACAAGGACCTGGCTATAGCAATACCTAGGGTTTTCTTCGAAAATAAACGAACTAGCAAGGCAAGAAAATGGATTCTAATTCGTGTCCCGCTATGCAAAAATCATTCTCAGGAGCGATAGGGGGTAGGACTCGTAATAGGAGAGGAATACCTCAATGCACAAAAATATTTTCTTTTTTTCCTTGAATTTAATGCCATCCGGCAACACAAAACGATTATTTTACTACGTATGACTGAGATTTTATGGATTTACTTTGTGCGCTTGCATACAAAATAGTTGCGTGCTCAAACCTTTGTTTACGGAAGTCTGAAAAGAAAAGTTAAGCCAATCAGAACGCTTGAATCTCAATGGACGAAAGTAAAATCATTATTATACTTAACAGAAGATTTTTATTATCTATGTAATGAATGAGGTCAATCAATCAATCAATCAATCAATCAATCAATCAATAAATCAATCAATAAATCAATCAATTAACCAAGTGTTATTTATTGCCTCTTACCATCCGGTTCTTGTATCTTGCTACATTTATACTGCATCTCTCCAAATATGTCGGTGATATGGTTACAGCCTTCCCACAGACCCGAGTTTGTTTTCCAAAACTCGCCAAATCTCTCTTCTTTCGAGTACGTCCACCATGGTAGGATCAGAGCGAATATATTTGAGACAACCGCTATCAGACCAACGAACATACCCACCTTCACTCCAAGAAGACCCATACTTCAGCGCTGAAATAATGATTGTAATAACTTATTTGTCCAATCGTTGGCCCGGCCTATAACGCCGTTAGTAACGCTTTCTGACCTACCCACCTACACATCAAGTAGACCCATACTTCAGCGTCGAATCATGATTGTAATAACAAATGATGATATCATATTTAACCAATCGTTGGCTCACTCTATAACGCCGTTAGTCACTCTTAATGACCTACCCACCTTCACTCCGAGTAGACCCATACTTCTGAAATCACGTTCGTAATAATACATAGGGAATATTACAACAGTGTCTTTTTCTATGCGTTGTTATGATGTTCTAGAATCGTGTGTAGGTATTTTTTATTGGATGAGACCGAAGGTCGAATCCAATAAAAATACCTACACACGATTCGAGAACACGATAACAACAAATAGAAAAACACACTGTTGTAATATTCCTTTTATTATATACCTTTTAGGAAATGACATTAAGAAAATTCTCTTAAATGGCTAAGAAATAACCAACTTTCCAAAAAACCCGGAACGTCAATACACAAAAAAGAAGTCAGTGTTGAAAGGTACTCGACGAATACGGTTTTTTGCTACACGCCGAATATTGATTTTTTTCTGTCGAGTTGTATTTGACAGTCAGGTTTTACTCCATATCTGTTATAGGTATATAATAAATAACAATATCATAATCGACCAATCGCTGGCCATGCCCACTTACTCCGTTAGTCATGCTTACTGACTCCAAAAGACAGTCCCGCTTCGATTTTAAATGGCGTTATTCTGAAAAATTATAGCCAGTATCAAGTAGAATAAGAGTTAAATGGTTTGTATGAGACTTCAACGCCGTAACAACAGCTTTTACCCCCTTAACAACCAATCGCCTTCTGGGTGTGTCGCTCATATGGGTATGTGCTACGGTAACGACGATAAATACACGGAAACACACACACGCCCCCCCCCCCCCAAAAAAAAAAGAGGGCATAGGAAAACATGGTGGAAAATGAAGAAATTGCTTGCTACAAGCAATTTCTTCATTTTCCACAATGTTTTCGACCAAAAAAGATTTTTAAAATTGAATTGAATAGAAATTGTGATCTGAAACTTCTTCCTACTTGGACCAGTCTTAATGTTTATCGTCCGGTAATGGGTTAAGAAGAACAGATATATGGTACAATAACCAGGTTAAAAGCTATGTAAACAGCTTTCAACATACTCGTGCAAACGTTGTTTTTTTTTCTGATTCGCACGTAAGATATTTATACCGATGCTTGTGACATTTGTAGATGGGCGTTGTATTTCAAGTACCAGTAAACGTTTGAGAGATCGCTAGCAACGCCCTCCGACCTCCGACATGGCAGTTCGGCTGAGGTAATCATTAACGATACTTTATATAAAATATGTTGTCAGTGTCATACAATATAGGACAGTTCGTTGGTTTTCGACTCGTATGTCAGTGAATCAGTCACTTTACCAACAGAGACACTTACATTTATATCGAAATTAAAAGTCTCTCTTCCAGAAAAATGCTCCATATATATTGGAAATATCTATGAAATGAAGAAAATATTTTTGTTTTCATTTAAGAGATGAAGAGAATATTTTTTGTATTCATGGAGGAATAAACCGAAAAAAATAAACTCACTGTATGAATACGTGAAGCGGATTCATACATAAGTGTGATAAGCTTTTTCGGTTCATACCTCCATGAAAACAACAACAACAAAAAAAAATCTCTTCATTTCTTATGATTTAATAGCATAGAGGGAAATAGGCAAGAAACTGATATATTTTTGTAAGGGACCATTTTGTGCTGAAGCATACAAAATTTCTGCGTGCTCAAAATTTTGTTCATGGAGTATGAATTTTTTTTTCGAATTAGAAAGCCCGTTTTTGCTAGACGAAACTAAAAATTAAATTATTTCGGTATGAGCCTAAATACTTGATCCCACTTTCTGAATATGCTTAGTTAAGTTTTTTGGCTCATACCTCAATGAATACAAAAAAGATGTTCTTCTTATTCCTTATAATTAAATGCCACTGAACACCCCCCCCCAAAAAAAACAAAACAAAACAAAACAAAAAAAAAAAAAAAAAAAAAAAAAACCATTTCACTAGTTTTTAACAAAATGTGTGTGGATCCACTTTGCGCACAAGCATACAAAAGATTTGCATGATCAAAATTTTGTTCTTGGAGGTATGAAAACACACACACACACACACACAAAAGAAAAAAAAACTGCCAATCTTGATAGACGAAACTAAGATTACACGCTATATACAGTGATGGCGAAAATAAAATAAACTTACATAAACTTATGGTCCTGGTATGAAATCCTTTGAATTTCAGACGTAAAGGCCCAACATTTATTACGCTTTTCTGGTTTCTAAAATCAATATCCAATGCCACAATTCCGTTGAAAAATGAATAATTCATTTTAAAGCATAACCGTTTTGTAAATTGTTCAGTTCAACCCTTTACCCATTCCAACACAATCTCGCTTTTTTACGCTCCCCACTAAAAGCTTCGGTAAATATTGCGGAAAATGAAGAAATGGCTTGTTACAAGCAATTTCTTCATTATCCTCAATGTTTTCTAACCCCCCCCCCCCGAAAAAATGGTTCTTAAATTTTATAAAGTAAAACTTGTCGCCTGCAAATTCTTTGAATATGGAGCAGTCGAATTGTTTTCGTTTGGTATTGGGTTAAATATGTTAATTAGAATTACTTCGATGCCAAAGAATCAAAAGAAATAAGAGATAGATAACTATAATTCGACGGCGACAATGCTTCTCCTGACTTGCCTCTAGGCTCTCACAGAGCTGGCTAAAAAGTTAATGTTTTACAGTTTATAAACTAAGAATGTTAATAAGTGACCGATAGAATATCGAGGGGTTAGAGCAAAAACATAGTATGTGTCTATACAATGTATAGACCCATACTATGTTTTTGCTCTAACCCCTCGTTATGTTGAGATTTAAGTGATTGTATGATTAAGGTCCCTCCGTGTTCTTGGATATCTGGTATAGAACATGAGAAAACAAGAAGATCCGAGTTCATATGCCCCTAGCTCTTCTACGAGTAGAACTACGTTGTTCTTTAACCTAACCCAACACCATTTTTTAGACTAATTAAAAAAAAAAATGAATAAAAAATAAAAGATTTGACTATGAAGAGCAAACATTGCATACTGCAAAACGATATTAGGGAAAATCTTATGAAATCCGTCTTTAATTATTGAGTTTATGGTCTGGACAATGTCGGATGATCATGCAACTAAAGCTCAAACACGAAACTGTAGTTACAACGATTATGTCTCGCTTACCGTAAGCAGGATCGACATAGATTGTTTTCTTTATTGTTCGATAATTATTTGTGAAATTGAGGGATCTCCAACCACGCCTACTGCCTCCGACAGGAAGTTCGACTGATGTATTAACCCATTTCCACGTAATAACTCTAATTGACGCG
Organism: Fragum fragum; assembly: GCA_946902895.1. Classification (NCBI taxonomy): domain Eukaryota; kingdom Metazoa; phylum Mollusca; class Bivalvia; order Cardiida; family Cardiidae; genus Fragum; species Fragum fragum. The sequence continues at coordinate 15,605,211 of OX336372.1, forward strand.
CCCCAAGAAAATCAAATGAGAATATATTGTGAAAAATGAATTGTCACACGCAATTTCTTCATTTTCAAGATGTTTCAACTCAGAAAGATGAAAATCTAAAATTTCATGAACTGTAAAATGTCGTCTCCAACTCCTTTCATTTTGGACCAGTCTAAACTATTCATTTGTATTAATGGATAATTGTGCAAAATTTATGATCAGTTACATGCAACAAAAATAAACTGGTTGGTTTGCGATCTAAACGTCGTTTAAGCTGTATTTATGACGAGTAAGACGCCGAAAAAAAAAAAATCTCGTCAAATAGATGTCGGCAAATGTTAGAGTACAACGTTCACTTATGGTCTACATGACTTGTATGATTTTTTGGTCTTTCGATTTTTTATTTACACCGCGATCCGACAAATACGCAAAAGGAGACCATTACTGTCGTACAAGCATTTACGAGTTAGCCCATTTGGTTAAGATAATTACCATTAGTTGTCATTATCTCACATACCATAACAGATAGGTAATAAAATAAAATAAAAAAAACAATATCTGGGAACTTTTTGATATCACTAAACAATATTGACCTGTCACTGCATTGACTTTCTTAAAAAGGCGACTGATTCCGCGGAGTCATTGATTGAATCGCTGCCCCCGCCCATTTTCTTCTTTGGCCACGCCCATTGACTTCGATAGGAAGCCCCGTTTCTATTTAAACGGCGTCATTTTTCAGAATTCGTGAGAAGTAGCATGTGACTATAAGGTAGAATAGTTGGTTGGCGACCTAAACGTCGTAACTTCAGCTTGTATAAGCCGTAGTTACAATGTTTAAGTCGCCAAACCAACAAAATGGTTATGATCTCAATGAAGAACTTCATTGGTCGACTGGTTATTTGATTGACAGTCGTGATTGGTCGATTGATGCTCAACTGTTTAAATTTAATTTTGACCAGCTAAAGGTGTTTCTAAAGTTGTGTTCGGTAATGAACGGTTATCTCTTTATGCCTCCAATCTTTCAATAACAGTCGGTCGAGTCCAGCTCAAGCTTTTTTTTCTTAATTTTCATTTCCTATGTCATTTACTGATATACTTTTTCTATACTTATGTTTAAAGTTTTACAGAGCTCACATGACTGTAGTTATTTTAAAAGCTGGTGAGTCCATATATAAGATTATATTTTACACCAGTCAAATGTGGTTCGTTGCGGTGTGATTGCTGAGCAAGCCTACAGCCAGAGCTGCAGTTACAGGGGAATGATATAAATCTGAACCAGTCAGTCTTTTAACAAAGACAACTAACTTTATATGTGCCCAATTGAATTAACCTATCGCTGGTACCGTCAACTTACTCCTTTAGCAATCAAACAGGAATTCCAGCTTCGATTTTTCGCGGCGTTATTTTGCAATATGCACTGCCGGTAGCATGTAACAAGAAAATGAATAAGTTGGTTAACGGCCTAAATGTCGTAACTACAGCTTAAACAAGCTGTAGGAACGACATTTAGGTCGATAACATAACGAAAATGTTTCATCCAACGCGGCCAATGTCAGTGACCAACTTTGAATTCCAGACTGAACAAATAATTGGACGATTGATTCCTTGATTGACTACTCGATTGGTCAATTAACTTCATGATAAAGGGCTTGCAAAGTTGTTTTGACTGGCAAAATTAATGATGGAATTTTACATTTTACCCTTGTCATGCTGAACCCGGAATATTCCGGTTTTAGCAGGAGGTGTAGACTAAGATTAGACTGCACTTATGCGCAGGCTGATCTCAGTCTACACCTCCTGCTTGTACTTTTCCTATCAGGGTTGTTTATGAAGTTGATTTCTCAAAGAAATCTAATTTTTGAACAATAATGTCTATCATTGCTTTCAGCCCTTTGATTTGACAGCAGTTCAGTAAGGTAATTTGTACAGCATGACAAGGGTTAATAATCGAAGTCGGGAGCCTGCCATATCTATTTTGTAATTTGCGTGTATCCTGTCTAAAAGATGGCAAAATTTTAGATTGGTCCAGCTTTAAAAGAGTTGCAGACGATATTGTAAAGTTCATGAATTTTAGATTTTGTAAACTTTCTGGACAGCCCTCCTTTTTAGACCCCTAAAGAAAAACAGCTTTGGAAAACATTATGGAAAATGAAGAAATGCCTTGTATCAAGTAATTTCTTCATTATCTTCAATGTTTTCTACGCCCGCCCCACCGAACAACAACAACAACAAACCCCCAAAACCCCAAAATACACAAATAATAATAATAATAATAATATTCTATCAACTTGAAAATGTCGTCTGTAGCTATTTTTAATTTGGACCAGTCTAAAGTCTTTACGTTTGGGGATGGGTTGATAATGTGAGTTGGTCTGTTACACCTTCAGTTGTGCGAAATTTCGATTGACTTTAGGGTTGTTGCCCCTTTACTCAACCTTGTTCTTTTGCGTGAATGGTATCAATCACTTAAACAAATATGATCTACAACCATATTCGAATTTTTGTAAACACTATCAGAACATCAACATGTTGTAATTGAAAAAAAAAAAATGAAAAAATGCTCATACCTAATACGAATAAGACTGATTGAAACTATTATTTTAATTAATCTTTTTATTTTCCAAAGGGAAGAACCCTCGACTTTAAGCACCCCGAAATTTAAGAACATAGAAATAAGGTAAACGTTTTTGGTGATATAATTGTCATATTGTAAATGTTACCATCTTTAAAACATCGTCCCATACTTGAATTTAGCTTTTTTTCTGGCTGAGTTTTGAAGGACAAGGTTGGGGTGCCATAAGAGAAGAACGTATCAATTTGACATCAACGAATTCTCCCAATTCCAAAAGAACATCTGTATACTTACATTGTATTTACCATAGAAGCGAAATTTCGATTTGATTATCCCAGATTGAGAAAGAGACATCGCACATATCGATAAACAAACGGGACAAATACCAAATATCGCTTCTTCCCTGATGATATAATTACATTTCGATTAAAGGACAACAAAAGAATACGTTAAACTAATATTAATCTAACAAATCCGACATTTTCTATCGGAAATGTTAAGTCAGCATGTGCAACATGTGGTGCGAGCCATGTTTTGTAACGCGCCTTCTCTCGTTTATCCAATGGCGATCGTTAGAATAGATCACGAGGTCTGGATCGTCCAATTATCTTCTTTGAAAGTGATGTAATGACTCAATTCTATATATAAATGACTGGCGTTGCAACCCCGAACAGTTCTAAGAAACCAACCGCGAAAGATAAGTTAATTTCTCCTCTAAAAGTTAAGATTTTGGAAATTAAACAAACCCAAAGATAAATTTGTACAACAAATACAGAAACTAGAATCCGCCATGGGTGGTTCTATATCCCCAGTTATAGTTTGGCTGTTGACGACCTTCATCCGAGCAGGCGCTCAAAATAGGTGAACACTTCATTTATTCTATTCTTTTTTTTTGTTTCTGTCATATTTACAATATCTGTATGTATTTTTTCATTTGTTGTTGCTTATCTATTCATTTATTATATTTTATAAAATATTTCCAGTTTCACATTATAGATACATAATAGATTTCATTGAAATAAGAACAAAAAACGGATTGTTAGATTCAGTAATTTTCATCTAAACAATCTTGGTGAACTGACCAATCGCTGGCAACGCCTATTGACTCCGACAGGAAGTTCTACTTCGATTTTGAACGGCGTTATTTCACAAAAATGTATGGCCAGTAGCATGTAGAAAATCAGTAGAATGGTTGGTTGACGACCAAAACGTCGTTACTACAGTATGAATAAGCTGTAGTTACCACATTTAAGTCGCCATAACTGACAGATTGCTAGCCATGCCCAATGAGCTCCACAGGAAGTTCCACTTAGATATTAAACGGCGGCATTTTGCAAAGATTTATGGCAAGTAATATGTAACAAAAAATAGAAAAGTCGGTAGGTGTCAAAAACGTCATACCTGCAACATAATAAAACTGGTTAATTAATTTACTGAAACTAAACCTATAAAAACATATAATTGAAATTATTCGGAAATGTGAACTATCATTCAATTATCCTTAACAGTGTATATTCAAATTGCAATTAGCGAAATAAGGAATAGGCGTCAAAAATACGATCTGTTTTCAAAGATCTAGTGCCAGTATAATGTAACAATAATTTAGAGGATGATTGCCTGTTTCAGTGTAAGATTGACTCATCTTTCATTTGGTAAAAAAAAAAAAAGATAAAAATAAAATAAATGAAATGAAATAATAAGTGGCGGTTTTATGAATCTTACACGAAAATCAAACAATTTTCTCTTTCTTTAATACAAAAAAGTGACAAAATATGATTTTCTTCGGACAAAATCTTACAGAGCGCGCCATTTCGCACGTGAATTAGGCCTACATAGCAAACTGAAGACATTATAAGTGTCTTGGGTTCCGCTTCTAAGATGGTGTTATGTCGTAAAGTGGTAGCGCGTAGGACTCCTAAGCATTGGGTTATACCAGAACCAAAAGTTTTAACTTATTCGATCCCCGGCTACAGCGAATATCCTTTCCCACATTTGTCTTCAATCATCGGGTGGCTAATCGTAAACCTATGTGGTATAAGCAGCTTGAAGCTCGGAAAGGATGTCGTGGTAGTGCAATGTACAAGTGTAAGAAATACCAGGAATCTATGATTAGGAGATCCAGCCGCCGCGATATGACAGAAATACTGTTAAAAGTGACGTTAAATTCCATTAAAAAATCAGTCAAGATGACGTCAAGTAGCGCAAAATGGATAAGGGGCGAAATCTACTATAACAGTGAGTTAGCATTTTGAAAATTTTACTGGTTAAACGTCGGAATTGACCAATCGCGGCTGTCAATCAAGGAATCAAACGACCAATCAAATCATTTATTCAGTCCGGACCTGAGCTTTCAACTCCTGCATTGGCCGCCATTTTTGTTAATCTTTTTTTGTTGGTTTGGCGACTTAAACGTCGTAAATACAGCTTGAATCATTCAAGCTGTAGTTACGACGTTAAGGTAAAAAACCAACTATACGACATTTTTGCTACATGCTACTGACCAGTCATTTTTTCAAAATAACGCCGTTTAAAATCGATGCGGGACTTCCTGTCGGAGTTAAAGGGCTTGGCTAACGAAGCAAATGGGCGGGCCAGCGATTGGTCAATTATCAAGTGATAATCCACGGAGATATCTCGATAAGCCATCGATAAACATTAACCTACATGTATTCCCAAATAATGGCGCATTCTCACGCTCCTTAAAAAAAACAATTGGTAAAACATTGCGGGAAATGCAGAAATTGTTTGTAACAAGCAATTTCTTTATTTTCCACAATGTTTTCTACTAAGAAAGTTGAAAAAATCTGAACTTTCATGAACTTTTAATTGCCGTCTGCAACTCCTTTCAATTTGGACCAGTCTAATATATAGCCATTTGGTAATGGGTAAAAGAATAGAAAAGACTTCTCAAATGCTAGTATAAATATTTTACGGTCATGAAACCTATTTTGAGATTTTTTTTTTTTGGCAAACATCACTACAAAGAACAAAAGAAAGCAGTTTTTGACTTTTCTAGACAACTAAACATTTCCCGTGTTGAATTTTTTTTAGACTCGTCTAAATTCAATAGTTTAGAAGACGAAAAAGAAAATTTGATTTAATGTAAAAATAACCTTCAGTAGGGTGGAAAATATTGTGGAAAAATATTTTTTTGCTTGTTACAAGCAATTTCTTCTTTTTCTACAATGTTTTCTCAATCCTGAAATCACAAGGACGTAAAAACTAGGGATTGAATAGGAAAGGTATAATAAGTTTTGCATTAGATTTCTACTTGAAACAGCGTAAAACTGCTGATATGTCAATTATCAAATCTTCAAGTTAATCATACAATGCTTTTTTTCTATTTATTTCATCTAAAAGATATTGGCCTAGTCGTGTTCTTAAAAAAACAAAAAGGTTTCACAATCTTTGATATGAATAAAAAGTCATTCTGTAATAACCCGCGGTGTGCATCGAAATAACGGTCATATCTTTATAATTTAACTTTTAGTTTCGTCTATTAAAAAAGAAAGTTCTGAATGGCCCAAAAATCCCCAAAACATCCATAAACAAAATTTGGAACACGAAGCTATTTTTACCTCTTCCACACAAAATTTATGACAAGTAACATGAAACAATTAAGTAAAACAGTTGGTTGGTGATTGTAGTTACCAACTTTGAGTCCCCTTACCAACAAATAGGCTTCACATTAATATCAGCCAGTGTTGGAGTTCAAATGTCACATCCGTCTAAATAAACGATTTGATTGGTCGATTGATTCTTTGATTGATTGCCTCGATCCGTCGATTCGACTTAACATACGTAATAAACACCACAACACGTTATTAATTTTCTACACAGTCATATTTGTCCCGAGATCGAAGTTCTGGAAAACAATGTCGAAGATCTATGTAGCAACAGTTTGGAACATTTTGCTAACCTGGAAATGTTGGATTTCGACGCCTCCGGGTTATCGGCCCTCAATGTTTTCGACAGGCAAAAAGCGCTTCTGGAACCCGACCGGGTCTGTGTGTATATCCAGTAAGTAACTTAATAATTTTCTACTTTCTTTTTCGTACTAGTGAACGCCAAATTTTAAGCCTGGTAATAAATTTAAAGTATTTCTGGATAACAGTTTAAACAATAAACTAATTGTGACATTCTTCTTCTGTCAAGATGGAGCACATTCTTGGAAAAGGCAAATATTCCTTATTGCGATTACGGCATTTTATTCTGTATCTTTCTCACAAAAACGCGATGTCGCTTTTAAAAAGTCCGATTTGCAAAGAAAGGGACTCATTCCTTAAAGTTACGGGTACACATTTTAGACCAGTCCTGAAACAATTATCTCCATTTCCTGTTAAACTGTAACATTGGCACAGTTCGATCAGAGGTCAACCACAGTTGGTATTTCAAAAGAAAAATAAAACAGTGAGGTAGAGTGACCATTCTTTATTTATGAAATCTAAAAGTCAGTTTCGATTCTGGCCAGCCGGCCCAGTCTGGCCAGGACGATACTTTGCTCATTTCTCAAACTGCCTGTTTTCGTGTGATGGTTCATTTGGTTAAACACTTTCCTGCTTTAAACAATTTTAGACCCATCCAAATTCGAAGGTTTCACAGATGAAAATTTAAAGTGGACTTAATTTGAAAAATAGTCACTAAGTAGAGTAGAAAATGTTGTAGAAAAAGAAGAAATTGCTTGTAACAAGCAATTTCTTCTTTTTTTCTACAATATTTTCTCAATTATAAAATTGCACGACGTAAAAAAACAGAGAGTGAACAGAAAAGGGTTAACAAATTTCCACACGAAATTTTTTTGAGTGTTCCAAATTTATAGATCTTTTAAGGTCGGTTGAATTTAAGAAATGTTTGCCATTTAGGGGACAAAACCTTGTGGACAATTCATTGTCCACAATGTTTTCCAAACCTTCTTCCTTGAGGGGCGTAAAAAGAGGGGTTGTGTGGGATGGGGTTAAAGGCCTAGTTCAGGAATGGTTATATTTGATGCCTTTTGTTTTTTAGCTAATTGTCCTTTTAGTATCACACTAGGAAAAGATTGATATACAATTCGTTTACCGTAGTAAAATTCGCAGACATTACGCAATAACAATATCTAAGCCTTTTTAAAATGAATTTTAGTAAAATTTATACACTATTAGTATTTTTCTTCAGTTTTCAATCCCTGGTTTCTATGTCCTGCAATTTTATAATTGAAAAACATTGTTGAAAAAAGAAGAAATTGCTTGTAACAAACAATTTCTTCTTTTTTTCAGAATATTTTCCATCTTGCTGAATGGTAATTTTCGAATTAAAACTACTTTAAATTTTCGACTGCAAAACATTTGCATTTGCAATAGTCTAAAATTTTTCAAAACAGACAAGGTTTAAAGAGGCAAATGTCCGTAACGTGAAATTGGAAATAAGTATACACGTATATCTTTAGATTAGAATCTAATATATTGTGGGAAAAGTGATTATGTGAATGTTATTGCCATAATTTGTATTAATCATACATGCAAGGTAAATATGTTTTGATACAATTACACATCTATAAAAAGACAGGGCTAATTTGTCTGTCTGATTTTCTGCCATTTTAATGAAAATAATTATAATGATATAATAATAACAACAACAATAAATTGGTGTTTTTTTTAAATATTTAAACCGATTTAACTATAAGAAAACTGATTTCTACAAAAAAGGGGAAAGATGGTGAGGGGGAGAAAAATAAAACAACAACAACAACAAAATACGAAGACAGTGTTTTTTGGGTGTTTTTTTACACAGAATTTTCGTTAATTAACTGGACATAATCAATACTATTAAACAAAGAGGAGCGAAATCGTACAAAGGAAATAAGACCAAGTTACACGACTATCACGTGTTAAACATTATTGAACGAGACAACCTTTCTGAATTGTCTGATTTTGCATAAAGTTAAAAAAATACATTTAGTAATAGCGAGACATCTCTATTACAATTTCCTACCAGGAAAGTCGAACAAGAAGTAGACCGATGTTGTGCTGGCTGGTCGGGGACTATAGAGGACGGCTGTCCTAATCGTAAGTTGTAGTTTAGTCTATGTAAGTATGTGTCGAGTGACGTCAAATGCAGTAAACCTTGTTTGTTTTTAAGGGACCACTCATGGGACGACCAACAAGTGGTCCCTTAAGAGAGTGGTCGCTTAAACATAATTCTGTGAAATATTCGTTTGCTTACATAAATTCGCTGGGACTCATTGGAATCGTCTCAATGAGACGATTCTATTGAGTTCAAACAACATTGGATTTAGGAATGATATGTTTTTTGGCAAATACGTCGACCTCTTCATGAGAGCTTTTGATGTTAAAGGAAGATTTCTTTTGTGCTCACTTAATAAACCAATCACGGCTGTCAATCAAATAACCAGTTGACCAATGAAATCATTAATTCAGACAAGAAATGAGTTTTCAACTCCAACATTATGCCGCCATTTTTGTTTACTTTAATTGTTGGTTTGGCGACTAGAAAAGTTGTGGTTACGACGTTTAGGTCGCCTACCAATTATTCTTCTTTTTTGTTTCATTCTACTTGACATAGATTGTGCAAAATAACGCCGATAAAAATCGAAGCGATACTTCCTGATGGAGACAATGGGAGGGGGGGGGCAGCGTAGTAAGTGGGCGGGCCCAGCGATTGTTTAATTGAAGTGATAATTGTTGTAACAAATACTCGAACTGTTTAGTCAAACTCTTCTGCAGTGATCAAATACGGCAGCCTTGACAGCCACTCAGGGCATGTAGAATACTCTCTGATCGTCTAAGGAAATTCTGTCCAATAAGCGCAGAGTGAAAACTCTCGCTAGACTATGCATTGTACAGTCTGATCCAAGTCTTTACATGCCGCATTGTGTAAGTGGTAAGAAATGTAACACACATGTTTCAAATGTACCATCTTTTTGTCTCGACATCGAAAAGAATTGAATGGTCGCTGCACCCGCCCACTGACTTGACCGACCATCCTCGCTGACTCAGGTTTTAAGTTTGACGCCGTTAAATATATGACCAGTAACATATAACAATAACAATAAAAAAGTACATAAACTGGTATGATGGGGACCTAAACGTCGTATCAACAGCTTGTTAAGTCGCCAAACCAACAAAAATGTTATCCTTAAAATGTCGACGAATATGGGAGGCCAAAGTCCTCTTCCGGTCTAAATGATTTGGTTGGTCAATTGACCAATCGATGGCCCCGCCCACTGACTACCTAGGCTTCGCCCTTTAACTCCGCCAGGAAGTCCCGCTTCGATTTTTAACATCGATATTTTGCAAAATTTATTGCCAGTATCATGTAACAAAAAATTAAATTGGTTTGTTGGTGACCTAAACGTTGTAACTACAGCTTGAATAAGCTGTAGTTACGCCGTTTAAGTCACCAAACCAACAATAAAGGAAAATGAAATGGCGACCAATGTCGCAGTTGATAAGTTAAGGTCCGGACTGAATAATTTATTTGATTGGTCGGTTTATTCCTTGATTGACAGACGCGATTGGTCAATTGTTTACTTGAATGACCATCATTATCTTCCAATTGACAGTACTTTCTTTCGAGACCACTCTTTCCGCCATTCGAATCTTCTCTCAATGTAACTTGGCCTAATATAGTGTTGTAAATATATTATTCTAATATCAACGTTATTACGTTATTACGACTTTAACCCCTACCATGCTAAACCCCGAATATTTTTTTGTTGCGGGAGGTATAGACGAAAGTCAGTCTGAACAAACGTGCGGTCTGATCTTAGTCTAACAACCAAGTTTGTTTCTATGAAGCCATGTGTGTTTATAAAATGGATTAAAATATAGGCAAGCAGCTCTTATAGTGCATTCAGCCCTTTTATAATACAGTTTTTAAGAGCATGACACCTCTTAAACCTATTCCAACACAAAGGAAAAGAAGTAGACCCCTCCCCCGAGATTCCATTGACAAAAAATGTCGTCTGCAACTTCTTTGAATTTCGACCAAACTTAGATCTTACCATTTGATAATGGATTAAAATGTGCTTGTACGCAAAGGCCATTCTATCGATTAATGATGCTGGAATGTAAGTCCGAAATGCAACCTTAAAAACCATAAAACTGTTTTCACAAAAATACGTCGTAATTATACACTTTCTTTTGTCTTTCTTTTTATTTCAAATATCATATCGTAATGACACTCTGCTGATCTGTTTTAGGCTTTCAAATGAAATTTGCGTTATTCATTGAAGCCTTAAATTCAGTTTTGTCCATTCTAAGAAAGTTTCTTAAGTGTAAAAATACGACGTATTTTGTGAGTTTTATGAGTATTAAGGTTGCATTTCGGACTTGGACTCCAGCTCTTTCATCATTAATCGATAGAATTGTCTTGGGATACATGCACAGTTTAACCGTTGAACCGTTAAGCAGGTTATAACTGATCAGATTTGGTCCGCCTTTATCTTAGGACTTCAATCATTCCGTGTTTATAAAGAACAGCAAACATTGTATGAAATAAAACGTCAGACCATAAATGTGAGATTCGATACCCTCGAAATATATGCGAACTTTCTTGTTATCGTTGTGATGCAAACCTTAACATGGATTCGAGCCGAGTAGAAAATTTGGATATTTCACGAAAACGAAGGTCGAGTGAAATATCAAATTTTTCTACGTGGCAAGAATCCATTTTAAGTTTCGTATCACATTGTATTCCATTTAATATAAGCAAACGAGCTTTGCTCATGCAAGATAAAAGAACCTCACGAAACTTTTTTGAAAATCAATGTTATTTTTGGCGTGACGTAACTTTACCAAATGTGATCAGTACATCGGGACAATGATTTTTTTCCGTCGAGTACGATTTTGTTCGACTGCAATGAAGAAAATCGGTCGGTTTTTAACTTAGTAAATGTATTTATATATTAAAAAAGTTTAGACGGGAAAGAAATATAATTAATTTCTCAAAGAAGGTAAGGACGATAAATTTCAGGTGATGCTGTTACCGGTAAAAAAAAGAGAGTGCCGACTCATGTTCTTTCGCGTCCCCCCCCCCCCCCCCCAAAGTTGTTGAGAAGGTGAAAAAAGCAGACGTGTTAATAAAGTTATCTGTTAGCCCTTTATTTTATGTCTTTGTCTATGTTTGAATGCCTTGTCTTTGTCAAGGTATTGAAAAATCCTAGGTCTGAATGCTTCTTCAAAGATATGTAATATATACATGTATTTCTTAGGAGTCGTGCTCGAATTCGCACCGGATTTTTCTTTTTTTATAAATTTAGAGAAATAATAAAACAAACATGACTTTTTGAAATATTGAATTTAAATATAAGAGAATTTGAAGTCAGTATTGCTTGTAAGCTATCAACAGTAGGCCCGTCGTTGGACCATCCTTATAGAACCGACATACGGACTTTAATAGCTGCGATATCAAAGCCCTCTTTCTGATTATTTGCTGGCGAGCAGATTATCAGAAAGAGGGCTACGATATCGCAGCTAGGATTGGAATTAAATACATGCAGAACGTTATACAAAATACTATGTGCACAACAAACATATCAATGACATTCCAATTAGAGGTTTTCTGATTGTAACCATGAGCGTTTAAGGTTAGCGTATAGAATCCGCACATAGACGACGGAGTTTCTAAATTAAGCATTAGTATGATACCATATATATTGGTCTGTATATGTTGGATTGTGTGTAAAAAGAATCTGTTTTCCAAACGAGGAAACAGATGTGTAGAATAAGCTGTTGGGGTTTTCCTCAAATCGTTTGAATTTCAGGACATAGACGAGGCCAACGATGTAAAAATTGTAAAATTCGAGTATTCTTATCACGTCATTTGTTTGCGCGGGGCTCCATCTGTACCAAACAACAACAACAACAACAACAAAAAACCCCAACACATCGTTTGAATTTGAAAATGTAGCTAGTTTAATGCCAGAAAATCGATCCATTTTCAATGCAAGTATTGTGGCGACTGGCTGCGATAACGTAGAGATTACCGCCCCAGCAGATTATTAGAAAGATGGCTACGTAATCGCAGCTAGGTGGCGACATACCCTTTTTTGATTCGCACAGAATGAAGGCTGACGTTAGTTTGATGCGACGCCGTAGCCCTCTTGCCAATAATCCTCGCCAACAGATGATCAGTAAGAGGCCTAAGATATCGCAGTTAGACGTCAGTGTATACGTGTGTCCGGAAACATTTTCTTAAAATCTTAGATACTGTCTAGATTTGAACCGAATTTAGCGGGATCGAAATATCCTTTGGTTCGCTAACCGTTATCATATTTCGCCTTCAAGAACTTTTGTTTGGTGACTGGCCATTTTTTTGTATATGTAACATGATAGCGAAATCTTTGGAAATTATTTCCCAAGAAAATATCAAGTGGATACCAATCAAATTTACGATAGTGTTAATTGAGTCACCTTGAAAAAACATTCTTAAGGGGCCTAATTTAGTAAAATTCGTTAAAGGGAAGTAACCAATGCTACTGGACTTGTAAAGTGAGTTGCATATCAGTTGCTTCCCTTGTACTTTTTTAGATTGAAGATTTTTTCTCCTGAGACCTGTTCATCCATTGTTTTGTTTTTCAAACAAAAACAACAACAACAACCCGAATCCGCAGTCCCCCAACTATTATCTAAATTTTAGAAATCTTTTGTATCTTTTATAAACAGGATAAGAAATAAGACATGTTGCATGTTTCAAGCATTTCTTCATTTCATAATTAAGTAGAGGGTCATGAGAAATGGTATGTAATTGGTTAAACAGTAAATTCAGACTGGTTGAGTTATACAGGTGCTCAAGTGCCTTTAGTTTTGTTTTAAGTTTACGTTTTTATTGTTTGTGTAACTGTTGAGTGTTGATGTAATATGATCGTAACTTATTTACTGGCTAAAAACTTTATATTATTTTCTATCCATAAGATAAAATAACTATCCAGAGTATATAAGTCATTAAAATTTGAATTGAGACAAGGAAGACAACTCTAGGATCTGCCATCTATGCTGTATGCTAGGATCTTAAAATTATAACCCCCCCCCCCATATACCCCCACCCCCAAATCAAAACAAACTATTACCGTCAGATGCATTTTAGATCATTCCTAATTCAAAGAAGTTGCAGACAACAAATTTTATTCCATGAAAGTTTTAACAATATAGATCTATGTCTTTTGGATCAGAAATTGTGAATAATTAAGAAACTGCTTGAAACCAAGTGGGTAGTCTCAGTACAAAATAGAGTTAATATGTCTTTTTCTATTCTTGTCAATCAAAAAAACTATTGGCAAATCAAATCATTCATTTAGAATGGGAGAATGGTGACCTCTGGCAATAATTTTTATTTGTTTGGGGATTTAAGTCTTCACTTTAGCTCTTGCCATGCTGAATAGAATCTACTGCAAAACTGCATTAAAATTAAAAGCCTGATGGTACTGGATTACTTATTTTGGGTTAATGTTTATTTTGAAAATCTATCATATAAACAGCCGGGGTTTGAAAGGCACAAGTAGGTGGTTTAGACTTACATAAGTGCAGGCTGATCTTTGTCTATACCCCTTGCTCAAACAGGATTGTTCCGTGCACAACATGACATGGCTAAACAATTGATTCTTATTTGCTTATATGTCAGTCAAAATACTGCACCAGACTTCAGTGGGCATAGCTAGCCATCTATCAATCACTTTCTTTTGAAAAGATAAATATTTACAGTTTAACCCATTCCAAGAAAATCCCCGAGTTTTACAACTCCGAGATAAATTCTAGAGTAATTTGCAGAGCTGGTAGATAGAGCTAATCCATTCAGAGAAAAGGATTGTCAACCTTAAATTAGAGCAACTAAAAATTTGCTATCTTCTACTTCTAATTATTGGACTAGTCTAAACTGTTGTCATCTTGTAATGGGGCATGTATAAACTGACATCTAAGTAGTATCTGTTAATTTCAGCTGAATGCCAGAGACCCTGCATGAATGACGGTGAATGTATCGCACCCAACATGTGCGAATGTGGCCCTGGATATCTGGGTCCTACTTGTGCTGAAGCAGCAGGGGGTAATGATAACATTATGTCTATCATTAACCCATTCCCACACAGTGACGCTTTCTGACACCCCTAAAAAAAAATTGAGAAAAAATTGTGTAAAATGAAGAAATTGCTTGTCCCAAGCAATTTCTTGATTTCACACAATGTTTTCTACCAAGAAAGTTGAAAAAATCTAAAATTTCATAAACTTTAAATTGTCGCCTGCAACTCCTTTCAATTTGGACCAGTCTAAAATTTTGCTGTGTGGGAATGGGTTAAGAACTGTCTGTCCCTCTACCTGTATTACACTCAACATGACTGTGAGTGTGGGCCTTGATATCTGTTTGGTTTTAAAAATGTTAAAGTTTGATCTCATTTTAGGAATTGATGCTTTTGTAAACCACATAGACTGCCAGCTCTTTGGGGCACCAATGAAATAAAATAATCTGGACACAATCATCATCTGTATGATTCTCCCAAGAAATAGGCATTGGAAAATATTGTAGAAAATAAAGAAATTGCTTGATAAAAAGAATTTCTTCATTATTGACAATGTTTTCTACCCAAGAGGACAAATCATTTTGAAGTTCTTTCAAATAAAAATTGTCATCTGCAATGCGATCCTTTGATTTTAAGTAGTCTAAAATTTTCTCATCTGGTAAATAGTTATCTGCAAAGATAGTGACTTGTAACTTTTAACCATGCGGTGGATACTGTAAAAATTAAATCTTTATGAGAAAAGTGGACAAAACCCGTATGGTATGAAAAAGATATAAAGCAATCAATTATATAAAAAGTGTATGTATTTTTACATTACTTGATTTTTTATTTATTATATTTTTTTATATATTTGTTTTATTTATTGATTTATGTATTTAATTATTTATTTATTTGTGTGCTTTATGAAGGTTTCAATGTATATATTTTGTCAATTTTAATTATTTTTAACACTATAAATCATAAGTGAAAACAGTATACAGGAACAGTCTTTGATCTTTTGATGTGAAGATGACATGATATATCTGGGGGTCTTTATATCAATTTATGTTGAATTAATCAAAGGACCGTTTTGCTAATTATAGAGATTCATTTTATACAATCAAGTTTACCCAGAAAATCAAAAATCTCACATGTTATCTACTTTAAATTGTCGTCTGCAACTCCTTTTAATTTGGACGAGGAGATAAATTTGCCGTCTGGTATGCATCAACCAAAAATAAAATTTTAGAGAAGTGGAAAAATTGTTTGTAACAAGCAAATTTTCCTTTTCTCTAAGATTTTCTTTGATTTAAGGTATATTTTGTTTTCAAATTGGACAACAAATAGGGAAGAAAATATTTAGGGAAATGGATAAAACATTTGTTACAATCGACTTCTCCTTTTTTCTGAATATCTTCTCCACTTGCCTGGTCCTGTTTTCAAATTTACCTACTTTCAAAATTCTTTTGCGATATGTTTGAATTACAACAAATTTGAATTTCGGTTGTATAATACTGGATTAATTGATGATTTTCATTACTAAATATTTTCAAGTTTCTCTATAAAAACTGTTTCATATTATATAAATGATCAAGTAAAAAGGTAAGCCAGATAGAAAAACATAGATATATAGGATATTCATAAGGAAGGGGGTTTTATCCTATGGGGGTTAAATTGTCCTATGGGGGTTTTGTCCCATGGGGGTTTTGTCCTAGGGGGGTTTTGTCCTACACTCAGAAAGACCAGGTTAGCAGTCTAATAAGATAAGCTTATTTATTTTCAAAGTATTTGGTGATCTCTCTTGACTGAAATCATGGCCTATCACAGTTAAGAAACTATTTTAGATAGTGCAGAGTTTGACTCTAACTCAATTTTGTTGCAGATATTTAGGACCAGTTGATTTCTTTTCTTTCAGGTCTTTTTTGGTTATCTAATATTAATTAATTTAATATAAAGGACATGTATTATGAAGTTAATAGTGTGTACATAATTGAAAGTAAAATATTGGTTAAAAACTGTTTGGAAAAAAGAGGAATTGCTTGTTACAGGCAATTTCTTCTCTTCCCACACTGTTTTCCCTAATTTATAGTTTTGTTTCATAAAAACCAGTGAATGACTGAGTATTGGCAGAAAGGGGAGATTTATGAATTCGATTTGAATCAAGCCAAAGGACCGGAACTTTTTGGATCAGTTGTAAAATGTTGGTTAATATCTAGCTGTGATAACATAGTCCTCTTTCTGATATTCTGTTGGCAGTTTAACAGAAAGAGCGCTATGTTATCGCAGCTAGCTTATATCCAGCCTATATTTGCAGATATCACCCCAACACACCAATATTGTTACACACATTGTAACGGGGAGTACATCAGCACAACTGTTATGACGAGAGACGAATGTTGTAGTGTGGACGGATCGAGAAGTTGGGGGAGTACTGGTGACTGTAACAAATGCAGTGATGATATTGGTAAGGCAGCTACTTATGGCCAGTTACAAGACGATAAAGTTTTAGACCGGCTGATTCAAAAGAAGTTCAGATTGCACTTTAATTGGAAAATGAATGCCAAATAGGGTAGAAAATATTGTGAGGAAAAGGTTGAATTGCTTGTTCAGAGCATTTCTCCTTTTCCCACAAATTTTTCCATGTTGATATTTCTTCAGGGCTGCAGAACATGCCGTTATGTGGTAATGTCCATTATCCGGATGACAAGGACCAAAAAATCTCGTTTCACATTGCACATTGATGGATTGCTTGCCACGCCCACTGAGCTCTGACAGGAAGTTCAACTTTTATATTAACCCATTCCCACACTACAAAAATTTAGTCTGGCCCAAATTGAAAGGAGTTGCAGACGGCAATTTAGAGCTTAAGAAATTTTGGATTTTTTTTACATTTTGGGTAAAAAACATTGTGGATAATGAAGAAATGGCTTGTGACAAGCAATTTCTTCATTTTTCACAATGTTTTCTGAAGTCTTTTTTCTTTGGGGTGTCTAAAATCATCATTGAGTGGAAATAGGATATAAATTGGGTTATTTTGAAATATTTATGGCCATTTGTTACATGTAACAAAAATAGTGGTTGGTTGGTAATCATGTCATATCTACAGCTTGAATAATCTGCTGTTATGACACTTAATTGCCAAACCAACAAAATGCTTCACAAAGTTCACATAAATGTCATCCAATATTGGATTGAAAGTTGACAACCGGTCTGAATGAATGATTTGATTGGTCAATTGATTTCATTGATTGACAGCTGTGATATGTCAGTTATTTCACATCATAGAATTAGTGTGGGCAAATGAATCCTGTCTTCACAATGTTTTGACTGCCACCAGTTTAAATATTGTTTAAGCCATTACCAGATTACAAATTTTCAGACTGACCTCAATTGAAAGATGACAGTAACAGACAACATTTGTTCAGAGTAGTTTTCTTGATCTACAATGTTTTCTATCTCAAAAGACAGATTTTTTTTTTAAATTTCATCAAAATTGTGGTCTGTTACCTCTTTGAATTTTGATCAGTCTAAAATTTTGTTTACTGGTAGTTGGTTAAGTGATGAATGACATTTGAAAACATGACATGAATAGAACTTTTATTGAATCAAATTTCATTGAAATGCAATTACTTGAACGCAACATTACATTGACTTAAATCTTATATCTTTTACTGTTTATTAGTTTTGAGAAAAATATCTAAAAGCATCAAGTAGTATTCCCATTTTTACTTTTCTCTCATATTCATGAAATGTCTAAGTACAAAAAAGTCAAGATTGTTTGAAAAATTAGCCTAATTAGTGTTATTCAAGTAAGCAGGCAGATCAAGTGGCAATTGCATCGAGACAGTGACATTGGATATCTATAACAACAGGTCATGTGAGCTAGTCAGGTGATTATTACATAGGCTGATCTGAAACAGCATGGCCTCATGACATTCTTTGACATGTGGACTGGTTATGTCATAACTTTTGTAACAATTTAATTGATATTGTCATCTAGCAAAACAAGCATTCGGATTGGTTGAAAAAAATATATTCAATGCTCAATGAACAAAATTTTGAGCACACAGCTATTTTGTATGCTTCCACACAAAATAGTTCTATACAAAAAGTATCAAAATCCTTTTTTTGCTCAATGTGCTTTGCATATTCATATGGTGTGATTATATTTTTTGTTTCACACCTCCTTGAGAACAAAAAATATTCTCTTCATTTCTTAAATGAATAAACAGCCAATTAATTGTAATTGCTGCAATATCACATTAAGCTTCTAGATTAAAATTGATTCAATCCCTGGTTTAATAATATCCTTGTGATATTACACTTGAGAAAAAATGTGGAAAAAAGAAGAAACTACTAGTAATAACCAATTTCTCCTTTTTCCACAATATTTTCTACCCAGTAGGTTGGTTTTTTAACAAATTGCAGTCACCTTTAAATGATGTTTTTAGCTTCTTTCAAATTGGACAAGACTAAAATTGTAAAAACCGGATGTGTTATCCCTGTGATCACCTGTGATCTCCAAGTTGAAAGGAGTTGTAGATGACAGTCTAAAACTTATGAAATTTTGGATTATTTTTAAACTTTTGGGTAGAAAAAATTGTGGATAATGAAGAAATTGCTTGTAACAATACCAATTTCCTTAGTGCATAAAAACAGGGGATTATTTTTTCCTTCTATTTGAGAAATTGACCCAGGCCAAATTGGAAATGATGGCCCACAAACTACTTGATTTCTGGACAGTACAAACAATCTAAAGCTGGCCAATGCAGTCCAAAATACCATGATTCTAGCTCTTTTTTCACTATCTCAGTGCCTATTCCAACCATTCAAAAGTGCCTGCACTGACAGCTAAAATCCACAAAACTACCACCTTGCACCTCTGGTTCAACATGTGCACTTTCGAAAATCATGAACCTTTAGTTTCACATTTGCAAATGGTCTCTTTTTCATGTTTTAGAATCTTTTAGAACGACAGTTTCCACTATTACCTATAAGTCAGCAGTCAAAAATGACATTTTCTTTCTATTTGAGAAATTGACCATGGCAAATTCAAATATTTCCACCAAAACCATAGGCTGGCATAAAACGTTTTTTGCTTAAATGCCAATAATCAAAATTCAAAGACTTTAGGCAGTCTTTAGCTGATTTAGACCACCAGCACTGCAACCATATATCTAAGAGAACTCCAAAATTTTAAATGAACCTGTCTGACTTATGGCTCATTTTGAGCCATTTTACAGGATGAATTTCAACTCCAATCAGGTCATTCTTTCCACTGGATGCCTCTAATTCATACTTACATACTCTCATACTCTAGAACACGTAGTGACACCTTCAATAGGTTTTAGATGCATCTCAGTTCAAAGATGGAAATGCTTGCTCATATCCGAGTATATTTTCTATGAATTTCCACAGTCTAACTGATTTTTTCATCATTTTGGAAAATATAACACTATATTCAATCATATACTGGTGGAAGAAATTCAAATAAGAAAATAAAATTTCAAGTAAGCCCTTTAATTGAGACTCAGGCAAAAGGGGGGGAGCAGGGGGGATGGCGGGTTGAAGACAAATTTGTCATTTCAAGTTCTAATTCATTATTTCTATAAATTACCTCCCTTGTTTAAAGTGAATTTCTAAAGAAACAGTAACTTTAGGCACATTAGAAATGCCATTTTCTGCATGGAAATTGATAGATATCTAGATTTAAGGTCAATTGTTTCGCAAGTGTCTCGAAATTATTTTTGTCAACTCATGTCATAAGGTCTAAGTCAACTGTTTTACCGGGTTGCATAAAAACTGGGGATTATGTTAGAATGGTTCAATCCAACAAATACCTATTTGAATTATTAACATTGTCTTAATCCTATAAATACTTGTGTAATTTTGCATAATTCAAACTACGTATCAAATTCATGAATTATTTTTTATCATGAAGAAGTTCCTTTCAGTGTAATCCACTTTTATGAGATCATTTTTAATCAAAATTCTTGGCAAAGAAAGCGATATATATTTTTAAAAAAACATTTTATAGCTTAACCAATTACAGGACAACAAATTTGGTCCAAATTGAAAGACAACAATTTCAATTGGATGAAATTCCCAAAGGGCGTCAAAAAGTGTGTTGGAATGGGTTAATTTCAAGCCACTACCAGACGACAACAGTTTTAGACTTGTCCAAAATGAAAGAAGTTGCAGGCAACTATTTCAATGGGATAAAATTCCTATAGGGGGTTCAAAAAGGGATGTTGTGTGGGAATGGGTTTATTTACTCAAACAAAGAAGTACATGTAATACTGTATTTTCACTTGCACCCAAAAGTCAAAAGTTGTATACTCTTGGGCCATAATTTTCAAAAGTCAAAATTGAAAACTCAAAAGGCAACTAGTTTTCTATCCCCTTCCCACAGAAAAACTGAATATTAGATAATTACTCAGTTATAATCTTGGAAAAAAAAAACCAGAAAAAATTGAAATTTTGACATTAATGATTTTTTTAAAGAATTTTTACAGGGGTAACCACATAATAAACTCTGCAATCTTATAGTATTCTTAGGCCTTCGGCCTTCATTTTGTAATTATAAAGATAAACTTCAGGGTGATTTCTGTAATCATCTTATTAACCCCTGTCATGCTGAACCCCTGAGTATTCCTGTTTGGGCAGGAGGTATCGACAAAGATCAGCTACACATATGTGTAGTCTGATCTTAATCTATACCACCTGCTTATGGCTTTGTTGTATATAAAATAAGTTTTTCAAAAGAAATAAAGACCCGAAACAAGTTCCCCTTTGAAACATCGGTGCTTTAATTTTAGTGTAATTCTAAACAGGATTTTATTCAGCATGACAAGGGTTAACCCATTCCCACATGATAAAATTATAGACCGGTCCAAATTCAAAGTAGTTGCAGATGACAATTTCAAATTGTTGAAATTTCTAAAATCTTTGTCTCTTACGGTAGAAAACAATGTGGGAAATGCAGAAATTGCTTGTAACAAGCAATTTCTGCATTTTCCACATTGTTTTTCAAAACTATTTATTTAAAGGGCGTAAAAAGGAGGGATTGCGTGGGAATGGGTTAAATAAAGGAAAAGGAAACCTCATCCCTGAAAATGGATAGCTGATCTTCAAATATTTATATCAAACAGAGCCAGGCAAAGTAATTGTGCAGAAGAACTTTCTGCCTTTCAAGACGTGTATGAATGCTGGGACCGATTACTATCGTACATTTGATGGTCAGGAGTTCACATTTGGTGGCAGATGTACATACATCCTAGCACGTGCAAAGAACGAATGGAATATTCTTGTGGAACACGTACATTGTGAACGGTATTCTACTTGTAAAAAGGTATGCTATGATTTAATCTTGCTTTTTGTTTTGAAAACCTTGTGAATTGTTTTAACCCGTTCCCACACAATCTTCTTTTTAACTGCATTCAAGAAAAAGAGTTTTGGAAAAAAAATGTTTAAAATGAATAAATTGCTTGTTACAAGTAACTTATCCTGTTTTCATGTTATTTTCTACTCGGAGATTCAGATATATTTGATTTTTCAATTTTCTTTGTAGAAAACATTATGTAAAATGAAAAATTGCTTGTAACAAGCAATTTCTTCATTTTACACAATGTTTTCCCAATTGTTTTTCTTAAGGAAAACAAAATGCAGATGAACTTACAGTTGTAATTATTGCCATGTCAAACATAATGGTACCTTCTACAAATTTGGATAGACTGGTGTTCTAATGCACAAACACTCATACACTGACTTGACATAATCCTTACATTTATGAAGGTTTTCAAAAAACTTAATAGAGATGTGCCAAGGTCACAGCTTAGGTCAAACATTAAAATGAACTTGTCCAAGGCATATCCTACATTTGTTGATGGATGTCAAACTCGCTAGGAACAGTGGTTCTCCATCATGAGTAGATGTGCTATTTGAAACAAAGATTTCAGATAGCTGCAAGGTCCAAGTCACAATTCAAGGTTATGCTTTCAAATGAGTTTGTCTACAGCATATCTCCTTCATTTACAGGTGGATTTCAAAATAATTTGGGACACTTGTTCTCCATCATGAGTAGATGTGTTATTTGAAACAAAGTTCCAGATAGCTGCAAGGTCAAGGTTACAACTCAAGATCAAACTTCAAATGTGTTTGTCTAGAGCATATCTCCTTCATTTGTGCATGGATTTTAGAATAATTTGGAACTTGTGTTTTCCATCACAAGTAGATGTGTTATTTGAAGCAAATTTTCAGATGGCTCGAAGGTCAAGGTCAGAGCTTAAGGTAAAATATTTCGTGGGTTGGACATGTTGACTTGGATTCGTTTATATTTACCCTTTAGCAGTCTTAACCAAACACCAGAAGACATCATGTTAGTCTGATCCAAACTCAAAGGAGTTACAAATGGCCATTTAAAGTTCACAAAATTTAAAAAATCTTTGCCTTTTAGGGAAGAATATTAGGGTCAAATATGTGAATTTTAATGAAGAAATTTACTAAGTTATTTTCTTGGGGGATGGAGGGGGGAGGTGAGGGAAGGCTTTAAGCACCTAAGGTAAATAATACAGTTTAGTGGTTAGAAATACAAAGGTACAGTAAATAGAACATTGTCTTGAACTAACTTTGAGTTGAAAATCTTTTCAATTCTTCATTGTTATATCAAGCTAGGTGGAATGTCACAATACCAAGTACGGTATTTTATTTTTGATAAATAGTGAAGTATATACTATTATACTACAGCCTATGCTGTTACGAATCCACCTTTTCTGTTTTTGCCATTTGCTCTTTACTTTCACCAATTTCTACACAATTCCCCATTTTGACATGATGGTTAAAGTGAATTATTCTAGACACTGCCAGAAAAGCAGAATTTGCTTGTGACAAACAGTTTCTTTCATCGCAATGTTTTAATTTGGACAAGGCTGAAATTTTGTTGTCTGGTAATGGATTTGAAAGAT
This sequence comes from Fragum fragum, assembly GCA_946902895.1. NCBI lineage: Eukaryota > Metazoa > Mollusca > Bivalvia > Cardiida > Cardiidae > Fragum > Fragum fragum. The sequence continues at coordinate 15,628,714 of OX336372.1, forward strand.
ATTGTTGATTTTTGTTTAAGACAAGTTAAAAATCCACAAAGAATTTAAATATACTATACTCAGCTTAACCCATTCCCACACAATTCAACTTTTCAACATTACCTAAGAAAAAAGCTTTTGAAAACATTTTGGACACTGAAGTAATTGCTTGTTACAAACAATTTCTTCAATGTCAACAATGTTTTCTACCCTAAAAGGCAAGGATTTTCTATATTCCACCGACTTGAAATTGTTGTCTGCAACTTCTTTCAATTTGGTCTTGTCTTAAATTTTTTTATGTAGTAATGGGTTAAATTCAATTTGTTGATCCTTTCCAGAAAATTAGTATTAGTTACGGTAATGCAGTGAATGCTGTAGTAATGTATGAAGATTCCGTGATTGTTGATGGTGTGGAACAAAATATTAATATTGGAGAAGCAGTGAGTGATCAGAGCAGCAGTAAGTAACTTGAAGCATTCATTACTATTAACCCACAACTAGATGAGAAAATCTGATCTATTTAGAAAGGAATTGCAAAAGACAAATTTAAGTGTATGAAAGTTTAGAATTTTTTCAACTTTCTGTGTAGAAAACATTGTGTGAAATGAAGAAATTGCTTGTTGAAAGTAGTTTCTTCATTTTACACATTGTTTTCCAAATTGTTTTTCTTCATGGTCTTCAAAAATTGTCATTAAATGGGAAATGGATTGAAATAGAGTGTCTGTTTAGTAATGCAGTAAATGCAGTGGAATGTACAAAGACAACGTGGTCATAGACAGAGTGGAAAAGATTATATAGCTCCACTGACTTGCATATAGGACAATTTGATGTAGGAGTACTGAGCTTTTTACACAAATATTTGTTTTATAGTAGAACTGACATGCACAAACATGAATGCTTTTTAAAACTGGCTTGCAGAATTATAGGAGTAATAAAAGCCTCCTGTGTACATGAAGAATTTATAGGAGAACTGGTTTGCAGAAATCAACACTTTCTTTAACCCATTATCACACCAAACTTTTTTAGACTTGTCCAAATTGAAAGATATTGCAGACAACAATTTCAAGTTGGTGAACATTGTGGACATTGAAGAAGTTGCTTGTTACAGGCAACTTCTTCAATGTCCACAATGATTTTCAAACCTTTCATCTTGAGGGGTGCAAAAAAGCGATATCCTGTGGGAATGGGTTAAGTTTTTTAGGAATACTAAGCTTCCTATGAACATAAATAACTTGCAGGAGTGCTGGTTTAACCCATTCCCACACAACAAAAATTTAGACTGGTCCAAATTGAAAGAACTTGCAAACAACTATTTAAAGTTTATGAAATTTTAGATTTTTTCAAATTTCTGGGAAGAAAACATTGTGGAAAATGAAGAAATTGCTTGGCACAAGCAATTTCTTCATTTTTCACAATGTTTTCCCAATTATTAATCTTTAGAGGCGTCCAAAGGCGTCACTGTGTGGGAATGGGTTAAGAAATATACTCATAGCTTTCTGTTAACATGAATGATTTATAGGAATTCTAGACTGCATAATATATTTTACCTTTAAGGAGTAATAACTTGCACATACAATTAAATCTTATAGGTGTTTGCTTCAAAATTATTAATCAGATTTCTAGCTTGCTCTGACAATATTTTTGATTAGGGTCCTATTTGATTGTGTATATTTTATAGTTGTATTAGCTCGAGCTTTGCCTTGAAACTCTATATAGAATTACTCGTGTTGTCAACCAGTTGTGTAGTCAACTTCTGTTTTGATGAAATCCAACACTTTAAGCCTTTCTATATGCAAAGGTTATTATTAAACCAACAATTTTGCTAGAAACAAATATGGGTTCTGTTATCGAAAGGTTAACTGTAAATTAAGTGATCATTAGCCACGTAGTTAAACAGCTTTGCAAAATTCATTGGCAGTAATATGTGACAAATCGGTAAAATGGTTGGTTGGTGACCTAAACAGCGTAACTACAGCTTATACAAACTGTAATTATAATTTTTAAGTCTCCAAACTAATAAAAATACTTCACCTAAATGTCAACTAATATGTGGAAGTTCAAATTTCACTTCAAATCTTAACCCTTGTCATGCTGAACCCGGAATATTCCGGTTTTGGCAGGAGGTGTAGACTAAGATCAGACTGCACTTATGTGCAGGCTGATCTTAGTCTATACCTCCTACTTGTACTTTTCCTGCCAGAGTTGCATATGAAGTTGATTTCTAAAAAAAATATTGATTTTTGAACAACAAGTTCTATCAGTGCATTCAGCCCTTTGATTTGACCGCAATTCAGTTAGGATATATACAGCATGACAAGTGTTAATGAATGATTTGATTGATTGATTGATTGATTCTTTGATTGACAGTGGCTATCTGTCAACTGACAGCCTGAACCTGAAATGATTTGGCATATTATTTACTTTCAGATCATTCAGCTAGTAAGACTTAGTATAAGTATATATGTACTCTGTTGTTGTCTGTTTTTAGCCTGGTTGTTTTCTGATAAAACCCAGTATATTGCTATAGTCTGATAGTCAGTGTCCCTGTTGCTGTCTGCCTAGAAAAACTTTCAAATTTAATGAAATCTTTCTTAATATCATAGATATTGATCAGGATCTCAGAATTTATGCTCCCTTTCGAAAGAGCTATCAATAGCAACAAGGAGGATTAGTGTCCATCTGTCTATTTTCAGTTCCTTGTGTGCACAACTCATTCTATATTTCAATCAGAATGAGCTTAAACTTGCTGCATTAAATTGTTGTACATGAGACAATTTTGAGCGTCAGGCACCGGCATACTGGTTTCTCTCTTGATTCTATTTTCAGTATCTTCAATGTAATCAGATCTATATTTCTAGCTTAACTTAATCTCTCAAGTCTCAATTAATGGTGGATATTGTAATACCTGACCTACAAAGTAGAGGGGGTGTATTGCTTTTACCATGTCTGTCTGTCTGTTCGTTCATAGACTTTTTTCTTTTCCATGCTCTAAATCAAGAACCAATAGACCTACAATCTTTAAACATCATACAATTATTGCAATGATCCAAGAAAGTAGTACCTTATTGTTTTGGGTACATGTAAGTAAAAGGTCAAGGTCACTATTGAACTTTGACTGAAAACTGTTTCCAGGCTCTAACTAATAAGCCATGTGACCTAGAACCATTAAACTTTATACACCCCTTGGCCAAATAGGATGAAACTTTATATATAACCTTCCTAGGAAATTTCCAAGAGACCCTTCTTGAATTTTCTCAATTCAAGAATGTGTCATGGAAAAAGGGGCCTTAATGTAAAAATTATTTTTTTGCCAATTTCTTTTAGTCTAATAGTCAGAGTTTTAGGCAATTTCATATTTGAGTAGCAAATCAGATTCTCTTGACCTTAAACTATCAAAATTTTACGTTTAAAAAACATGTCATGGGAAATGGGGCCTTAATGTTGTTAGCTTTACGTAAGCTCTCTTTTCGTCCTGCAAAAACTTATATTGGCCATACCTTTTGATTGGTTACTGATATAGTCTTCATATTTCACATGTGCATTGCTTGTGACACACCCTTTTTGTTGGTACTAACTTCAAGGTCATAAGTCAAGGTCATGTGTCAAGGTCAGAATTTCGAAAATCTTAACTTTAACCTAGTCTATAAGTCTATAAGTCTATAAATGATATAGCCTTCATATAGCCTTCATATTTCACATGTGCATTGCTTATGACAAAACCTTTCTGTTGGTATTAAGTTAAAGGTCATCTGTTGAGGTCAAGGGTGTTTCTCAAGGTCAAAATTTCAAAATTTTTAACTTTTACATTGTGCATAAGTTTACAATGGTAAGTGATTTAACCTTCATATTTCACATGTGCATTGCTTATGACATGGCCTTTCTGTTGGTAGTAAGTTCAAGGTCATCTGTCAAGATCAAGGTCATTTCTCCAGGTCAAAAAGTTCGAAAATCTTAACTTTAACATTGTCTATAAGTTTGCAATGGTAAATGATATAACCTTCATATTTCACATGTGCATTTCTTATGGCATGACCTTTCTGTTTGTATTTGGTACAAGGTCAAAATTTAAAAAAAAATTAATTTAACAACGCCCATAAGTATACAATGATAAACCTTCATATTTTACATGTGCATTGCTTATGACATAAACTTTCTGTTAGTACTAAGTTCAAGGTCATTGGTCAAGGTCAAATTGTCAAGGTCATTTATTTTCAAATATACTTCCCTTACAAATTGCCAAAATTTCTTGTTACTTTACATAAATGTTGTTTATTAAGTGCCCTAGGTAATGTTTATTTCATTTTCTGACCCAATGAACCCTTCCATACTAAAAGGGGGCTTAATGCTATGTAGCTTTACATTTTGTGTATTTCCAACTCTAAAATAAATCAGTCTATTGTTTCTGCCAGATTTCTCAAGTTAGAGTTTTTATTTTTTGTATGGTGACATTTTCATTGATATCTTTGATGGTTTAATCCTTTACCATATAATGATATTGAATTTTACTAGAATCAGGCCTGTGAGGCCAAACAGATTCCTTCAATGTTTGCCAAACTTCCAAATTTCTTGTGAACTGAACTCTCAAACAATAGTTGCTTTCAATAAGAAGGTTTTTTATTCCAATAATGGCATACAGTTTTGTGACAAAAGCCATATTTGGGGAGCATAATCCATCTCCGACGGCTCTTGTTTTAAATTGCTTGGTAGAAAACATTGTTTAAAATGAAGAAATTGCTTGTTTCAAGCAATTTCTTCATTTCAAACAATATTTTCCCAATTGTTTTCCTTTTGCTTTTTTACATGTGTCAAAAAAAGTCTTTGTGTGGGAATGGGTTAAGAATACCTTCTATTTCTTTCATGACTTCACTCCTCTTAATTCTTAATCTATAGGGCATTCTTTAGGTTTCTTGTGACTATTTCTATAAAACAACATTATAATTTCTGGTTCAAATGGAAAGAGGATGTTGATGCATTTTAAAGTACACTTGAAACGAGAAACAATTGCAAGAAAAAAAGAAATTGCATGTAAAAGCACTTTCTCCTTTGCTTACAATGATTTCTATAGCCAATTTTCTTCAGGGCGTCTAAATGTGATATTGTGTTAACACATTACCAGACAGCAAAATTTGAGGATTATTTAAATTGAAAGGAGTTGCAGCTGAAAATTTAGAGTCTTTGAAATTTTAAGTTTTGTGGGTAAAAAAATTGTGTAAAATGAAGAAATTGCTTGTTACAAGCAAATTCTTCATTTTACACAATGTTTTCCAAACTGTTTTTCTTGAGGGATATCCAAAAATGTGATTGTCTGGGAATGGGTTAGTATCTCTTTCAATGCTTGTCTTAGCTGTGTCTTTGTCTTAGAATGTATATTTATTGATACATCTTGTGTGGTTAAGGGCTTTAATCAAAGGTTTTCTGTCAAGATATTTTCTTATCATTCAATTATTTCATATCTGATCAATTAAGAGATGAAGAGAATATTTTTTGTTTTCATGGAGGTATGAACAGAAAAACCTAATCACACTGTATGAATACGCGAATTTCTTATAATTTAAAAGTATCAAGCGAAATAAACAAAAGTTTTACAAATTTTGATACCTTTTTGTATGGGACTATTTTGTGCGAAATCATACAAAATCGCTGCGTGCTCAAAATTTTGTTCATGGAGTTATGAATAATTTTTTTTGAACAATTAGAACACTCGTTTTTGATAGACCAAACTAAAAATTAAATTATTTTTGCGATACAACTGCCTTAGAATATGAATTTATTTTTTACTCACATTTTCTGATCATATTAACCCATCACCATAAAGCAAAATTTAAGACAGGCCCAAAATTAAAAGCACAATAAAATCCTCTGTTTTTATTGGATTCTCTGGAATAATTGTGGCATTGGAAACACAGGAAAAGGGGTCTTATAAAATATTCAAAACATTCTTGTATATAAGATGAAGTCCACAATCATCATCAGATTGTTTTTAAAATTTCACAGGACAATTGTAGGGTAAGAAGGAAAGTTCCTTTTGGAAATGAAGTCGATATATCAGAAAACACAGGAAAAGGGGCTTATGGATTTTCACTAAAAACATTCTTGCTTACATGATAAAGTCCATAGTTTTTATCAGTTTCGAATGAAATTTCATAGGTTGATTGTAGGGTCATAAGCTAACTTCCTTTTGGAAATGGAGTGGACCTGTCATGAAACACGGGAAAAGGGGCCCAAAGGATTGTTGCTCAAAATAATTAAGGAGTTAAAGTCCACTTAGTTTTTTTCATCTTATGCATTCTATTTTAATCCGTTAACTTCATTAACTATCAGATTACTTAAACAGAAAATTTGAGAGATAGTAGAGCATCTCAGGCCCTAATGGGCCTCTTCTTACAGGCCAAACATTCTTGTATATATGATGAAGTTCACAATCATCATCAGATTGTTTTTAAAATTTCACAGGACAATTGTAGGGTAAGAAGGAAAGTTCCTTTTGGAAATGAAGTCGATATATCAGAAAACACAGGAAAAGGGGCTTATGGATTTTCACTAAAAACATTCTCGCTTACATGATAAAGTCCATAGTTTTTATCAGTTTCGAATGAAATTTCATAGGTTGATTGTTGGGTCATAAGCTAACTTCCTTTTGGAAATGGAGTGGACCTGTCATGAAACACTGGAAAAGGGGCCCGAAGAATTGTTGCTCAAAATAATAAAGGAGTTAAAGTCCACTTAGTTTTTTCCATCTTATGCATTCTATTTTAATCAGTTAACTTCATTAACTATCAGATTACTTAAACAGAAAACTTGATAGACAGTAGAGCATCTCAGGCCCTCATGGGCCTCTTGTTACAAATACAAATGCAGGTAAAATGGCAGTACAGTAGAATCCTCATAATTGAAACCGTAATAATAGTAATTCACTGCTTAATTGCAACTAACTTTATGCACTGTATATCCATTTTAACCTTTTCCCGTTTTTGGAAATTTTAGACCAGTCCAAATTGAAAGATGTTGCGGACGACACTGAAAACTGGATGCCATTTGAAATGATACCATCCTATGTGGTAGAAAATATTGTGGAAAAAGGAGAAATTGCTTGTTACAAGCAATTTCTTCTTTTTCCACAATGTTTTCTTGAGTGAACGGGAAAGGGTTAAACCAGAATTGTTTATGGCATTAATTTCAAAAGAAGTACATGTATTGATGATCGAACAACATGTACTAACAGTTTTTCAGCACTTTGATTCAAATGCCTTTCTGAAACAAAATTCATTCAGCATGACAAGGGTTAAGACTAAGCTTCCATTCAAGATATTTATCTTTTTGAATTCTTTTTGTTTTTTGGAATCGACTTTTCCACTTATTTATTACAGTGGTGACTGTGAACCGTCTAGGTGATTATTACACTGTGGACCTGAAGGGAAGCTATTGTACGATTAAATTTGATGGTAAACTCACGGTTCATGTGACAATCAAGAGAGAACACAATTACATACTGGATGGGCTATGCGGAAACTTCAATGACCAAACAAATGGTAAGGTTTTGAAAATTACCTGTTGACCTCTTAAAATATTGACCCATGTCCAAACATTACTGCTACTTATGACTCTAAGAAACGTCTTTGGAAAATATTGTAGGAAACATAGGAATTGCTTGTTAAAAACAATTTCTTCATTTTATACATTGTTTTTAATTCCTGAAGCCAAGACTTTGGAAATTTCAAAAGTTACAAATTGTCGTCCGTAACTCCTTTGAAATTGGACAAATCTAAAATTTTGTCATTTAACGATTAAAGAGAACTTTTCTTTTGTTTTCATGGAGGTATGAACCAAAAAACTATTCACTCTGTATGAATATGTGAAGTCTGCATGGTAGTGTGTTATATGTTATAAAAAGTTTACTTTAAACCCATTACCACACAAACCTGTTTTTTGATGCCACTCAAGAAAAAAAGCTGTGGAAATTTTTTTTGACAATGACAAAATTGCTTCTCACAAGCAATTTCTTCATTTTCAGCAATTTTTTCTACCCCAAAAGACTTTTTTTTTAATTTTACCAAATAAAAGTTGTTGTTTGCAAATTCTTTTAATTTGGACCAATCTAAAATTTTGTCAAATGGTAATGGATTTAATTCTAAAATATACTTTCAGATGAATTTAAGATGGAATCCGGGGATATTGCTACAAATCCAGCCATTTTTGGAAATTCGTACGCAATAACAACTGATAACCAAGTGGTATGCTTCTGACTCCCTCCTGCCCTCCTCTCCAACAGTGCATATTGTCTTTGGTTTACCCCATTCCCAGATGGCAAAATTTTAGACTGGTCCATATTGAAAGGAGTTACAGATGACAATTTGAAGTTGATGAAAATTTAGATTTTATCAACTTTCTGGGTAGAAAACATTGTGGAAAATTGAAGAAAATGCTTGTTACAAGCAATTTCTTAATTTTCCACAATGTTTTCCTGATTGTTTTTCTTGAGGGACGTTAAAAAGCATCACTTTTTGGGAATGGGTGAACATTATAACCCTTATTATCTGACTCAATCAAGCTGAGTTTACTCAGTCACAGTAATGCTCTTGAATATCTCCTATACAAAATTTTTCAGTTTGTACCGGAGTCTAAAATTTTGTCCTGAGTTAAACCATTAACAGACGGCAAAATTTTAGGCTGGCTCCAATCGAAAGGAGTTGCAGATGACAATTCCAATTAAATAAAATTTAAATTCTTTCACTCTTTTGGATAGAAAATATTATGGAAAATGAAGAAATAGCTGATTATAAGCAATTTCTTTATTTTACACAATAATTTCCCAATTGTTTTTCATGGGGATGCCAAAATGCATCATTGTGTAGGAATGGCTACATGGTTTGTACATGAGAACCTGTCAATATCATGAGCTTGCATGGCACATTAGACCATAACTGTTGAGAATGATGTCAATACAATTCAATATCCTGCTTACGAAATAGGGTTAATTCACAAAACTTCAGATATCTGTGAAAATACATAGCTGTTTTACATGTGTGAAAATACGTGGCTGTTTCACAAGTGAAATGTCTAGGTGAATTTCACATCTATTTTAGTAAATAGAAGGGTCTGTGGGAGATTGTATGAAGTGTCCATAAACTGATCGAACATTTGGTATGGTCCTGCACTTTCCCCTATGTATCTGATTACTCTACGTCATTTTACAAAAGTAACGAAATTAGCACTGTTCCGAAATTAGAATATAATCAGAATTTAGTTTTTCAGAGAAATTGTTGAAAGCTCATTTGCACTTCATGATTAACTACCTGTTTTAGGCTACCACTTTCATTAGCAACCATAATCATAATTCATTTTATAAAAGCAAAGATTTTCTTTCGAAAGTGGACCTATTTTGCCAGGATAAAATATATCCAGACTAAATCCTTTAACACATTACCAGATGACAAAATGTTAGACTTGTCCAAATTGAAAGGAGTTGCAGAAGACAATTTAAAGTGTACATTTTTTCCGGGTAGGAAAAATTCTGTAAAATGAAGAAATTGCTTGTTTCAAGCAATTCCTTCATTTTGCACAAATTTTTTAAAGTGTTATTTTTCAGGGGCTTCCAAAAGCCTCACTGTGGGGATTGGTTAGGTTGGAACTCTTTAGAACCATCTTATTTAGAATTGTCAATGAGATGATTATAACAAAGAATTAACCCATTCCAACACAGCAAAATTTTAGACTGGTCCAAATTGAAAGAAGCTGCAGACGACAATTTCAAGTTGGTGGAATTATGAATTTTTTCGTCTTTTGGATAGAAAACATTGTGGAAAATGAAGAAATTGCTTGATTACTTGATACAGTGTTTTCCAAAGCTTTTTTCTCGAGGGGCGTAAAAAGGAGGGATTGGGTTTGAATGGGTTAGGTGTAAATTCTAAAATAGTTTATGTATGCATTCAATTTGAGTCTTAAAAAGAATGTTTCCAGCAATTTTCCATTCTCATGAATATCCACTTTTTGGCTGTCACTTACTCATTCCCACACAATGAAGCTTTATGACACCCCTTAAAGAAAACAATCGGTATAAAATTGTGTGAAAAAAGGAAATTGCTTGCAGATTGGTCCAAATTGAAGGTAGTTGCAGTCAACAATATGAAAACTTAGGGTTTTTCTACATTCGTGGGTTTTTCAACCTTCTTGGTGGAAAACATTGTATAAAATAGAGAAATTGCTTGTTACAAGCAAGTTTTTTCAATGATTTTCCTGGGAGGCGCCAAGAAGCACTATTGTGTAGGAATGTCATTGTGTTAAGTCATCCCCCTAATGCAAGTTTTACTGTAGTTAGTTTAAATTATTTCTTTATTCCAGTGCACTCCGGCAGGGATGTCACCCAATTATTGTACGAGTGAATCTGCTCTCAATTCAGCCAGTAATGCTTGCTCGTACCTTAATTCTGCCATCTTTAGAGACTGCCAGGGCTATGTGAGTACTCAACATATTGTAAATGTTAACCCATTCCCTCATGACAAAAATTTAGATTGGTCCAAATTGACAGAAGATGCAGACGACAATATTAGAATGATTAAATTCTAAAATTCTTTGTCTTTTGGGGTAGAAAACATTGTGGACATTGAAGAACAAGCAATTTCTTCTATGTCCACAATGATTTCTAAAGCTTTTTTCTTGAGAAGTAGGAGGGATTATGTTAAACTCCAAATATTCCAGTTTAGGATTGAGGTAAAGACAAAGGTCTATGTGCAGTGTGATCTTAGTCTACACCCTTTAATACTAGTGTTGTTTAAGAAATTGTCAAAGACTATTGACCCAATATAGAGGGTTCCAGTAATTTCAGTCCTTTGATTTTAATGCAGTCCTGAAAAAGGATTTCATTGTCTTGACATGTGATGCTAGTTTTGAGTACAGAACGGGTCAGCCAAGTTGTTAAAAAACATGTGCCAATGTTTATGTGGATCTGCACGAGGATTGTCTCTTAATTTGAATAATTCTAAAATTTTATCATCTTGTAATTGGTTAACCCATTACCAGACAACAAAATTTTAGACTAATCCAAATTCAAAGATGGTGCTGACAAGAATTTTTAGATGATGAAAGTTTACTTTTATTTTTTGTCTTATGAGGTAGAAAGCATTTAGGATAATGAAGAAATTGCTTGTAACAAGCAAATTTTTCATTTTCTACAATGTTTTCTAAGGCTTTATTTCTTGGAAGTGTCAAAATTGTAATATTATTGGAATGGATTGAATGACCTAGCAGGTTAATCAACATAGATTGTTATGTGTTTTTTCACTTTTAGGCTGTGCCATTTAAAAATCTGGACTCCTATAAAAAGACAAATTTTATGATTAACATTTGTTCAGATTGCATTCATCCTCTTTCTCTGACACCTAATTTATATATTTTTCTATGTCAGGTTGATGTTGAGAAGTTGTTTAAGTCATGTGTTAACTCTTATTGTAAAGCTGAGGATGAGGATGAACAAGACATGATCGTGTGTGATCATTTGGAGTTGTTAGGTGCACAGTGTGCGTGTGAGGGCGTAGATGTAGCCTGGAGGACTCCTTATTTATGTCGTATGTATTCTTTGACATCACATTTTATTTTGATCTTTTGGAGCTGTTAGGTGCACAGTGTACGCTTGAGTGTGTAGATTTAGCCTGGAGGACCCCTTATTTATGTCGTAAGTATTCTTTGCCATTGCATTTTATTTTGATCATTTGGAGCTGTTAGGTACACTGAGTGTGCGTGTGAGGGCGTAGATGTAGATTTGAGGACTCCTTATTTACGTCGTATGTATTCTTTGCAATGGCATTTTGTTTTGATCATTTGGAGTTATAAGGTGCACAGTAATGGGTTGATTTATTAATTTGATTGGTCAATTGACCTTTTGGTTGACAGGGGTGACCAATCATTTTAATAACATAGAGGTATAAATAAGTTTGAATTCAGCCAATCAGAACTCACTAGTCTTTAAAATTTGAATAATTTTACATCTACCTGATACAAGATGCACTAGTTGCACCTTTGTCGTGCTCGATGTAATCCTGTTTACAATCATACTAATATAGAAGCACCAAATCTCTAGAGGCACTAGTTCAATGGGGAGAATTGCCTGACGGACATTGGTGTTAAACATGAAAAAATGGTGTCTTTTTGACCGCTTCACTGGCAAATTTCAAACTTTACCCAGGTACATGTATGTATTCAAGCTACTATTTCAGTCTAGTCACCTATCATATGTACAATTGTATAAAGTTTTCTTTGATACCATCTTTTCCCTTTTTGATTGCTGTATATAGAGAACATTTTGTGAATATTTTCAAAGGGATGAAAGTTTCTGTTGGGTATTGAGCATGTCGCATCATATTTATGGCTATATTTCTTAGCAAAGAACTCTCTGTTCATATTGTATAATTCTGGACTTCTTTTCATAGATATTTTTTCATTCCAGCTCATTTAAAACGCCCATGATTTCTTTGTCGAAAATATTCACAAAGTGTTCTCTAAATACAGTGGACATATAGGAAAAAGTTAAGTATTAATGGAAACCTTAGACAGTAGGGCACATGATAGGATAGGTGGCTGGGCTGAAAAACTACGAAGCATGAATACATAGCTTGGTGAAGTTTGAAATTTGATGATGAAGCAGTCTAAATGATGTAAATTTTTCATATTCAACATCAATATTGGTCACATGATTCCCCCAATTGTAGTTGCAGGTCAACATTTCTTTTGAAAACTGATTTTATAAACAATTTAAGTTTAAAAGGTGCTAGCAAATAGTGTAAACTAAGATATGACTGAACATATGTGCAGGCTGATCTTTTTCTCTACCTTCTGCCCAAACAGGAATATTCTGGGCTCAGCATGACAAGGGTTTCGACTATTTTTGGCACAAGTTGAAATGGTTCAATATATTTTTCAGCTAAGACATGCGATGCTGGTTTTGAGTACAGAACGGGTCAGCCAAGTTGTTATAAAACATGTGCCAATGTTTATGTTGATTTGCACGAGGATTGTTTTGATAACCTGGTATCAGGTTGTTTCTGTCCAGAAGGCATGTATCTGAATGAGAATCACACGTGTATAATGGCGCATGAGTGTAAATGTAAACTGCAGGAGCGATATTATAGTCACGGAGATGTGGCCTATATGGCGTGCAATCCATGGTAAGTTTGTAGTTCTTCAACTAGTACCCAAACAATGATGCTTTTAAACGCCCCTCAAAATGAAAGCTTTGGAAAACATTGTGAAAAATGTGACAAGCACTTTCCCCATTATCCACAATGATTTCTGCCCTAAAAGACAAAGATTTTGAAGATTTCATCAACTTAGAACTGTTGTCTGCAACTTCTTTGAATTTGGACTGGTCTAAAATATAATTGTGTGGAAATGGGTTAAACACAAAACGATCCATCTGATACAGGAATTTCAACTTTGGATGTGTCAATCATGAATGTCCAATATCTATTTCTGATGATTACTTATCCTTATAACTTACATTCATTACATGTGGATAAAATTGGACTCGGCAAAAAAAAAAGATACAATATGGTTAGATGATATCATCTTCATATAATTAAATTGTTAGTTTCGTCTATCAAAAACGAGCGATCTTATTGGTCAAAAAATTTAATTCATACCTCCTCAAATTTTGAGTACGCAGCTATTTTGAATGCTTCTGCACAAAATAGTTCACTACAAAAGGTATCAAATTTTGTTAAGTTGCATTTTTTGCTTGATGCTATTAAATTATAAAAATGAAGATAACATTTTTTGTTTTCATGGAGGTATGAACCGAAAAACCTAATCACACAATGTATGAATCTGCTTCGCGTATTCATACTGTGTGATTAGGTTTTTGGGTTCATACCTCCATGAAAACAAAAAATATTCTATTCATCTCTTAAATAAAATGAAGTCACATCAAGAATCATGTTAGTATGATTTTAACCCATTTCCACACAACGAAATTTACAAGCAATATCTTCATTGTCCAAAATGTTTTCAAAAGTGTTTTGTTGGATTGTGTTAAGAAATGGTTTGTTTTAGACAAATATTGATCTTTTTGCTTATTTTGTCTTTCATAATTAAAATCAGTTGGTATATAATGAATACAATACCATGATGTAGTAATGATACAAAACCTTGCATTGGACTCTTGCCACATGGGCAAATATGATATTTCACTCAACCTTCAGTCTTATATAACACTTGATGAACTAAGTGTTCATCAAGTGTTATATAAGACCCTTTTCAGACCTACATTAAAATCAACAATTCTGGCTTGAAGAGACAAACAGGTGGTGAAGACTAAGATCAGCCTGCATGTATGTGCAGGCTGATTTTTGGTTATAACTTTTTTCAAAAACCAGAATATTCTTGGTTCGTATGACAAGAATCCATTCTCACACAATGACACTTTTTGACACCTAAAGAAAAAAAACTTAATGAACTTTGTTGAAAATGAAGAAATTGCTTGTTACAAAATATGTCTTCATTATCTTCAATGTTTTCTACCTCAATAAACAAAAGAAATTAAAATTCATCAAAAATTGTCATCTGCATTTGAATTCTTGTCCTTTGGCAATGGGTTAAGTTCATGTGGTAGTTGTCTTTTACAGGTTTGACTGAATTTATATGATGATGTAATCTATTTAACCTTTGACTAGACAGCAAAATTTCAGACTGGTCCAAATTGAAGAAATTGCAGACAATGATTTAAAGTTTATGAATTTAAGATTTTTTTCTAACTCTCTGGTTAAAAAACATTGTGTAAATTTCTTCATTATACACAATGTTTTCTCATATGTTTTTCTTGAGAGACATCAAAAAGCGTCATTGTGTGGGAATTGGTTAAATGATTATTCATGCCTCTTTTTCTCAGTACCTGTAACTATGGTCAATGGGTCTGCGATGATAACCCTTGTCCAGCCACCTGTTCTATGATTGGATTCCAACATGTCAAGACATTTGACGGAGAGTTATACAGTTTTGATCCGCCCAGTAGGGGATGTTCCTTCACTCTCATTCAGGTTTGTGATTAACCTTCAAAACAAAAGGAGAAGAGAAAGGATCAAGCATAATATTTCAAATTCTTTTGTGGAATTAATTGGGAAGTTACAAACTGGAATATTGAAAATATATGAAATTGTTTCTTCCAACATTTTCAATATTATATTGTATTCTGATGCATTTACTCTGCAAGGACACAGTTATTATACCCCCCAAAACTGTTTGGGGGGTAATTAGGAGTCAGCTTGTCGGTCCGTCTGTCTGTCTGCAGCTTTTTCGTTTCCGCTCAATTTCTCAGCAACTATTGAATGGATTTTATACAGAATTCACTGATATAACCAGTATCAAGCAGAGATGTGCATATTTTATTTTGGTTACAGTCCATTGATTTTTGACGGAGTGATGGCCCTTTGGTGAAAAATTGTGTCCGCTCAATTTCTCAGCAATTATTCGACGGATTTCATTCAAATTTCACAGAAACACTCGGTATAAGTCAGACATGTGCATACCGTATTTTGGTTATGTTCCATTGATTTTGATGGATTTATGGCCCTTTAATTAAAAAGTCCATTTTTTGTTATGGCCCTTTGGCGGATAGCACTTGTATATGGACAGGCGCTGTTTGGGGGTATTGGTCCGCTTTGCGACAATGTCTAGTTTAATTTGGACTAATAATATAATTTGTTGTCTGGTAATGGGTTAAAAGATAGAACTGAAAAGTGATCTTAAAGAAGGCCACTTTCTTCACTAAACAATAATTCAAAGATTTAAAATAAAACATAATTATATTAACCCTTGTCCTGCTGATTATTTATCCTTTTCCTCACATATTTAAATTTTGACATAATTAGATCAATATTATGTTCAAAGATCTTTCCCGACACATTAAGGACAGGCAGGTAGTGAAGGCTAAGATCAGACTGCACGTTTGTGCAGGCTGATCTTAGTCTATACACTTGCCAAAGCCATTATCTATGCAGGAATATTCTGTGATCAGCATGACAAGGGATAATGGGATAGAAAACATTGTGAGAGGTTATTAAAGAAATTGCTTGTAATTTGCTGTTTTCTCTTTTCCAACAATGTGAAGACAATATCTTACAGTTGTTTACCCTATTCCCACACAGTGACACTTTTAAACGCCCCTCAATATAAAAGCTTTGGAAAACATTGTGGACAATGAAGAAATCACTTGTTACAAGCAATTTCTTCATTATCCTCAATGTTTTCTACCCAAAAAGACAAATATTTTGAAAATGTCAACAATTTTAAATTGTTGTCTGTAACTTCTTTCAATTTGGACCAGTCTTAAATTTGCCATCTGGTAATAGGTTAAGGGGATTTCTAAGGCATGTATTAGAGTCACGATCCAGGCTAGATTTAAAATAAACAAGTTTCATCTATTTTCACAGAAATTCAAAAACTCATTGATATTTTTTTTGACTTCATGAGCTACAGAAACTTAATGCCTTGTAGAAAACATGTGACGTGTCTTCTTGAAGGATTGAAATTATCACATTAAGTTGACAAAATGTGACAACTGAAAACAATATATCTGTGAGCTTTGACGGTTACTACGTGGTTACAACAGGAAGTAAAGAACTATTTATTACAGTACTGCATGATCCTCTCGGTCCTTTAACACATTACCTGACGATTACATTTTAGAAGTGTTGATAACAGTTTTTAGCAGATGAAATTTTAAGCCTTGTCATGCTGATCCCAAAATAATCCTGTTTTGGCAGTCTTATTTAGTCTACATCACCTGCTTGAACCATTCAAGTAGCATTTGTTTGTAAAGTTAATTTTTAAAAGAAACAAAAGCCATCTATAGGGGCTTACAGTGCTTTGATTTAAAAGCATTCATGGAAACAGTTTTTTATTCAGCATGCTAAGAGTTAAGAGGTAGAAAACATTGTTGACATCAAAGAAATCGCTTTTAACAAAGTTTTTATCTTGATGGGAGTCAAAAAGTAGGATTGTGCAGTCATGGGTTAATTCAGAATCAGAAAGAGGAAAAGTTTCAGAAAATATAGTCAAAAAGTAAAAAAAGCTGGTAACAAGTATAATTATTCTACTTTTATATACCCCAACAATTTTCTACCTTTCTTACATTGATTTCAACCATATATACCCTATCCTTTAATTTTAGCACAATCTGAAATGTCGTATGCAACTTCTTTCAATTTGAACCAGTGTAACTTTTGTTGTCTGGTAAAGAGTTAATATAATTCTGATTAATTAGAAAATCTATAGGTTTTTTGGTAGAAAACATAGTGGATAATTAAGAAATTGCTTGTTACAAGCAATTTCTTCATTTTCACAACTTTTACTAAAGCTTTTTATTTTCTTGAGGGCCATCAAAAAGCATAAATAATTGTATGGGAATGAGTTAAAACTTCACAGAAAGGCTCAGTATCATGCATGAATGTGCATACTGTATTCAGATAATAAGTCCCCTACTGGTTACCAGTTGGGGGACTATAGGTTTGCTTGATTCTGTCCATCTGTCCACCTGTCAGTCTGTCTGTCCGTTTGTCCATCACACTTTTGTCCGGAGCATATCTCCTAAACCATAAGTGCTAGGAACTTGCCACTTTATACACTTAAAGATCACAATGTGGAGAAGTGTCATGTTTAAGAATAGTAACTTTAGCCTGCAAATTTTTTGAGTTATTGCCCTTTATTGTTTTTAACTTTCTACTTTTGTCCAGAGCATATCTCCTTAACAATAATTATTTAAGTGCTAGGAACTTGAAACTTTATTAACTTATAGATGGCAATGTAGAGAAGTGTCATATTCAAAAACCATAACTCTAGTTTGCCTATTCATTGAGTTTATACCTTTGTTATTTTTACCTTAACATTTTTGTCTGGAGCATATCTCCTAAACCATATGTGCTAGGAACTTGAAACTTTATACATTTGTAAATCACAATTTGGGGAAGTGTCATGTTTTAGAACCATAACTCTAGCCTACCTATTTTTGAGTTATTGCCCATTATTGTTTTTAACTTTACATTTTTGTCCCGAGCATATCTCCTAAACCATAAGTGCTGGAATCTTGAAACCTTATACACCTAAAGATCACAATGAGGAGAAGTGTCATGTACAAGAACCACTGCCCTGCCATGCCAATTGTTTGAGTTATTGCCCTTTGTTGCTTTAAACTTTGTATTATAAGAACTGTTCCTCTCTTACGACCAATTTTAGATATTTTTAGTTTTTTCCCTTCGATTATTCTAAATCTTTGATTTGCAATATTTAACAGCCATGATAAGGGGATGTGTCCGGAAAAACATGTAGTTAAAGACCCGTTTACACATTCATGATTTTCTCTACGATTCACCAGGATTCACCCAGATTTCTCATGGTCATTAAAATTGGGATGGATCGGGATGAATCGTGGCGAAAAGTAGAAACATCAGTGTCACTACGATTCCAGTAAGAATGTCCATGATATTAATACGGTGTCTGTAAGGTATCGCTACAAATCAATGAGGATTCATGACGGCAACGCTACGGTCAATGAGGATTGACCATGGTGGCACAACGAATGCTCACGGTGCTTGTACGGTTCCTACCGGCCTTGGTTGTGGCCAATCGTGGAGCTCCGTAGCAAAACCCTGGATGATTCGTAGGACAACCGTACACAATTCGTGGTGAATTGAGAGAATTCATAATGTTAAAGATTCCACGACTGGCTACGATCTCTCACAAATAGCCGCGAATATAGCTACGGTGTCAGTACGAATAAGCATGATTCCGCTACGGTTGTGCTACGAATTAGGCCATGCCCAATAACCACCATGATACGCCACGAATGTTTTAAACAGTTTAAAACTTCCGTAGCGCTACCGTGGAGTTTCCCGAATCATCACGATTCATCAAGAGTCACTACGAATCACCACGGTACACAACGATTTTACAAAGCATGGCAAATCGTAGTGGCACCGTAGCCAAAAATCGTGAATGTGTAAACAGGCCTTTAACTATTCCATTTGATCATTTTTTGTGTCCTTTTTCACTCATCATGCGTTTTTGAGGAGATGAAGTATATCCTATTTTTATCCAATCCATTTTCACTTTTGCAGAATCCTTCATATTTCTTTAAGCTTTTTGGTGGTTTATCTAGAAATAACAGTAGATTATCACTTGATAATCTTACTGCAAAGCCGTGAAATTATCAAAATCTCATACCCTGCTTTCGTTCCTTTAACTTTCTTTCACGTTAGCTGAACAGAGCCCCAAAAAACAAACCTTAATGACTTCATGATGACGTTGCTTAGTAATCAAATGAGGTGCTTTAACCCATTCCAACACAGCAAAATTTTAGACCGGTCCAAATTGAAAGGAGCTGCAGACGACAATTTCAAGTTGATGGAATTTTAAATTTTTTCGTCTTTTTGGATAGAAAACATTGTGGATAATGAAGAAATTGCTTGATCCAAGCAATTTCTTCATTTTCCACAATGTTTACCAAAGCTTTTTCCTTTAGGGGCGTAAAAAGGAGGGATTGAGTGGGAATGGGTTAAGTAATTTTGTCTCAAAATTTTCACATTTCGTCCTATTTTTGCATTAAAGAAAAAAATAATTGTTTGTTTTTGGTGCAATATCAGTAAATCTTTCATTTCATGAACAACAAAAGCCATATTTTCACTCTGCCACTCTTTTCACCCTGCAACGCTTTTCTTGTTTACTCAATGAAAGATAAATGGATCTTGCCCTGAAACAAAAAATTATCCTCTTTTTTTTTAACCTTTCACTTTTACACTTCTCAAAAATTAAAGCGAAAAGGTTTACTATAAAAAAGACTTTTTTATTCCGCTGGGGGACTCCTGTTTTGCATCGCAGACATGCAATTGTTGTTCATTAAGTTGCTATTGCGGAATGGCCGTTTGATCAAATTTCATGTACATATACATTCAATTTTTCTTCCAATACTGGATGGGTTTGATTCAAACTTCATAGAAAGACTTTGATAAGGTGTAACCCATTACCAAATGGCAAAATTTTAGACTAATCCAAATTCAAAGGGGTTGCAGAAGACAATTTAAAGTTTATAAATTTTCAGATTTTTTCAACTATCTGGGTAGAAAACTGTGGAAAATGAAGAAATTGCTTAATACATGTAATTTCTTCATTTACCACAGTGTTTTCCTTAGCTCTTTTCTTGAGGGGCATCAAAAAGTGTCATTGTGTGGTAAATGGTTATTATCAAGTATGTGCATAGTTCATTTTCCATTTTTGCTTTCTGTTCATTCAATTTTCTACAGAGATATGCAAGTAGGTGAATCTCTTTTCCACTCATTTTCTCATCAATTATTGTTTCAATTTAATTTTATTTCAGTAATGACCCATTGATATATTTTCATGTCTACTCTGTTTACTGTGTGACATTGTGGCAATGTCTGGTATTTAGGAATAAAAGAGAAAAAACCTTTCACCACAAAACTGGAATTTGACTTGAAGGAAATTTCATCTATTATTTCTTTCTATTTGGACCTGTTTAAGAAATGTGAGAAACGTCATCTAATAAAAGTGTTTTTTTCCCTTAATTTTCTAGCCAAGGCCAGGACAGGAGGAGAGAACAAGAAACTTCCGATTGAGAGTCTTGACGCAACAGGATATGGAGCGCTCCAGAGCTCGCAATATGTACGCCATTGAAATCGAAGTTGATGGTATCATTGTTATTGTCGACATACGTAGTGTCACCGTTAATGGGAATGAGGCAACATTACCGTTTGTATCTGAGGCAGTGTATATCAAACAGGCAACTTCAATCTTCAGAATGGTTAAAGTTTTTGGAATGACAATACTCTATGACGGAGATCAGAGATTGTACATAACTGCCCAACCTTTCTATGACAATAAGGTATGTATCTTTTGTCTGTTTCTCTTCTTTTCCATGACTATATCTGAAGTTTGGCAGCATGGACTAATATCAGTTTGCAAAGATGTGCAGTCTGATCTAAAACCGCATTACTTTTTTTTTTGTCGGTGTTATTTAAACAGCAATAGATTTGAGACTTAACCCATTCCAAAACAATGACCTTTTTTGAAGTCCTCAATAAACAAGAGGGAAATCACTATGGAAAATGAATTAATTGCATGCGACAAACAATATCTATATTTTCAACAATGTTTTCTATCCATAAAGTTAAAAAATCCCAAATCACATTAACTTTAAATTATCTTGAATAATCTTTTGATTGGTAGATATTTAAACTTGAGCATATGATATATTCATTGTGGAAGAAGTTCATGTTGATACCATGGTTTAGATCAAATATCAAGGTAAATAGCAAATATCAAAGTCACTATTACTTAATTTTTACAAGACAATTCAATTGAGTACCCAAAACTAAGATTCCAGTAATTGTTTAACCCATTACCACGCAGTGATGCTTTTGGATGTCCCTGATGAAAAACGATTAGGAAAACATTGTGTAAAATGAAGAAATTGCTTGTTAAAATCTAAGATATCATAAACTTTAAATCCTTGTCTGCAACTCCTTTCAATTTGGACCAGTCTAAAAATTTTGCTGTCTGGTAATGGGTTAACCCTTTCCCGTTTTTGGAAATTTTAGACCAGTCCAAATTGAAAGAGGTTGCAGATGACAATGAAAACTGGATGCCATTTGAAAAGAAACCATCCTTTATGGTAGAAAATATTGTGGAAAAAGGAGAAATTGCTTGTTACAAGCAATTTCTTCTTTTTCCACAATGTTTTCTTGAGTATAAAATCACAGGAACGTAAAATCCCTTATTTGAACGGGAAAGGGTTAAACCTATTTATTTTACATCAATTGGGAAAGAAGTTCTTCCAACTTAGATAAATTGCTTTCGATTCTGCTTCACCAGCACTCCCCCTGATTATTTGGGCTAATCAATAGCTTGAATCAAACTTGGGATTCTTTGATTGGGAAGCCGATGCTCTACCTCTAGATTGTGGACACCACACAGGTTCAAGTTATGTCAGTTGAATACATAAAGCAATCAACATCATTTCTTCATTTCTTGTTTCCACAGTTGATTGGTATGTGTGGAACTTTCAACTACAGAAGTGATGACGAGTTTTATACGCCAAACAATATCGAAGAATCCCAGGTCCTGAACTTTGTCAAGGCCTATACAGACTCCACATGCAAAAGAACAATCAGTGACTACACAAGTATTTGTGGGACACAAACAGCACTAGTAAGTATAGTGTTTTTTTTAAGGTTCAGCACAATATAGTTGTAACTGCCTATATGCAGAGCCCCGGAGGGGGGGGGGAAGTGGGGGGGAGGGCTTATATAGAAATGAAGAAGGAGTTTTGAAATGACATCTCCTCCCAAACCCCTGGGCCATTTTCAACCAAAAAGTTGAAATCTGTTGAAAGCTCTGGTTGCCATGACAACAGGAGTAAAATTAAAAGAAAACCTATATCTAAAAAACCTATGGTCTCCTCCCGACCCAAAAGCCGCATAATCTTGATATTTGCATGAAGCTCCTTCAAAATTGCTAAAATTTCAGAGCCCTAGGGTGATTTGGCTATATAGAAAAAATAAGGCAACTCTGCCAAAACTATTTGACCAGATTTAGCAGAAATTTCCCTTAGGCTGCCTCCTTTTGATAATCACTAAAAGATTTGAAATCTGTTGAAAGCTTTCGTTACTATGACAATATAAGTTGATTTTAGTTAAATTTCAAAGGAGGTCTTCTCCAGACACAGTTAGTATTAGGCCTTGAAGAAAAAGAGCCTTATCTCAGGTGAGCACCAGAGCCACTGGTCCTCTTGAACGTCAAGGTCAATGTCACAGTTCAAGATCAAACATTAAAATTGATCTTGTCCAGAGCACTGCACCTTCAATAATAAATAGATTTCAAAATAATTTGGCGCATGTGTTATCATGAGTAGATGTACCATTTGAAACAAATGTTCACATAGCATTTAGGTTAAGGTTGTATGTAAATATTTAGGTTGTCTGGAGTAGGTCCAAGGTCAAGGTTACAACTCAAGGTCAAAGCATGTCAATATGTTCAGAGCATAGCTCCTAAAATGTGGATGGATTTCGAAAAACTTTACACTATTGTTCTCTATCAAGAGTAGATGTGCCATTTGAAAACAAAAAAGAAAAAATACAGATAGTTCCTAAAATTATGGATGGATTTAAAATAACTTTGCACAATTGTTCTTTATCATGAGTGGAAGTGCCATGTGAAACAAAAATTCACATAGCATTTCAGTACAGGTGACAGCTCAAGGTTGTATGTAAATATTTAGCATGTCTGGGATAGGTCAAGCATATAGCAGCATCTTTGCAGATTGATACGTCTGAATCCTTTCCCCTGTTTATTTTTATAACAGGGCTATATTTTGGGAGCAAAATTGGTCTCTGATAGCTCTTGTTTGATATCTCAGCCTATTTGCCTTGTTGGAGGTCAGTTGGCTTGGCCAGCAATCTGTCAAATGGCTTATTGGTTTCAAAATAATTTTGTAGTTCAACCATGCGGAAACTATCTGTGCACACATTCTTGAGAAAGACTTCCTTGGCAATTGTGCAGGCATTTTCGATCCTATGCCTTACTACCAGCTGTGTTTGGATGATATCTGTCGAGCAAAGGATAATATGGACTTCAAACCAATGTGTGTTATAACTGCATCGGTATCGAGGGAGTGTTATATTTATGGAGCTGGTATTCAATGGAGTGACTATGGAGATTTGAGGATCCAATGTGGTAAATATTAATTATATTGACCCCCTTGAAGTATTAGTTTTTTCCTGCACAATCAAGTTTATTTCAACCTTCGAGAAAAAGCTTTATTAATAGCAATTTCCGCATTATCCACATTATTTTCTACCCCAGAAGACAATTTTTTGTTAAAAATTTGTCAGCTAAAAATTGGTCATATTTGTCAGCTAAAAATGGGTCATCTTTAACTTCTTTTAAGATTGGCCAGTCTATTATTTTGTTGTCTGGTAATGGGTTAAAATATTTGTTTAATAAAACCGATTCAAATCGAAATCTATCTGCAAATCATTCAACTTTTACCCGGAAGCATCCAAATTTTTTGCATCCATATTGTTAGATAAGGGACATATTGTTTCTCTGTTACCCACCAATCCATCCAACTGTTGCAAAATGTGACTAAAAACTTAACATTTTCCATTCATTTAAAGACTTTCTATTCATTAAAGTATATTTAAGACAGAAGGTCTATATTTGCTTTGTTGGGACCTATCATTGACATGTTGATTATATATCCAAGGTCAAGGCATTTTTTCCCCTTTTCCTGTATGATTAAAGTAATAAAATCTTAACCCCAAATCTTAATATTTAAAAATTATCTAGAACCTTTTCTATTTTCAATGCTCCTATTTGGTTTAATTGATAGAATTGATCAAGGTCATCCATCAAGGTAAAACATCTTAAGAATTTGTTTTTTTTGGGCATTTGTTATTTTGGAATTACACAATTTAATTCAGTAAAGATTTGTTTTACTTTTACAATTTTTTGTTATCAATATTCGACATCTTCTTTCTGTACACTTTTCATTTTGTAGAACAATACACAAAATGTCCTGAGAGTTTTGGAACAGTGTACACAGAACAAGCCAGTATATGTGACAGTAAATGTCACGATTTGTCCGTCACCGATGAATTTTGTAATGAAGATATGACCGTAGCTGGGTGTGTGTGTACTAACGGCCAGTACATGGACTACAACAATATGTGTGTTGACAAGGATATGTGTCCGTGCTTAGATGAGTATGAGCCAAACAGCGATGTGACATACCCGCCTGGATTTACACTTGATAGAACTTGTGATACTTGGTGAGATTCATTTATGTCCTTAACCCATTTCCAGACAACAAAATTTTAGACTGGTCCAAACTGAAAGGAGTTGCTGACGACAATTCAAAGTTTTGACACACAACAAAATTTTATTAGACTGGTCCAAACTGAAAGGAGTTGCAGAACGACAATTCAAGGTTTATGAATTTTTAGATATTTTCAACTTTCTGGGTAAAAACATGGTGGAAAATGAAGAAATTGCTTGAAACTAGCAATTTCTTCATTCAACACCTTGTTTTCTCAATTGTTTGTCATAGGTTGCGTCAAAAAGTGTCACTGTGTGGGAAAAGGTTAAGTGTACCTTAGAGATTAAGATTTTTTAACCCATTCCCACACAATGATGCTTTTAAACGCCCCTCAGTATAAAAACTGTGGATAACATTTTGGACAAGAAGAAATTGCTTGTTGCAAGCAATTTCTTCATTATCATTTTTCTTCATCATCCACAATGTTTACTACCCTAAAAGACAAAGATTTTAAAAATTTCATCAACTTAGAATAGTCGTCTGCAACTTCTTTGAACTTGGACTGGTCAAAAATTTTGATGTGTTGGAATGGGTTAAAGTATTACTTAATTACTTAGGTTTCATATAATTATGCTGCTGAAAGTGGACATATATTGGTGTTGTCTTCTATGTCTATTTTTCCATTCTGACATAATTACGTCTATTTTTCCATTCTGACATAGTTATGTCTAATTTTCCATTCCAACATAATTATGTCTATTTTCCAAATCTGACATAATTATGTCTATTTTTCCATTCCAGCATAATTATGTCTATTTTTCCATTCTTACTTAACCCTTTTCATGCTGTATAAATTACCCTACTGGATTGCTGTAAAATCAAAGGGCTGAAAGCAGTGATAAAACTTGTTGTTAGAAAAGATCAATATTTCATTCAGAAATAAATTTCATAAACAGCTCTGGCAGGAAAAGTACAGGCAGGAGGTGTAGTTCAAGATCAGACTGCACTTATGTGCAGACTGATCTTGGTCTTCACCTCCTGCCAGAACTGGAATATTCCGGGCTCAGCATGACAAGGGTTAATTATGTCTATTTCTCCAGGGGGGGGGGGGAAATGATAATGAAGAAATTGCTTGCAACAAGCAATTTCTTCATTATCATTTTTCTTCATCATCCACAATGTTTACTACCCTAAAAGACAAAGATTTTAAAAATTTCATCAACTTAGAATAGTCGTCTGCAACTTCTTTGAACTTGGACTGGTCAAAAATTTTGATGTGTTGGAATGGGTTAAAGTATTACTTAATTACTTAGGTTTCATATAATTATGCTGCTGAAAGTGGACATATATTGGTGTTGTCTTCTATGTCTATTTTTCCATTCCGACATAATTACGTCTATTTTTCCATTCTGACATAGTTATGTCTAATTTTCCATTCCAACATAATTATGTCTATTTTCCAAATCTGACATAATTATGTCTATTTTTCCATTCCGGCATAATTATGTCTATTTTTCCATTCTTACTTAATTATGTCTATTTCTCCAGGGGGGGGTGGGGGGGGGTTATTGCAAAATTTCTTGTCAACGCAACTCCATCACCACTTATTGAAAGCAATTTCTTCATTTCCCACAATATTTTCCCAATTACTTTTCTTAAGAGGCATCTAAAAACATCATTAATATATAAAATGTATGGGAATATTATGTGGGAATGGGTTAAAGAGAAAAGTAGTTAGGATTTCACAGATCATTATTATTTTGTGCTGAATTTTCTATATTTGTTTTTCAGTACATGTGTCGAGGGCAGATTTGAATGTGAGTCAAAAACAGATGATGGTTCCTGTGTAGATGAAATGATCTGTCCAAACGATCTTGTGTACCTGAAAAACTCGTACATCTGTCAGAGGTCGTGTGAGTCACTATTTGACTCATGTGGAATTACTCGGTCATATACTGGATGTGGTTGTCTTGACGGATATGTTATGTCTCCAAATGTAAGTACAATTGAGCCCTGCCATGACAATTTCTAATGATTTCAGCCACCGTCATAGCGCAGTCAGTAGTGTGTCAGACATCCAATCTTCAGTCATGGGATGTCATGGGTTCTATCCCCAGCGGCGGCACATATACTTTCCGACATTTGTTTCTCACCAATGGATGGATAATCATAAATCTAAGCAGCTGGAGGCTAGGAAAGGATGTAGTAGTATTACTGCTGTGAGAAATACCAGGAATCCATTTGAGGTGCTCCAGCCATTGCTATATGACTGAAATACTGTAAAAAAGCAGCGTTAAACCCATTCAATCAATCAATCAATCTAATGATTTAACATGTGTTTGTGAAGTGCGGACTCTAAGCAGTCTTGGCAGCCACTAATGGCATTTAGAATATTCACCGATCATCTGAAGAAGTTTTGAGTCAGAATCTATCTGTAGAGCGCATAGTGAATACTCTTATTAGATTGTTATAATGCACAAGCTGATCTGAGTCTGTACTAGCTGCTCATTTGTAAAGTTAGAAATGTCATGTAACCTGCTAGTTTATAGATATTTTGAACTCATTGACCAGGGCTAATAGACACAGTCTGTACCCTGTTGTACCCTGTCCCTAGTAATCACACTTCTTAACCACCCACAAGGAAGAAAACATTGGAAACAATGTGTTGCTGTGAGCAATTTCTACATTTGAATTCAAATTGTTGTCTGCAATGGCTTCAATTTTGACTTGTCTAATATTTTGACATTTGGTAATGACACAAAACTGTAAGGAATAGGACTGCCTTTGCCTTCACCAATTACCAGACAACAGAATTCTAGACTAGTCCAAACTGAAAGAGGTTGCAGAAGACATTTCATATTGCCTTTAAATTGAAAACTTGAACCATAAAGAGTAGAAAACTCTTGTGAGATCAGGAGAAATTGTTTATAACAAGCTATTTCTCTTTTTCTCAATATTTCCAAATCCAAATTTCTTTGATGCATCAAATGTGAAGCTTGTGGAATTCAGTGAAGGAATCAAAATATCCTCATATTGTTTGTGCTTGTATTGTTTCTCAATGGTTCTAAGCTTGAACAACAAGTGATGTAGTTAGTACTGGTATATTAAATTCTTCTCTTAGAATTTTTTTCGAAAACCGAACAACTTCTTGCTTAATTGAAATATTGCAATGTTTCCACTTAAATTGTAACAAGCAATCTCTGCTTTTCTCACAGTACTTTTTACCTCATAAGGCCCTTATTTTTCAATTTAAATGGGTTGAAAGAGTCAAATTCTGAAAAGCTTTTTCATTTAGTTTGTCAGGCCTAGGTATATTTTGAATATTTACTTGTTTTCAGCAAACCTGTATTGTGCCTGAAGATTGCCCATGTTTCTTCTCGGGACAAGCATATGGAAATGGGGAGATTCTGAAGAAAGGATGTAAAGAGTAGTAAGTTTATATGCAATTTTGATTAGTTGTTTATTTAGATTACCTCATTCCAACTTAGTGTGACACAAGGAAATAACTTTTGAAAACATTGTAGAAAATGAATAATTGCTTGTTACAAGCAATTTCTTCATTTTCCACAATGTTTTTTATCCAGAAAGTTAAACAAAATCGAAATTTCATAGACTTTTAATTGTCGTCTGAACCTTTTTTCAATTTTGACCTGTCCGAAATTGTACCATCTCGAAATGGGTCAAGCGTAACATGCTCAAGTGAGCCTTTTTGATCAGGCTATATCCATTGTTACAAGCAATTTCTTCATTTTCCACAATGTTTTCTACCCAGAAAGTTAAACAAAATCGAAATTTCATAAACTTTTAATTGTCATCTGAAACTTTTTTCAATTTGGACTTGTCCAAAATTGTACCATCTCGAAATGGGTTAAGTGTAACATGCTCAAGTGAGCCTTTTTGATCAGGCCATATCCATTGTGCTTTGTCTGTCTTTTGATCTCTGTCCAATCTTGAATGCACTCTAGAGGCTGCATTTTTGGCTCAAATGTCTTGAATACTTTTCACCATAAAAAATTGGCAATTTCTGCTTATCTAACAAAGTTTTCCATGATCATATTTCTTCATGGTGTCAAAAATTGTCATTATGTATGGTTACAGTGGGTTAAGACACTGATAATATCAAAAGATTTTGTCATATACGACACATGCAAGATGACATACTTTTAACCATTTTCTCAGACAAAAAATCGTATTTTTTCTCTTTTTGGCATGAAAGAAATAGAACAATGGTTTGTTTTAAAGCTAAGATCAATGCATCTTTCATTTTGTGGACAATAAAACTATATTTTCATGATTCTCAGAGCAATTCATGAAAATATAACTTTTGTTGTTCCCTCAATGTGAGTGTGTGTGTGTGTGCATGTTTGCTGTTTGTTTTTCTGTGTGTCAGCTTCTTAACCCATTCCCTCACAGTGACGCTTTTGGATGCCTCTCAATAAATATAATTTGGAAAACATTGTGATAAATGAAACAATTTCCTCATTTTCCACAATGTTATCTTTAAAAAAAGTTGAAAAAATCTTAAATTTGATAATCTTTAAATTGTCGTCTGCAACCCCTTTCAACTTGAACCAGTCTAAAATTTTGTCATCTGGGAATGGGTTAATGTGGAGTACACTTCCTTCACTAATGTACTTGTACACTAGTAATTGAGTTAGTGCATGTGTGTGTGGATATTTCTGAAGAGTATAAAATTTCAAGGTTGTGTAAGATTTTTTATTAGTCTCTTATAATTCATATAATGAATGGTGGTATACATCTTTTAATTCCTTCTTTAGTTTATATATATCTTTATATTTGTAATTTGTACATGTATATGAAAGAGACTTAAATAAATAAATAAATGATTATTAATGAATGAAAGATAAATAAATCTTACATGGAAACATGTTTTTTAGGCAGTATAAAATCCATTTTGGAATGGCATTAAAATCAAAGGGCTGAAAGCACTTGAGTACTTGTTGTTCAATAATCAAAAGTTCTTTTGAAAATTAATTTCATGAACAACTCTTGCAGGAAAAGTTCAAACAGGAGGTGTAGACTAAGATCAGACTAAACTCATGTGCAGGCTGATCTTTGTCTACACCTCCTGCCAAAACTGGAATATTACAGGTTCAGCATTACAAGGGCTAACAATTATCTCCTATTTATTCTAAGTTTGAATTATTGATAAATATTTCCATGTAACATCCTCTATCCAATTTGTTTTGTTTCTTTCAGCCAGTGTGTTGATTCTAACTGGGTTCAGATGACAGAAAAAGATTGTCCTGGTGAGTTTGTTAACTATAAAATCTACATTTTGTTCAAGAATTTGATATTAAGATATTTTAATTGGTCTCTGTTATTGAAGGATCATGATGACCGATCAAATCATTCAGACCGGAAGAGAACTTTAAACCCAAAACTGGCTGACATTTATGTCATGCATTTTTGTTGGTTTGAGGACTAATATCAAGTTGTTGTTACAAAGTTTAAGTTTCCAGCCAACCATTTTACTCTTTTGTTACATCTTACTGGTCATGAATTTTGCAAAATAATTCTCTTCGATATCAAAGTGGTACTTCTTTTATATGCTAGGTGGGTGTGGCCAGCAAACTGTCAGTTATTGCAGGTATTGATCTGCAACCTCAGAATATGTTTCAAGCAATTTCTTCATTCAACACAATGTCTTTTAACCCTTTCCCATTTTTCAAAATTTTAGACAAGTCTAATTTGAAATAAGTTGCAGACAACAATCAAAAATGGGTGCAATTTGAAAATTAACGAACCTACAGGTTAGAAAATATTGTGGGAAAAGAAGAAATTGCTTGTGACAAGAAATTTCTTCTTTTCCCACAATGTTTTCTCAACTATAAATTCACAGGGATGTGAAAACAAAGGATCGTACAGGAAAGGGTTAACAAGGAAGATGAAAAAATCTGAAATTTCATGAACTTTAAAATGGTGTCTGCAACTTCTTTTTATTTGGACAAGTCTGAAATTTTATCGTCTGGTAATGGGTTAATCTGATAGCTCATGAATCAGTCAATCCTTCTGTCTGCTTGACCAAAACTTAACTTGACAACTTAACATTTTCCTGTTATCTCAAAACTAAGGTGCAATTCTCATAGCTGGCAATAAGGTACTCCTATTCAAATGCATCTACTCAGGTCAAGGTCATCTGACAAGTTCAAGATCTAAATCAATGGTTCGAATTAGACTAGAAATGCTAATTTACATAAGTAGTATTTACATGGTAATATTGAGGTGCAAAACTTTTTTGAGTCAACACTTGTTATCTAGAATTTCTGGACATGTAAAGGTCTTATTCAAGTCCCAACTTTATCCCTTTTTTATTTCATATATCAAAACTGAATGTTCCACTTTTACCAGCAAAATTGGTAATACCAAATATGTCAATTTTTTTCGATATCACATAGAAATTTACCTATTACGTAGACAATATGACATACAACATACATGTATTCAGTTTGACAAGGTAATTATAACCCTGAATAACCAAATTTGGCACATATTGGATTGAATTGCTTGCCGATGTTTGCCTGAGGTCTGAAAAACTTACGATTATAGATTGTCAATGTCAAACTATCAGTTTATATGCAATTTCTCCCCAATACTTCTTTTGTTTTTCCTGCTACAAAAGATGACAACTTACTGAATTCTCCTTTATTGTGACAAAGCTGACATTGAACCCACTAACCAGTCCACACTTAGTGTTTTACCCTAACCAAGACTTCAGGTAAAAACTGCTCGTTCAACAGCAGATTTCTTTACCTCAAACTTTGGTTATTTCAAGCTTTTTGCCATGGCCTGCAAAAATCTAAGTTAACAATTGTTGGATGTATTTATTTTATATTGTCCCTTAAAATAGTTTTGAATGATCCCCTCAATATGTAGATGAAGTTGACATAACAAGAGCTAAATGTGCTTCTACACTTTTATTTATGCAGGTGTGTGCTGGGCAGCAGGTGATCCCCATTATACAACCTTTGATGGCAGACGATTCTCTTTCATGGGAGCTTGTTCATACACTCTGGTCATGGTACCAGACTTATTTGATGTAACAGTTGAAAATGTACCTTGTGGGTCAACAGGAGTCACATGTACCAAATCAGTAACTGTCAATATCGGGACAGTAAAGATACACCTCGTTCGAGACAAAGAATTAGTGATTAGTGGAACGACTTTCCCTGATTATTATTACAGGTAAGATTTTTTCAAAAGTCATGAGCAATTTGAAATTATCTTCTTTTCCAAGTAAGATATGATTAAACTATAACCAGACTATAAAATGTTTGACCAGTCCAAGTTTGCAGACAACCACTTTAAGCTCATGAAATTTCCAAAATCTTTGTCGTTTGGGGTAGAAAATATTGTGAGTAAAGAAGAAATCGCTTGCAACAAGCAATTTCTTCATTTTTCACATTTTTTTTTTTAAAAAACTCTAACCCATTACCAGATGAAAACATTTTAGATTGATCCAAATTTAAAGAGGTTGCAGACTACAATTTTTAGTTTATGATCTTTAAGAAAAGGCTTTGTTTTTTGTGGAAGAAAACATTGTTGATAATGAAGAAATTGCTTGCAACAAGCAATTTCTTCATTTCCCACAATGTTTTCTTAAATGTTTTTATTGAGCTGTGTAAAAAGCAGGATTGTGTAGGAATAGACCAATCTTGAAAAGCAGGATTTTATGGGAATGAGTGAAGAGACCAACTTTTGTCATCCTGGTCAAAACTCATACAAGATGTATTTATATTACAGAGGGGCAATGGACTTTGACTCTCTCCTGTTCGATCCCTGGTTTTTACATCCCTGTAATTTTATACATTAGAAAACATTGTGGGAAAGAAGAAATTGCTTGTAACAAACAATTTCTTCTTTTTCCACAATATTTTCTACCCAATAGGTTGGTTACTTTTAAAATCACACTCAATTCTAGTTGTCGTCTGCAATTTTTTTTTCAAATTGGACAAGTCTAAAATTTTGAAAAACAGGAATGGGATAATCACTGCTACCTATCTCTACAGCTGACCAGACTGGAGCCCTGTCTCTAAAGTTTCCTGACAAAATATAAATCCTACTGCCAGTGGGACTTGAACCTTTAACCATCTAACTATAATTTTATTTTTAGTTTCGTCTATCAAAAACAAGCGTTCTGATTGGTCGAAAAAAATTATTCATAACTCCATGAACAAAATTTTGAGCACGCAGCGATTTTGTTTACTTCTGCACAAAATAGTCCCATACAAAAAGGTACCAAAATTTGTAACACTTTTGTTTTTTTGCTCGATGCTATTAAATTATAAGAAATGAAGAGAATATTTTTTGTTTTCATGGAGGAATGAACCGAATAACCTTCTCGTATTCATACAGTGTGGTTAGGTTTTTCGGGTCATACCTCCATGAAAACAAAAAATATTCTCTTCATCTCTTAAATGAGCCAGGAAAGGGTTCCAATGAGCTAGATAAAACTGAATAGCAATGAAAATACATAATTTTGACAAAGCCTTTTTAATATGATTATTATTGCTAACCTCCTCTCTTTTCCGATGTTGATTTCAACAGACTTATTTTACAGGATTATTTATGAGTTCAAGGTTAACCCATTCCCTAGTAACCCTTGTCATGCTGAACCTGGAATATTCTGGTTTTGGCAGGAGGTGTAGACTAAGATCAGACTGCACTTATGTGCAGGCTGATCTTAGTCTACACCTCCTCCTTGTACTTTTCCTATCAGGGTTGTTTATGAAGTTGATTTCTTAAAGAAATTTAATTATTGAACAAGTTCTATCAGTGCTTTCATCCCTTTGATTTGACACCAGTTCAGTAAGGTAATTTATACAGCATGACAAGGGTTAAATTTTAGACTGGTCCAATTTGAAAAAAATGACAATAGACAACTATTTTAGCTTGATGAAATATTAATATTCTTTGTCTTTTAAGGTAGAAAACATATTGGACATCAAGGAACAAGCAATTTCTTCTTTATCCACAATGTTTTCCAAAGCTTTCTTTTTGAGGGGCATAAAAAGGAGGGATTGAGTTGGAATTGATTAATCTCATTTCTTGTTTCTGTTACTAGTGCACAATTTTGATAAAAATGCTTTGTTTGTTTTTACAAACAATTTACTTGATTAAATTATTTGTTATATTTCAGTTCTGCTGATGGAAAGATCTCTGTAAACATGGCAGGTGGTTTCTTCGTGTTTGTTCATGCAACTGATATTGGTCTCACTGTGCAGTATGATATGGGTAAATAATGTACATTTTCTTTTCATAATTGTAATCGGGTTAACTATTCTCCACAAAATTTGTATTTTCTACCCAGAAAGTTAAGAAAATATAAAATTTTATAAGCTTTAACCCATTACCAGACAGCAAAATTTTAGACTTTCCAAATGGAAACGACAATTTAAAGCTTATGAAATTTTAGATTTTTTCAACCTTTTTAGTAGAAAACATTGTAGAAAATGAAGAAATTGCTTGTTGCAAGCAATTTCTTCATTTTGCACTATGTTTTCCTAATCGTTTTCCTTTCGGGGTGTCCAAAAGCATCATTGTGTGGGAATGGGTTTAAACGTGATCTGTACCTCCTTTCAATTTGGACCAGTGTAAAATTCGGCCATCTGTGTTAAAAGAATATGCAGAAAACAAATTAAAGTTTACTTGAAGTGAAGAAAAAGTAGAATTTAGGTTAAAAGACATTATTACTGTGGACTGAGCCCATTTCTACACAATGACCCTTTCTAGCGCCCTTAAGAAATACATTTTTGGAAAACTTTGTGGAAAAAGGAGAAATTGCTTGTAACAGGCAGTTTCTCCTTTTCACAATGTTTTCTACTCATTTGAAATGTTGTCTGTAACTTCTTTCAAATTGGATTGGTCTAAATTTATGTCGTCAGATTATGGGTCAAGTATAATAATCTTCTCATCTTATACTAAAGGCAAAAGTCATATGTTTCATTTTCCCTTAAATTGAAGTCCAAACAGGATCTCAGTCTTCACTTTTCTTAATCCTTTTCATGCTGCTCCCGGAATATTGGGCTGGAGGTATAGACAAAGATCAGCCTGCACATATGTGCAGTATGATCTAAGTCTACACTACCTGCTTGTCCCTCCAGGCAAGAATTGTTTATAGAACCAGTTTTGAAATTAAATATTGACCAGCAACTAACACTTCTAGTGATTTAAGTCCATTCATTTTGGTGTTATTCAAAACAGGATTTTAATTCATTCTGACAAGGGTTAATTTTAGTTTGTTTATACTAATTTATTTTAGTTCGGTTGTAACAAAAGCTTTATGCTTATAGAGATGCTCTTGAACACTGCTCAAAGAGAGGCAATGGCATAAGCCCAATTTTACAGCTGGATAGACTGAGGCTGGCTATTAGGTGTCTAGTCCATGAACACACCCTGGTGACAGTTTGGCTCTAAGGCTGTGACCTTCAGATAGTGAGTCAAACACCTGTAACTCTCGGCTGTCAAGGCAGTCTCTTCAGTTTGTTTGCTACTACTTAATATCATTGTATTATTTAATATACTTTTTCTCAGGGACTCGAGTGTTTGTATTCTTGAAGGATGATCACCAGCTACAAACAAAAGGTCTCTGTGGAAACTTTAATGGAGATTTAAACGATGATTTTCAACTCAAAACTGGTGGGGTAACTTCCTCTGAATCAGGTAATATATTGATGCTCATATTTTGTCAAAACTTTATACATACGTACATCACATATTGAAGTTTTGCATGTTGAAAGTCTCAACTCCCCCTAGCAGAAGAATTATCTGCCCTTCAAGTTAGACTCTTTTTCATACATTATATGTATACTTATTTTGTCTTGCAAACTCCTTCTGTTTTCTTTCAACTGTAATTTTGTATCACAAACCTCTTTTTAAGTTTGCCTTCAATTGGTATGAAACTTTGCATTAAGTATGAAAAAATGTATTGCAAGACACAATTTTGACCAATCAACTCCCCTTACTTTAAGATAATATACCCTTGAATTTGGACATGGGTACATTTCTAAAACCAAACAAAAACCATCAAGCATAACTCTTGCGGGGGCATTAAGTCAGCTCCTGTGACAAGTTCTAGTTTTACTTCAGACTTTGCTAATTCCTGGAAGACAAAAGAAACTTGTGCCAACACTGATGATGAGTCAATGACCAGCGGATGTGAGGTGAGATTGATTTTTAACTACACAACTTAGACTTTGCATGACATACAAGAATAATTACTAGTAAGGAAAGCCTTGTAAAAAATGGAGAAACTGCTTCTTACAAGCAATTTCTCCATTTCACCCTGTTTTCCTCATAAGAACTCTTTGTAAGTGAGTTTCCTTGTACTTTGAAATATCATCTGTACCTCCTTTGAATTTTGATATGTCTTATCTTTTGTTATCTTGAAATCATTAAATAGTGATGTCATTTAAAGTTGTTGAATTCTGATTTGATAAAAAATTCCTATTACATTTTCCTAAACTACAAAATATAAGACTGGTCAAAGCCAAAAAAGGTTGCAGACGACTAAACAAGGATGGTCTAAATTGAAAATAAGGGTCATATGAGTTAGAAAACATTGTGTGAAAAGAAAAACTTGCTTGTGACAAAGCAATTGCTTCTTGTCTCACAATGTTTTCCATAGCTATATTTCCTCAATATCTTTTACTCTACTGAACAGTTATTTTTAAAATCAAATCCTTTTTTAATTCTCGTCTGCAACACCTTTTGAATTTGGACAGGTCTAAAATTGTGCAAAATGGGAATGGGTTAAGCCCGGAAACAACTACAGTTAAGAATAGTATTAAAAGAAAAAAAACTGAGCTCATTATCAAATCCATTTTATTTTCAATATTTATTCTGCTTTGGTTTTGTAGGAAGATGCATTGAAGCACCGTGCATTGTGGGCAAAGGACTCCTGTGCTATTATTGACGATAAAAATGGAACATTTGCAGAGTG
The DNA here is from genome assembly GCA_946902895.1 of Fragum fragum. NCBI lineage: Eukaryota > Metazoa > Mollusca > Bivalvia > Cardiida > Cardiidae > Fragum > Fragum fragum. Next base: position 15,665,466 of record OX336372.1, read on the forward strand.
TATCAATGTGATGCCAGAATCACAGAGAATGGCGTTCTATGACAACTGTTTATTTGATGCCTGCAGGTATAATCCATTACCACACAATTCTTTTCACGTCCCTCAAAAAATAATTCAGAAAACACTGCGGAAAATGAAGAAATTGTCTGGTACATGCAATTTCTTCATTTTTTACAATGTTTCCTACCCAAATCGACAAGGATTTTTTAAAATTTCACAAACTTAAAATTATTGTCTGAAAATTTGTTCAATCCTGGCCTGTCCAAATATTTTTTGGTGAGGGAATGGGACAATCTTTTTTAATTTGAATTGTTTTATCCATATATTTCTGAGCCGATTCCATCTTCATCCAACTTTTTTACGATCCTAAAGAATAGAGTCCAAGGCAATTTGTTAAGATAAAAATCGATCATCAAACCAGGTAACATTTTCAAATATAACGTGGATCTTTGATAGATTTTATGTTTACATTTTTATAACAGTTGTGACAGTGGTGGAGACTGTGAATGTCTGTGTACTGCAATTGCTGCGTTTGCCGATGCATGTACCAGGCTTGGCTATCCAACAAAATGGAGAACACAGCACCAGTGTCGTAAGTAGAATTGGATCATTACCCATACAGATACCGTAATTCTTGACAGGCTCTGTATTCTATTTCTAGTTGTCAAACCTGTTTGCAGTGAGCTAGACATAGTTGTTACAATTACATGTCGGAAGTTATAGATTGTCAGTCTGTTTGAATTTGTCCAGAACTCATCTCCTACATTTATGGATGGATTTCAAAATAAGGTGGCACAACTGTCTTCCAATATTAGTAGATGTGCCATTTGAATCAAATTTCGGATAGCTCAAACTTCCAAGCTCACAGTTCAAGGTCAAACATTCAAATTGAGCATGTCCAGAGCATATCTCCTATATTTATGGTTGAATTTAGAAATAATTTGGCAAGGTTGTTCTCCATCTTGAGTATATGTGCAATTTGAAATAATTTTTTACATAGCTCTAAGGCCAAGATCATAGGTCAAGGTCATATTTTGCAGGCTCAATGTGTTGTCCCTGGATAACTTTTTAATATAAATCAAGTATTAAAAGAAGCCCATTGTAGACATGAGTGGTATATTCCATATACATACATATCCCTATCAAAACTAAAACTATACCTTTTTGCGCAAAATAATTAGGCTTCAATTGCCAGAATTAGTGTGTGTCTCTTCAGTCAGCTGATGACTAGATATCAAAATCTAAGACTGGTCAAAATTGAGGAAGCTTAAGACAAAAAATCAAAGTCTGTGTAAATTAAAAAAAAAAGTCAAATAGTGTAGATTTCATTTTGAGAAAAGAAGGAATAGCTGGCACAAGAAAATTCACCTTTTAAAATTGTGGTTGGCCACTTCTTTTAATTTGGACCAATAAGATCTTTTTATCTGATATTGGGTTAAGGTATATTTTCAAAGCACACCAAAATACAGGATTGTGCAGTAATGGTTTGGCCAATATCGTTACCATTTACTCACTTAAGGTTGGTGAGAGTAATAACCCTTTTAGATAGTATTCTACTTTTGTGGCATGCAGAGTTGACCAATAGCAGCTACCAATAAAATAGCCAAACACCCAATGAAATAATTCATAGATACTGGAATTTAACTTTGAACTCCGACACTGGCTGCCATCTTGGTGAAGCATTTTTGTTGGTTTGACAACTTAAATGTCGTAAATGCAGCTTATTCAAACTGTATTTACGATGTTTAGGTCGTCATCCAACTATTCTACTTTTTTTTACATGTTACTGGCTGTAAAATTTCCAAAATAATGCCATTTAATATCAAAGCAGAACTTCCTGTCGGAGTAAATGGGCAGGGCGAACTGAGGAAGTGGGTGGAGCAAGCAATTGGTCAATTGTAACTATGAATTCATGTCACATAGTATAATGCTCATAGTATAACTGTAGAAAACCTTGCAAAAATGAAGAAATCGCTTGTAACAAGTAATTTCTTCATTTCCCACAATTTTTTCTAACTTGAAAGACAAACAATTATAAAATTTCATTAACTTCAAATTGTTGTCTACAAGTTTCAATTTGGACCAGTCTAAAATTTTATCATCTGGTTACAGATTGAGCCACATTAATTTCATCTACACTGTTTTTAATTCAGCGATTCAATGTGAATATGGTGCCGAGTATTCAGCTTGCGGTTCCCCATGCCCACAGACATGTCGAGATATCATGTTACCACAACCAGCATATTGTGCAGAAACAGAATGTGTTGAGGGGTGCTTCTGTCCGCTTGGCACATATCTAAATGGTAAGTATAATGGAATTACATTCAGGTATCTTTTAAAAATAAATAGACTTTAACCCATTACTAGAGAACAGTTTAAGTTTATGACATTTTAGATATTTTCAACTTTCTGGGTAGAAAACATTGTGGAAAATAAAGAAATTGCTTGTAACAAGCAATTTCTTCATATAACAAAATGTGTCCTACCCAGAAAGTTGAAAATATCTAAAATTACATTAACCCTTGTCATGCTGTATAAATTACTTTACTGAATTGCTACAAAATCAAAGGGCCAAAAGCACTGGTAAAACTTGTTTTTCAAAAATCAATATATCTTTAGAAATCAATTTTACAAACGACTCTGGCAGGAAAAGTACAAGCAGGAGGTGTAGACCAAGGTCAGACTGCACTTATATGCAGGCTGATCTTGGTCTATACCTCCTGCCAAAACCGGAATATTCTGGGTTCAGCATGACAAGGGTTAACTTTAAATTGACATCTTCAACTCCATTCAATTTTGGCATGTGTATAATTTTGCTATGTGGAAATGGTTAAGGGGTGTCGAAAGTGTCATTTCGTAGGAATGGGTTTAATGTAGTTAAAAGCTGACTAGTCAAGATTGAGTCTTCAAATGATATAACGTTTTACATTTCATGATAAAACTTGCCATAATATGTTTATTCATATGTTTATCAAGAAGGTATATGAAGAAAAGAAAATGTATTGTTGGTGGTCTTCAAAAAGTTTGTATAAACAGCTTACTTCAAACTATAGTTCCGAGGTCTTCATTGAACGTCACTGATATAACAAAAAATATTGAAGAATGATATACAGAAAGATTTTTCATCAATTTGCTTGAAGGTAGAGAATTGACCAATTTGTGCTGTCAATTAAAATATGAATTGACCAATCAATTTATTCATCTAGACCTGAAGTGAACTTTGAACTCTGACCTTGGCTGATATTTGTGAGGTACTGTTGTTTGGTTTGGCGACTTAAACAATTAAACTGCAGCTTATTCAAGCTATAGTTATGATATCAGGCTGCCAACCAATCATTTTACGTGTTGTTGGCCATAGTTTTTGCTAAATAACACTGTTTAACCCTTGTCATGCTGTATAAATTACCTTACTGGAATTCTGCAAATCAAAGGGCTGAAAGCACTGATAGAACTTGTTGTTCAAAATCAATATTTCTTTAAGAAATCAACTTCATAAATAACTCTGGCAGGAAAAGTACAAGCAGGAGATGTAGACTAAGATCAGCCTGCACATAAGTGCAGTCTGATCTTAGTCTACAACTCCTGCCAAAACCGGAATATTCCGGGTTCAGCATGACAAGGGTTATTATCTAAGTAGAAATTCCTGTCGGAGCTCAGTGGTTAAGTAGCCAATGATTCGTTAATCAGTCTTGTTTGTAATATTCTAGATGGAGAGTGTGTTGAGGCATCGGAATGTCCATGTTATGTGGAGGGTGAAGAGTACATCTCAGGAACTGTCTTCAACGATGGATGCTCTAACTGGTAACTTTGGATTTAACTCTTTCCATTAACCCTTTTCCCGTCTCTAGAAATTTTAGACTGGTCCAATTTGAAAGGTGTTGCAGACAACAATGAAATGTGAAATTTGAAACAAAACCATTTTATGTGGTGGAACATAACAAGCAATTTCTCTTTTTTTCCCAATATTTTCTTCAGTGTAAAATTGCTTGGATGTAAAATCCAGGGACTGTACAGGAAAGGGTTTACCCATTCCAACACAGTGATGCTTTCTGACGCCCCTAGAAAAGAAGCTTTGGAAAACATTATTGATAATGAACAAGTTACTTTTTACAGGTAATTTCTTCAATATCCACAATGTTTTCTACCATAAAAGACAGAGGTTGTTGAAATTTCACTCATTTAAAATTGTCATCTGCAACTTATTTGATCTTTGACCAGCCTAAGAATTTTGCTGTGTGGGAATGTGTGAAATAGAAATAAAATGCCATTGATAAAAATCCAACAACGAAATACAAACAGCTTCTGATTGGTATGAAATAAATGACAGATCCTGAGCCCCACCCATAGACTCTAACAAGAAGTTCTACTTTGATATTGAATGGCATTATTTTACAAACTTTAAGGTCAGTGACATTGTAACAAAAAAGTAATGTTTGTGATTGGTAACCTTAAAATTGTAGCTACAGCTTGAACAAGCTGTAGTTACGATGTTTATCTCACCAAACCCCATAATTTTTTCATGTCTGGTCTATGTAAATGATTTGATCGGTTGATCAACTTTTGATTAAAAATCACAATCTGTAAATTGTATGATCTTGGAATGCTTCAAGTAATGCTTATTTCTGACAAATACTTTGAAATGCATTCAACTTTGTTCTTAAAACGCTTAACCCTTCCTGTTTTTTTCTAAAATTTTAGACTGGTTCAAATTGAAAGAGGTCGCAGATGACAATGAAATGTGGATGAAATTTGAAATGAAATCATCCTACATGGTAGAAAATATTGTGGGAAAAGAAGAAATTGTTTGCTACAAGCAATTTATTCTTTTTCCACATTATTTTCTTAATTATAGAATCACAGTGATGTAGAATCCCAGGTTTGTACAGGAAAGGGTTACAGTTGGATTTTAATGATTTATTATCTCTTTGAGTCATTGCTTGAAAGGATATTAGTTTTTAACCCGTTCCCACTTAGTGATGCTTTTAAACGCCCCTCAATATGAGAGCTTTTGAAAACAATTGTGGAAAATGAAGAAATTGCTTGTTACAAGCAATTTCTTCATTATCCACAATGTTTTCTACCCCTATAGACAAAGATTTTAAAGATGTCATAAACTTAAAATTGTCGTCTGTAATTACCTTGGATTTGGACTAGCCTAAAATTTTATCATTTAGTAATGGGTTAAAAAAAATGGATATAATGAAAAAATTGAATAAAAGTTATATAGATTTCACATTCTATCTGGTGGGAGATAATAATTTTACTCCTTTTAGCATTAAACTTTTTCTCAGTACCAAGTTTTGAGATCTAAGCATTAGGAATCCACAATTAATCACTGTATACCCGATTAACCTATTACCAATGAGATCTTTTTCACATACCTCAATATAATTCTGTGAAAGACATCACAGAAAAAGAAGAAATCATCTTCTTCAGATTCTTTGAATTCAGACCAGTCAAAAGCTTTTGTCTGATAATGAGTGTAAGTATTTTTTTTTCTAATTCTAGCTCCTGTGTAGAAGGTGTATACAACTGCACCACTGTAGATTGTCCTGAATGTACGGAGGACCAGTACCAATGTTTAGACATGGTTACCTGCATTGCTAATACATCGGTGTGTGATGGGGTACCAGACTGTCTTGATGGCTCAGATGAAGTGGACTGTGGTAAATTTCATGAAAAAATATTTAACCCATTCCCACACAATCCAATTACTCTTGTTTTTGCAATTGTTTTTCCTGAGGGGCACCAAAAAGTATCATTGTGTGGGAATAAATTAAGCGATTTGTAAGTTTAAAAAATGTAACAAGTGTAATTAGCTGCTTTTATTTCTAATAGCTAAAGCTAGTGGCTACTGTCCTGGTGTTGTGTGTTCATTGTCCATAATGGTTTCTAAAGCTTTTATTTCTCAAAGGTAGTAAAAAAAACATGATTGTGTTGGAATGGATTGAATAACAAGCAATTTCTTCAATGTCCACAATATTTTCTAGCCTAAAAGGCACAGTTATTTTTGAGTTTACCAACTCGAATTGTTGTCTGCAGTATCATTCAATATAGGCCAGTCTAAAATGTTGCCGTTTTGTAATTGGTTAATATGTATACCTTACAAGTTAACATAACATTTTTTGGTAACTTTAATGATTATATAATGTACAATGTTTTTATAATTTGCATGAACATTGCTCTTATTGAGACCCGTCTGCCAAAGAAAAATTCAAGGTCATCTGACATGTTCAGGGTAATATATGAGGGTCATACTTCATAAAGTTGTCATTTATGTTTTACAAAGGATTTGTTAATTTCTAATGTGAAATTTTACTGGAAATCCATATAATCTTTCAGGTGTATGTAGGTCTAACCAATTTCTGTGCAACTCTTCTGAACTCTGCCTAGCGATGACAATGAAATGTGATGGGTTTGTCGACTGCTCCACGGACGACTCTGACACATCTGATGAAGATGATTGTGGTTTGTGCTTTAAAATACCTTAACCCTTTCCTGTTTTGGAAAATTTTAGACCTGTCCAAATTCTAAGTATTACAGATGAGAATCTAAAGTTGATTTAATTTGAAAAATAAATATTGAGTTGGGTAGAAAATATTATGGAAAAAGAAGAAATTGCTTGTTACAAGCAATTTCTTCTTTTCCACAATGTTTTCTCCAGCATAAAAGCACAGAGAAGTAAAAACCAGGGATTGAACAGGAAAGAGTTAAAAAACAAATAATTTATGTAGGCTAAAATCAGGTTGCACTTAATATATTCAGAATCATAGTCAATACAAAACAGTCATGGTTAACAAAATGTGTAAGTGTAAAATCAATTTATCTTTCTTTGAGTGAACAACAAAAGCTACATTTTCACAAGTTGCAGAGCCACAAGTAAAATGTATATTTTGTTGTTCACTAAATAATAAGTATAATAATAATAATAAAAACTTTATTTAATGAGACAACCCAGTCTTTTCTGTGTTCCTCTTTAAATAAAGATGAAAGATATACTGATCTTTCTCAAAAACAAATGATTTCTATATTTCATTAATGCCAAAAGAAACAAAATTTTATGAGACAAATTTTGACTAGTCTTAACCCATTCTAACTCAATCCCTCCTTTTTACGCCCCTCAAGAAAAAAACTTTGGAAAACATTGTGGAAAATGAAAAAATTGCTTGTATCAAGCAATTTCTTCATTATCCACAATGTTTTCTATCCAAAAAGACGAAAAAATTCAAAATTCCATCAACTTGAAATTGTCGTCTGGAGCTTCTTTCAAGTTGGACCAGTCTAAAATTTTGCTGTGTTGGAATGGGTTAATGGGTTATAGAAAAGAGGGTACTGAAAGAGAGTTCATGAAACACTTTATCTTACAAGTCATATATAAACTGATAAATACAAGTTTTTGCTGAGTTTTATCTATTTTAGATGACAAGTTTGAAGAATTGATAATTGATTAACATGAATTTGATATTCTGTTCATAGTATGACACTGATTTTAGTAAAATTCTTTAATGATATTTTGCAATAATTTAATTGTTAGTTTCGTCTATCAAAAACGAGCGATCTGATTGGTCGAAAAATTCAATTCATACCTCCATGAACAAAATTTTGAGTACGCAGCCATTTTAAATGCCTACGCACAAAATAGTTCTCTACAAAAAGGTATCAAAATTTGTTAAGTTGTTGCATTTTTTGCTCAATGCTATTAAATTATAAGAAATGAAGATAATATTTTTTGTTTTCATGGAGGTATGAATCGAAAAACCTAATCACACAATGTATGAATCCGCTTCGCGTATTCATACAGTGTGATTAGATTTTTCGGTTCATACCTCCATGAAAACAAAAAATATTCTCTTCATCTCTTAAATATATAAAACACTGTTTATAATTTATATCATTACATGTTTAATGACTTAATTTTCAAGGTAACAAGGTGATACCACATACCTCGGGTCTTTTGCATAGTTACTACATTAGTGCATTAACCCGCTCAAGATGCCCCTCAAGAAAAACTAGTGGAAAAATATTGTGGAAAATGAAGAAATTTCTTCATTTTCCACAATATTCCTACCTAGAAAGTTGAAAAAGTCTAAAATTTCATAAACTTTAAATTGTTGTCTGAAAAGGAAACATGGTATGTTAATATGGTAACAAGCAATTTTCCTTTTCTCACAATGTTTTCTACCTTATTGGCACTTGTTTTACAATTTAAATACATATTGAAATATTGGCTGCAACTTCTTTCAGTTGAGACCAAATTGGACTAAATATTTGTAATTGTCATCTGCAAAACAATTGAATTTGGACAGGCCTAAGACTTTGAAAAACAGGAAAGGGTTAAACCTTTCATGTTTAGTTCCTGGTTTTTGAGTCCCAGTGTTTTTACACTTGAACTAAAAAACTATTGTGGAAAGAGAATAAATTGCTTGTAACAAGCAATTTATTCCCTTTCCACAATATTTTCCACCCTACTGAATGATTATTAGCTTGGCTGCTTTCGGAGAAAACCCAAGGTATTGCGATGGCCTTAGTGTCGTCATTTTCATTGTCATGCAAAAAACTTTGACATTTTGTAATATCTCTGGTTCTACTTAAGGCATTCACTTGAAACTTGGCACACTTGTCAACTATAAAAGAGTTTTGTCCACTATCCAGCACCCAACAGCCGAGCATAGGCACCTGTAGGCAGTGCTCTTGTTTTTTAAATGATATTGAATTTTAATCATCCTCTGCAAAACCTTTTAGCTTTGACAGGAAAAGGCTACGATAACCAGCGAGTATCATCAATCCACTGTGTTGATGCTAAGGTGATCACTCTCTTTTAGTAAGCATAAGAGAATCTTGGGAAATGTCATGCACATGTTTGTATCTTGTCTATATTTTAGGTGAGTTTGAGTGTCCAGAGGGCCAGTTTATGTGTAAATCAGGTTTCTGTATTCCTGGAGAATGGGTGTGTGATCATCATTATGATTGTGGGTTCAATGACGAATCAGATGAATATAATTGCACTTATGCAAGTAAGTTGTGGTCTTTTTGAAACTCCATAAAAGGATTTTTTGATGGTCTAGAGTTTTTGTTTATCCTTCACTGGTCTTTCAGTCTTTCAAAAGTTATCTCTAAAACCCCTTAACCAAACTTAATCACATTTCATATATGCATTCCTTAGACTTGAAATGGTTATTTTCTCAAATAAATTATTTTTCATCCAACCAATAAGCAAAAGTCAATGTAGAGTTGGATATAATTGTTTCACTGTGTCAGGCAATCTTCATAAGTGTTGGCTCTTTCAAATGTTTGAAAAAAAAACCAGGTTTATGACAGATCTCAATTTAATTATCTCATTACAGCAACACCACCACCCTGTCCAAGTATCCGTCACTACACATGTAGCAGTATACCTTGTGGACCAAACTACCAGATTTGTGACGGCCATGATGATTGTGGGGATGGATCAGATGAGGTCAATTGTAGTAAGTTGCTTATTCTTCATAGAAGTTAAAGATAAATTATGTAATGCATGGGTAATTGTTAACCACATCCCACACAATGAGGCTTTTTGACTCCCCCTTAAGGAAAAGAAATGATAAACATTGTTAAAATGAAGAAATTGCTTGAATAATGTTTTCTACCAAGAATGTTGCAAAATTAAGTTGTCATCTGCAACTTCATTCAATTTTGACCAGTCTAGAATTTTTCCAGCTTGTAATTGGTGTGTATTTCTGTTTATTTATCCTCGCTACTGTAGCACATGTCCATATGAGCTACGCTCCCAGAAGACAGTTAAGTGTTACAGGGGATAGTGCAAGGATATAGGACGAAACTACTGAGAGCTCTGCCTGGTTCTTTAACGTGCTCAATGGATAGCATCGTCACACAGGGCCTCGGTTTAACGTCTCATCGAAAAGACAATTAGTTAGTTAGTTGATACGGTTAACACAAGGGAACGAACCCGTGATCTTGAGGTTTGAAGTCAAGTGCTCTACCAACTGAGCTAATCGGGCTGACAGTTGTAATTGGTCAAACCATTCAACATGGTGATGCAGAACCCTTTAGTCTGCCTAGCTTTAATTGTAATGGTGTGATAAACTTAAAATTAACAAATTATTTTTTGTAACTCATTCTAATAAGTGCACTTTTCAGAACCAGTTTACATTTTATACCAACATTTTGTGTTACCACATCCTACCTATGAATGTAATGTTGTGATGGACTTTCAAATACCTATAAACGTATTTTATTCATAAACAGCTGTACCTCAGAACCAGTTTACATGTCACACCAACTCAATGTGTTACCATATCCAACCCATGAATCTGATGGTGTGACAGACTTTAATATACCTATGAATGTATTCTATTCAAGGACAGCTGTACCTTAGAACAAATTTACATGTCACACTAACTCTTTGTGTTACCACATCCCAGCTTTGAATATAATGGTGTTAGAGACTTTAAAATACCTATAAATGTATTCTATTCATAGACAACTGTATCACAGAACCAGTTTGCATGTCACACCAACTCTTTGTATTACCACATCCAACCTATGAATGTTATGGTGTATACATGAATGTAATGGTGAAAAAGACCTTAACTTTTTCTATTTACAGATAACTTAGCTTGTGAGAACTAGTTTGCACGTCACACTAAAACAATATGTGACTTTATCTCATTGAACTATGAGTGCAGTGGTGTTATGGACTTAAACAAAGGATAAATTCATTCTATTCACAGACACACTAACACATCATGTAACTGTATCTCATTGAACTATGAGTGCAATTGTGTTATGGACATTTAAAAAAACTATTAATTTATTCTATTCACAGAAAACTGTACTTGTGAGAACTAGATTAAACATCTATGTCACACCGACACATCATGTGATTGAATCTCATTAAACTATGAGTGCTTCACAAGCTAGTAATTTATTCTATTTATAGATAGCTGTACATGTGAGAACTAGTTTACATGTCACACCAGCACATCATGTGGATCTTTAAGGATCTTTGTAAGAGTTATGCCCCTTTTTTCAACTTAGATTTTTTGCATTATCCAGCACCTGCAGTGAGCGTTGGCACCGGGGTCGGTGCTCTTGTTACTTTTTACAACCAGCTGACCTATAACCACAACACCTTGGTGTCTGTATACTATCTTACTTTGAATGTTGTGGTGTGATGTATCTTAATCTAAGTTTCAAAACTTTCTATTCACAGATAACTGTACTTGTGAAAACCAGTTTACATGCCACACCAACACATCATGTGACTGTATTCCACCTAACTATGAGTGTAATGGTGTAATGGACTGTATAGATGGGTCAGATGAAGCTAATTGTGAAGGTATCTTTGATGAGAGGTTTTATTCAATGATACCTTATATGATTTCGTATTTCTTTAGTATTTTGAATAATATGCATTTCTTTAGTATTTTGAAATTATATTCTTATATTTCAAAGAAAGAGTTTTGCAGTCTTTGTATTAAAGTAGAGACTTTTACTGCCAAATGTTCTTTTCTGTAAATTCTTGTGCATGGTGTGACTCTTGATTGGTAACTTTCTATCCTATAAAAAGAGGATAACTGTTTGTTTCAGTGAAAGATCAACTAACCTTTAATTGAGTGAATAAAAAAGCCAAATTATCAAGAAAGTTGAGTCATGAGTGAAAATACAGCTTTTGTAATTCTATAAATGGAAGATTTCTCTATTTTTCACACATGAAAAAATCATTATTCTATTTCTGTACTGCAGAAAGGGAGACAAAATATGAAATGTTCCTTTATAAATCTTTAAAATACCTTCATTGTAGAAGACATAATATATGGCAACTGAAAGATGACTTCCGTGTCTTTGTTTCTGCTTAGATGACTTTAAATGCAAAAGAGAGACAAAAGAGCTGTAATGAGCAAAACCTGGGCTAAATCTGTCAAAACATTTTAACCCATTACCAGACAGCAAAATTTTAGACTGGTCCAAATTGAAAGGAGTTGCAGACGACAATTAAAAGTTGATGAAATCTTAATTTTTTCCAACTTTTTGGGTAGAAAACATTGCGTAAAATGAAGAAATTGCTTGTGACAAGCAATTTCTTCATTTTACACAATGTTTTCCCAATGTTTTTTCTTTAGGGGCGTCTAAAAGTGTCACTGTGTGGGAATTGGTTAAGTTGATTATTTACATAATGTGACTGCTGGATGAATTGACTAAGAGGTCTTGATAATCTACAAGAAAGCATTAAATGATGTGAATTGATTGTAGGCTGTGAAGGTTTTGCCTGTGATAATGGTGAATGTATTTTGAATGGTAATAATTCACTGATATGTGATGGGTACCAGGATTGTGTTGACGGATCCGATGAGGAAAATTGTCATCCTGGTAGTACAAGTAAGTAACCTGAACTTTTCCCCTTAATATGACCCCAGTTGACAAAAGGCCATAAACAGTTACCTCAGTGTTTAACACTTGTTGGCCTGAGATTGTGTAAGTTAAAAAGGTTCCAACCCAAGCAGAATTTAATGTTGAGACATCCAAGGCAGTTAATCCAATCTTTTGTCGCATGAAAAGTAGATCAGATCGGATTACAATACTTGAAGTATTTATTAATATGCCTGATTAAAGATGATGTCTGTATGCAAGCACTGATTTCACTTAACCCTTTCCTGTTTTTTGAAAATTTAGACTGGTCCAAATCGAAAGAGGTTGCAGATGACAATGAAAATTGGATGCAATTTGAAATAAAACCATCCAATGTGTTTCAAGCAATTTCTTCTTTTTCCACAGTGTTTTCTCAAGTATAAAATCACAGTAACATGTAATCCCGTGTTTTAACAGGAAAGGGTTAAGAGAAGGGCAAATTATATTGCAAAACCTGATAAATGACAGCCCTCTATCTCTCTTTCTATCTGGACACTATAAAGTATATATTTACATGACAATATAGGTCTGTGAGGTAGAATATTTGTATCACACTCAAAAATGCCATAGTTTGAACCTGGCTACACACATTAATTCTCTCTCTTTTTAGTTCAACAGATTCCACTGACACCTCCGACACCTCAAACTTTTTCTGCCCAGGTTATATATGTTTCTCAGGCTATCAGCACTTTGATTTTTCATGATGAGTTCTTTGTCTTGATTTGTTTTGATACACCAAAAAGATTTTATAGCTTTACCATACAGCAAAAGTTTTTAATTCAAATCTGGAAAAAAAAGTACCATTACAATGCAAAAGATATTATGTTTCTCAACCCATTCATGACGCGAAACATTCTAAATTATCATCTAGTGAAACACATCGATTGTGATCACTTAACCCATTCCAATACAATCCTTTTTAGGATGCCCGTAGAAAAAAGCTTTGGAAACATTGTGGAATTTGAAGAAATTGCTTGTCACAAGTAATTTCTTTGTTGTCTACAATGTTTTTTGGCCCAAAAAGACAAGGATACTTAAAAATTCGTAATTATTGTCTTCAACTTCTAACTGAAAAACAAAATGTGTCATGTGTAAAATTGGAATGATGCTTTATTGACTTATGTTAGACAATAATTTAGATTGTGCTTGAATTGGAAAATAAATGCCAAATATGATAGTAAAAATTGTGGGAAAAGGAGAAATTACTTGTTACAAGCAATTTCTCCTTTCCTCTCAAAGTTTTTCATGATCATAATTCTTCAGGGCGTCAGAGAGCGTCATTGTATGGTTTAAGTAATGTTAATTTTGTATAATTTTAGCTTCACCTTTTACGACTACAGTTTCTTCAAGTAAGTTGATTTCTTATAATTGCAAGAAATTCATATAGTTTAATGCAGAGCTATGAAATTATAAAGTGTTATTTTAGAATGTTATATTCTTTAAAAACTAAGGACTTCTTAAAAATGAATCAAGGAATAGGTAGATTTTATTAGGTCACCTGACTGAAGGTCAATGAGACCTATTGAAATCATGTTTTGTCTGTTGTCTCTCTAGCGTCATGCGTTAACTTTTTACATTTTCGATTTCTACTTAAGAATCCTTGGATGGATTTCAACCAAACTTTGCAGGAAGCACCCCTAGAAGGTGCTCAAAATTTCTAGTCATGAACCGGCTGTTGGATTGACTGAAGGTCAATGAGACCTATTGAAATCATGTTTTGTCCGTTGTCTGTCTAGCGTCATGCGTTCACTTTTTACATTTTCGATTTCTTCTTAAGAATCCTTGGATGGGTTTCAACCAAACTTTGCAGGAAGCACCCCTAGAAGGTGCTCAAGATTTCTAGTCATGAACCAGCTGTTGGATTGATTCACATTTGTTATTTAGAAATTTTAGGGCAAGGAGTAAAGTTTGTACAAGAAAAAAAATCTGTTAAAGAATGGCCTTACTGGGGAGGGGGAGACAAAGGATGGGGGGGGGGGCATAAGCTTACATAAAGACAACTTAAAAAATCTTAAGCTAACAAACCAATAGACCTACAGCTCTGATATTGTGTATGTAGCATCATCTGATTAACCTCTAGCAAAATTGTATAATCTATGGCTTTAGGGTCAGAATTAGCCTGTTCCTTGACATACAAGTTGAACATAGGCTAATTTAGTGAAAACTTTTAAAATCTTCTTCTTCGAAATAAAAAGGCATAGAGCTTTGATATTGGCATGCATCATCATCTGGTGGACTTTTATCAAAATTGTATAAATTATGGCCCTTGGTTCATAATTAGCCCATCCCTGGACATCACTTGTTTTATACAGGACTTAATATATTGAAAACTTTAAAAATCTTCTTCTCCCAAAGAGGAGGGCCTAGAGCTTTTATATTTGGAATGCAATGGTGGATTTCAATTAAGATTTTATAAATTATGGTTATAGGGTCAAAACTAGCTCACTCCCAGATATCATTAGTTCAACATAGGCTTATGTAGTGAAAACCTTTAAAAATCTTCTCAAACTGAGAGGTCTAAAGCTTTGCTATTACATATTTAGCATCATCTGGTAGACTTTTATCTGTTTTGTCTCTTTAGACTCTGGGGACCGATAAGGACCTATTGGCCTTTTGTATCAATTAACGCTGATAATTTTTTTTTATGTATTTTGATTTATACTATAAATTTCTTATGCACTACAATAATTAAGCCAATGCCACGGCCATAGCACAATAGCTAGGCTATCAGGAGGTCCAGGGTTTGATCCCTTATTGTGGCTAATATCTTTTCTGACATTTGTCTCACCAATAGATGGATAATCGTAAACCTAAGTGGGATGAGCAGCTTGAGGCTCTGAAAGGATGAAGTGGTATTACTGATGTGAGAAATACCAGAGGTCCATGGTTAGGTGCTCCAGCTGCCACAATATGACTAAAATACTGTTAAAAGTGGCTTTAAACCCTATTCAATAAATCAATAAATCAATAAGACAATATTTAAAGCTTCTCTATAACAGATTTATTATTGGTTTTGCATAAGTATGTGAAGCTCTATCCATACTTAAATGTTTAATTCTTGTTTTGCAAACTACTTGCTTTTAGAGTTGCTTCTAAAGTGCCACCAAAGTCATTTACCTTAGACTACATGTAGTTAATTTTAGTTGGATGGTGAAAAAGCTTTAACCCATTCTCAAAAGGCAAAATTTTAGACTGGTCCAAATTGGAAGAAGTTGATGATATTCTAGATTTTTCAACTTTCTGGGCAGAAAACATTGTGGAAATGAAGAAATTGCTTGATGAAAGTTAGTTCTTCATTTTACAAGATGTCTTCCAGATTGTTTCTCTTGAGAGGCATCAAAAAGCATAGTTTCTTGAGAAAGGGTTAATGAAAGCGTTCTGTTTGAGAATGGGTTAAGCTTATAGAGCTGCTTTTGAGCTCTCATTCTACATATTTTCACATCCCTGAGAGAGAGGCATTTGCTTAACCCATTACCACACAATGGCACTTTTTGACCCCTCTCAAGAATAACATTTGGGAAAACATTAGGAAAAATGAAGAAATTGCTTGAAACAAGCAATTTCCTCATTTTCCACAATGTTTTCTACATTGAAAGTTGAAAAAATCTAAAGTTCCATTAACTGAAACTCTTTTCAATTTGAACCAGTCTAAAATTTTATCATCTTGTAATGGGTTAAACCCCCTTCTACCTAATTTTACAGCTGGGTAGACTAGGGCTGGCTATTTATGATCTTGCAAACAATCATACCCTGTTGGTTATTAGGCTGGAACCCATGACCTCCAGACCACCAGTCAAGAACTCTTTCCCCTCTGCCACCAAGGCAGTCTGCCTTATAGGACTTGATAATAAAGCATTGCTAGAATTGTTATATATGTATTTAACCCATTCCCACTCCTTTTTATATTCCTCAAATAAAAAGCTTTGGAAAACATTGTGGAAAATGAAGAAAATACTTGTATCAAGCAATTTCTTCATTTTCCACAATGTTTTCCCGCTAGGAAGTTGAAAAAATCTAAAATTTTATTAAACTTAAGTTGTTGTCTGCAACTTCTTTGAATTTGGACCAGTCCAAATTTTTGTTGAGTGGAAATTTACTCATTCCATCTCATGCTTTTAACCTATTACTAAGCTTTCTCCAATTTACACCAACTGAAGAAAAAATGTTGGCAAACATTTTGAGAAAAGGAAAAAATGCTATAACAATCTTTGCTTTTCTCACAATGTTTTCTACCTTGTATGGACCTGATTTGTCAGTTTAAAAACACCTCAAATCGCTGACTGTAGTATAAATTTTTGTTGTCAATTAATCTGTTAATATTAACTATAAAAAGACAGACAATCTTTGTACATTGTAAGTATATTCTTTAATAGAGCAGCAACTCCTACTTATTCTCTCCTTTTTAAGGCTCTCAAGAAAACAATTGTTGGGAAAATATTGTGGAAAATGTAGAAGTCATTGTGACAAGCAATATCTGTATTTTCCACAACTTTTTTACCCTGAAAGATTTTTAGAACCTTTTCAGTTTTAAATTGTGGTCAGCAACATTTTTATGCCCTCGCATAGAAAGATCAGGGGCATATTGTTTTACTGTTGTTCATCTGTCTATCTGTCCTTTATTGAGTCTGTCGGTCTGTCTGTCTACAAAACTTAACCAAAAAACTTAACATTGCCAATTACTACCAGCCTATTCAAGATACAATGCTCATATTTGGCATGGTGATACATCTCCATAATACGCATCTCCTCATGTTAAGATCAAGGTCATGTGATAAGGTCAATTTCACAAACCAAGGTCAAATGCCTAAAACCCCCACAAACTTATGTAGAGCGGGGGCATTGTGTTTCACAAACACATCTTGTTTAATTTGTACCAGTATAGTAATCTTATTATGGTTTACATTTGATTTTTTTCAATCATCAGCCATTGGATCAACTACACCCTATGTGTGTGTAAAAGTTGAAGCTCTGAGATACAAAGACATAGTACCTGATGAAAATATTGTCATGAGTGACAATGTTATTCTGGGAAACATCCGACCTGATGATGGTAGGAATGTTCTATTTGATTCCTACTTTACCTCTGTCTCCATTGTTGATGTTCCTATGACTGTTGGAAAGATAAGTTTGTACAAGGCATGGAACGTAGCATTTGTTGTGTATACGGTAACAACAGTGGATGATAATGGTGTCCATGAATCATTAAGTCTGGTAAGAGATACATAATATTTAAGAAAATATATATTGAAAATAGAATAAAAAATGCTTATGACATGCAGTATCTTCTAATTATGCCCCTGCTATGTAATGACAACAGGCATATTGAGTTACCTCCGTCCATGTGTGTGTGTGTGGTGTGTGTGGTGTGTGTGTGTGTGTGTGTGTATGCTGTTCTTACCAATAGCTTATCTTCTAAAATAATTCATGGATTTTAAAATAAATTGGCATAGTTTTTCCCCCTTCAAGTCACTCATCCTTTCTGACTATTTGTCTCTCACCAATGGGTCGATAATCAAAGACCTATTCGGGAGAGCAGCTAGAGGCTAAGAAGGGATGTAATGGTAGAACTGGTGTGAGAAATACCAGGATTCCATTGTTAGGTGCTCGAGCTGCCGCGATATAACTGAAAGATTGTTGAAAGCGGCTTAAAACCCCATTCAAACAAACAAAATCAAGTCACAATCGAAGGTCATGTAAACCTTCTATTATTGAACTTGTAATTTGTACTGAATTATTTTTGTCTGGAGCAATACTCTCACAGTATACTGAATTATTTTTGTCTGGAGCAATACTCTCACAGTATACTGAATTATTTTTGTTGGGAGCAATCTCTCAGAGTATTGCATCCTTTTATCTCAAATTCACTCATAATGTTAGTGCTAATTTGAAGATGTATAATATTTACAATTTTTATGATTTAACTGCTACTGTGAACAGCTTTAGAATTGTATCCTCAGAATATTTTAAAGGAAGAACTTTTAATGAAACATTTGAAAGGAAGAACTTTTAATGTAACATTTGAAAAGAAGAACTTTTAATGAAACATTTGAAAGGAAGAAATTTTAATGAAACATTTGAAAGGAAGAACTTTTAATGAAACATTTGGATGCAAGAACTTTTAATGAAACATTTGAAAGGAAGAACTTTTAATGAAACATTTGAATGGAAGAACTTTCAATGAAACATTTGAAAGGAAGAACTTTAAATGGTACATCATCTTTATATGGACTATTATTTACTGAATAATACTGCATTCTGTGATGAGGACTGCTTATACAGCAACATTGTATTTAAAGTTTTACATGTTTTCAGCAAAGACAACTATGAGAGCTTTTTGGAAGAGGGATTTCAATAGTAGTCCCTAAAACTCATTTCCACACAAGAATGTATGGAAATGCGTTGAATGGATAAATGTATCAAGAAATATCTTCATTATCCACAATGTTTACTATCTAAAAGACAAAAACAATTTAAATTCACCACTTTAAAATTGTTGTCTGCAGCTTCTTTAAATTTGGGCAAGTCTAATACTTTGTTGTGTGGTTAATATATTATGGCCTGCTAAGGGGGAGTGGTTGAACCAAGATTATTCCTATTTTGGCAGGATCTAGACAAAGATAAGGCTGCACAAATGTGCAGCTTGATCTTTGTCTAGATCTGCTGCATGACCCTTTGAAACTAGCATTGTCTATTTTCATTTATTTTATAAATAATTACCCACCCAAATTTAGTGCTGTCTGTGCTTTCAGTAATTTAATTTTAGCACAATTTTGTAGAGAATTTTATTCAGCATGACAAGGGTTAATAAAGGTGGCAATTCTTCTGCTAGGGGTATATTCGTGTTTAGTCATAGCCCTAGTTCCATCCAATTGATTGTCTGCCCAAATTCCTTTGAATTTAACATTTTTCTTTCAATACAAACTATCTAAGATGTCTGCCAAAATTCCTTTGAATTTAACATTTTTCTTTCAATACAAACTATCTAAGATTTTCCATGAAGGTTATTCTCTTCATTATGCATCTACCAAAGTCAATTTCAGGGTAATCCGACAATATCAAGGTCACTATTAAGGTCAACCTGCTTCTGTTTTTTGTTTCAGACAAAAGGACCAGGTGAAGAGGCTGTATTCTTTGATGTTCACACAAGACATATAACAGTGGAAGTATATCGAGACAATGAAGCAAAAAATACATCTTTTAAATTAGACCTGAAAGGTTGTTTTGAAGGTATGCTTTTTAAAAAAAAGGATCTTGACCAATGAAATTTGGACCAAATAAGCTTTCTAGAGCTTGGCAGAGAACTTATCAAAGTGGTTAATTAACCTATTCATGCACAATGCTGCTTTTTTACATTCTATGAGAGAAAAGCTTGGGGAAACATTGTGAAAAGTGAGCATTTTTTTCATTATCCACAATATTTTAAACCTTCATCAACTTAAAAATTGTTGTCTGCAACTGCTTTTAATTAGGACGAGTCTGAAATTTTGTCATGTGGTAACTGGTAAATATAGTAAGATCTGCTTTGGAGAATCTTTTGGAAACAGGGTAAGATTTAGTAAGATTTAGGTACATGTACTTATATTTTCTAAGAAGAAAATCTAGTTAGCTCACATTTAACTCATTCTTATACAAATCTTTTTGACCCCCCACCCCCACCCCCACCCCCTGGAAAAAAAGCTTTGAAAGCATTATTGAAAAACAAAAATTGCTTCATACAAGCAGTTTCTTAATTATCCACAAGAAGACAAAACAAATTTTATAATTCATAGACTCAAAACTATTGTCTGCATCTTCTCTGAATTTGGAACAGTCTAAAATTCTATAGTTTTGCAATGGGTTAAAAGATACCTTAGGAACAGTGTAGGTATGGCATCGTAATCGGAGTTGTATATATACTTTGACATTTTGTGGTATTTATTATTTCCTTATATTACTGACTTCAAACTAAACATGACTGTTTTTGCCATGGTATGAGATAAGTGTATGTGAATTTTTGCATGAATTACGTTCCTTTCACCCAGTCCGACACAATCTACTTTTTTATGATCCTAGAGAAAAGACTTACAGAAAACATTGTGGAAATGAAGAAGTTGTCACAAGCAATTTCTTCATTATCCACAATGTTTTCTACCCAGAAAGGCAAAGCTTTTAAAAATTTCATGAATTTGATTTTGTCGTCTGCAGCTTCTTTGAATTAGGACAAGTTAACCCATTCCCACACAGTGAAATTTTAGACTGGTCCATTATGAAAGAAGCTGCAGACGACAATTTCAAGTTGATTTACTTTTAAATTTCTCTGTCTTTTTTGGAAAGAAAACAATTTGGAGAATGAAGAAATCGCTTGTTACAAGCAATTTCTTCATTTTCCACAATGTTTTCCCAATCGTTTTTCTTGAGGGGCGTCTAAAAGCGTCACTGTGTGGGAATGGGTTAAAAAAAAGTAGGAATAGATTAAAGAATACAAATTTTCTTTCCAAACTGGACTCCTCAGCCAAAAAATGAGCATCACGTCATGTGCTTGTCGTATTTCTCTATGTTTGATTTGTATTCATTTTTAATTACAGATGTCCCATGTGTGTTTGATGAACTCAACTCTCCTGATAACTTCTCCGCTGTAATTCCCTCCGAGGCATCGGAAATGTTTGTGAATGAGAGTGGGTATGAGCTAACACAACCAGAAACAACCATCACATTATTGTCAGATTCAGGGGTCGATCAAGTGATTGCGTTATCGTTTATTGTTGACAATGCAGAGTCAAACTTAGATAGCATCATTGCTACAGTGAACCCATCTGATGGAGAATCTGTCACTCAGGTAATTAACTATGAACAACTTGATGTTATAGATTAACCCAACTTTGAGACTGGTCCAAATTGTAGGCAATTGCAGACATCAATTTTAGATTGATAAATTGCTTTTAATATTTGTCTTTTTGGGTAGAAACATATTGTGGGAAATGAAGAAATACCTTGTGTGGGAATGGGATAAGTAAGCAACTATCTTAAGCAATTTTGAATGCTTACCTAGTTAGTTTATAATCCTGACTTTCAATGCACTCAAGGTATTTAGGAAATTTTTGAGATAGAATTTTCTCTTTTTCTCTCAATGTTATCTTCCAATAAAAGTTCTATTTTTCAATATAATTACACTTTGAAATATCATCTGAAATTCCTTTCAATTTGGACCAATCTTGGATTTTATCATAAACACATGGTAAACACAGATCTATTTTAGGTATGGGAAACACTGTAAGAAAAGGCAACTTCTCTATAAATAATTATTTTTTTCTCTCTGTATTTTTTGTTATGGAAATAAAATGATTTCCAATGTAGAAATTCTTTGAATTGTTGTCTGAAACCTCTTTCAATTTAGAGAGTCTAAGATTTTGTTGTTTTGCAATGAGATGAAGAAATGAACTGGAATTGTACAACTACAAGAAGAAACTTTTTGTTATCAAGAGAAAAAATTGTTTATTCTAGGTACTTTGTACGTGACTAAGTTTTGTATGATTGTGAACTGATTTCAAATGATAAAGGACCAAATTGAAAGAGGTTGCAGATGACAAAAAAGTTAGTTTAGATTAAAAATTAAGGGGAATATGAGGTAGAAATTAATGTGATAAACAACACTGGGTTTAACCCATTCCAACACAGTGACGCTTTTGGACGCTCCAAAGAAAAACAAATGGGAAAACATTGTGTAAATTGAAGAAATTGCTTGTAACAATATGAGAAAATCTAAAATTTCATCAACTTGAAATCATTGTCTGCAACTCATTTCAATTTTGACCAGTCTAAAAATTTGCCATCTGGTAATGGGTTAACAAGAGTTCTGTAATAAGTTGAAGTATACAATCATATTAATCCTTTATATATCTCACAAGAAGGTGTTTCAAGGGACTTAAATCATTCTCTTAAGCTGTTCCCAGACAACAAATTTTTAGACTGGTCCAAATTAAAAGGAGCTTCAGATGACAATTTCAAGTTGTTGGAACTATAAACACTTTTGTCATTTTTGATAGAAATCATTGTGGATAATGAAGGAATTACTTGATACAAGCAGTTTATTCATTTTCCAAGCTTTTTTCTTGAAGGGCATAAAAAGGAGGGATTGTTTAGGAATAAGTTAAGGGTCCACTTTTTGTTCATCCCATGAGCGGTGGCCTAACTGCAAGATATACTGTATATATTTGATAGTCGCCTCAACAAGGTGCAATGTAACTCAGAAAGCTTTATATGTGAGAGATTGTCAGTAGCCTGGTTGGTAAGGACATTGCAGTGGTATGTGATATATTATCTGTGTTGGTTCAATTTCTATCAGAGTCAAATGATTGTGTTTTTCCACTATTTCCACTATTTCTGTCAGTGTCAAATGATATTGTTTCACCACTATTCTATCAGCATCAAATGATATTGTTTCACCACTATTCTATCAGTATCAAATGATATTGTTTCACCACTATTCTATCAGCATCAAATGATATTGTTTCACCACAACTCTATCAGCATCAAATGATATTGTTTCACCACTACTCTATCAGCATCAAATGATATTGTTTCACCACTATTCTATCAAAATCAAATGATATTGTTTCACCACTACTCTATCAGCATCAAATGACAGTGTTTCACCACTACTCTATCAGCATCAAATGATATTGTTTCACCACTACTCTATCAGCATCAAATGATATTGTTTCACCACTATTCTATCAGCATCAAATAATATTGTTTCACCACTACTCTATCAGCATCAAATGACAGTGTTTCACCACTACTCTATCAGCATCAAATGACAGTGTTTCACCACTACTCTATCAGCATCAAATGATATTGTTTCACCACAACTCTATCAGCATCAAATGATATTGTTTCACCACTATTCTTTCAGTGTCAAATGATATTGTTTCACCACTATTCTATCAGCATCAAATAATTTGTTTCACCACTACTCTATCAGCATCAAATGATATTGTTTCACCACTATTCTATCAGCAACAAATAACAGTGTTTCACCACTTCTCTATCAGCATCAAATGATATTGTTTCACCACTACTCTATCAGCATCAAATGATATTGTTTCACCACTATTCTATCAGAGTCAAGTGATAGTGTTTCACCGTGTTTTTTTTATTACAGTAGAATGTCATTGTTTCTCCACTATAGGTAAACAAGATAGTAATCACAGTTGTATATTAGAAAGTTTTATATAAAAAAGACTTCCAATATAAACCAAGTTCTTTGCATTTTATATTTTAGGAAGTTTCAGATTTTAGCTCTGGTGATGAGATTTTGATTGTTTTCCCTGACAACACTTTCGGATTTTCGATTGATCTACAGATTATGAAAAAGACAGGGGCAGATAATCCTGACATTACAAACGCCACTCTCAGAATTTGTACACATGAACCTGGTAAGACTGAACTCATTACTAGACAACTTAAATCTAGACTGATCAAATTGAAAAATGTTGCAGAGAATACGTGATATGTGACTAAATTTGTAAGTTTTGTTTCAGAAAGGGAAGGAAACAATGTGAGGAAAAAATGGTGAATTTTGTAACCAGCATTTTCTCCCTTTTGTATTTTCTTTTCTTCAATCAGATCTTGAAATGTTTGATTGTGAAGTAATGGTTTGACCAATTCCCACAAAATGACGCTTTTTGATGCCCTTCAAGAACAGTAATTTGAAAAATATTGAGGAAAATGAAGAAATTGCTCTAGACAAGCGATTTCTTCATTTTCATACAATTTTTTCTATCCAGAAAGTTTAAAAAATCTAAAATTCCATGAACTTTAAATTGTCATCTGCAAATCCTTTCAATTTGGACCTGTCTAAAATTTTGTCATGTGGGAATGGTCAACTTAATATTTTGAAAATTTTTATTTTTGTGACTATCTGGGAGATCAACTATGAGACAAAGACTGTATACAATAACTATTTATTGGCAGAAAGTGCACAGAAAAATAACCAGTTAGAAACTTGAAGAGTGATAAAAAAATCTTTTTTATTAATTCTTAAAGGCAAAATAAGTAGTATTTTCAAAAAATTCGATTTGTACTAAGGTTAAATTTTCGTTTAAATATGAAGGGAAAAAAAATTCTCTTATGAAACATTAAGCAATATTAATACTTTTTTGCACTTCAAGACGAGACCCTTTCTCTTTGCTAATTCGTAATTTAGAAATAAAATTTCTTTTCAGAGGAAGAACTAGTATCAACTATTACAACTCGTAAGTATCTTTGAAGCAGTATTTGAATTGTTAACCCATTACCAGATGACAAAATTTTAGACTGGTCCAGTTTCAAAGATGTTGTAAATGATAAATTTCAGTTGATGAAATTTTGGATTTTTTTTTAATTTTTATAATAGAAAACATTTTGAATTATGAAGAAATTGCTTGTTACAATTATCCACAATGTTTTCCAAAGCTTTTTTTTCATGGGGGTGTCTGAAAAGACCATTGTGTGATAATGGATTAAACCAATGTATTTCAATTTTTTCATTTCCATGGTGTGACAAATTTATTATTATAATCGGACGAAAGGAGATTTTTTTTAAAGCTGTCATGGCTCTAACTTAAAGTTTGCGTCATATTAAGCCTTATTGCTTAAGCCTTATTGCTTGACTGAATGCTGCTGTTAGTATAAGATTATTTCAAATTGACCAATCAAATAATGCATTCACTCCATTGCTACAACTTCTATCCCGTTTATTGAAATTAAACCACTTTGATGGTAGAGAACCAAAATCTCATAACTTCAACTTATAGTTATGATACTTAGGTTGCTTGCAAGTGATCCACTTCTTAAAGTGTTTTGTGGTAATCTCCCTTTGAAATGGGTGTTAACTTCAAACTGTCAACCTTTTATTGACTTAACCCATTACCAGACAGCAAAGTTTTTGACTGGTCCAAATTGAAAGGAGTTAAAGATGACAATCTAAAGTTGATGACTATTTTGATTTTTTTCTACTTTCTGGGTAGAAAATATTGTGTAAAATGAAGTTACAAGCAATTTCTTCATTTTACACAATGTTTTCCTAATTATTTTTTCTTGAGGGGCATCCAGAAGCGTCGTTGTGTGGGAATTGGTTAATTTTCTCATATTCATACCTTTGTTTTCATGTAACATTCTTGTTCTTACACATGAGTAGAATTGGCCTTTTACCTTCTGTTTTGCAAAATATTAGCCTTGTCCAAATTCAAAGGTTTTGCAGGTGAAAATTTAATTTGGATTTGATTTGAAAACGGTCATTCAGAAGGGTAGAAAATATTGTGGAAAAAAGAAATAGCTTGTTACAAGCAATTTCGCATTTTTACACGATGTCTTTTTTCTAATATAAATTCACATTGATGTTAAAACCAGTGATTGAACAGGATAGGTTTAAACCATTTGCACTCAATTTACCTTTTTATACCCTTGAAGAAGAATGCTTTGGAAAATATTGCGGAAAATGAAGAAATGGCTTGTAATAAAAATTTACTCTTTTCCCACAATGTTTTTGCTACCTGCAAATACAAACATTTCAAAATTTCATCAACTTCTTTAGATTTTGAACAGTCTAAATTTTTTGATGTCTGGGGATGCTGAATTTCATCAGTCTATGTATCCTACATAGGCTATAAGAGCACAAAACTCTGGTTTAACCCTTGTCATGCTGTATAAACTACCTTACTGAAATGCTGTAAAATCAAAGGACTGAAAGCACTAATAGAACTTGCAGTTCAAAAATCAATGTTTCTTTCGGAAATCTACTTCAGAAACAACTCTGACAGGAAAAGTACAAGCAGGAGGTGTATACCAAGATCAGACTGCACTAATGTGCAGGCTGTTCTTGGTCTACACCTCCTGCCTAAACCGGAATATTCCGGGTTCAGCATGACAAGGGTTAAGTGAGAAAAGAATTTGTTACTTGGTTTTCTATGAGAGAATCTGTTTAGGCTTTGTTAACCCATTCCCACACAATTCAGCTTTTTAACCACTCTCAAGAAAGATATTAGGAAAACATTGTGGAAAATGAAGAAATTGCTAGAATAAGCAGTTTCTTTACCTCCAACAATGTTTTCTACCCTATAAAGAAGATATTTAAAATAACAACAAATAAAAATAGTTGTCTATAACTTCTTTGAATTTGGACCAATCTAAAATCTTATCGTCTGGTAATTGGTTAACCCATACCCCGCAATGACGCTTTTAAATGCCCTCCAAAGTGAAAGCTTTGGAAAACATTGTGGAGAATGAAGAAATTGCTTGTCACAAGCAATTTCTTCATTATCCACAATGTTTACAACCCCAAAAGACAAAATTTTAAAATTGTCGTCTGCAACTTCTTTGAATTTGGACTGGTCTAAAATTTTATCCTCTGGTAATAGGTTAAACAATTTTGTCTTGAAGAAAATCTCCCAACAAATCCAGTTTATAAACTACAGCCAATCTTGTTGAAGCAACCACCTCAATTAAGTGACAGTTTTCATTTATCCTTTCCTCTTTTTGGAAATTTTAGACTAGTCCAAATTGAAAGAATTTGCAGACGACAATGAAAACTGGATGCCACTTGAAATGAAACCATCCTATGTGGTAGAAAATATTGTGGAAAAAGGAGAAATTGCTTGTTACAAGCAATTTCTTCTTTTTCCACAATGTTTTCTGGAGTATAAAATCACAGGAACGTAAAATACCGTATTTGAACGGGAAAGGGTTAAAGGACCAGCATCAAAATTCTCTTTCAAAAACAAAGTTTCTTGATATTTGTATGTTTTGCTAATAAATTATCAAAACTAAATCCTATATTGGTGGATCTCATTAGAATCATCTCAATGAGACGATTCTAATTAGTTATGCCAACATGGAATTAAATGAGAATCCTGCTGTAAATTATGCATGCAGGAGAATCGATCTGTCCTAAATGTCACAAAAAAGTGTATTATGTGATTATTCGCTTAACCCATTCCCCCATGATAAAATTTTACACCAATCCAAATTCAAAGAAGTTGCTGACGGCAATTTAAATATAATGAAATTTTGGAATTTTTTTAACTTTCTGGGTAGAAAACCTTGTGGAAAATGAAAGAAATTGCTTGTTACAAGCAATTTCTTCAATTTCAACACTGTTTTCTCAATTGTTTTTCATAAGGGGCGGCAAAAGGCCTCACTGTGTGGGAATAGGTTAAACAACCACATTTTAGCAGTCCCTTGAATAGTCCCTTAATTAAAGTTTAACTCTATTTTCAGCTTTACTTTGTAATGAGGAAATGGTTGACAACCTTGGAAACCAGCTTGTACAAAGTGTGGAACCGAAGGAAGCAGAGGGTGCTCTTTCTCCTAATAATGGTTACAGAATACCTGATGATACAATAGATGATGAGATGTCCATCACACTGTTGGAGCCAAGTGAAATTATAGAGATTGGTGTCACTGTTGAAGGAATTTCTTCCATTGAAGTAAAATTGGGAGAGGAGTATGTGCAAGTACGTTATTTTTTAATTCATAACTTGTTTGTGGAAAATAAATTTTCACAATATCCCTGCCTGAAACAAATTCTCATCATTGGTTATCATATTGTATAAATTGTAAGTTTGCCATTTTTAACCTGGAATATTCCTGTTTTGGCAGGAGGTATAGACAAAGATCAGCCTGCACATAAGTGCAGTCTGATCTTGGTCTACACCTTCTGTTTGTCCCTTTAAGCCAGAGTTGTTTAAATAATCAATTTTCAAAAGAAATGTTGACCCACATTAAGACCTATCAGTGCTGTGAGTCCTTTGATTTTAAAGCAATTCTATGTAGGATTTTAATTCAGCATGACAAGGGTTAAAATTAACATGTTTCTATTAAAGGAGAAGTCCGGTTTATCTGACGAGAAGCAGGACCTTGTATTCAGTATCGTCCCACATCTGAATGAGGACGTGATTGCCATAAGCTTTACATCATTCCCGGACATCGAGGCTACTGTGTCGGACATCTACATCAAAATTTGTGGTGAAGGTAATCATGGCTGAAAATCTTTGACTTTCATAACCACTTTCAGAAAAAGAGGCACTTTATCCCATTACAAGACAAAAAAAAAAAAAAAAAAGACTTGTCCAAATGGAAAGAAATGTAAATGACATGCCAAATTGCGTTTGAATTGGGCATAAGTACCAAATGGTATATAAAACATTGCAAAAAAGGAGAAATTGCTTGTAACAAGTAATTTCAAGTTTTCCATGATTGTATTTCTTCAGGGCGTCAGAAAGCATCATATTGTGGATGGAAATACACCTTCTGCCAAAGAATAATTTACAAGATGTGTAATGGTTTGTAATAGTTCACCGAGAATGGATTTTAATACCTTAGCTTAAAGAGGGCTTATAACAGGATAAATTTGATGACAAGAAAAAAAATTGAGAATGTTTAGGGCTGAACTTTCCTCTGATACATGAATACTTCATGTCTTTTCCCTCAAAAGATTAAATTGCATAAAGTGCAAAGGTAATTTGTCACATTGGATATTTTCGTATTTTTCTTGAATTTTTCTTAACCTTATACCACATAATCCATTATTTTTACATGTTCTAGAAGAGTTACTAAGGAAAACATTGTGTAAAAGAAGAAAAGGCTGATATCCTATCTGAATCAAAATTCAATTCTTAAAATGTCATCTGCAACTCCTTTGAATTTAGACCAGTCTAAAATTTTATCATTTGGTAATTTGTTTATCTTTTACAGTGGTATCAACTTCCGCAGTGACAAGCCCTTCAACATCGGCACCACTCTCTACTACACCCTGTAAGTTATCATGACAGTATGTTAACCCTTTCCTGTACAAACCTGGGATTTTATGTTGCTTTGATTTTATACTTTAGAAAACATTGTAGAAAAGGAAGAAATTGCTTATATTTCTACCCATAGGATGGTTTCACTTTAAATTGTATCCTATATTCATTTTTGTCTGCAACCTCTTTCAATTTTGACCAGTCTAAAATTTCAAAAAACAGGAAAGGAGTAACCATAAAGTGAAACTGTACCTCCCCTCAGCTCTACAAAACAAATATGTTAAAAAGAGGGAGGGACTAGCTTAGTTAAATTCAACCCATTACCACTCATTGATGCCTTTTGACACCTCTGTAAAATAATACTGCAGAAAACATTGTCAGAAAGGGAGAAATTGCTTGCATCAAGCAATTTCTCCATTTCCCACAATGTTTTCAATCAAATTTACTCATTAGCTTTCACCCTTAGAAATGTCGTCTGCATCTTTTTTTCAATTTGGACCAGTCCAAAATTTTGTTTGGAATTAGGGTAAGACACAAGCATTAATATGAATATGATAAGGTAGAATGACCATTCTAGTTTCATAGATCTGCAAAGAGTTGCAACTCTTGTCTATTTGTATAGTCTGAGCAATCTGACAAGAGTCTATACTTCTTAGACATTTCAGAAGATCTCTTTTTCTAGATGAGTAACATATTCTTTACAATTAGACATAAATTTTAACCCTTGTCATGTTGAACCTGGAATATCCCTTTTTAGCAGGAGGTAAAGACAAAGATCAGCCTGCACATAAGTGCAGTCTGATCTTAGTCTACACCTCCTATTTGATTCCTACAACCCAGAGTTGTTAATGAAATTGACCCTTGAATATTTCTTCTAGTGCTTTCAGGCCTTTGATTTTAATGCAAATTTAGGTAAGGATTTTATCTATATCTAGCAAAAAAAAATTGACGATTGTGATTGGTCATTGTCTGACGTCTGTCCGCCCATCTGTCTGTCCGTTCAAAATTACAAAAAAATCTTCTCCTCCTAAACTAACCATGGAATTTCAACCAAACTTCACAGAAATGATCCTTGGGTCATGCTCTTTCAAAATACTTCAAAAAATTGAAATCCATGAAAAACTCTGGTTGCCATGGCAACAGAGTGAAAAAACTTAAAAAATCTTCTCCCCCCTAGTTTTGATTTTTGGTACAAATCATTATCTATTGACCATATACCAAAATACTTCAGAGAATAACCATTTTCTGAAAAAGCTCTTTTCTGTGCAATCTCTGATTACACAGAAATAAAGAATCTTTGAAAATCTTCATCTTCAAAACCATAAGGCCTAGAGCTTGAATGTTTTGTATATTTCATCATCTATTGACCCTCTACCAAAATACTTCAAAGAATTATCGTATTCTGAAAATTAACTCTTTTCTGTGAGATCCCTGATTTACATAGAATTAAAGAAGGAAATCTTTAAAAATCTTCTTCTCCCAAACCATAAGGCCTAGAGCTTTTATATTTTGTATAAATCATCATATATTGACCCTCTAGCAAAATTCTTCAAAGAATTACCATATTCTGTAAATTAGCCCTTTTTCCAAAGAAAAACCGTACTCTGAAAATTAGCCCTTTTCTGTGAGATTCCTGATTTTACATAGAAATAAAGAAGGAAAACTTTAATCTTTTCTCCCCTAACGTAGGGTTTGACCTTTGACATATGAAACAAATCATCATCTATTGACCATCAACCAAAATACTTAAAAGAATTGCCCCATTCTGAAAATTGGTCCTTTTCTGTACGATTCCTGATTTTACATGGAAATAAAGAAGGCAATCTTTGAAAATCTTCATCTCCCAAACCATAAAGCCTAGAGCTTTGATTTTTTCTATAAATCATCATCTATTGACCCTCTAGCAAAATACTTCAAAGAATTATCATAATTACTTTGAAAGTTAGACCTTTTCTGTGTGATCCCTGGTTTTACATTGAATTAAAGAAGGAAATCTTTTAAAATCATCTTCTCCAAAATGATGAGGTGTAGCTTTGATATTTGGTACAAATCATCATCTATTGACCATATACCAAAATACTTCAAAGAATTACCTCATTCTGAAAATCAGCCCTTTTCTGTGCGATTCCTGTTTTTATATGGAAATAAAGAAGGTAATCTTTGAAAAAGTTCATTTCCCAAACCATAAAGCCTAGAGCTTTGATATTTTGTATATATCATCATTTATCTACCCTCTAGCAAAATACTTCAAAGAATTACCATATCTTGAAAATTAGCCCTTTTCTGTGTGATCCCGATTTTACACAGAATTAAAGAAGGAAATCTTTAAAAACCTTCTTCTCCAAACTGCTTAGGTGTATAGCTTTGATATTTTTTATAAATCATCATCTATTGACCATATACCAAAATACCTCATAGGATTACTGTACCCTGAAAATTAGCCCTTTTCTTCGTGATCCCTGATTTTACAAAGAAATAAAGAAGGAAATCTTTAAAAATATTCTTCTCCCAAACCATTAGGCAAAGGCCTTAATAATTGGTGTGTAATAATACCTATTGACCCTGTACTAAAATACTTTATAGTATTACTGTATTCTGAAAATAAGCCCTTTTCTGTGTAATCCCAGAAAGGAATAAAGAAGGATATCATAGAAAATGTTCTCCTTCTAAACCAGAGCTTTGATATTTGGTATGTATTAATGCCTATTGACCCTCTACTTAATTACTTCAAAGAATTACCATACTCTTAAAATCAGCTCAATATGGTTGGATCTATACCAAGGGTTAAAGGAGAAAATCTTTAAAAAATCTTCTTCTCAAAAATGATTAGGTGTAGGGCTTTGTATATTATATCATGAAGCCTTGAGTCATCATACTCAGGGGAGTGATATAGGACCATTATGGTCCACTTGTTAAAGGTGGC
This sequence comes from Fragum fragum, assembly GCA_946902895.1. Classification (NCBI taxonomy): domain Eukaryota; kingdom Metazoa; phylum Mollusca; class Bivalvia; order Cardiida; family Cardiidae; genus Fragum; species Fragum fragum. Next base: position 15,697,554 of record OX336372.1, read on the forward strand.
CCAGCGTTCCAGTGGTAAAACCGGCACTACTAATACTAAGGTCCTTGGTTCAAATCCCTAACGCAGACGGATATTTCAGGGACACTTGTTGTTTCTTGCCCAACTAGAAGTGTACTGGTAAGAACCCCAGAGGCATCTTTGCATGTATCCGTGCCTAAGACTAGGCACATTAACAGATTCCCCTACAGTGACGCTTTCTGGCGCCTTAAGTAAAAAGACTTTGGAAAAAATTGACAAATGAAGAAATTGCTGTAAACAAGTAATTTCTTCATTTTACACAATGTTTTCTACCCAGAAAATGGGAAAAATCCTAAATTTCATACACTTTAAATTGTCGTCTGCATCTTTTTTCAATTTGGACCAGTCTAAAATTTTGTTGTCTGGTAATGGGTTTAAGAACGAAGGACGTATATTCGTAGAAGAGCTAGGGGCATATGAGCCCTTATCTCCTTGTATCTGCTTCTATCTCTTTCATGGTCCATACCAAATATGTCTAGTGCACGGAGGGACCTAGATTTTACAATTACACACAACCAATTCATTTTTAGATTGTACAACAACCATGTTTGACAATGAGAAAATAGCACTACCATTCACAACCAAACCAACAAGGGCAATGAGTGGGACCGAGGAGGGAGGTGGAATATTTGTCCTTGAACCTGAAGATGCTCCCAAGGTCAAGGTCAATATATCTGAACCCGTAGAAGAGGATGTTCTATATTTAGAACTAGATACAGTTAATGTAGCTGAGGTGAAAGTGACTGCTGTTGTCAATAATGAAGAAATTCCTCTGAATTTGGTGAGTTTGAATTAAAACGTTTTAATGCGTTACTTAACCCATTCACACATAGTGACTCTTTTTGACACCCTGCAAGAATAACAATTGAGAAAACATTGTGTAAAATGAAGAAATTGCTTGAAACAATCAATTTCTTCATTTTACACAATGTTTTCTATACAGAAAGTTAAAAAAATCTAGAATTTCATAAACTTTAAATAGTCGTCTGATTCTCCTTTCAATTTGAATCAGTGTAAAAATTTGCTGTCTGGTAATGGGTTAATCTGGCATTTGATGCAAGTAGGAATAATGGTTTTGGATGTCATTGTGGACGAAAGGAAAATCAAGTTAGCAATTGATATCCAGTACTGTAACACACTTATCTTTTAACTGCGTTGACACATCGAAATGTCTGAAAAACTTAGATTGCAAATATCGACCTCTATGATTAAGGTTCGTCTTAAAGAGATGTGAATATATGCAAACAATAGTGATTGGACTTTGCAATTGATTCGACGTAGGTGTAGTTTATGAGATAAAGAGAACGACGTTTGGTTAAAATACATAGAATTAAGAGTAATAAGATAGGGACTTTAGAATAACTTCGACGTAGAGACATTCGAGGTAGAGGTATTCCACTGTACATATTACAACCTTAAACTTCCTTTGATAACGGCTTTTTTGCTCTTAAAAAAAAAAGAAAAAAAAAGAAAAATCTTAAACTTTAATGTTTACTCTGCGATCTTAGAACAATGTCAGAAGAGAAATCGTTATACTATGAGAAAAGAGAGTGGGCAAAAATGTTCTTAAATGGATTACAAGTAATCATTCTACTCATAGGATGTTATAGAAACGGGCTGTTTTTGTAGATTTTTTGCTTCACCGGTGTATTTTTGGGGGTACTTTTGAAATTACCGAGGTATCATACGGCCACTTGCGAATTCATGAACTCGCTAATAAGTCTTCAGATCCTGCTCACATGGAAATAAGATGACTCGAAAATTACCTGATTTACAGTACTGAGAAAGGCTTATTGATAACACTTTTGAGGTCTTTGAAAAGGTTTGTATCTGCTTTTTATGACCAATAGAAAAATGATGCAAACAATATTGTGAAACATGAAATTGCTTCTAAAAAGCATTTTCTTCATTCCACTGAATATCTTTTACCTTAAAAGACAAATTTCATCATCTCAGAAATGTCAGCAATTTTTTTTTTTCTAACACTCCTCTGACATTTTGTTCTTTGGTTATCAGTTAACTGAGGTCAAACTCCTTAACTTTGCTGTAATGGGGGCATTTGTTTTACATAAATATTTCTTGTCTTTCTAAGGAAACAATTGAAGAAGATGGTGAATCAATCATTCCATTAATTCTTCTTGAACCTCTTGCACAAGATGACATCATCAAAGTAGAATTCATCCCTGATGATGAACTGGAAGATATGGTGATATCAGAACTTGCTTTGGATAAACCAAGTGAAGCAGAACTTGTAACAGTTCCAGCTGATATTGTTGATGCAATGCTGGATAATGTCACAGTTAGCCTGCCTGATAACAGAACTTTTGATGTTCATCTGGAAGTTGGTGAAGATAAGATTGCAGAACTTGGTAAAGTGGAGTTGATGTTTGCTGAGCCCTATCCTGATGAAGTTACAGTGGCTGTGGAAGGCACTGATGATATTACAGTAAGTAATGAGATTTTTACTTGTCACAAATACTGTATACTGTATGGTTTATATAATTGAAGAGGTTACAGACCATATTGAAAAATTTGATGCAATTTGAAATGAAACAATCCTATGTGGTTAAAGCAATTTCTTCTTTTTCCACAATAAATTCTTAAGTATAAAATCACAGGGACATAAAAAGCAGGGATTGGGCAGGAAAGGGTTTACAAGTTTTTAATTCACCTTCCTTCCAATTGCGTACAATTTTACAATCAGTTAATATTTACATCAAACCATTCAAATAAAAGCTTTCAATTATTTCAACCATTCATATCCTAGCTCGTATAGATAGTTTCATATTATTGAAGGGAAATATCCAAACACAATTTGGATATGTTTTTTGCAGGCCTAGGAAAACTAGGCCCAACACAAAAGTAAACTGAAGAGTCAGTTCAGTTGGATTCACAATGTTATAATTCATAGCAATCATTAAATGCAGTCTTCAGTTGAAACTAGGCCCAACACAAAAGTAAACTGAAGAGTCAGTTCAGTTCGATTCACAATGTTATAATTTATAGCAATCATTAAATGCAGTCTTCAGTTGATTTAAAGGTCGCCCCTTACTTGCCTAATTTGCACAGAAGAATAGGTTCAGTGTTCAATCACAATTATTTATTTAAGCTCTGGTAGCTTTCAGGATTCAGGATTCAGTCACGTTAAAATTAGATAAAATTAACCATATTCTATATTGTAGCTTTACCCATTCCCACACAGAAAAATTAGACAGGTCCAAACTGTAAGAATCTGCAATTTACAATTTTTGGGTTGATGGAATTGTAATCTTTTTCCTCTTTTTGGATAGAAAACAATATTGAAAATGAAATATTACTAGATACAAGCATTTTCTTCATTTTTCACAATGCTTTCCAAAGCTGTTTTCATGAATGGTGTAAAAAGGAAGAATTGTATTGGAATGGTCATCCCTTCAGCTCCTGACAAGAATGTCCACTATTTGAATACATGTTTCCACATCATTTTATAAAATTGAAGGAGCCAAACTTACAAAAATTTCAAACGTAAATAGAACTTCTTTTTGTGCAAGCATACAAAAAAGATTTTAACCAATTTTTTTTAAAGCATTACCAGACTACAAAATTTTAGACTTGTATGAATTTCAAAAATGTTTTGATTTACAAGTTTTAGGCTATTGAACCTTTTATTTCTTTTACTTATAGAGTAGAAAGCATTTGTGGATAATGAAAAAATTGCTTGTGACAAGCAATTTCTCTATTATCCACAATGTTTTCCGAAGCTATTTTCTAGGGGAGTGTCTGAAAGCGCCATTGTGTGGGAATGGGTTTAAAAGGTTAAAATAAATTGTTCAGAATTTGCCCATTTTTGAAAGATACAACTAATTACATTGACCCATTCCCACAAAATGACACTATTTGACGCTCCTGAAGAAAAACAATTGGGGAAAACATTGTGTAAAACGAAGCAAGCGTTATTTTACTCTTTAGGTCCCAGTAGATGACAATGGCACAGCTGCTGTCGTTTTCCCACCTGGAGTTTTGTCTAACAATTTAACAGTTAAAGTAGACGACAGTTTACCAATGCCCCCTGAACTGGCTGACCTAATTGTATTGGCATGTGTACACCCAGGTATTCTAATTGTCTTATACATAGTTTACATATGATTTAGTAATAATCTATGCCTCCTTCCTAATAGAAAGATTGGCATAATATTTCGTTGTTACCTTTGATGTATGATTTTGTAGTATTCTATGCCTCCTTCTAAAAAGAAAGATTGGTATAATATTTCATTGTCGCCATTGACATATGATTTTTTTTTATATTTTATGCCTCCTTCCAAATAGAAAGATTGGCATAATGTATCATTGTTTCCTATCTTTTGATTTGTTTGTCCACTTGTTTGGTTTCTATCTGCTATTGACAAGCTTTTTTGGGGCAATGTCATCTGACAAAATCATGGTTAACTATTAAGGTCTTATTGTAGAAAATGGCTCTTAACCTATTACCAGATGGCAAAGTGTTAGACTGGTCCAAATTGAAAGTAGATGTAGATGGCAATTTCAAGTTTATAAAATTTTAGATTTTTTCAACTTTCTGGATAGTAAACAATGATCGAAAATGAAGAAATTGCTTGTTACAATGTTTTCCCACTTGTTCTTTTTGAGGGGCATTAAAAAGAGACAATGTGTCGGAATGGGTTAAGGCGATTAAACATAAAAGATGTATACTGCTGTAGCTTATTGCTTTTATTTAACCCATCTCCACTTCATCTTACCTTTTTATGACCCTCAGACAGAATCTTTTTGAAAACATTTTTGGATAAGACTACATTTATTGAAGGGAGCAATTTCTTTTTTCTTCACTTTGTTCATTGGTTGTCCATCTCACTACTAATCTATCAGTAAGTTGTCTGTCGGTTTATTCACATATACAAATTGTTCTCTTTCCAAATTAATCATCGGATTTTAATCAATCTTCATAGATATGATCCTTATCTAATAAACTTTTAACTTATTCCCAAACACCAAAATTTAAAGACTGGTCCAAATTGAAAGAAGTTGCAGACAACAAAACAAAATGGGTTTAAATGGCAAAGAAAGGGCCATATGATGTAGACAAGACTTGTGAAAAAGGAGAAATAGCTTGTTTCTTCTTTCACAAGGTTTTCAATAGCATAATTTCTTTGATGCATAAAACTGTGGTATTGTGTGGAAATGGGTTAAATTGCATGAAAGAATTGATATCTATGAAGAGCTCTGGTTGCTGTGATAACCAAATGACAAAAAAAAGAAGAAAAATAAAAATCTCCTATCATACTGTAAGACCAAGAGCTGTCATGTGACCGTTTATCACTCTCCATCAATTACTCAAAGAAATTACTCTACTCTAAAGAATATTCCTATATTGTAGGATTGCATATTTCATAAAGGGATAAAAAAGAGAATCTTCTTCTCCTCAACCAATAGGCTATAAGTTTTGTGTTTGAATTGCCTTATAATTCTCTAAGAACAAACTTTCTATGATGAAAATAAGGTCAATGATGTGAGATTCCTGATTTCACTTTACAATAGAGAAAGAAATCTTTAACCCTTTCCTGTACAAACACGGGATTTTACTTTGCTGTAATTTTATACTTCAGAAAACATTGTGGCAAAAGAAGAAATTGCTTGTAACAAGCAATATCTCCTATTTCCACAATAATTTCTACAGCATGGAAACATTGTTTAGAAATAAACAAAATGTTTACCTTACAATATATTGCATACTTTTCATTTTCAATACAATTTCATTTTTCATCTGCAATTTCTTTGGTTTTTAACGAATATAAAATCTTGTTATCTGGTAACAGGTTAAAGTATATATCCAAAATATTTAAGAGTTACGTATTAACATGTTATATTTATGTTTTTTTCAGTTGGTTCCACAAGCCCAGCCTCAACCATAACAAGTAAGTATAATCAGAAAATAGTGGAAAGACTTTTATCCATTCCCATACAGTGAAATTTTAGACTGGTCAAAATTGAAAGAAGATTTCAAGTTGATGGTATTTTTTTGTTTTTGTCTTTTTGGATAGAAAACATTGTGGATAGTGAAGAAATTGCTTTATACAAGCTACAAACTACATTCAAACTTTACAGATAGACTAAGTATCATGCAAAGATGTTCATATTGTAAGTAGATTGCAGTCCATTTAGTTTTTACAGACTAATGGCCCTTTGATGAGAAATCTTGTCTGCTCATTTTCACTAAACTTATATAATGGATTTGATAATAACTCTACAGACAGACTCAGCATCAACCAGAGATGTCCATATCCTATTTTACTATGTTTCATGTACTTTTTATAAAGTTATAATCCTTTGATGAAAAATCTTTTCCTCTTTTTTTTCTATAAAACTAATCAATAGAATTGACAGGTAAACTCAGTAAAAACAGAGATATGGATATCCTATTTCGGTTGTAATACATCTTCTTTTCACAGTGTTATGGCTATTTAATGAAATTCTTGTCTGCTGATTTTCTAAGAATCTTTATTGATGGATTTGATTCAAACTTCTCAGGTAGATTCGCTATCAAGCAAAATCAGGGGAATGTATTCTGTTTGTCCTAAAATTCATTGGGTGTGTACAGAGTGTATAGTAAAGACTCTGATTAGACTGTGTGGATTCATAGGATGGTATGAGTCTTTTCTGAGCACATAATTATGTGAAAATGTTGGAAATATTACTCAGGGTCTCATTTATTGTCATTTTTATTTCAGCTCCATCAATTTCAAGCCCACCAACAACTACACCATGTAAGTTTGTACATATTTTTAATGAACCCATTCCCAGACAATAAAGTTATAGACTGGTCCAAACTCAAAGAAGTTGCAGACAACATTTTGAAGATGATGAAATTTAAAAATTCTTTGTCTTTTTGGGTACAAAACATTGTGGACAATAAAGAAGTTGCTTTAACAAGCAATTTCTTAATATTCCAAAAAAAATGTCATACCTTGTTCCTTTGGGGTGTGGGATGGTCATTAAAAAAAACAAGATTGTGTGGGAATTGGTTAACTACACATAAACCACGGTATTTCTCGTCTTAACCCTTTCCTGTTCAAACCCGGGGTTTTGTGTTGAAGTGATTTTATAATTGTGAAAACATTGTGGAAAAAGAAGAAATTGCTTGTCACAAGCAATTTCTTCTTTTCCCACAATGTTTTCTTCCTCATAGGATGGTTTAATTTCAAATTGCATCCAATTTTCATTGTCTTCTGTAACCTCTTTCAACTTGGACCAGTCTAAAATTTCTAAAAACGGGAAAGGGTTAAGGCGGGAAATGGACAGACCCACTTTGGAGAACTTTGAATGGGAGGATTAAGAGAAAGAAAATCCTGTTACCCATATTGCATCCTATTTAGCGAGGGGAAACAAAAAAGTAAAATACTGATTATCAGATTATTTTTCAATTTAGAATCAGGGGTCTCTAGTGACACATCTATTGCAAGCAATATTTTCTGCATTGAAGAAAAATAGGAATGGTAAACAGTATTGGCAGAAAATTAAAAAGTGCTTGTAACAAGCAATTTTTATTCATTTTGTATTCCAATTCAATAGCATTTTGAGATGCAATCTTTATAAATATGGACATGTCTGTGATTTGTTTTCAGCTCATGGGTGAGGCTATCCAGCTCATTTATCTCTTAGTTTCAACTAGTTAACTTATGAACTAGTAATTGGTTCTAGAGTTTTTGATAAATTGGCGTAGGCTATCATTTACATATTTCCATTTCATGAAAGTTGATTATTTTTCATCAAATCATTAGAAAATTATTTGTTCAAAGATTGTTTTTCATTTCAAACATAAAGTGTAGATTTAGTTAACCATTTACTACATAATTGCATTTATCAATCGATCACTAGCGATGCCTACTAAGCTTCAATTGGCAAGTTGATTCAGCGCTATTTTGCAAATAATATGATCAGTAACATTTAACAAAAATAGGATGTTTTGTTGGCAACCCTAACATTGTAACTACAGCTTGAATAAGCTGAAGTTACAATGTTTAAGTTGCTTAACCAGTTTAAAACCTTCACATAAATATCAACCAATGTTGGAGTTTAAAGTTCATTCCAGTCTAAATATACTATTTAATTTGTCTTTTGATTTTTTAACTGACAGCCGATATGTGTTATTTGATGGCCATCAACCACTGGAGTTAAGAAAATTATTGATAAGCAATTTTATCTTCCCCCCCCCCTGTTTTCTATGGTACACAATATCAATTATTCCATTTATTTCCATTCAATTATCATTTTTCCAAATTTGATTAGTCTAGCGTTTTCTTATTTTGTAAATGAAAAAGGCGTTAAAATTTTATATACTTCTTTTACAATCAGTTGATATGAAGAAATATGACAAGAACAACCATATGATCATCTTTTTCCCAGACTGTGATGCCAAAATGATTGACCAAGACAACGCAGAATCTTATGTCTACATTAGTGTCACTCCAGACATTGACAACCCTTACAAGATCCTAAATCCTACAGTGGACAGTCCCGAGGCTGGTGAACTGGAGTTTCCACAGGGAGAAAGCGCAGAGCTAAACATAACGCTATTAATGCCGGCAGTTGTTGATGTTTTTGAGGTTTATGTACAATACATGCAGAGTTTTGTTATAACTATCGATGATGATACATCCATCCTAAAGGTAATGGACATAATTATGGTTTAGCCTATTACCAGACGGCAAAATTTTGGACTGGCCCAAATTGAAAGAAGTTGCAGATGATAATTTAAAGTTTATGAAATCTAGGATTTTTTTCAACTTTTTGTGTGGAAAACATTGTAGAAAATGAAAAAATTGCTTGTAACAAGCAATTTCTTCATTTCCACAATGTTTTCCAAAGCTTTATGTCTTTGAGGGCTTCTAAAAGTGTCACTGAGTGGGAATGGGTTAAACCTATTTAGTTTACATCGGCTGGGATACAAGTTTTTACAACTTAGATTAATCCCTCTCGATTCTTCTTCCTGGAAAACTCACCAGTACTCGTGCCAAATGTGTGGGCCAAGGAAGAACCAAGATTGATAGCTCTGGAATCAAACTCGGGACCTCTTGATTAAGAAGCAGACTGGCCAAAATTGAAAGGTGTTGAAGATAAGAATTTAAAGTTTGTGAAATTTTATATTTTTAAAGTTTCTTGGTAGAAAACATTGTGGATAATGAAGATTTTGCTTGTAACAGAGATTTTTCCTCATTCTACACAATGTTTTCGAAATCTTTTTTCTTGAGGGGCATCAAAAAGCGTGATTTTACGGGAATGGGTAAAAACCGATGACTTTGAACTGTGCTGGATGCAATTACTTTTTCATATGTTTGTTTAACCAATTACCACACAGTAAAATTTTAGACCAGCCAAAATTCAAAGAATTTGCAGAAGACAATTTTAGGTTGGCATAATCTTGAAAATCTTTGGATCTTAGGGTAGAAAACAAGCAATTTCCTCATCATCCACAATGTTTTCAAAAACTTTCATATTGACAGAGCCTTTAACCCATTAGAACTCATTTCCTCCTTTTTACGCCCCTCAAGAAAAATGTTTTTGAAAACATTGTGGAAAATGAAGAAATTGCTTGTATCAAGCAATTTCTTCATTATCCACAATGTTTTCTACCCAAAATGACGAAAAAAATCAAAATTCCCTCAACTTGAAATTGTCGTCTGCAGCTTCTTTCAATTTGGATCAGTCTTAAATTCCACTGTGTTGGAATGGGTTAAAAGAGTCACTGAGTGGGAATGGATTAACTGAGAGATCCAATTGACCTCAAACATGGTAGTTTGACTGAGGTATCAACCCAGGGTAGTTTGTAAATATATGGCTTGGAACATAAAGCAAAAAGCAAATTGTTTGTACATGACTTAATCCATTACCACACAATGACACATTCTGATGCACTGAATGAATACAATCATAGAAAGCTTCGTTGGAAAAGGGAAAATTGCTTGTAACATACAATTTCCCCTGTGTTCACTATGTTTTCTACCCCATTTGAAATTTGTTATCTAATTTTAGGTAATGAGTTAAATATTCTTCCAACATATTAACAGGCCACCAACAAAATTGTAGCTCAACATCTCACTTCCAGTCTAAATGAATGATTTCAAAGCAGCCATTTGCCCATTCAAAGGTGGTCCTTGTGATCATATTAACCCTTTACATGCTGAACCCGGAATATTCCAGTTTTGGCAGGAGGTGTAGACAAGATCAGCCTTCACATAAGTGCAGTCTGATCTTGGTCTACATCTCCTGCCTTTCCTTTTCAAACCAGAGTTGATCCTGAAATTAATTTTTAAAAGATGTATTGGCCATTGCACAAACACTACTAGTGCTTTCAGCCCTTTGATACTAATGAAATCCTGAAAAGATTTCATGCAGAATGACAAGGGTTAATTAAATAATGATATACCATAACCAACCCAGTGAAACCCTCAATTTTGATATTTAACCCATACCCACACAGTGACGCTTTTGAACATCCCTCATGAAAAATAATTGGGAAAACGTTGTGTAAAATAAAGAAGTTGCTTGTTAAAAGCAATTTCTTCATTTTACACAGTGTTTTCTATCCAGAAAGTTAAAAAATTTATAAACTTTCATAAACTTTAAAAATTAATAAATATTTATCTGCAACTCATTTCAATTTGGACCAATCTAAAATTTTGCTGTCTGGTAATGGATTAATTCGTCATTTGCCTCTTTTTTCACTTCTTGATACAATTTAACTCTTTTGAGATTAATTTTTCAGTGATAAAACTGCTACTGGTATTTCATATCAACATGAAAATATTTTGTTGTCTACTTTTCACCATCTTTTTTATTCTTGATTTACTTTTCATGCTAGACCATTGATAGTCCAAATGACATCACCAAAGTTGAAGTTACGGTTGAACCAAACTATGCTACTGTGGAACAGTTTAAGATCAATAATATTGTACCCTCATCAGACAGGAAACGAAAAACTCCAACTATAAATAGAGTTATTCTTGAGGCTTGTGTGCAAGGAGGTAAGAAAAAGTATTACCGGTAATAACATTAACCAGATATCAATTGTTTAAAATGAACTAGGTTTCAAAAAACAAAGTACATGGTTAAATTAGTATCAGAAATTGTGCAGCTCATTGTTAGAAAAGGATCATTTATATATTCTCAGGTGAAGTGTACAGATGAGATAAATTCATTTAAAAAAAAGAAAAAAAGAAAAGGGAGCGTAATAAAAGAGAATACAAAAAGGACATGTATAGTAAAGTGACAAAAAGATTCTAACATGGATAGAAAAATCACTTCATATACTAGCAACTTCATGCTGAAGAAAGAAATACAAGTCCTCTTTAAGGACTTCTAGTGCTCTCAGTGCTTTGATTTAGAAGCAGTCTTGGAATCTGATTTTCATTCAGCGTGACAAGGGTTAATGCTATCAAACACAAAAGGAGGAATACATAGAGGACAAATGATGTTATACAATCTATTGATTTCAGTGACAGTGTGATGAAATAAGAATTTAACCCATTACGGGATCACAAAATTTTGGACTGGTCCAAATTGAAAGAACTTGTTGATGATAATTTGAGTTGCTTAACCCAATTCCGACACAACAAAATTTTAGACTGGTCCAAATTGAAGGAATCTAGACACGACATTTAAGTCGCTGGAATTTTAATTTTTTTGTCTTTTCGGATAGAAAACGTCATAGATAATGAAGAAATTGCTTGTTACAAGCATTTTCTTAATTTTCCACAATGTTTTCCAAATCTTTTTACTTGAGGGGCCTAAAAAGGAAGGTTTATGTGGGAATGGGTTAAACTTCAAACCTTTTGTCTTTCAGGGTAGAAAACATTATGGAGAATGAAATAAATACCTGTGACAAGTAATTGCTTCATTTATTTTGGAAAAAGTATCTGTCACCCTTAGAGTACAGGTTATTTGTACCTTGTCTGAAATGGAAAAGTTATCAAGTTTGTCTGATTCACTTAACTTATTACCAGATGACAAAGTTCATGAAATTCGATAAATCTTTAGGTTATTTTGTAGAAAACATTGCAGAAAATGCAAGCAATTTCTTCATTTTCACACAATGTTTTCCCAAGCGTTTTCTTGAGGTGTTTTTAGAATACTGATTTAGGTAGAATGGGTTTATAACCTTGTTATGATTAGATATCAGCTTTTCTCATAAAAATCTGAAACACAGATCCATAATGAACTAGTCAGTATAAAATGGATGTCCGAGGTGTTCCATGAAACAGATACTTTAAAAAAAACAAGTTCAAACATGTGAATGTGAGGTAACATTTTGAAAAAATATATAATTTATAGTAAGGTAGAATGCCCTTTTAGGTCTAACCAAGAGTGAACAGTTTTGACAGACCTCACACTTTGACCAGGGTATAATCTTTTCACACTGTCTTACTATCAGGTCCTTTTTTGCATGATGGATAACCTAAGTGTTGACATTGTATTTCAGTGACTTGAAATGGGTAGCAAATATATTGACAGTGTATTTCTGTGACTAGGAATAGGTAGCATATATATATATATATATTGACAATGTATTTCAGTGACTTGAAATGGGTAGCAAATATATTGACAGTGTATTTCAGTGACTAGAAATGGGTAGCAAATATATTGACAGTGTATTTCAGTGACTAGAAATTTGACAATGTATTTCAGTGACAGTATCCTCCACAAGCACTGTATTCTCAACAACAAGTGTGTCACCCACAACTCCTGTAAGTGTGCTCTTCTTTATCCTTCAACTTTTCAAATTTTGAGATGGGTTAGCAGACATCATTACAGAGTTAGTATAATTCAAAAAGTAGTCATCCTACATGGTTGAAATATTGTGGAAACAGAAGAAATTGCTTGTTCCAAGCAATTTCTTCTGTTTCCACAATGATTTCTCAAGTATAGTATCATAGCGACGTAAAAATTAAGGGATTGAACAGGAAAGGGTTATCTGTGGATTTCTTTGTGTTTTACTTATTTCCATGAAAATCAAAACACTATAAGTTAGCCTCTTTCCTGTTTTGCAAAATTTTAAACCTATCCAAATTCAAAGATTTTGCAGACGTAAATGTAAAGGAGATTAATTTTAAAATAACCAGTCAGCAGGGTAGAAAATATTTTGGAAAAGAAAAAAATGATTATAACAAGAACTTTTTTCTTTTTCTACAATGTTTTTCTCAATTATAACTTAACAGGGATGTAGAAACCAGGGATTGAACAGGAAAGGGTTAAATAATATGATTGAGAAATATATACTCATTTTTAGCGGCACCGGCTGAATGCTGACTACTGATGAAACAGGTGTAAAATTGTTGCAGGATTTTCTCTTGTCATACTTGAAAAAGCATGTTAAATATATTTCAAATTGTCCATCTCTATTATTTCATTAGCTCACCTGGCTAAAGGTAAAACTATACCTAAGGTGGTGTTAAATGAACTTTGGTTCTATAAATTTGTGTTATTTGTGCATCTGACTAAGTACATGAATTTTCCATTACTTTTGCTACTGTAGAAAAGTATGAAATTCTTCTCTAGAACTAATTCAAAGATTGCAGTTACTAGATTTATTTACCAGATATAGCAAAAAAGTTTCATATAATATTGACTTCCTGTAGATCATTACATTTAGGCCTGTGGAGCAATGATGGAGCTCAAGCTCCTCTAGTTAACCCTTTCCTGTTCAAATACGGGATTTTACGTCCCTGTGATTTTATACTCGAGAAAACATTGTGGAAAAAGAAGAAATTGCTTGTAACAAGCAATTTCTCCTTTTTTCACAATATTTTCTACCACATAGGATGGTTTCATTTCAAATAGCATCACATTTTCATTGTTGTCTGCAACCTCTTTCAATTTGGACCAGTCTAAATTGTCAAAAAACAGGAAAGGGTTAATGTTTGCTATTCAAAGCAAAAGTACATTATAGTGTGACAAAATTGCTTAAAATTTTCTCATACTATTTCATAGATCTACTGTGAAGAAGGTTTTGACTTTGTCTGCAAATCCTTCCCAGAAAATGCACATCATTGTGTCAAAATTGCTAAAGGATTTTTCTTACTATTTTACAGATCCAGTGTGAAGAGGGTTTTGACTTTGTCTGTGAATCCTTCCCAGCATGCGCACATCAGTGTGACAAAATTGTGGAGTGTATAGATGGTTCAGATGAGCTTTCCTGTAAAAGTAAGGAAAAAAGACCTTCTTTCTTTAGACATGATTTATTCTAATGACCATATGACTTTCTACAAAGATTCCCAAGCCCTTACCTTTAGACTGGTCAAAATTGAAAGAAGGTGTAGTTTGTGATTTTAAGTCGGTTGAATTTAAAAAAAAAGTTTTTTGGGGGTAGAAAACATTGTGAAAAATAAAGAAATTGATTGTAGCAAGCAATATCTTCATTTTTCAACACTGTTTTCTCAAACACTTTTCTTGAGGGGTTTGAATAATAAGGATTGTGTGGGATTGGTTCACTGGGTCTAAATAGAAAGAGTCCAGCCCTGTAGCTCATTGTGTCGTATACTGCACTCAACTTTGAAGTCACATGTTCAATTCCAACATTTTTCCTAATATTCACATAATTTAATTGTTAGTTTTGTTTATCAAAAACGAGCGATCTGATTGGTCGAAAAATTTAATTCATACCTCCATGAACAAAATTTTGTGTACGCAGCCATTTTGAATGCTTCCGCACAAAATAGTTCACCACAAAAAGGTATCAAAATGTGTTAAGTTGTTGCATTTTTCGCTCGATGCTATTAAATTATAAGAAATGAAGAGAATATTTTTTGTTTTCATGGAGGTATGAACCGAAAAACCTAATCACACAATGTATGAATCCGCTTTGCGTATTCATACAGTGTGATTAGGTTTTTCGGTTCATACCTCCATGAAAACAAAAAACATTCTCTTCATCTCTTATATACGTCAAGGCAACTTGCATCTTGACTCTTGTCATACTGAATAAAATAGTTTAAAAAAATGCATGAAATTCAAAGGGCTGAAAGCTCTGAAAGTATTGGTTGTTGGCCAATATTTATTTTAAAAATGAAATTCAACAAACGACTCTGACTTCAAAGGGACAAACAGGTGGTGTAGACTTAGATCAGACTGCACTTAAGTGCAGGCTGATCTTTGTCTATACCACCTGCCAAAACGGGAATATTCCAGGTTCAGCATGACAAGGGTTGTATTAATATTTGTCTCTAACAAATTGGCTTATGATAAAAAATGACAAATATGAATGTCACCTAAGTGTAATGTATTGGTGTTGGCTTGAGTCAGTCTTTTCCTCTATCTTTTATCAAATCGAATCTCGTGTGAGGTTATACTTGATTTTCAACAGTTTGTGACATTTAACAATAAACTGTCCACAGATGGATTATTGATGACATGTTTAGATTATTCAGTGTATTTGATACAACAAATCTTTGGATCAGACTTGCATTTTGGGTCAGTATTTGGTGTAGACAGGGATTTGATTAGCAAATCATTAGTATGACAAAGTAAAGGAAGGAAATTGAAAGAATTGCAAGCAGATACTGGAACAGACAGAGCATTTGTTCATTTAGGGGTCAGTTTTGATGATTTATACTCGTATTGAATTGTTGAAAGCCATTGAAGACTACAATTTTTTTCTTTTTTTGCAAAATGTTTTCAGTTATAAGTTGTATAAGAGTGTCAAAAACGGTAATTTTACATACAAGGGTTCATCTGCTGTCTGTCTGTCTGTCTTAATGGTTTTAATCAAGTTACAACTGAATGACTCTTAATTGTACTAATAATTTCAGGTTTTTGTTATTGGATGAAAATCTTAATTGGAAAAAACTATATGAAATTTTGAGAGAAGCATTTTTTTTGCCGATACTGATTCATTTATAGCTTACCTGAGCACAACATGCTCACAGTGAGCTTTTGTGATCACCCTGTGTCGGTTGTGTGTCAGAAGTACTCAACTATTCTTTAAAAAATCTTATCCTCTTAACCATTGGACCAATTTCAACCAAACTTGGCATGAACCCTTTTCAAGACTTGTTCAAAAATCTTGATTTGCGAAAAAAAAGGGGCATTGGCAGACTTTGACAAATTATGAAAAAATTCTATTAAAATCTTCTCCTCCAAAACCGCTTGGCAAATTTGGACTGATCATTGTTGGTATGTTCCTTGGGTGATCTTTTTTAAACTTGTTCGTGAAATTTTGATTGGGGCGTTGCAGGTAGGGATTATCAGACTATAGAGAAAAAATCACATATCTCTTTGAAAACCTTTGGGCCTTCTGAACCACATGGTCAATTTCAAGCAAACTTTACAGGAATGTTTCTTTAGTGATCCTTTTCAAAACTTGCTCATGAAACTTTGATTTGTGAAAATATAGATGCATGGCAGGTAAGGCTTATCAGACTTAAGAGAAATAATGAAATAATTCTTAAAAAATCTTAGCCTCATAAACCACTGGGACACTTTGGGCCACACTTTGCAAGAATGTTTCTTTGGTGATCCTTTTCAAAACTTTTCATAAAATTTTTATTCTTCCCCCTTTAAAGGGACATGGCAGGGCCGGGCTTATCAGATTTAGAGAAATCATGAAATAAATCTATAAAAATCTTCTTCTCCTAAACAATTGGGACAATTTGGATGATACTTGGCAAAAATGTTCCTGAGATGACCCTTTTCACAACATTATGGTGAAATTTTTATTTTGAAAAAAATGGGCTTGGCAGGGTAGGCTTTTCAGACTTGGAGAAATCATGAAATAATTCTTTGGAAATCTTCTCCTCCTAAACCATTTGACCAATTTGGACCCAACTTGACAGGAATGTTCCTTGGATGGTACTTTTCAAAACTTGATCATGAAACTTTGACTAGTGAAAAAATAGGGGCATAGCGGGTAGGGCTTATTAGACTTAATCCTTTCCTGTCCAATTTATATATATTTTTTTTTTACATTCCTGTGATTTGATACTTAAGAAGACATTGTAGAAAAATTTGTAACAAGAAATTTCTTCTTCCACAATATTTTCTACCCTACTAATTGGTTATATTTCAAATTAAATCTACTTTAAATATTCGTCTACAAAAGCTTTGAAAAAGCTTTGAAAAACAGAAAAAGGGTTAAGTGAAATAATGAAATCATTCTTTAAAAAATCCTCTCCTCGTAAACCACTGGGACAATTTGGACAAAACTTTGCAGAAATATTCCTTTGATAACCCTTTTCAAAACTTGTTCATGAAATATTGATTCACTAAAAAGTGTTGGCATTGCAGGACTGGTCTTATCAGACCTGGAGAAATCATTTTCAGAAAGCGATTCAAGGCCAATTTGGCCCCCTTGTTGTATTTGTTTGCAAATTCTATTGACCACATTCTAGTTCAACTCGATCCCACAAAATTCCGATCTAAGTTCAATTCATTCCCACAAAATACTGATCTATTACACCCCTCTAAAAATAGCTTAGAAAAACATTGTGGAAATGAAGAAATTTCTTCCTTTTCTACAAATGTTTCCTACCAGATCAGACCAAAACTTTTAATTTTTCATTAATTTGAAATTTTGTCTTTGGCTTCTTTCAGTTTGGACCTGTGTAAAAATTTTGTCTGTCAATTTGAAACATTTGATCTTTTTTTTCAGCTACAACAACAACTGTTGCAACAACAACAACTGTTACTGAAGTAACAGGTTTGTAATAATTACATCATTATTTTATCATTTCTTATTTCATTCCTCAATTTTATCATTGTATTTGTCTTGTGGATGTCTTTGTATTGCTCTATATGTTTAATGTTAACCTATTCCAACATAACAAAATTTTAGACTTGTCCAAATTGAAAGGAGTTGCAGACGACAATTTAAGGTAAATGAATTTTTAGATTTTTTTTTAACTTTCTGGGCAGAAAACATTGTGTAAAATGAAGAATTTGCCAGTCACAAACAATTTCTTCATTTTACACAATGTTTTTAGCTCACCTGAGCAGGAAGTGCTCAAGTGAGCTATTGTGATCACCTTTCATCCGGCATCCGTCTGGCGTTTGTCGTCCGTCAACAATTTCTTTAAAAGACATCTCCTCCCAAACCACTTGGCCGATTTGAACCAAATTTGGCAGAAATGTTCCTTAGGTGGTCCCCTTTGAAAATAGCTAAAAGAATTGAAATCCGTTTAAAACTCTGGCTGCAATGGCAACAAAACTGAAATTTTAAAATAATCTTTAAAAATCTTCACCTCCTGACCCAGAAGGCGTAGAGCCTTGAAATTTTGCTTGAAATATCAGTATATTGATCTCTTACAAAATAGCTAAAATCATGATCCTTGGGTCTCCAGGGTGGAGCCAGGGGGGGGGGGGTATAGGCATGAAGCATAAGTTCACAGACTTCTTTCTTATTTCTGAAATTATAATCCATGGATCCAGAGGGAGGAAAAAGATTTTTCCTTCTTTCAAATCAGCACTAAAGCCTTGAAATTTGTAGTTTAGACTTTTGGATCCCCGGTTCATAGTAAGTGTGGCCCACTTGTTTCATAATCCTAACCTTAACATGAAATAAGACTGTTGAAAAAAAAGAGCCCTTATCTCAGGTGAGCGCCCCAGGGCCTATGGCCCTCTTGTTCTAATTACTTTTCTTGAGGGGTGTCAAAAGGCTTCACTGTGTTGGAATGGGTTAAACTATCTTTTTTCTTTACTCTAAGTGACCACATCTTAATGGGCAGTAAAACACCAATGCATCAATCATACTCATTCACTCATACTTTTCATGCCCTCCACAATTAAAGGTTCGAAAAGTGTTTTTCTTCAAGCAATTTATACATTGTTCACAATGTTTTCTAACTAAAATATAAAGATTTTACATTTCACAAACACAAAATTGTTAGTTGCAATTTTGTTCACTTCGATCTTTCTTAAATTTGTTGCAGATGGTATTTCAATTCATTTGTCATTTGAAAATTGTAATATGAAGTAGTTATATGTACCTTAAAGAAAAAGGAGTAATACGATAATACGTGATTTTTTTACAACTTTTTTCGGGGTGAACACTTTGATTTTAAGATTGTTATTCCACCAACCTATGAAGTAGAGGGGGGTGTATTGATTTCACCATGTCTATTTTTCTGTTCGTTCATAGACTTTTTGTTTCCATACTTTAACTCAAGAACCAATTGACAGACAACCTTTAAACTGCATATAATTGTTGCCAAAGAAGTGCCCCAATTGTTTTAGGTTTACATAGGTCAAAGGTCAAGGTCACAAGTGAACTTTGGATAAAAAACGTTTCTGTGTTCTAACTCATTAACCATTTGACCTAGGCCCATGAAACTTTATACACATTGTGTCCATGACCCAGGGAGGTGCCCTATTGTTTTTGGGGTCATGTGGTCAAGGTCAAGGTCACAATTTAACTTAGGTTAAAATCCATTTCTGTGCTCTAACTTGCATACCATTCAACCTTGAACCTTCAAACTTTACACACATATTGTCTGTAACCCAAGGAGCTGTCCTATTGCTTTTGTGTCACATAGGTCAAAGGTCTAAGTCACAATAATGTAGGTCAAAAGTGAACTGTGCTACTACAGTGACAAAGAGCTGGTGGTGGCATGAGTCAGCTTTGGGCCAATTCTAATTAAATTCAATATGGGATTCTCTGTGGCTCTGGTTATACAGTGGATTTCCTATCAAAAAGAAATTGAAGGTTGTAGGTTCAATCCTGGCTATGCTTCTGGTCAGATGTATTTTTTCTTGGACAAGGCATATATTAGAGCTAAAATGTAGTACCTAGGAAGAAAATGAAAAAAATGAATTTCACCAGAATATAACTTAACCAATTACCAAACAACGTAATCCTAGATTAGTCTAAATTGAAAGATGCTGCAAATGATCAAATGTTTCAGGTTAGTGGAATTTACAAAAAAATCTTTGCCATTTAGGTTAGAAAATAATGTAGACATTGAAGAAATTGTTTGTTAAAAGATTGTAAGGTTTTCTGGAGGGACTTGAAAAGAGGATTTGTGTGGAAATGGTTTAGAATGTCAGAAGCAGTGTTGAACCCAAATCAAACATACAAATTAAGTTTACCTCATAGCCTCATGATGAAACTTAAACTGATCCAAAGTGGGAGAGGCTACTGTTTATATTTAACCCTTGTCATGCTGAACCTGGAATATTCCGGTTTGGACAGGAGGTGTAGACCAAAATCAGCCTGCACATAAGTGCAGTCTGATCTTGGTCTACATCTCCTGCTTGTGCTTTTCCTCCCAGAGTTGTTTATGAAATGGATTTTTAAAAGAAATATTGATTTTTGAACAACAAATTCTATCAGTACTTTCAGCCCTTTGATTTTACGACACTAACTTGAAGCATTTTATACAGCATGACAAGGGTTAAGAATGAGTGAAAACTGAAAAGAGAGTTAATTAAACGTCAGGATTATGTGGGAAAAGATTACATGAAGAGACCATAATTTATAAATAGAGATCAGCAATATGTTTAATAATTGACCTGTGTGAATCTGATGAAGTGAGAAATTTTATCATACTGATATTCCTTAAACGATACATTTATTGCACATCGACAAAATCATACTCAACAGAGAAAAATCTGTATCAGACTAAAATGTACTGAACTGATAGAGATATGGAAAGCTGATGTCATTATCATGGTAAAATAATGTTACACCCATAAAAACATTTATTAACCCATTCCCATACAATCCTGTTTTGGATGCCCCTTCAAGAATTAACCCTTTCCCGTTTTTGGAAATTTTAGACTAGTCCAAATTGAGAGAGGTTGCAGACGACAATGAAAACTGGATACCGTTTGAAATGAAACCATCCTATGTGGAAGAAAATATTGTGGAAAAAGGAGAAATTGCTTGTTACAAGCAATTTCTTCTTTTTCCACAATGTTTTTTTGAGTAAAAAATCACAGGAACGTAAAATCACGTATTTTAACAGGAAAGGGTTAAAAGCTTTGAAAATATTGTTGAAAATGAAGAAATTGTTTTTTAAAAGCAATTTCTATATTATTCACAATGTACTACAAATGACCAACGATTTTAAAATTTCATAAATTAAAAATTGTTGTTTACAACTAAAATCTTTGAATATGGAGAAGTCTAAAATTTCGTTATTTGGTAATGGGTGAAAAGATTGTGAAAAGTTGGGAATATCTCCAAATTTTCATACTCAGCTTGACTCGCACTGAAAGGTTTTGTATCACAAATGTGACGTAATATTCCTTTCGTTTTTGTTTTGTTGAAAGTGTACAGAAAACTCCGTTACCACATTTCTTTTTCCAGTTCCAACAACGCCATTGTTGTGTTCAGAGTTCCAATTTCAGTGTAAAGATAACAGTTCCTGTGTAGAGACGACTGATATGTGTGACGATGAATGTGATTGTATAGATTGCTCTGATGAGAATTTATGTTGTGAGTAAATAAGTTTATACCAATTGTGTAATGAATGGACCAATATTTTTGTTGTAAGCTGGATTTTTTTCACATTAACCTTTGTTGTACTGAACCTAGATTATTCTTGTTTCGACAGGAGGTGTAGATAAAGATCAGACTACACATACATGCAGTCTGATCTTTGTCTACACCACCTGCTTGTCCCTGGAGCAGAAGTTGTCCATGAAATTAATTGTCTAAAAGAATACTAGTTTTCTGCAAGAGCTTCTAGTGCTAACAGTCCATTGATTTAAATGTATCTTTTTGAAACAGATTTTATTCAGCATGACAAGGGTTAACCCCCAGTTATTGCTATAGCCTTGTTATTATTTATGCAAGTGTCTGCTTTCACTAAAAAAAAGATGATATGTTAACCCTTGTCATGCTGAACCCAGAATATTCCGGTTTTGGCAGGAGATGTAGACCAAGATCAGCCTGCACATAAGTGCAGTCTGATCTTAGTCTACACCTCCTGCTTGTACTTTTCCTGTCAGAGTTGTTTATGAAATTGATTTCTAAAAGAAATATTGATTTTTGTACAACAAGTTCTGTCAGCACTTTCAGCCCTTTGATCTAACAGCAATTTAATAAGGTAAATTATACAGCATGAGAAGGGTTAAAACATAATGTACCTAGAAATATATCTAGTGAATTATATACATTCCATACAGACAAAATAAGATGCGTCGAAATTTTTTATATCTTATCGTGTCAACTATGGAACCATATAAGGTAATCTGAGATGACATCATTTTCATTCCGAAGATGGTATCATGTTGTGAATGAATGTAATGAAAATGAGAAAGGAGAATGGAAATACCTGTAGAAATACAGGTTTTTAAAATTATTCTATCAATTTGATTAAAAGTAAATGTAGTTATTTCTTTAATGCTTTCAGGTGGATTATTGAGACATAACGGTAGATTATCATTTGATAAACTCACGGTCTATCCAGTGAAATTATCAAAAACTTATGTCCCACTTTCGATCATTTCACCCTATCTGACGTTATCTGAGCAGAGTCAAATAAGTGACAGCATCATAAGCGTTGCATAGCAGTCACGTGCAAAATGACGCGCTTTAAGAAAATTTGTCATAAAATTTTCACATTTTGTCTCATTTTTGCATTAAAGAAATAGAACAATCATTTGTTTTTTTAAGTAAGATCGATTGATATTTCATTTTGTGAACAACAAAAGCTACATTTTCACTAGTGGCTTCGCCACTCATGAAAATTAAGCTTTTGTTGTTCACTCAATGAAATATCAATCGATCTTACACTGAAACAAACCTTTAACCTCTATCTAATAAATGGAATACTCAGTTACGATAGTCATACATCTTGTATTTGCTTCTGGCTGCAGAGGAAAATTTTGATAGCTTACTCAACATTTGTTTTGTGAACTATCTCCTCTTCAGCTTAAAGCAAATACAAGATGTTGTATCGCCATCCTAACATAACATTCCCTATATGTCTCTAGTATTGATAAAGGTATTGACCTGAAACTCAGAAGGTAAGTTCACCATTAAAAGAGAAATCAAGGGACTTTACTGTGGAATTTATACATATACCAGCAATCTATAATTTGAGAGGGCTTATTGTTTTAACCATGTCTGTCTGTTTGAACATCTGTAGATTATCTGTAGACTTCTTTGTTTCCATGCTCGAGCTCAAGAATCATTTGAACTAGGACCATTTAACCCTTTCCCGTTTTTTAAAATATAAGACTGGTCCAAATTGACAGAGGTTGCAGACGACAATGACAACTGGATACCATTTGAAATGAAACCATCATATGTGGTAGAAAATATTGTGGAAAAAGGAGAAAAAATTGCTTGTTACAAGCAATTTCTTCTTTTTTCACAATGTTTTCTAAAGTACAAAATCACAGGAACATAAAATCCCGTATTTGAACGGGAAAGGGTTAACTTTAGAAAAGTGTTTCCCTGATCCAAGAAAGTGCCTTACGGTTTTGAGGTCACAAAGGTCAGGGTCAAGGTCATTATTGAACTTCGTTTGAGAACTCTTTCTATCCAGGACAGGCTCTTTGATTAGTAATTGCTTGATCATTTACAATGGTAAACCTAATTCCAGATGACAGAATGTTTAGACTTACCCAAACTGAGAAAAAGATACTGATAACAGTTAACCAATCACTATTAAAATTAACATTGAGAAATACATTGTGAGAAAAGAAGAAATTGCTTGTAATAAGCATTTTTTTTCTTTTCTCACAATGTTTCTACACTAAATGATGTTTATTTTCTGTTTAAAACACAAATTGAACTATCCTCTGCAACTTGAATTTGAATTAAATTGGAACGGTTTAAAATAGTGTCATAAATAAAATAATTGGATTAAAGTAGATGTAAATTAGAAATAAGAGAACAATTGTCTAGAATATATTTTATGTGAAGAAAACTGTTCTTGTAACTTTCTCACAATTTTCCATTGCTGTTTTCCTTTACCCATTACCACATGACAAAATTTTAGACTAATCAAAATTGAAAGAAGTTGCAGACAACATTTCATATTGCACTAAAGTTACAATAAATCCCCAGCCAAATAGGGTAGAAAACATGAGAAAAGTAAAAATTGCTTGGTACAAGCAATTTCTCCTTTTACCACAATGTTTATCATGATTTTTTTTCAGGGCATAAGAAGCGTCATAGTTAGGGTTAAGTGCATCCAAATGTGGGATTGTCAGGCAATGCATTAAAGGGAATAAACTCTTTTTCAGTGACAACTCCACCAATAATATATTCAACTCCAGCTGTCACAGAAAGTAAGTACATGTAATTCTGTCACATTAATAAAACCATGTAGCAGCTTTCTTATATGTCCTAACATAAAATGATAGCAGGCATTACATGATCATAAAATGTGAAACTAGACTAAATTCAAAGTATTTTAGCCCATTACAAGCCAACAAAATTTTATACTGGTCCAAATTGAAAGGAGTTGCAGACAACAATTTTAAATGTATTGATTTTTACATTTTTCAACTTTCTGGGTAGAAAACATTTTGGAAAATGAAGAAATTGCTTGTGTATTCTACACAATTTTTTTTGGTAGGGTTGCAGGAAGTGTCATTGTATTGGAGTGTGTTTATTTATGAATTTTTAAAAATCTTTATTTTTTGGGTAGAAAAGTTTTTGAGTAGCAATTTCTTCAATTTCCACAACATGATATGAAGATTTTTCTTGGGGGATGTAAAAATGTAGGATAGTGTGGAAATGGTTGTTTGTCTGTCTTTCCACCAGTCCTGGTCTTGTCTAGTTGAAAAATTATTTTTGAAATTTGTGTTTTGTCCATATCGTAAAGTACTTAGGTATGAAGGTACTTTTCAGGAATGTGAATCTGCTTGTGTCAAGGTCATCTGATAATATCAAGGACCTTTATCGAGATAATTCCTCTTAGAAATCTGCTCATAAACATGTCTTTCTGAATCTCTTTTTGGCCTTGAATGGATGGATTGTTTTAACCCTTGTCATGCTGAACCAAGAATATTCCTATTTTGGCAGGAGGTATAGAGAAATGTGTTATCTGATCTTAGTCTTTACTTCCTGCTTGGCCCTTTTTTGTCAGATTTGTTTCCAAGTTAAATTTTCAAGAGAGCTATGAACCCACAATACCGTATTCATTCAAAAAATCACCCGGGCGATTATTAGAATAGTGACCATCGACAAAGTTGGGGGTGGGCGATTTTTAGAGTTTTTTGGTACGGAGGTAGGCTATTAGAGAGGTGTGTGGTATGAAAGATGACCGGGGAAAACAAAATAGTACCAAAATCATAATGACATTTTATTTAGGATGTATTTACGACTTCTTAAAAGCCAACGGTCGATTTAGTTCTGCACTTGCATCGTAAATTAAACAGCCATAAGTTGGAAAATCCCGCAACACTGCATCATAGTCACAATGAATTTTAAAATGTCTAATAATTTGACCCTCGCAACATCGCGTATAATCGTTATTTCTGTATGTATAGGACAACAAAGATATACCCGTTTAAAGTATAATCCATTTTTGAAAGACCTGGAAAAAATCGACATAAAGCTAGTTTCGATAACGTTAGACTTGTACCCTTGTCGTCTTAGCCCCGGTTTTGTTTAAGGCATTTAATCATAACGGAAACAAAAATCAAGGCTGAGTCCATTACGACGAATTAGTCATAGTAGGGTCATGTAATAATCTTAACGCATGAGTAAGCGTGCCAGGTGTTCAACTCGACAATGTAGAGATGCGTCGGTCACCAAGGAGATATGGCCGCGCGGGAACTTTCCCGACTCTTTTCACTTCCTTCATTATTGAAAATAGCAATCTCATTTCAAATAAAGAAAATTATGATAATAAGTGTTTTGTTACGGATATTTAAATCATATACTTATTTTCTAGCGTTTCACTGAATATGACCGGATATTTAAACGTATAAGCGTTGAAAAATTCGATATACATCCTGTCCATGGCCCTAAACAGGGAGCGTCCACGGTAAAGGTCTTTCTTTGCTATTTCAAACTTTTGTGTCTTTTTTTTACCGTATCTCCTTATCCTAACTGATCGGATTAAATTATTTCTTGGCTCATTACTGAGGTAAGAATGTCAAGACCAGAAATAAGTTAATGCTTGCAACTGATTCCATTGTTGTTGGTAGTTCTCGGTAGTTTTTACCTAAAAATGTAGAATCTTTGGATTCTGCCATTTAATTGGATAATAAACATTAAACTTTTTTCAATTTAAAATAACATTCCATCTAAGAATTTCACGCCCGCAGACACCGAGACAATTGGTGCCTCATAACTAAGTTTAAAATCACTCCTATGTCCAGATGATACGGAAATAGATTGTTTTAGGTTTTTTTTAGATCAAGTGACAAACTCCATTTTTTCTTTCCGTTCACAGCCAGTCTTTAACTGACCTTGGCAAGTTGAAAGAACTAACTAAAATGATGTATCAAAAGTAAAGTCTAGGCAGTTCAAGTTGAATAATGGATAATTATGCAGTCGCGGCGACGATCTCTTTACGTTTTTATAGGAATACATTATTTACCTTATACATTCAAATGAAATATTATTTCATTTCATTCAAATACGCCAATTAATCATCACTTGATTTTCGATCGTAGAATGGGAGTGGGCGTTTATTAGAATCACCTATTGTTACTGAAAATCGGCGAAAAAAGGCCACATTTTATGCAGTATTTTAGGGGATGGGCGTTTATTAGAATATGGGCGATTATTAGAATAAATACGGTAATTGTATCCAGTACTGTCAGCCCTTTGATTTCAATACAATTCTGTAGAGGATTATGACAAGGGTTAACTTGCCTCATAAACCATTGTGTAAACCAAATGAAATATTTTCTGCTCACCTTCAAATCTTCAGGCAGGTTGTGTGTGTGTGTGTGTGGTTAACTCTGTCTGTTATCTTTAAGGATCTTCTTCTCCAAAGCCTTTTGCCAATTTCAAAAACGTTTGCGAAAATGTTTCTTGGATGACTTTCTTCTTGAAATTATTTTTGCTTTAAGTGTCTCATATAGCTCTTTTGATATAACCCATTCCTAGATGACAAAAATTTGTACTTGTCCAAACTCAAAGAAGTTGAAGACAACAATTTTTAGTAAATTAACCCTTTCCTCTTCAATCCCTATGCCCCCACCCCTTGTTAAATTATAATTGAGAAAAAATTGTAGATTTTTTTTTTTCAATAATATTTTCTACCCTACTGAAATGCTATTTTCCAAATTATAAGCAGATTAAATTTTTGTCTGCAAAACCTTTGAATTTGGACAGGTCTATAATTTTGCAAAAACAGGAATATAGGGTTGAATCTTTATTTGCTTTGTCTATTCAGGTTGAAAACATTTTAGATGATGAAGAAGTTGCTTGTTACAACCAATTTCTGCATTGCCCACAATATTTTTCAATTTTCTTTTCTTTGGTGGCTTCAAAAAACATCATTGTGTTGGAATGGGTTGACCAGATTGTCTGAAGTAAGAATATGGCAATCAATTTTTCAGTGTGTGAATACAAACATGTGAATCATGAAAACTACAGTGCCAATATAGATGCATTCTACAAAGACAGAAACGAGGGTCTCGTAAACTCCTCATCAATGCTTCTGTCAGAAGAGGAGCCAGATTTATCGTTCACACCTGATGATGATGAAAAGAAGCGCTATGATTTCCAGTTTGATTTGAAGGACTATCTTTACGAGCCCACACTTGTTGGTGTTACTCTGGTGGTTGAACCTCACAATGAATCTGTTGTCGTAAATTCTATTGAGTTAAACGTTGTTGATGAAGAAGGAATTGCAACAGGGACTCCAGTGGTAAGTAACAAGACATATAGAACGATAGTAAGCCATCATTGATTCTAATACAGAGCTATCACCCAAATTTTATCTAACCCATTCCCAAAGAGTTAAATCTTTCCTGTTTTTTCAAATTTTAGACTGGTCCAATTGAAAGAGGTTGAATACGACAATGAAAATTGAGTGCAACTTGACATGAAACCATCCTATGTTGTAGAAAATATTGTGGGAAAAGGAGAAATTACTTGTGACAAGCAGACACCCAAGTATGAATGGGCTTAGAGAGAAACTGTTGTACTGGGTATGAAGTGAATTATTGTCTTTTTTTAAAATCCCTCCATTTTTCTCCAGGCTTATAATTAATGAACAACTTGGGGCTCATGAAATATCTAAACTAAATTTATTTGCTGAATCAGTTTATACTTGTGCAGTGAGATCGGTTTGAATGAGGCACTGTCTATTATTAATAAAATGCAATGTCTCACCAATTTTTTTATGTTTTTTATGTCTCTACATCAATACGATTTGGGGCATATTGTTTTACTGGTGTCTGTCTGTGAGCAGTAAATTTAACATAAAAATGAACATTTTGCTCTTATTCAAATATTGTTGAAGATTCATGGCTCATATCTGGAATGTTGGTTCTTTGTACTCATAGGCATCAGTTGGTAGAAAAAGTCATTCATCAAGGTCAAGGTTATATTTGATGGTCACTAAAGAAGGTCAAAACCTAATGAAGGAAACCTCAAAATAGCATCATAGATGATGTCTCACTGAAATCACTGATTGATTCTGCATATGTTTATCACAAGATGGAGAGCATAATTGTTTTACTGATGTCCATCTGTCTGTCTGTCCTTCTGTATGCAAGCAGTAAACTTAATGTAGAAACTTAAGATTTTGCTGTTATCTAAACACCATTCATGTTACGTGTCTCAAATTTGTGTCAAAGGTTCCTTGCATTGATAGACATCAGTTAGGTGTAAGGTCTTAAGGTCAAGATCATCCATCAAAGACAAGGTCACTTATCGAGGTCAACTTGGTGCAAAAAATTAACATTTCGCTGTATTTCAAAAACTGTTAAAGATACATGGCCCATTTTTAGGGTGTATATTCCTTGCATTGATAGGTATCAGTTGGTTGTAAGGTTAGGGATTTCTTTCAGGTCAAGGTCACTTATAAAAGTTCATATGTCTGAAAAAAAACTGTTACTTGGGCATGGTTTTTTCACAAACACAGCTAAAAAATAAGAGTAGCTATTAGGGAAAATTTAATTATCACATGAAATATACAAAATTTATGTGTAGAAGTATGGA
The DNA here is from genome assembly GCA_946902895.1 of Fragum fragum. Lineage (NCBI taxonomy): Eukaryota > Metazoa > Mollusca > Bivalvia > Cardiida > Cardiidae > Fragum > Fragum fragum. Next base: position 15,726,637 of record OX336372.1, read on the forward strand.
ACTCTTGAAGTACAGCTGATCTTTCTCTAGCAACCACCTCTATAAAGTAACCACTTCCATCAAGCAACCGCAATCAAAATCCACTTTTCAAAATCAAAATATCTCATATTTAGCCCTTTTCCATACAAACCACAGGATTTACATCAATGCAATTTTATGCTTGGGAAAACATTGTGGAAAAAGAAGCAATTTCTCTTTTTTCCACAATATTTTCTACCATGTAGGATGGTTTCATTACTCATTCGATCCAACTTTTATAGTCGTCTTCAACTTCTTTCAATTAGGACAAGTCTTAGATTTCAAAAAACGGGAAAGGGTTAAGGTTGGTTGTATTTGCAAAAAACATAATTAGGCCTAAATTTTATATCATACCAACACTTGATTTTATTTTAACAAGAATGGAGAGTATATAGTTGCTTACTCTATTCCCACATTCCATAAAATTTCTATTAGACGCCTGAGCATTTATTAGAATCACAAACTTTCTGAAAGAAGGCGGTGGGCATTTATTAGAGGCTATAGATTTGTTAGACGTTTTAAACAGCGATAAAAGATGAAAAATTTCATGTACAATCTCATCAGAACTCAGCAGAAAAGTTGAGACCTGAAATATTGCCTCGTCATAAGATGACCAACTTGTAAAATTCAGACCTGTCCCAACAAATAAAGTACATTTGTACAAACCCTAATGGGCCTGTGAGATTTACACAAGCTGACTGGGCTCAGAAGTGTTCGTTTTCAGTAAAACACCTAACAGAAGAGATGTTATTCTACCAAAGTACCTTTTTTCAATCAAAATTATTTCATTAAACAAGCCAGATAGACACAGAAATTTACATTTTCTTGCGGTATTCCAAAAATTAATTCCAAATCGCATGAGCCTTAAATTAATGTATTTTTGGCAATCATGTAAATACAATAATAGGGTAATCTTATTTTACTGTGAGGGGTAGAGCAATCAAAGGAGCAAAGGCCAGGTGTTCAGCTATTTCGGGTCGAGTTGCCGGAGTTGACACACAATATCTTGTAAGAAGTTGGACCCTTGTCATTCTGTGTATGATTTCAGTGGATATACTTAAACATTTCATCTATGAGAGTTATTGCAAAAACTTGAAACAATTTTTCTTGCAACAGGTAAGCCTTACTTTAAAAGAAAAATAACACACACCTGCATTGCGTCAATATAGGAAGTTTGCGATCTATGAGAGATGTGGCTCTTTTCTCAATTTGCACAAATTGAGTGGAACAATTTTGATTTGTTAAAATTTGCAAATGTCGCATCATATTCTCAACAGTTTTTTCCTATATGTTTGAATTAATAAATATTACTTTGCTACTTTAGTAACCGGTTATTTATTCGTTATCATTTAAAGTACAACCGCAATCTAGACTTACCTTTTCACTTGTTAAAAACCTGACAGATTAACAAATCTGTTAGAAAATATTCTTATGTTTATGTCATGTTTCTTGCAATTTATTTTGGTTTAAACACCTTGCGGCATTAATTATGAGTTAACAATAATCCTGTATGAACATTTTGATGAATCTGATCGATGTTACCAGGGGTAGCACTTTGGACTGAAGTTTTTGCAGAGCATCATGACTAATAATTTTGGGTTATGTTTCCTGTCATAATTTCCCGATTTTTTTCAGGCAATAAACCGATAGTTCCATAAATCTTTGGACTCAAAAAGAAAGTTTTGTTTTCATTCTGTGATCAACTCACAATCTTTTTTTTCTTTCTATGCCATACCTAAGCTTCAGCAGCGCTTGACAAAAAGTGAAATGTAATCTTTGTACACTAAATCAACTCTTCAAAAATATGTCTCTGAATTTCAAACATAATTTGGTGACTGGTCATTTATTAGAGGCTTCAGGATTTCCCAATATCAAACAAAAAGTGGTCGATTTTGATGTTCAAAGTGAGGGGTGGGCATTTTTTAGAGCATGGGTGTTCATTAGAATTTGTTGAATTTGGATTACTCGAAAATTTTGCAATCTGGTAATGAATGAATCTATTTCAGACCTTAGTTCCAGATGAGATTATAGAGGATCGCTTTGTTACACCATTAGACATGGACTCATTAACTGTTCAACAATTTCAAATCACCATCAGATTGTCTGAACCATCAACAGTGACAGTTGGTCAAACAGAATTCAAGATTTGTTTCGAACCAATAGGTAATCTTGGACAACTTATCTGATAGGGTTTAACCTATTCCCACGCAACAAAACTTGTCAAAATTGAAACAAGCTGAAGACGACAATTTCAAGTCAATGGAATTATGAATTTTTTGCATTTTGGGGTAGAAAACATTGTGAATAATGAAAAAATTGCTTAAAGCAATTTCTTCATTTTCCAACATGTTTTTGAAGCTTTGTTCTTGAAGGGCATAAAAAGGAGGGATTATGTAGTAAAATTGCGTTGTGCAGAAATGGGTCAAGGAAAATTAGTCTTAATTTGTTGCATTGATTTATTTCCAGAGAGGATGTTTCAACAACATTTTTAGGTCACCTGACCGAATGGTCATGGTGACCTATTGCAATCATCGTATGTCCGTCATCGTGCGTTGTGCGTCGTCCGTTGTCCGTCGCCCTTCGTCCGTTAACTTTTAAACATTTTCATCTTCTTCTCAAGAACTACTAGGCGGATTTCAACCAAACTTGGTAGAAAGCATCATTGGGGGATGCCAATTCAAGTTTGTGAAAATAGGGGTTTTTGGGGCCATAGGGGCCCCAATCCGGGGCAAAAAGGGGTTATTTTTGGTTCTTCTCTAAAAATCTTCTTCTAATAAACCGTTAATGCCAGAGCTTAAATATTTTGTGTGCATTACAACTAGGACAGGTATATTATAAATTGTGAAATTCATGCCCCTGGGGTCATGTAAGGGGCCACACCCAGAGGTCAAAGTTCATCATGTTAAAAAATTCACATTTTCATCTTCTTCTGATGATGAAGTACACAGCCAATTTCAAACAAACTTTGTGAAAAGCATCATTTGTTAATGGTTATTCGGATTTGTGAACATTAAAAGGCTGGAGGTCAGGGGGCCCTAAAATTGGGACCAAAAGGGGGTCATTTCTGGTAACTTTTAAACATTTTCATCTTCTTCTCAAGAACTACTGGGCGGATTTCAACCAAACTTGGTAGAAAGCATCATTGGGGGATGCCAATTCAAGTTTGTGAAAATAGGGGTTTTTGGGGTCAAAGGGGCCCAAATAGGGGGCAAAAAGGGGTAATTTTTGGTACTTCTTTAAAAATCCTCTTCTAATAAACTGTTAATGCCAGAGCTTAAATATTTTGTGTGCATGACAACTAGGACAGGTATATTACAAATTGTGAAATTCATGCCCCTGGGGTCATGTAAGGGGCCACACCCAGAGGTCAAAGTTCATCATGTTAAAAAATTCACATTTTCATCTTCTGATGATGAAGTACTAAGCCAATTTCAAACTAACTTGGTGAAAAGCATCATTGGGTACTGATTATACAGATTTGTGAAAATTAAAAGGCTGGAGGTCAGGGGGGCCTAAAATTGGGACCAAAAGGGGGTCATTTTTGGTAACTTTTAAACATTTTCATCTTCTTCTCAAGAACTACTGAGGGGATTTCAACCAGACTAGGTCGGAAGCATCATTGGGGGATGCCAATTCCAGTTTGTGAAAAGAGGTTGGGGGGGCTTGGGGTAAAAGGGGCCCCAGTCGGGGGCAGAAAGGGGTAAATTTTTGTACTTCTTAAAAAATCTTTTTCTAATAAACCCTAAATGCAAGAGCTTAAATATTTTATGTGCATGACTGGTAGGACAGGTATACTAAAGTTTGTGAAATTTATGTACCTGGGGTCATGTATCGGGCTACGCCCAGGGTTCAAAGTTCATCATGTTAAGAAATTAATATTTTTAGGTCACCACCGAATGGTCATGGTGACCTATTGCAATCATCCTTTGTCCGTCGTCCATTAACTTTTAAACATTTTTTATCGTTTTCTAAAGAACCACTGGGCAGCTTGGCTTAGAGTTTTTATATTTTGTCCGTAGCAACCATCATCTAGAAGACTTCTAGCAAGATTTTTTAAATTATGGTACAGGGCTCAAAAGTATGCCATCATTTGAAACTAACTCTGAAGATGATGGAGCTTTGATATTTCGTATGTAGTATCATCACATGGATGTCTTTCTAGACTTTTCAACTCATTGCCCATGAGTCAAATATGCTCATATCTCAGGAGCAAAAGCTTTACATGGGTCATATGGTGAGAAATTTAAGATTTTCTTGTCAAATCCTAAAGGTTAACAGCTTTTTATGTATGCTTTGCTTTTAAATGTCTAATAATGTTTATGTGATTAATTTTTGTTACTTGGGAAAACATCAAATTCTTTTCATCCTGACTAATTACATGAAAGTTTTTAGTCCATCATTAACAATTAATGGTGCATATCTTTTGTTTTAGGTGAAGGAAGAATATAAACTGGCAGAAATTAGTGACTATCATATCTACTGACAAAACATGGATGTAGAACAATCAATCATTTCAATTACTGTACCCAAAATTTTAAAGATTTTGATTTCTAACAAGCAAATAACAACAGTAATTTCACTTGATGACATTCTTTTTGAAATGTGAAATTAATTTTCTCAGAGTTTCTTTGACACGAAGGCAAGAAGGCTAACCAAAATGAACAAATTCCATCAAGCAGTAATGGAAATGGAACCATATTGCATATTTCTCTTGTTTACACAATAAAGTCCAAATTTTCAGCTACACTAACCAAAGGCCAGCGGGGCTATTGTCATGGTCCTGTGTCCGTTGTGCATCTGTGCATGCGTAAACTTTTCTTTAAACAACTATTTCTTGAAAAATACTGGGCCAATTTTTAACTAAACTTAACAGGGGTGTTCCTTGCACAATCCTCTTCCAAACTGCTAAAAATAATTTTGTTCCATGAACTCTGGTTGCTATGGAAACTAAATTAATTTCTAACAGAAATTTTGATTACAAAATTCTTTAAAACTACTAGGTAGATTCTAATCAAATTTCACATGAATGTTCTTTTGGTGGACCTTTTTCTAATTCTTTCAAACAAAATCACTTGTCTTGATGCTCTTTTACTCAGGTGACTGTTAAGGCCCACTGGGCCTCTTGTTTTTTTGTTAAGTTTTTTTTTTTTGACAATTCGTTTTCTTTCATATGCTAGAGCAAATTTTGCATTGTTAAGAAAAGTGTTAATTTCTATAATGGTTATGAAATTGCTGCCTTGGTGAAAATATATGAAGCAAGGTCAGAAAGGAACTAGTTATGTAATGAGAGTTTTACATCTTTAACCCATTCCCACAGAATGACGCTTTTAAACACCCCTCAATAGAAAAGTTTTGGAAAACATTGTGAAAACAATTTCTTCATTTTCCACAGTGTTTTCTGCTCCAAAAAAAATTTTAAAGTTTTCTAATTGAAAATTATTGCCTGCAACTTCTTTGAATTTGGACTGGTCTATAATTTAATACTGTGGGAATGGGTTAAAAATTAACATCTTCCAATCATAAATGGTGGCAATCTAAATTGTTAAACCCATTACCACACAATCCTGTATTTTTGGGCCTCTTAAAAATTAGTTTAGGAAAGCAATGTGGAAAATGATGAAATTGCTTGTTGTTGTTCTTCCCAGAATGAGAGATATTTGAATTTTTATATTAGCTTGCTTTCATGGTCTGTTGCTTCTTTGGATTTGGACCAGTATAAAGATTTGTTGCCTTGGAATAAATGGGTTAATTTTGACATAAGTTGACCCTTGCCATGCTGAGTAAAGTCATTTCAGAATTTCATTAAAATCAAAGTCCTGAACACACTGGAAGCCCAGGTTGTGAGTTCTTATTACTTTTGAAGATAAGTTGTATGGTATGCTTACAATCGGAACTCCTCGTTCAATTCTACGAATCAAACCTCGGATGTACATCGTCGGACTATTTCAAAATTCACGTGACAAACTTCCAAAATGGCGGTTTCCGTTATGCAAAGTAACTGCGATAAATGTTTATCATAAAGTTCTGTTCTTCAAAGTAAAATTAATATCAGAGCAAAATAGGGCAGAACATAAAACAACACAGGGAAATTTAATTTTTTCAGCGATTTTGAGACTGTTATACCATCCGGGTTTATCGAGATTACGCGCTACGTTTTCTTACACTGTTTCCGGCTAGCAAAATGCACCATTTTGTTACATAATGCTCCGCCTTGTATACATCCGAGGTTTGATTCGTAGAATTGAACGAGGAGTTCCGATTGGGTATGCTTAATCCATTTTTTTAGACTGGTCTAACTTGAAAGAAGCTGCAGACACCAATTTAAAAATTGATGGAATTTTTAATTATTTTGTCTTTTTGGAAAGCAAACATTGTGGGTAATGTAGAAATTGCTTGTTACAAGCCAATTTCATTATTGTTAACAATATTTTCTTAATTGTTTAACTTTAAGGGTGTAAAAAGTGTCATTGCGTGTAAATGAGTGAATACTTTATGTCCATCCATGTCAAATACTTGGGACAAATTGCAATATTTCTGGAGTATTTGTGTCTGTAACACATTTTTAGTGTATTTCTAAGGTTATCATTTAATGCATGCTAGGTCACAATGATTTGTTGTTCTTCTTTACAGGCTCGACAACACCCCTTGAAACCACAACACCAGGTTTTGGTTCAACTTCTCCATTAGCCAGTACTCGTAAGTTATTTCACTTACTGATGGAACACTATAAGTCAAAAATGTTTAGTTGTCCTAATTAGATAAGATAATAGAATTCTAATTATGAAAAATTGTCATATAAAACCATTATCATATAATTTAATTCTTAGTTTCGTCTATCAGAAATGGGCTTTCTGATGGGTGGAAAAGAATTTATCATATCACCATGAACAAAATTTTGAGCACACTGCTATTTGGTATTCCTCTGCACAAAATAGTCCCAAACAAAAAAGTTTCAAAATTTGTAAAGTTTTTTATTTTTTGCACGATTCTTGATGCATTTATACAGTGTGATTAGGTTTTTCAGTTCATACCTCCATGAAAATAAGAAATATTCTCTTCATCTGTCAAATGACAAAATTTTAGTTAAGTCCAACTTTAAGAAGGTCCAGACAATAATTTGAAGTTTGTGAAGTTTTAAAAGTGTGTCTTTTATGCTATCCATTAACCCACTACTTGATGGTAAATTTCAGACTGGTTGAAATTCAATGCAGTTGCAGATGACAATTTTACGTTTATGAAACCATGGGTTTTTTCAATTGTCTGGATAGAAAACATTGTATAAAAAAGAGAAATTGCTTGTTACAAGAAATCTCTTCATTTTACACAATATTTTCAAATTGTTTTTCTTGAGAGGCGTCAAAAATTGTCACTGTATGGGAATGGACTAATACACATTATGCTTCTGTTAATAAACAATTTGTCGTGTGTTTCAAAAGCATATAACATTTTAATTGCATCATTTTCTGCTAACTAAAGAAGGTCAACTCATTATATTTCTTAAATCATTCCCACACATTCATGCTTTTTTAATACCTGAAGAAAGCTTTGGAAAACATCGCGGAAAATGAAGAAATTGCTTGTTACAAGCAATTTCTTTATTTTTCACAATTTTTTCTTACAATGAAAGACAAAGATTTTTAGGTCACCTGACCGAAGGTCATGGTGACCTATTGCGATTGTGTTTTGTCCGTTGCCGTGTGTCGTGCATTAACTTTTTACATTTTCGACTTCTTCTTAAGAACCCTTGGATGAATTTCAACCAAACTTGGCAGGAAGCATCCTTATTGGAAGGCGCTTCAGAATTGTACACGTCATGGAGTTATCTCCCCTTGGGGCTCAATAAGGGGCCAAAAAGGGGCCAAAAAGGGTACATTTTTAAAAATCTACTTGTCATGAACCAGCTGTCAGATTAGATTCACATGGTATTTAGAGTCTTTAGGGCTAGGACTATCAAGTTTGTGCAAGAAAAAAAATCTGTCAAGAAATGGCCGTGCTAGGGGGGGGGGGGGGCAAAGGTGGGGTAGTTACATAAGCTAACATAGTGACAACTTTGAAAATCTTTTCTACCAAACCAAAAGACCTATAGCTCTGATATTTGGTATGTGGCATCATCTAGTGGACTTCTATCAATATTGTTTAAATCATAACCCCAGGGTCAAAATTAGCCCATTCCCGGACATCCCAAGTTTTACATAGGATTTTAAAGTGAAAATTTCAAAAATCTTCTTCACCCGAATTAGAGGGTCTAGAGCTTTTATATTTGGTATGTAGCATCATCTGTTGAATTTCTATCAAGATTGTATAAATCATGGCCCTAGAGACAGAATTTGCCCATTCCTGGACGTCACAAGTTTTAGAAAAGGCTTATATAGTGACTTTTTTAAAAATCGTCTTCTCCCAAACAGGGGGGCCTAGAACTTTGATATTTGGTATACAGCATCATCTGGTGGCCCTACAAAGATAGTAAAAATTTTTGCCTCAGGATTAAAATTAGCCCCTTCCGGGATGTCACAAATTTAGCATAGGCTTATATAGTGATATTTGTAAAAATTGTATCTCCCAAACAGGAGGGCCTAGAATTTTGATATTTGGTATACAGCATCCTCTTGTGGACCTCTATCAAGATTGTGTGAATTATTGCTTCAGGGTTAAAGTTAGCCCATTCCCAGATGTCACAAATTTAACATAGGCTTATATAGTGAAAACTTTAAAAATCTTCTTCTCTCAAACAGATAGGCTTAGAGCTTTGATATTTGGTATGTAGCATTATCTGGTGGATCTCTATCAACATTGTATGAATTATGGCCTAGGGTCAAAGTTAGCCCATTCCCAGATGTCACAAATTTTACATAGGGCTTATATAGTGAATATTTAAAACTCTTCCTCTCCCAAACAGGAGGTCCTAGAGCTTTAGTATTTTGTATGTAGCATCACCTGGTGGACCTCCATCAAGATTGTATAAATTATGGCCCCAGAGTCAGAATTAGCCCATCCCAAGATGTCCCAAGTTTAACTTGGGCTTGTATGGTGAAAACTTTTAAAATCTTCTTCTCTCAAACTAAAAGGCATAGAGCTTTGATATTTAGTTTGTAGCATAATCTGGTGATCTTTTTTTGTTTTTGTGCTCTTTGGACTCGGATGACCAATAATGCCCTATGGGCCTCTTGTTAAAAATTCACCCACTTGTCGTCTGCAACTTCTTTAATTTGGACAAATTTAAAATTTTGTTTATATGGGAATGGGTTCAACCTTAAATATCATGGTAGAGGAGTCTTAAGTATACTATAAAATCCTTGCAAGTCCTGCTTTGGGATCCATATGCAAGGCCTGGGAAAGCTAGCAATACAAAATTGCCCCACCCTATGTCTCTTTATGTTGCAAAGGAGACTATAATATATAACACTGGAGTTCTATGAGTTTTCATTTTGATAGAGTCGAAAACATTGTGAGAAGAGGAGAAGTAGCTTAGTAAAAAATTAGTGTCAAAAATGAATGATGGTATGGTAATGGGTTGAATCACATAATTAGTGTTTATTTATTTGTTCAGTGGTGATTTTTGGCTTTGATCAAAATGATGCTTTTTTTTGGAACTATACCCCAAGGGTTTAAAATATCCTTGTCAAATTTTTTAAAAAAAAAACCCAATCAATTAGATCAAGTTCAAAAGTCTTCTCTTCCTAAACTAAGTGTCCTAGAGCATTCACTCTTGTTATGTGCAATAACCAAATAATTTTGTACTAACTATCTAATACTTTTGTTCTTGTATGGGGTCAAAAACCATTTCAAGCCTTATTGTTAAATAAATTTGGCTGCAGTTGCATCTTTATATCGACGAGTACTTTAACCCATTACAACTCAATCCCTCCTTTTTACGCCTATCAAAAAAACTTTTTTGAAAACATTGTGGAAAATGAAGAAATTGCTTGTATCAAGCAATTTCTTCATTATCCACAATGTTTTCTACCCAAAATGACGAAAAAATTCCAAATTCTATCAACTTGAAATTGTCGTCTGCAGCTTCTTTCAATTTGGACCAGTCTAAAATTCCACTATGTGGGAATGGGTTAACTAATAGATGACTCAGATGAGCAATTTAGGACCATCATGGTCCTCTTGTTTTTTCTAGACTCAGTTAACCCATCCCAACACAGCAAATTTTTAGACTGGTCCAAATTCAAAAAAGCTGCAGACGACAATTTCAAGTTGATGGAATTCTGAATTTTTTCGTCTTTTTGGATAGAAAACATTGTGGACAATGAAGAAATTGCTTGATACAAGCAATTTCTTCATTTTCCACAATGTTTTCCAAAGCTTTTTTCTCAAGGGGCGTAAAAAGGAGGGATTGAGTTGGAATGGGTTAAGATCAGCTTGTCTCAAAGATAATCTCATGACATATCCTATACTTCTATTACAGCTTGCGTCATAGAAATGATAGCAGAGGACGAGAACAGTGACTTGATCCATGTATATGTCAATGAAAATGGTGACAATGTTCCTGCTGATGAGATTCTTGGTGTTCTTGGTGAGCCTGACAACACAGTGTATACACCACTTGAGATTAGCGATTCATATATTATCACAGCTGAATATCAAATGATGGAAGATTTGACCACTACAGAGCACCTGTCAATCAAAATTGATTCAGACGCTGATGTTGTTTCTGTAGAGGTTATGTTCCTTGATGAAAATGGCTTACCTGTAGAAGAAATGGTATGATTTTCAGTCACCTATTTTTTTTTCAGAAAATTAGAAGTAGCCTTGTCATCTTTTGTGTATAGTTTACTCTATCTTGCAATTCTGTTTTACTTTTAGCTTGGCTGTTTTCAGAGAAAACTGGAGATCAATCATTGCCTATCTCCATCATTTCCATTTATTATGTGAACACATTACCAGATGGCAAAAATTTAGACTGGTCCAAACACAATGGAGTACTCAAACTAGTACACAAACATTGATTTAAAGATTTGTCCTTAAGATAACAAATTCTGGATAATTGCAACAAAAGTGCTGACAAATTGGAGTTGCGATTAACAGTATTCCACTGTATTAATTAGTCATTTGAATAGAGAAGCCTGATTTATGGGGGCTACTTAAGATAGTACATCTACCCAGATATCTGGAATTATCCAATCACCAGATAACATGTTTTTTAAGCCCCTCAGGCAGAAAGCTTTTAAAAATAGTATGAAAAATGAAGAAACAAGCATTTTTTTCATTTTCCACAATGTTTTCTTCTAACAATGTTTGAATTTCAAGACCTTAAAATTGCCATCTACAAGTTCTTTGAATTTGAACCAATTTAGAATGTTTTCCTCTGGTATTGAGTTAACTCATTCCATCATAATGATGCTTTTTTATGCTACCAAGAAAATGGTTTTGAAGTCATTTAGGATGATGAAGAAATTGCTTGTAATGTAAGTAATTCCTTCCTTATCTACAATTTTTGTGTCTCAAATGAGAATTAAGAATTGTCTTCTGCAACTTCTTTGAATTTGAACTAGTTTGAAATATTATTTATTGAGTTAACCCATTCCCACACAAGCCCTCCTTTTTACGCCCCTCAAGAAAAAAGCTTTGGAAAACATTGAGGACATTGAAGAAATTGCTTGATTCAAGCCATTTCTTCAATGTCCACAATGTTTTCTACCCCAAAAGACAAAGAATTTTAGAATTTCATCAATCTAAAATTGTCGTCTGTATCCTCTTTCAATTTGGAACAGTCTAAAATTTTGTTGTGTGGGAATGGGTTAAAAAGGGGTTCTCAAAACTTGTTTACCGGTATTTTTGTTTTTAGAGTCTTGTTGAAGAAGAGCCAGATGTATATGGTCTACCAGATGGTGCATCTGCCATGTCTGCCGGATTCAAAATAGAGGTTGAATTTCTAGAATCAGCTCCAGCAACTTTCAGCGATATGATAGTAGAAATCTGTGCAAAACCATGTAAGAATTTAATTTCAATTTTTTAATTATTGTAAGCCAGGTTAGGCTTCTTCTTCCATAGGCTCTTGCAAAGTTCCTATTAACCCATTATCAAATAACAAGTCTTAGACTGGTCAAAATTCAAAGAAGTTGCAGTTGACAATTCTGAGTTGATGAAATTTTAATAATCTTTGTTTTCAGGGTGAAAAAACAATTTAAATTGCTTGTTACAAGTAATTTCATTATTTTACAAAATGTTTTGCCAACCCTCTTTTTTTTTGGGGGGGGGGGCATAAAAATGCTTGGTTGTGTTGGAATGGTTTTACTCAATTTTTCGTTCAATGGGATATAATTGAGAGATCGGGGGCATATTGTTTTACCATTGTCCTTCTGTTGGTTCTGTCTGACTTTCCGTCTGTCTGTCTGTCTCTAAAACTTAACCAAAAAACTAACCATTGCTAATTACTACTAGCCTATTCAAGATACAATGCTCATATTTGGCATGACGATATATCTCCATAATACTCATCTCCTCATGTCAAGGTCAAGGTCATGTGATTAGATCAAGGTCACATACTAAGGTCAAATGTTAGTCCTGTTGCGGGGCATTGTGTTTCACAAACACATCTTGTTAGTTTTGTCTATCAAAAACAAGTGTTCTGATTGGCCGAAAAAAATATCCATACCTCCATGAACAAAATTTTGAGCACACAGCTATCGTGTATGCTTCTGCACAAAATAGGTCCATAAAAAAATATCTAGCAAGATTTATATTTTGGTAAAGGTGGGCAAGCCTATACCTGCTGAGTCAATGTAAAATTTCTTTGATTTCTATCCAAAGTAAGTGTGCAGGAAGGCAAAAAAGAAACCCACTGCTTATTTCAAAAAAGCAAAAATAGGCAATTTTCAAAATTTTCAGAACAAGAAAATAAAAAAAACCTATTATCTTTGCCGGTAAGTTCTTGTAAATGTATAAGGTGCAGTGATCAGTTGACAAATGAAACCATTAAATTTCCGCTATTCAATTCACACAAACCAATCTAGAGAACTTCACCCCATTCACTAATGTTAACTCTTGTCATACTACACCCAGAATATTTCAGTTTTGGCTGGAAGTATAGATAAAGATCAGCCTTCACAACCTGTTAGCCCCTTTTAAGACAAAGTTAATTAGCCCATTCCCAAACGATTAAATTTTAGATAGGTGCAAATTGAAAGAAGCTGCAGACAATAATTTCAAGTTAATGGAAAATCTCAGTCTTAAAAGTAGCAAGCATCGTGGATAATCAAAAAATTGCTTGTTAACAAGCAATTTCTTCATTATTCACAAAGTTTTCCAAAGCTTTTATATGAGGGGCATTTAAAGCGTCAATGTGTGGGAATGAGTTAACCCTTTCCTGTTTTGCAAAATTTTAAAGTTGATTTTATTTAGAAAATAACCATTTACTTGGTTAGAAAATATTGTTGAAAAAGAAGAAATTGCTTGTTACAAGCAATTTCTTCTTTTTCCACAATGTTTGCTCAACTATAAAATCACAGGGACATAAAAACCAGGGATTAACCAGGAAAGGGTTAAAGAAGTGATTTTCAAAATATTATTGGACCACAATCAAGCATTCAAGTGTGTTCAGCCCTTTATTTCTGATTGAGCAATACAGAAAGATTTGAATCAGCATAGCAAGGGTACGTTTTGAAATTAGGGGTGTTGCCTGCAAAAGTTTCATCCCAAAAGTATATTCTATTTGATTTTCATTCAGACTTGATTATCGATCATTTTTTCTTACTAAATTCTCAAGGCAACTGAGTAATGAACAAGTTTTCTATGATGAAAAGCGAGTGTTTGTTTATTAGTTTCATAGAGAACATTGTTTATCAACCCATTACCAGTTGGCAAATTTTAGACAGGTCCAAATCGAAAGGAGTTGCAGATGACAATTTAAAGTTTGTAAAATTTAGTAACTCCGAGCAAAAAAAGTAAATATTTTACAAGTTTTTATACATTCTTTATGGAACTATTTTTCGCACAAGCATACAAAATAGATGCATGCTCCAAAATTAGTTCATGGAAGAATAAATATTTTTTTCAGCCAATCAGAATGCTTATATCTGATAGACAAAACTAAAAAAATATTATATGTTAATAAATATTGTATATTCTCTATAAGACAAATAGCTTACAAATTTTGCATGGAGTATCACCTAATAACCCTCTCCTCTCAATTAAAATTCTATCACCTATAAATCATTTAAAGCCATATTCTCATAAAACATTCTCATAGTTTCAAATTTAAGATGTAGTACAGTGCATTGTCTTACTCTGGTCTAACAAAAGTTAAAATCAAAGACTTTGACTGGAAGTGAACATCGAGCTCTGACATTGGCAGACATTAATGTGTAGCCTTTTTTTCTGGTTTGGTAGCTTAACCCAATCCAGACGGTTACATATTGGACTGGTCCAAATTGAAAGGAGTTGCAGACCACAATTAAAAGTTAAAGGAATTTGAGATTTTTCAACTTTCTAGTTAGAAAACATTGTGTAAAATGTAGAAATTGCTTGATACAAGCAATTTCTTCATTTTACACAATGTTTTCCCAATTGTATTTCTTGAGGGGGCGTCTAAAGGCGTCATTGTGTGGGAATGGGTTAAATGTCATATCTACAGGTTGTTATTCAAGCTATTGTTACAATGTTTAGGTCTCCAACCAACCATTCTTTTTTTATTACATAATACACACTATGAATTACTTAAAGTAACTCTGTTTAACCTATTACCAAACAACAAAATTTAAGATTGCCCCATAAATTGAAAGAAGTTGCAGACAACAATTTCAAACCTGTGAAATTTGAAAAAAAAAGTCTTTTAGGGTAGAAAACATTGCGGACATTGAAGAAATTGCTTGTGACAAGCAATTTCTTCTTTGTTCACAATGTTTTCCGAAGCTTTTTTTTTTTGGAGTAAATGTGCCCAGCAATTTGTCAATTAGTCGTATGTTATGGGATCCCAGATTTTTTATACTGAAATGAAAAAGGGAAATTATAAGAAATCTTTAAAGCTTAGAGCTATAATACTCAGTGATTAAGGACCATCATGGTCCTCTTGTTCATAAAAATGGCTTACATTCTTGTTCAGATGATAAGTTAATACACTGTTGATTTAAGTTTATGACATTGACCACAGAATTTTTACCTAAGGCTGTAGATGGTCCTTATTGGTTTTGAAGTTAATTGATCAAAGGTCAAGGTCTCAATGGACTAAACTTTATGATACATAAGTAAAACCAGATGATAAGTATCTTATCATGCTTATAGGATGAATAATAATAACTATGAAATTGATTCAATTGACCCATTCTCTCATAAATCCTGCTTTTTCACACATCCAAGAAAAATGCTTTGGAACACACTGTGGATACTGGGATACTGTGTAATCTTAACCACTGTCATACTAAATAAAACCGGTTTCTAAATTTACATTGAAATCAAAGGCCTGAAAGTTCCAGAAGCAATAGTTATGGCCTATTTACTTATGGGTCAATATTCATTTTGAAAAAATCTTGTATGAACAACTTTGGCTTGAAGGAGGTAAAGAGCAGGTGGAGAATAAGATAAAAATGTACTTATGTGCAGGCCGATCTTTGTCTATGCCTCCTTCCAAAAGAGGAACTTTTCGGGTTCGGCATGATAAGGGGCATATTGTTTTATCAGTGTCTTACTGTCTGTCTGTCCATCTTTCTGTCTGTCTGTCTGTCTGCAAAACTTAACCTGCCAACTAAACATTTTCCTATAACTTCAACCTTGATTAAGTTACAATGCATATATTTGGTATGTAGATAGGTTTCAACAAGGCGCAACTGGGGAAGGTCAATTCATCAAGGTCAAGGTCAAAATTTTAACCCTTTTCCCTCAAACGTTACTCAAAAACTTAACCTGCCAACTAAACATTTTTCTATAACTTCATCCCTAATTAAGTTACAATGCTAATATTTGGTATGTAGAAAGGTCTCAACAAGGCGCAACTGTGGAAGAACATTTCATCAAGGACAAGGTCAAAATTTTAACCCTTTTCCCTAAAACAAAGAAAATGAACAATAAAAATCACCCATTTCTAAAGAATTCCTGTTTCAGGGGCATGGTGTTTCATGAACACATCTTGTTTAAATTGAAAGAAGTTGCAGAGGACAAGTCAAGTCTGGTGGAATTTAAAAAAAAATGTCTTTTTGATAGAAAACACTGTATATTATTATGAAATTACTTGTCACAAGCAATTACATTATTTTGAAATATTTCCCCAGACATTTTTCTTGAGGGCGAGTAAAAAGCTGGATTGTGTGAAACAAGGTTAATTGTCTTTTACAGTGCCATCTTTGACATCAACAAAAAGCAGCCAACAAATATCATCTGGCATACTGCCTTTATCAAGAACATCGAGTAAAACCATACCTATTTTTGGCTCAACTGGTGCTCAAGGATCTAGTTTACTGCCCAGCAGTCCACTTTCACCTAGTATTCAAAGCAGTGAATCAGTGATTTCAACAGGAAGTAGTCAACAACCATCATCTGGCATACTGCCTTTATCAAGAACATCCAGCCAAAGCTTACCTATTTTTGGCTCAACTGGTGCTCAAGGATCTAGTTTATTGCCTAGCAGTCCACTTGCACCTAGCATTCAAAGCAGTGAATCAGTGACTTCAGCAGGAAGTAGTCAACAACCATCATCTGGCATACTGCCTTTATCAAGAACATCCAGCAAAAGCTTACCTATTTTTGGCTCAACTGGTGCTCAAGGATCTAGCTTTTTACCAAGCAGCAAGTCTGTGTCTAGCACTGAGAGTAGTGCCTCAGTGACTTCAACAGGAAGTAGTCAACAGCAGTCATCTGGAATACTTCCCTTGTCCATAACTTCTAGTGAAAGTTTGCCTACTTTTGGATCAACTGGTGCCCAAGGATCTAGATCCTTGTCTGGCAGTCAGTCTGTGACTAGCAGACAGAGGACTTCAACAGGAAGTAGCCAACAACCGTCATCTGGTATACTTCCTTCAACAAGAACTTCAAGCCAAACCGTACCTATTTTTGGCTCAACTGGTGCTCAAGGATCTAGTTTATTGCCTAGCAGTCCACTTGCACCTAGCATTCAAAGCAGTGAATCAGTGACTTCAACAGGAAGTAATCAACAACCATCATCTGGCATACTGCCTTTATCAAGAACATCCAGCCAAAGCTTTCCTATTTTTGGCTCAACTGGTGCTCAAGGATCTAGTTTATTGCCTAGCAGTCCACTTGCACCTAGTATTCAAAGCAGTGAATCAGGGACTTCAACAGGAAGTAGTAAACAACCATCATCTGGCATACTGCCTTTATCAAGAACTTCAAGCCAAAGCTTACCTATTTTTGGCTCAACTGGTGCTCAAGGATCTAGTTTATTGCCTAGCAGTCCAATTGCACCTAGCAGTGAATCAATTACTTCAACAGGAAGTAGTCAACAACCTTCAACTGTTATACTTCCCTCGTCTGAAACTTCTAGCCAAAGTTTACTTTCATTTACCACAACCGGTCTTTTTGGATCAAGCTCTTTACCAAGTAGTAAGTCTTCTTTAATATCATTTGCTAGTGCAAATTCATCACCATCTTCACAATCTTTTTCAATTACAAGTGGTCCTCCAAGCAGCCAGATTCCTCCAGGCACTCAAAGCAGTGCTTTTGTTAGTTCAAGTAGTAGTTTTCAGTCATCAGCATCATCACCAGTAGCTTCATTGAGTCTTGTTTCAAGTAGCCAGCCACCACAAGGCAGTCAGAGCAGTCAGTCTGTCACAAGTGGCAGCTCTTCTATAGCATCAAGCAGTAGCTCAAGGTCTTCAGCATCATCACCAAAAGTTTCTGCATCAATTTTTTCTCCAAGCAGCAAGTCACCATTAGCCACTCAGGGCAGTCAGTCTCTTACACAAATGGCAAGTACAAGTTCTCCACAATCGTCACAATCATCAAGCATTTCTGCTAGCAGTCAGTCTCCTAAAGCCTCTATTTCAATTAGTGCAAGTCAAAGTATAACAGGGACTTCTGTTCCAGCCTCTGGATCAAGCATTGCTGCTAGCAGTCAGTCTTCTGGGGCCTTTCCTAGCAGTGCCTCTGTTCCAATAAGTCCAAGTAAGGGTATAACAGGGAATTCTATTTCATCCTCCGGATCAAGTATTTCTGCTAGCAGTCAGTCTTCTCCAGCACCACTAAGCAGTGCCTCTGTTCCTTTTACGGCAAGCCAGAGTATAACAGGGACTTCTATTTCCTCATCTGGATTAAGCATTACTGCTAGCACTCAGTCTTCTCAAGCCTCTCCCAGTTCTGCCTCTGCACAACTAAGTGTGAGTCAAAGGATATCAGGGTCTTCTTCAGCCTCTGGATCAAGCATTACTGGTAGCAGCAAATCTCCTAAGGCCTCTCCCAGTACTGCATCTGTTCCAATTAGTGTTTCTCAAAGTATAACAGGAACTACTATCTTAACCTCTGGATCAAGCATTCCTGCTAGCAGCCAGTCTCCTCCTGCAACACTTGGCAGTGCTTCTGTTCCAGTTAGTGGAAGTCAGAGTATAACAGGGTCAACTATTCCAGCTTCTAGATCTAGCATTTCTGCTAGCAGTCGGTCTACTCTATCAACACTTAGCAGTGCCTCAATTCCAATAAGTGCAAGTCAGAGTGTAACAGGGACATCTACTCCAGCATCTGGATCAAGTTTTCCTGCTAGCAGTCAGCCTTCCTCACCAAGTAGTGCCACTGTACAACTAAGTGGGAGTCAAAGTATAACGGGGACTTCTGTTCCAGCATCAGGATCAAGTATTCCTGCCAGTAGTCAGTCTCCTCCAGCTACATTTAACAGTGCATCTATTCCAATTAGTGCAAGCCAGAGTATAACAGGAACTTCTATTCCAGCCTCAGAATCAAGCATTCCTGCCAGCAGTAAATCTTCTCAGGCTTCTCCAAGTAGTGCCTCTGTTCCAGTTAGTGCAAGTCAGAGTATAACTGGACCTTCTATCTCATTCTCTGGATCAAGCATTCCTACTAGCAGTCAGTCATCTAAAGCCTCTCCCAGTATTGCCTCTGTTCCTATAAGTGTGAGTCATAGTATAACTGGAACTTCTGTTTCATTCACTGGATCGAGCATTCCTGCTAGCAGTCAGTCTCCTTCTTCACCACTAAGTAGTGCCTCTGTTCCTATTACTGCAAGCCAGAGTATAACAGGGACTTCTATTTCATCCTCCCGATCGATCATAACTGCTAGCAGTCAGTCCTCTCAAGCCTCTCCCAGTTCTGCCTCTGTACCACTAAGTGTGAGTCAAAGTATATCAGGGTCTTCTTCAGCCTCTGGATCAAGCATTACTGGTAGCAGCAAATCTTCTAAGGCCTCTCCCAGTACTGCATCTGTTCCAATTGGTGTTACTCAAAGTATAACAGGAACTACTATCTTAACCTCTGGATCAAGCATTCCTGCTAGCAGCCAGTCTCCTCCTGCATCACTTGGCAGTGCCTCTGTTCCAGTTAGTGGAAGTCAGAGTATAACAGGGTCAACTATTCCAGCTTCTAGATCTAGCATTCCTGCTAGCAGTCGGTCGCCTCCAGCAACACTTAGCAGTGTCACAATTCCTATCAGTGCAAGTCAGAATGTAACAGGGACTTCTACTCCAGCATCTGGATCAAGTTTTCCTGCTAGCAGTCAGCCTTCCTCACCAAGTAGTGCCACTGTACCACTAAGTGGGAGTCAAAGTATAACGGGGACTTCTGTTCCAGCATCAGAATCAAGTATTCCTGCCAGTAGTCAGTCTCTTCAAGCTTCATTTAGTAGTGCATCTATTCCAATTAGTGCAAGCCAGAGTATAACAGGAACTTCTTTTCCAGCCTCAGAATCAAGCATTCCTGCAAGCAGTAAATCTTCTCAGGCTTCTCCAAGTAGTGCCTCTGTTCCAGTAAGTGCAAGTCAGAGTATAACTGGGCCTTCTATTTCATTCACTGGATCAAGCATTCCTACAAGCAGTCAGTCATCTAAAGCCTCTCCCAGTATTGCCTCTGTTCCTATTAGTGTGAGTCAAAGTATAACTGGAACTTCTGTTTCATTCTCTGGATCGAGCATTCCTGCTAGCAGTAAATCTTCTCAGGCTTCTCCAAGTAGTGCCTCTGTTCCAGTTAGTGCAAGTCAGAGTATAACTGGACCTTCTATCTCATTCTCTGGATCAAGCATTCCTACTAGCAGTCAGTCATCTAAAGCCTCTCCCAGTATTGCCTCTGTTCCTATAAGTGTGAGTCATAGTATAACTGGAACTTCTGTTTCATTCACTGGATCGAGCATTCCTGCTAGCAGTCAGTCTCCTTCTTCACCACTAAGTAGTGCCTCTGTTCCTATAACTGCAAGCCAGAGTATAACAGGGACTTCTATTTCATCCTCCCGATCGATCATAACTGCTAGCAGTCAGTCCTCTCAAGCCTCTCCCAGTTCTGCCTCTGTACCACTAAGTGTGAGTCAAAGTATATCAGGGTCTTCTTCAGCCTCTGGATCAAGCATTACTGGTAGCAGCAAATCTTCTAAGGCCTCTCCCAGTACTGCATCTGTTCCAATTGGTGTTACTCAAAGTATAACAGGAACTACTATCTTAACCTCTGGATCAAGCATTCCTGCTAGCAGCCAGTCTCCTCCTGCATCACTTGG
This sequence comes from Fragum fragum, assembly GCA_946902895.1. NCBI lineage: Eukaryota > Metazoa > Mollusca > Bivalvia > Cardiida > Cardiidae > Fragum > Fragum fragum. The sequence continues at coordinate 15,747,260 of OX336372.1, forward strand.
CAGTGCCTCTGTTCCAGTTAGTGGAAGTCAGAGTATAACAGGGTCAACTATTCCAGCTTCTAGATCTAGCATTCCTGCTGGCAGTCGGTCGCCTCCAGCAACACTTAGCAGTGTCACAATTCCTATCAGTGCAAGTCAGAATGTAACAGGGACTTCTACTCCAGCATCTGGATCAAGTTTTCCTGCTAGCAGTCAGCCTTCCTCACCAAGTAGTGCCACTGTACCACTAAGTGGGAGTCAAAGTATAACGGGGACTTCTGTTCCAGCATCAGAATCAAGTATTCCTGCCAGTAGTCAGTCTCTTCAAGCTTCATTTAGTAGTGCATCTATTCCAATTCGTGCAAGCCAGAGTATAACAGGAACTTCTTTTCCAGCCTCAGAATCAAGCATTCCTGCAAGCAGTAAATCTTCTCAGGCTTCTCCAAGTAGTGCCTCTGTTCCAGTAAGTGCAAGTCAGAGTATAACTGGGCCTTCTATTTCATTCACTGGATCAAGCATTCCTACTAGCAGTCAGTCATCTAAAGCCTCTCCCAGTATTGCCTCTGTTCCTATTAGTGTGAGTCAAAGTATAACTGGAACTTCTGTTTCATTCTCTGGATCGAGCATTCCTGCTAGCAGTCAGTCTCCTTCTTCACCACTAAGTAGTGCCTCTGTTCCTATTACTGCAAGCCAGAGTATAACAGCGACTTCTATTTCATCCTCTCGATCGATCATAACTGCTAGCAGTCAGTCCTCTCAAGCCTCTCCCAGTTCTGCCTCTGTACCACTAAGTGTGAGTCAAAGTATATCAGGGTCGTCTTCAGCCTCTGGATCAAGCATTACTGGTAGCAGCAAATCTTCTAAGGCCTCTCCCAGTACTGCATCTGTTCCAGTTAGTGTGACTCAGAGTATAACAGGAACTTCTACCTTAGCCTCTGGATCAAGCATTCCTGCTAGCAGCCAGTCTCCTCCTTCAACACTTGGCAGTGCCTCTGTTCCAGTAAGTGGAAGTCAGAGTATAACAGGGTCAACTATTCCAGCTTCTAGATCTAGCATTTCTGCTAGCAGTCGGTCTCCTCCAGCAACACTTAGCAGTGCCTCAATTACTATCAGTGCAAGTCAGAGTGTAACAGGGACTCCTACTCCAGCATCTGGATCAAGTTTTCCTGCTAGCAGTCAGCCTTCCTCACCAAGTAGTGCCACTGTACCACTAAGTGGGAGTCAAAGTATAACGGGGACTTCTGTTCCAGCATCAGGATCAAGTATTCCTGCCAGTAGTCAGTCTCCTACAGCTACATTTAGCAGTGCACCTATTCCAATTAGTGCAAGCCAGAGTATAACAGGAACTTCTATTCCAGCCTCAGAATCAAGCATTCCTGCCAGCAGTAAATCTTCTCAGGCTTCTCCAAGTAGTGCCTCTGTTCCAGTAAGTGCAAGTCAGAGTATAACTGGGCCTTCTATTTCATTCTCTGGATCAAGCATTCCTACTAGCAGTCAGTCATCTAAAGCCTCTCCCAGTATTGCCTCTATTCCTATAAGTGTGAGTCATAGTATAACTGGAACTTCTGTTTCATTCTCTGGATCGAGCATTCCTGCTAGCAGTCAGTCTCCTTCTTCACCACTAAGTAGTGCCTCTGTTCCTATTACTGCAAGCCAGAGTATAACAGGGACTTCTATTTCATCCTCTCGATCGATCATAACTGCTAGCACTCAGTCCTTTCAAGCATCTCCCAGTTCTGCCTCTGTACCACTAAGTGTGAGTCAAAGTATATCAGGGTCTTCTTCAGCCTCTGGATCAAGCATTACTGGTAGCAGCAAATCTTCTAAGGCCTCTCCCAGTACTGCATCTGTTCCAGTTAGTGTGACTCAGAGTATAACAGGAACTACTATCTTAGCCTCTGGATCAGGCATTCCTGCAAGCAGCCAGTCTCCTCCTGCAACACTTGGCAGTGCCTCTGTTCCAGTTAGTGGAAGTCAGAGTATAACAGGGTCAACTATTCCAGCTTCTAGATCTAGCATTCCTGCTAGCAGTCGGTCTCCTCCAGCAACACTTAGCAGTGCCTCAATTACTATCAGTGCAAGTCAGAGTGTAACAGGGACTTCTACTCCAGCATCTGGATCAAGTTTTCCTGCTAGCAGTCAGCCTTCCTCACCAAGTAGTGCCACTGTACCACTAAGTGGGAGTCAAAGTATAACGGGGACTTCTGTTCCAGCATCAGGATCAAGTATTCCTGCCAGTAGTCAGTCTCCTACAGCTAAATTTAGCAGTGCATCTATTCCAATTAGTGCAAGCCAGAGTATAACAGGAACTTCTATTCCAGCCTCAGAATCAAGCATTCCTGCAAGCAGTAAATCTTCTCAGGCTTCTCCAAGTAGTGCCTCTGTTCCAGTAAGTGCAAGTCAGAGTATAACTGGGCCTTCTATTTCATTCTCTGGATCAAGCATTCCTACTAGCAGTCAGTCATCTAAAGCCTCTCCCAGTATTGCCTCTGTTCCTATTAGTTTGAGTCAAAGTATAACTGGAATTTCTGTTTCATTCTCGGGATCGAGCAATCCTGCTAGCAGTCAGTCTCCTTCTTCACCACTAAGTAGTGCCTCTGTTCCTATTACTGCAAGCCAGAGTATAACAGGGACTTCTATTTCATCCTCTCGATCGATCATAACTGCTAGCAGTCAGTCCTCTCAAGCCTCTCCCAGTTCTGCCTCTGTACCACTAAGTGTGAGTCAAAGTGTATCAGGGTCTTCTTCAGCCTCTGGATCAAGCATTACTGGTAGCAGCATATCTCCTAAAGCCTCTCCCAGTACTGCATCTGTTCCAATTAGTGTGACTCAGAGTTTAACAGGAACTACTATCTTAGCCTCTGGATCAAGCATTCCTGCTAGCAGCCAGTCTCCTCCTGCAACACTTGGCAGTGCCTCTGTTCCAGTTAGTGGAAGTCAGAGTATAACAGGGTCAACTATTCCAGCTTCTAGATCTAGCATTCCTGCTGGCAGTCGGTCTACTCTATCAACACTTAGCAGTGCCTCAATTCCAATAAGTGCAAGTCAGAGTGTAACAGGGACTTCTACTCCAGCATCTAGATCAAGTATTCCTGCTAGTAGTCAGTCTCCTAGAGCCTCTCCTAGTAGTACCTCTATTCAAATAAGTGCAAGTCAGAGTATAACAGGGACCTCTGTTCCAATAAGTGCAAGTAAGAGTATAACAGGAACCAATGTTCAAGCTTCAGGCTCAAGCATTACTGCAAGCAGTCCATTTCCTCAAACCTCTCCCAGTAGTTCCTCTGTTCTAATTAGTGCTAGTAAAAGTATAGCAAGGACCTCCATTCAAAACTCAGGCTCAAGTACTTTGGCTAGTAGTCAGTCACCTCAAGGTTCTCAAAGACTTACATCAGTGTCACAAAGTCAACATTCAGTAGGCTCCAAGAGCAGTGCTTCAGTATCAACAAATATTGTTGAAAGTATCACAGGAACTTTTATACCAACTTTTGGCTCCAGTGTGCCTTTGAGTAGTCAAACCTCTCAAGCTTCAGAAAGCACAAGTAACAGCTTGTCATCAAGCCCTGGTTCACTGATACAATCCAGCAGCCAGTCAAGATCTGTTCCTTCAAGCTTGTTTAGCCTGCCAAGTTTGACACCCAAATCATCTTCGTTATCCAGTTCATCAATATTGTTATCCTCTGCAAGTAGTTCTGGACTTTCTTCACCTGCTTTCTCCCTTCCTGCTTCAAGTTCATCTGTAACGACAACTGCTTTTGGTAAGTCAGTTTTTGTTCAAATTTGTCATTTTGATTTTTCCCTAGTGCCTGATGGCTTGAAAAGCTTTTCTCTCATCTGTGCACTGATACTCTATACTCCAATTTCCCTGTAAATTTACTCTTGTAATCACAAATAAGTCTAGATTTGTATGAATTTCGTTCAGTTGAAATATAGAACGCCTTTACTACCACAAGGATTGTTCATTTTAAAAGAAAGGTAATTTAGTCAGAAAGCCAATTAAAGACCCATATTGAAAATATGATAAATATAAAAGGGAGGTTGCAATGTTTTTGAAATTTGCAAATTGCCTAAAACTACGCTCAAACTGACGCTTAAGACTACATTTTGAGTCAGAAATTGTCTTTGCGATAATCTGATAGGCTTAAAGTGGATTTTTATGGTTATTTAGGAAAGGTTCAAAAGAATTTCAGGTTGTTTTTAGATATCCTGGAATTAGGTTGTCGACAACCAATGACCTCATTTGCATATGACCCAAAGTCTGAAGGTAACAAATTGACAAGCAAAAAGTTTTGGACTAATCCTTACAAAATTGAAGACAGGCTAGCAAACTCCTGATGACATAACAATTATGTTGGCTTGAGCAAATTCAAACTGAATGTGGAATTCCAACAGATATACGCACAAATTACCCAATATTCTTACAATAACTGTCTAAGCTTAATCTGGCCACTGTCATAGAGCAGTCGGTAGTGCATAAGACTCCTTATCCTCAATAATGGGAAGTCATGGGTTCGATCCCCGGCTGCAGCACATATTCTTTCCGACACTTGTCTCTCACCAATGGGTTGATAATTGTAAACCTAAGCGGGATAGCAGCTGGAGGTAAGGAAAAGATGTAGTGGTAGTACTGGTGTGAGAAGTACCAGGAATCCATTGTTAGGTGCTCAAGCTGTCGCAATATGACTGAAATATTGTTAAAAGTGATGTTAAATCCCATTCAATCAATCTGATTTGTTGTTAAATTCTATATTATACAAAGTGATAATGTTTAAGCCTTTTAAAACCTCAAACTCCGTAAAGCCTGGAGCTATCATACTCAAGTGAGTAATATTGGACCATCATTATCCTCTAGTTTAATAGCCATAAGCGTGTTTCTTTTCAAGGTGGTTCTCTAAGAAAATATAGAAAGAAAAAAGGATCTATGGAAACTAAATGAAATAATTATTTTTTCTTGGTTCAATGAACAATTTTAATTGAATTCTCCGAAATGAACAATTTTAATTGAATTTTCCGAAATGAACAATTTTAATTGAATTCTACAAAAGCATTCAAAGAAAAATAATTAAAAACCTCATATTTTTTTATTTTATTTTATTCTACCAAATGGAAAGGGACCTTGTTAAAAATCATAAGAGTTTAACCCACTCCCACTCAATGAAACTTTTAGACGCCCCAAAGAAATAAAGCTTTGGAAAACATTGTGGAAAATGAAGAAATTGCTTCTTGCAAGCAATTTTTTCATTATCCACAATGTTTTCTATCCTTCAAGTCAAAAAATTTAAAATTCCATCAATTTGAAATTGTCACCTGCAGCTTCTTTCAATTTGGACCAGTCTAAAATTTTAGTGAGTGGAAATGGGTTAAGTACCAGAGGAGCACTTCAGGCAGTTGTTTTAAAAGATCATTTTTTAGTTTTATTTCAAGCTGACCTCAGCACAAAATACTAGTATTGAATAATTGTAGATCTGTCAGTCTGTCCCCCTGTCCATTTGACTGGCAATCCATCTATCAAGAATTATAAAAAATATCTTCTCTTAACCCATTACCAGATGGCAAAATTTTAGACTGGTCCAAATTGAAAGAAGTTGCAGGCGACAATTTAAAGGTTATGGAATTTTGGATTTTTGCAACTTTCTGGGTAGAAAACATTGTGGAAAATGAATTAATTGCTTGTAATAAGCAATTTCTTCATTTTCTGCAATATTTTCCAAAGCTTTTTTTCTTAGGGGCGTCTAAAAGTGTCAATGAGTGGGAATGGGTTAGATAAGGAATATCACGGAATGATTACATCTTACCCAATTCTTGCTTAGTGTTCACGCAATTTAATCAAAATTTTTGCCAGGTCATAGGGATGAACCCTTTTGAAAATGGAAAAGTTCAATTGAAAACATTGGAAAAGGGACCTTAATGACAATTTCACTGTTTACACGTTAGAGGCTACAATTATGCTACAATTATGCTACAAAGTTAGATATTCATGAAACTTGGTCAGAATGATTTGATAGGTCATAAGGATGAATCCTTTGAAAAATGAGACCACTCCATGGGAATAGGGAAAAAATAGGCCAATTTTTTTTAACCCATTCACACACAATGACACTCTTCGAAGTTCTTCAAGAAAAAAGCTTTAGAAAACATTGTGGACAATAAAGATATTGCTTGTAACGGGTAATTTCTTCAATGTCCACAATGTTTTCTAACCTAAAAGGAGAAAAATTTCTGAATTAAAAAAACTTTAAATTCTGCATCTTCTTTCAATTTAGACCAGTCTAAAATTTTGTAATGGGTTAAATAAGTTTTGTGTACTGTTTGTGTCTTCACAATTAAGACCTGCTTTAACCCATTCCAAGTCAATGACGCTTTTAGACGCCCACAAGGAAAAAAGTGTTGGAAACATTGTAGAAAATGAAGAAATTGCTTATAACAAGCAATTTCTTCATTTTCTACAATTTTTTCTACCCAGACAGTTGAAAAAATCTAAAATTTAATAAACGTAATATTGTCGTCTGTAAGTCCTCTCAAATTGGACCAGTCTAAGATTTTGTCATTTGGTAATGGGTTAATGTTCCAGTTTCATGTTTCTTTGATCAATAAAGAACTTGGGTGATCAATATAGTACTATATTGGCCCTCTGGTATATGGTACCTTTTCGATTACCATCCTCCAAATGCTAAGGAATGATGTTTCTTTCTAGAACACAAAATTTGAAAAAGCAGGGTTTTTAAGTCCATTACAACTGACTCTCCCATAGTTTCACACATCAAGAGATTTAGTTTTGGATAATGTTGTTATAAATGAAGAGACTGCTTATTCTCCTTTTTCTCACAATGTTTTCATCCTTTGTGATACTTATTTTTGCACTTTATATAATCTTTGGATTGTTGTCTGCAACCTCCTTAACCCTTTCCTGGTTAATCCCTGGTTTTTACATCCCTGTGATTTTATTATTGAGAAAAGATTGTGGAAAAAGAAGAAATTGCTTGTAACAAGCAATTTCTTCTTTTTCTACAATATTTTCTACCCTACTGATTGATTACATTTCAAATAAGTTGGACTTTAAATTGTCGGTTGAAAAAACTCTCTGTTTGGACCAGTCTAAAATTTCAAAAAAACAGGAAAGGGTTAAACTTGAACCAGTCTGGAATTATGATGAATAAAAACAAAGTAAATAAAAAAAAAAAAAAAAAAAATTGTAAGGAGAAAGGTACCTTTTACTCAAATAATCTGAAATTTCAACTCAATTCTAAATGTTTTAGACTTGTCCAGCTCATAAAGTAACAGACGAAAACACAGTGTTTAAATTGAAACAACAACAACAACACATTTTCTGTTAGGGTATAAAACAAATTGAGAAAAGAAGAAATTGCTTGTTACAAACATCTCCTTTTAAAAAAATATAACAGTACTGCTGAATAAACATCACATTTTCAGAATCTTGTGAGAAGAGCACCATAGATGTACGATCTGACGATGTTGTTGTTGGGTCTGAGCCTACATCTGACGGAGCTTACAGATCCTTAAGTGGATCAGAGACACCATTTAGAATTGAACCAGTTGATGACAAAGTTATTTTGACATACACTATTGCATCGGAGATAGAAGTCGAAGTGAATACTGTGACATTGAAGACAAGGAAGGCATCAGATGTTACTGTTGAACAACTCCAAGATGATATTACTGTTTTTACCGAGGTATACTTTGAAATTTAACATTAAGTTACAGTCAATTTAGCTCAATTAACAACTTTAATCCATTCCCACACAATCCCACTTTTTTAACGCCCCTTAACCCATTCCCACTCAAGCCCTCCTTTTTACGCATCTCCAGAAAAAGGCTTTTCAAAACATTGTGGACAATGAAGAAATTGCTTGTTACAAGCAATTTCTTCATTGTCCACAATGTTTTCTATCCAAAAAGATTAAAATCGCATCAACTTGAAATTGTCTTCTGCAGCTTCTCTCAATTTAGACCAGTCTAAAATTTTGTTGTGTGGGAATGGGTTAAGACATTACCAGGCAACAACATTTTAGACTGGGCCAAATTGAAAGAAGCTACAGAAGACAATTTAAAGTTCATATAATTTAACCCTTGTAGTGCTGTATAAATTACCTTACTGAATTGATGTAAAATCAAAGCACTGAGAGTGCTGACAGAACTTGTTCAATAATCATTATTTCTTTTAGAAGTAAATTTCATAAACAACTCTTGCATGAAAAGTGCAAGCAGGAGGTGTAGACTAAGATCAGACTGCACTTATGTGCAGGCTGATCTTGGTCTACACCTCCTGCCAAACCCGGAATATTCCGGGTTCAGCATGACAAGGGTTAAGATATTTTCAACTGTTTTGGTAGAAAACATTGTGTAAAATGAAGAAATTGCTTGTCGCAAGCAATTTCTTCATTTTCCAAAATGTTTTCCCTATTGTTTTTCATGAGGGGCGTCTTAAAGGCGTCACTGTGTGGGAATGGTTTAAGAAAATAGCTTTAGAGAACATTGAAGAAATGAAACTTGTAGTAAGCAATTTCTTCATTGTTCACAATATTTTCTACCCAAAAAGAAAACATACTTTTAGAATTTCATTAACTTTAAAATGTCATCTGGAATGTCTTTCAATTTGGACTAGTCTAAAATTTTATTGTATGGTAATGGGTTAACTAAGTGACCAGCATCAGAACCTTTATTTAAAAAAAATGTGATCTTTATAATCGTTTTTTTAACCCTTGTCATGCTGTATAGATTACCTTAAGGTTTTGCAGTATAATCAAAGGGCTGAATGCACTGATAGAATTTGTCAAATATCAATATTTCTTGTAGAAATCAATTTCATAAACAACTCTGCCAGGAAAGTACAAGCAGAAGGTGTAGGCCAAGATCAGACTGCACTTATGTGCAGGCTGATCTTGGTCTACATTTCCTGCCAAAACCGGAATATTCCGGGTTCAGCATGATAAGGGTTAAGCTTATAGAAGCACAAAATGCTAAATTTGAGCTATTGTGATCACCATCTGTCATGCGTCAGTCAAGCCTTATCTGTTGTCCTTGAATTCTTTAACCCGTTTCCACACAACAAAATTTTAGACTAGTCTAAACTTAAAGAAGTAGCAGACAACATTTTTTTAGTTATGAAATTATAAAAATATTGGTCTTTTGGTTTACAAAACAGTTTGGATGATGAAGAAATCACTTGTAACAAGCAATTCCTTTATTTTCCAGCATGTTTCCCAAGCTTTTTTCTTGAGGAACATAAAATGTGGGCTTGTGTGGAGTGTGTTAAACTGCCTGGGTCCAAGTTGCAACCAGATTGACAGGACTGTTTCTTATGTTGCCCCCTTTAAAAATTGTCAAAAGAATTGAATCCATTGAAAACTCTGTTTGGCATGGCAACAAAAGTGAAAGTTAAAAAAAAGAAATCTTTGAAAATCATCTGCTCCTGACCCAGAAGGTATAGAACCTTGATATTTTTTATGAAGCATCAATACATTGGCCTCTTCCAAAATTACTAGAATCATTATCCTAGGGCCCCAGGGAGTCAGGGTCTATAAAGAAGATATATAGAGGGACTTGGAAGGACAACTCTTCAAAAACTACAATGACAATTTCAACTTAATTTGGCAGGAGTATTGATTTGGTTGCCCCCTTTAAAATTTGCAAAAATAATTTGAATCTATTTAATCCTCTGTTTGAAAAAGCAACATGGTTGCAAATCTAAAAAAATATAGAGCCTTTATATTTTTCATGAAGATCCTTCAAAATTGCTGAAACCATTTATACTCTCAGAGCCCTATATGGGTTGGGCCTACAAAGAAATAGAGATGGTTTATTATTGTCTGCAGCTTCTTTCAATTTAGACCAGTCTAAAATTTTGCTGTGTTGGAATGGGTTAAAACGACATCTGACCTCTCAAACTACAAGGCCAGATTCTACCAACTTTTGCAGAAATGGTTCACAGGTGGTCCTCTCTCAAAAAAGCTCTTTCATTGGTTGACATTCATGCCAAGCATTTCCACTGGTTTGGCAACTTAAATGTCATAACTGAAGTTAACTACAGCTGTTATATGATGCTTAACCCATTCCCACACAATGGAATTTTAGACCAGTCCAAATTGAAAGAAGCTGCAGACCACAATTTCAAGTTAATGGAATTTTGAATTTTTTCGCCTTTTTGGATAGAAAACATTGTGGATAATGAAGAAATTGCTTGATACAAGCAATTTCTTCATTTTCCACAATGTTTTCCGAAGCTTTTTTCTCGAGGGGCGTAAAAAGGAGGGATTGAGTTGGAATGGGTTAAGTCAAAAACTAAGCATTTTACTGTTTTGTGACATGTAACTGCCCATAAACTTTGCAAAATAAGGCCATTTTATACCTAACTGGAATTTCATGTTTGAGCCCAGTTGGTTTAGCCAGATATCTGTCAAGTGATTGACTGATCCCATCTTCCCCTTCTTAACCCTTGTCATGCTGAATAACATTCAGATCAAATCAAAGTGCTGACAGTACTGGATGCATTTACTGTGGGTAAATAATTAGTCCCCTACCGGCGAAAGCCAAAGGGGACTTTAGGTTTGCGCTCCAGATGTCTGTCCGTCCGGTCGTCTGTCAGTCAGGACATATCAGTTTTCCGGACTTTTTCTCTTAACCCTAGGAGATATTGAGCTGATTTTTGGTATGTGAGTCCTTATCAATGAGTTACAGAACAAGTTTGAGTTTGATTCCGGTCAATTGATTTTTGTGGAATATACGGATGCTGGACTTAGAAAATTATCATGAAATTTCGGTTTTCCGGACTTTTTTTCTTAACCCTCAAAGATATTGTGCTGATATTTGGTATATGAGTCCGCGTCAGCAATTTACAGAACAAGTTTGAGTTTGGTTCTGGTCCATTGATTTTTTTAGGAATATATGGATGCTGGATTTAGAAAATTACCAGGAAATTAAGTTTTCCGGACTTTGTTTCTTAACTCTCAAAGATATTGAGCTGATTTTTTGTATGTGAGTCCACATCAATGAGTTACAGAACTAGTTTAAGTTTGGTTTAGGTCCATTGATTTTTGAGGAAGATACGGATGCTGGACTTAAAAAATTACCAGGAAATTTCAGTTTTCTGGATTTTTTTCTAAACCCTTTGTGATATGAAGGTGGTTTTTGTTATGTGAGTCAATATTTATAACCCAAAAGCATTCACAATCCTAGACAGATTTTTGAAAGCTTTTGTTCAAAGTTTACTTGGGCTTTAGGGTCTTAAATCTTAATTCTCTTGGAACAGATGACTTTATGAAGTATAATTTAGCTAACAACAAAAAGAGACGCCTATTTTTTATGTTTGTGTGTATGTGTGTGTGTTTAAGAATTGCTCATAAAATCTGATACAACTGTGATATTTGTGGGGTAGTAATCCCTTTACCACCCAAAAAATATACCGCTCTTGGGGAATATATAAAACCGGTAGGGGACTTGGTATTGCCATGCAATACTTCAGAATGCTTGTTTTTTTGAAAATTTATTGTACAAACAACTCCGGCTTAAAAGGGACAAATAGAAGGTGTAGACTAAGATCAGACTGCACATATGCCTAAATAGAAATATTCCAGGTTCATCATGACGAGGATTAATACTTCAAAGAATGACTAGCTCTATGTGGTATGATCCCTGATTTTAGTTAGAAAATCAATAATTCTCAAAATAACTACAACAACTTTTTTTTTTTAGTTAGAAAATCAGAAATAAATCTTTAAAAGTCTCTTTTCTTTAAAAGCAAAAGGCTTTGAGCTTTGCATGTAGCACTGCTTAATCATTTTATACAAAATACTTGAAAATATGTCTCTTAGATATTGAAAAAGCTCCCAAATAAGTATTAGCTTAATGATGAAAAATCAGCAAATCCATCTTTTACCATAATTTTCCTTTCAACTTCACTTTAAATAATTTCTAAGAAGTTTTTAAACCAACATAAAGCACATTCAGTTAAATATAATTCAGATGTGTTCTAAAGTTGCTGATGATTATTGTGTTTTTTTGTAAATTATTTGTATGTTGTGATCTCTCTTTTGATTATGATTGTTATTTTGTAATGGAGACATTTTTTTTTTCAGACTAAAACAGATGTCTCCAATGGACAGATCCTTGAATATGACCTTCGAGGGTCTTTAGGACATGTTATCAAAATAACAGCAACATTACGACCTGGTCTTGAAGATGGGAGTAAAATAACAATATCAGATGTAGAAATCAACGCTTGTTACAAGCCAATAGGTACAACTGCATATGTTTTGCATACTGAATAGCGCTTTTTTCTGCAGGGACTTTATTTTGGCATAAATGGATGGCATGGATGAAGCAAAATTTAAATCCTCAAAAAAAATAACCCTAAAAGTAGGGTTTTTTGTTATCCAATTAAAGGTACCGTATAAATGTGCCTCGTTACTTTTTAAGATAAAGCACATTTTTAGAGTTATTATGTTATTGCTTGCCAACCGAAATGGCATAACTACAACCTTATTTCAGCTATAATTACGACATTTTGTTTGCCTTAACAATCATTTAACAAAGTTTGACTGATTAACAACAATTTGACATGTCTTTCTTTTCACCCTTATAAGTATATAGCATAGTTGTGTCAGATTATACCTTTACCAGTGATGAAATGGGCCAATGCCTGGCTCGCCCACTTACGTGGTTTGCAACGCCCACTAACTTCAAAGGATCCCACTTTGATTTTTAACAGCGTTATTTTTCAAAATTTATAGCCAGTATGATGTAACGAAAAAAATAAATGGCTGGTTGATGACCTAAACGTTGTAACTACAGCTTGAATAAGCTGTAGTTACGACGTTTAAGTCCCCAAACCAACAATATAGGTTAACAAAATGTTTGCCAATGTCGGAGTTGAAAAGCTCAGGTATGGGCTGAATAGATTATTTGATAAGATGGTTTATTCCTTGATTGGCAGCCGCAATAGGTCAATTCTAGGCTAGACTTACTGTATGTATAGACAAAATTTAACACCATGAAACTATAATTTGCAAATTAATGTTTCTTTCTTTATTTTAAATAGCTTAGAAATTAAATTCCTCTGGCAGAAAAATGTTAGCCTGGTTTTGGAAAACCCGCTGAATTTTGGCCCTGTAGAAATGAAGTGCTATACGGTGTTTCTTTTAGTATCCTAAGCTAAAGTATGTGTAGAGATAGAGTGAATAGTTCGAGCAAAAGAGATTTTTATTACATGAGGCAAATTGACTTATCCAAAAATTCATAGATCCACTCAAGTCATGAGCTGAATAAAATCACCTTCAGAATTGCATTTAACCCATTCCCACACACCAAAATTTTAGACTGGTCAAATTCAAAGAAGTTGCAGACGACATTTCTAAGTTGGTGAAATCTTTAAATTCCTTGTCTTTTGGGGCAGAAAACATTGTGGATAATTAAGAAATTGCTTGTAACAATCAGTTTCTTCATTTTCCACAATATTTTCCAAAGCTTTCATATTGAGAGGCGTTTAAAAGCGTCGTTGTGTGGGAATGGGTTAAATCAAAGGGCTGACAGTACTGGATGCAAGTATTCAGGGTTGATGATTCTGTTCAAAAGTTGTCTTATAAACAAATCTGGCTTAAGGGAAAAGTTGGAGGTGTAATCTAAGATTAGACTGTATATATGTGCAGGTTGATCTTTATTTATACCTCCAGCCAAAACATGAATATTCTGGGTGCAGTTTGACAAGATTAAGACAGGAGTAAACTTTGAACTCCAGCATCAGTCAACATTTTTTTGTTGGTTTAGCAACTGATATGTCATAACTACAGTTCATTCAAGCTGCATTCAGAATGTCCAGGTTGCAAACTAACCATTTACTTTTTTAGCTAGAAAAGTTTCAGCTTTGATAGTTTAAGTTTACTGACAAAATTTTGAGGTCTTCTCAGAGTTCAATGAGTGCAAACTGCCACTGGAGGCTTAACCACTTAACCCTGCATGCTGTTCCCAGAATATTCCGGTTTAAGTAGGAGGTGCAGTCTGATCTTAGTCTACACCTCCTATATGTCCTTTTGAAACCAGAGTTGTTCACAAAATCAAATCTCAAAAGAAGTATTGAAAACTGAACAACAAATACTACTAATGCTTTCAGCCTTTTGATTTTTATGCAATTCTGAAAAGGATTTTATTCAGCATGACAAGGGTTAATCAATTGAATGCATACGCCATAAAAAGTAGTTCTTACATATTTTAGGAATATTGAAAAATTTGCCTGCAAGTTCATATCCGAGGTATTTTTGAACTCTCTTGAGCATATTGTGCTCAAATGAGTCTGATCAGAGTCTTCACAATGCGCACAGCTTTGTATAGTCACATGAATCAACTGTATTCAAATTATAGAGAACTCCTTCAAAAGCATGCTTTACAGCCCATTCCCACTCAATCCCGCTAGCTTTGGAAAACATTGTGGACAATGAGGAAATTGCTTGTGACAAGCAATTTTTCAGTGTCCTCAATGTTTTCTGCCCTACAAAAGACAAAAAAGGTAAAGAAGATTATTTAACAAAACCATGCTTTGCTAGCTTACAGTACTTTCAGTACTTTGATTGTTACATGTTACTGACCATTAAAAAGATTCAAAATAATGCTGTCTAATATCTAAATTAAGCTTCATGTCCGAGTCAATGGGTGTGGCCAGAGAACAGTCAATTGGGGAGACAGAGGGGAGAGAGGATGGAGAATAGGAAAGATGCATTAACCTGAAGGATAACACAAGCCCTTGTAGTTTAGTCCATTACTAAAATCAATGAAATTTCAAACCACGGAAGAAGTTGATGAAATTTTGAAAAACCCTGTCTTCCTGTGTAATAAAACATAAAAGGATATGAATGAATTACTTACTATAAGCAATTTCTTCATATTCCTCAATGTTTTCTCATTTATTCAAATTCATTATTCACACTCATTATCAAAAAAAGATGTGAAAATTTTGTTTTTGTTTCTTTCCATCTATTTACTCCACTGGCTTAAGGCCAGCGAGCTATTATGTGTTGTCTGTCATGTGTTGGTCAACCCTACTGTTAGGGCTTAAACTCTTTTTAAAAAATCATCTACTCAGAAACTACCAGAAAATCCAGAAATCTTCCTTTAGTCAAGGTCTTCCTAATTCCATAAAGTTATTTGGATTTGTCAAAAAAACACGACTTTTATCGGTGGGGCTTCTTTTCTACATTTAGCATAAATATGTATATGTTAACCCATTCCCACTCAGTGATGCCTTTTGACGCCTCTCAAGAAAAGTCATTGTGAAAACATTGTGTAAATTGAAGAAATTGCTTGAACCAAGCAATTTCAACATTTTTCACAATGTTTTCTACCCAGACAGTTGAAACAATCTAAAATTTCATTTACTTTAAATTGTCGTCTGCAACTCCTTTCAATTTGGACCAGTCTAAAATTCTGTCGTCTGGTAATGGGTTAACTAGCAAAGTGTCAGCTTTGATAGCTTAAGTTAACAGACTAAATTTTGAGTTCTTCTCAGAGTTCAATGAGTGAAAACTGCCACTAGAAGCTTAACCGAATCCCAAACAGCAGAATTTTAGACTTGTTCAATTTGAAAGGAGTTTCAGATGACAATTTAAAGTTTATTTTTTAACTTTCTGTGTAGGAAATATTGTGTATATTGAAGAAAGTGCTTGTTGCAAAATGTTTTCCCAATTGTTTTCTTGAGAGGCGTCCAAAAGTGTCGTTGTGTGGGATTGGGTTAACCAATAAATCCATTGAAAGCCTACGCCATAAAAAGTAGCACTAATATGTATTTCAGGAATATCACAAATTCTATTCAAAATGTAGAGAACTTTTCAAAAGCTTATTATTTAACCTATTACCAGAAAGAATTTTGACTGGTCCAAATTGAAAGAAGTTGCAGAAGACAATTTAAAGTTTATGGAATTTTGAATTATTTCATCTTTTTGGATAGAAAACATTGTGGATAATGAAGAAATTGCTTGTGATAAGCAATTTCTTAATTTTCCATCATGTTTTCCAAAGCTTTTATTTCCTTGGGGCATCTCTTAGTGGGAACGGGTTAACCCATTCTAACTCAGTTCCACTTAATAAGCATTCAAAGAAAAAGGCTTTGGAAAACGTTGTAGACATTGAAGCAATTTCTTCTATGTCAACAATGTTTTCTACCCTGTAAGGCAAAGCATTTCTAAATTTCACCAACTAGAAATTGTTGTCTGCAAATTCTTTCAATTTGAACCATTCTAAGATTTTGCCATAATTTTTTTTAATGAGAATTCTGAAAGAATTTTTTTTCTCGTTGAGGAATGAACCTAAACAGTAAATCACACTTATGTATGAATCCACTTTGCATATTCATACAGTGTGATTAACCCCATGTCAAGCTGATTAAAGTCATCTAAAGAATTTCATCAAAATAAGGTTCTGATAACACTGAAAGCACTATTGTGTATTTAGAATTATTATCTTATAACTAACTCTGGCCCAAACTGGACAAACAGATGGTTTAGACAAGGATCAGAATCTACATATGCCCCAGTCTGATCTATGTCTATACCTCTTGCTAAGACAGGAAATATTCCGCGTTAAGCAAGGGTTAAGTTTAAAGGTTCATACCTCAAAGAAAACAAAGATGAATCTCTTCATTTTTAATCCATTCCCACAAAATCCCCCTTTTACGCCCTCATCACATAGGCTTAGGAAAACATTGTGGAAAATAAAGAAATTGCTTGTAATATTGCTTCATTATCCACAATGTTTTTTACCCTCAATATTTAAAAAAAAATAATAAGATTACATTAACTTGAAATTGTTGTCTGCCACTTCATTGACTTTGGATTAGGCTAAAATTTTGTTGTGTTGGAATGGGTTAAGGAAATTGTATTTCTGTTTTATAGAAACATGTATGGAATACTTGGATAACTCACACCTATCTTTATCATCGGATGACGCCCTTCCTAATTCGAGCCCTTACGATGCCCTTGTTGGAGGGCCTGGCTGGTATCCATCTCCTGATAATACCATGTCTCTACTTGTTGACACTTTGGTATCTGACGGGAATCCAGCTGAGTTCTACACTATGGAAGTGGATGTTGTTGATATGACAGAGGTCTCCTTCATTCTAAAGTCATTTGATAATGTTGTCGTTGATGAGAAAGTCGTAAGTCTGATTTGTTGTACATTTGTTAATGCAAAATTAAACTTATTACACACTTCATTCTGAATTTTGATGACATTGTTGATGAGAAAGTATGAGATTAATTTATTGTATTTCCTCACTCTGTGGGAGACTTATTGATTTTGTCTGTCCATTTATCCACTTTTTTGTTAGGACAATTTCTTGGCAACCTATTTTGATGTCACTTGTTCAGTATCACCTCTAGTTGTGCATAACACTTGTCTTTTTCAAAAAGGCAGCTGTTTTCAACTAAGCCCCTTTTTAAATACTTGATACAATATTTTCCTTTCCAGATGAATTCTCAATTAATATTGGACTAATTTTGATGATATTTCACATACTTGTTCAGTATCACATCTATTTGTGCATGACTCTTTTCTATTTTCAAAATGGCCATTGTTTTCAAAATGACATCTTTTTTACTGCATTTCTCTACATTTTCTTATCCAGAGGAGTCTTGGTAACAATTGGGGTGATTTTCATGAGCATTAAGTGCTCGTGGTGAGGTATTTTGATCAGCCTCTGGCCCTCATGCGTTGTCCGCTGTGCTTCAAACATCTTAAAATGTTATCTCCTCCCAAACCACTGGGCAGATTTGTCAGGAATGTTCCTTGGATGGTGCCATTTAGAAATTGCTAAAAGAATTGAAATCTGTTTAAAACTCTGGTTGCCATGGTAACAAAACTGAAATTTTAATAAAAACTTTAAAAACTATGTCCTCCTGACCTAGAAGGCGTATAGCCTTGATATTTAGCATGAAGATCTGTACAATGACCTCATTCAGAATTGCAAAATTATTGCCCTCAGGCCCCAAGGAGCGGAGCCCCAGGGGGGATTGGGCTAATATAGAAATAAAGAAGGATTTTTAAAGCAACATCTCCTTCCAAACCGCTTGGCGGATTTCAACCAAATTTGGCAGGAATGTTCCTTAGGAGATAGCCTCTTAGAATTGCTAAAAGAATTGAAATCTGTTAAAAACTCTGGTTGCCTTGGTAACAAAACTGAAATTTTAATAAAAACTTTAAAAGATATCTCCTCATGACTAAGAAGGCGTAGATCCTTGATATTTGGCCTGAAGCATCAGTATAATGACATCCTTCAGAATTGCAAAATCAGCACCCTCAGGCCCCGAGGGGCGGAGCCCCAGGGGGGATTGGGCTTATATAGAAATAAAGAAGGATTTTTAAAACAACATCTTCTTCCAAACTGCTTGGCGGATTTCAACCAAATTTGGCAGGAATGTTCCTTGGGAGATAGCCTTTAAGAATTGCTCAAAGAATTGAAATCTGTTAAAAACTCTGGTTGCCTTGGTAACAAAACTGAAATTTAAATAAAAACTTTAAAAAATATCTCCTCATGACCAAGAAGGCGTAGATCCTTGATATTTGGCCTGAAGCATCAGTATAATGACATCATTGAGAATTGCAAAATCAGCACCCTCAGGCCCCAAGGGGCAGAGCCCCAGGGGGGATTGGGCTTATATAGAAATAAAGAAGGATTTTTCAAACAACATCTTCTTCCAAACCACTGGGTGGATTTCAACCCAATTTTGCAGAAATGTTCCTTGGGTGGTGCCCTATGAACATTGCTAAAAGAATTGAAATCTGTTAAAAACTCTAGTTGCCTTGGTAACAAAACTGAAATTTATATAGAATTTTTAAAATTATCTCCACCTAACCCAGATTGCCTAGAGTCTTGATTTTTTTAGAGGCATCAGTACATTGACCTCTTTCAGAATTGCTAAAATCATCAACCCAAAACCTCAGGGGGGTAGAAATAAAGAAAGATTTTTAAAATGACATCTCCTCCGGAACAACTGGGCGGATTTCAACCAAAGAATTTAATCAATTGAAAACTGGTTGCTATGACAACAAGAGTAAAATTGGAAAAAAACATCTCCCTCTGACTCAGAAGTTGAAAAATCTTGAATTATGCATGAAGCATCAGTACATTGACCTCTTTCAAAATTGATAACATTTTAGAGCCACAGGGTGATTAGGCTTAAATAGAAATAAAGAAGGCAAGCCTTTTAAAACTATTTGGCCAATTTAAACCAAATTGAGTAGAAATACGTTTGTTTGCCCCCTTTTACTAATTACTGAAATATTTGAAATCTGTGGAAAGCATTGGTTGGCATGGTAACATAAATTGATTTTAGTTGAATGTTAAAGGAGGTCTTCTCCCGACCCAGTTTGTATTAGGTCTTGAAGAAAAAAAGAGTCTTATGTCAGGTGAGCGCCAGGGCCACTGGCCTTCTTGTTTCAAAATGGCTGCTATATTACTCTGTAAAGGACTTTTCTGGATGGAAAAATGCTTGGTGATAAATGGATTGATTATCATGAAACTGCACACACTTGTTCAGCATCACCTCAGGTTGCATGTGACACTTTTTTTTTCAAAGTGGCCATTGGTTTCAAAATGACTACCTTTTTACTCCATCAATCTTTTATAGATAAATACTCAGTAACCATGCAATCGATTTTGATGAAACTTCACACACTTGTTCAGAGTCATCTTTGTTGTGCATGACACTTTTTTTAGCTCCACTCGCAGAAACCCAGTGAGCTTTTGTCATGATGATGTATTAGTTGCGTTTTTGTGCCTACGTGAATCCATCTGTCCTTAAACTTTTACTATAAAATCTTTTCCTCAGAATGTACTGAACTGTATTCATCAAAATTTCACAGACATGATCCTTGGGTGGCCCTTTATCAGGTTCCTTCAAAGAATTTTGATCGGATGAAAAACATGGCTTAAATAGGCAGGGCTAATTTCCACATATATATAGTGTAACCTTTAAAAATCTTTTTCTCAGAAAACAGTGGATTATTTTCAACCAAATTTTACAGGAATAATCCTTGGTTGAACCTTTATCAGATTCCTTTAAAGAATTAAGATCAGATTAGAAACACGGCTTTAATGGGTGGGGCTAATTTCCATATATGGCGAAAGCTTTAAAAATCTTTTTCTCTGAAACCAGTTGGTGGATTTCAACCAGATTTACCGAAATGATCCTTGAATGAACCTTTATTAGATTACTGCTAGGAATTTTGATTAGATGTAAAAAATTGCTTAAATGGGAGGGGCTAATTTCCATATACGGTGAAAGCTTTGGTTTTTGTTTTATTAGAAACCAGTAGATGGATTTCGACCAAATTTCACTGGAATGATCCTCTGGTTGCTCTCTTTTAGACTGAAATAATTATTTTGGTTCGTTCAAAATATGGCTTTTATGGTTGTGGCCTATGGCCAAATATGGTATACAGTAAATATTTTTAAGAAAATAGTAAATACCCTTTTCATCTGACTTTTGTAAATGAATAGACTTTTGTATTACAATGAAAAGGTTGAAACATTAAAAGATTTCATTGACAAGATTTATTTGCCACACGGTGAAAATGATTTCTGAAAACACAATTTGCTAATCAGTACAATCAGGTCTGTGGAGCTATACAGGCGCTCAAGCTGGCTACCAAGTTTAAAATGGCCATCATTTTACGCAATAATTTAACATTTTTGTATGGACCAATGCTGAGAATCAGTTGGGCAGATTTTGATGAAATTTCACACACTTGTTTTGTATCATCTCTAGTTATCTTCAAATTTTTCTTTTTTCAAATGGAAACTGTTATCAAAAGGTCTGCTGTCTACTCTATAAATCGACATTTTATTGTTCTGAAAAATACTCAGTAACTTTTAATGAATCTTAACAAACTTGTTTAGCATCATCTGTTGTTGTCAACGTCACTTTTGGTTTTCGAAATGGTCGACAGTTTCAATATGCTGCTGTCATAGCGCAGTCGGTAGCACGTCAGACTCCTAATTTTCAATAATGGGATGTCATGGGTTTGATTCCCGGGCGCTGCACATGTTCTTTTCGACATCTGTCTCTCACCAACAGGTGGCTAATCATTAAACTAAGTGGGATAGCAGCTGGAGGCTAGTAATAGATGTAGTGGTAGAACTGGTGTAAGAAATACCAGGAATCCATTGTTAGGTGCTAGAACCCCGCGATATGATCGAAATGCTATTAAATGTGGCGTTAAACCCTTTCAATCAATTGATCAATCAATCAACAGCTTCAAAATCATACTGACATTTTATCCCACCTATCTAAATAGTGGTGAGAAATATTTCTTGTTAAAAATTAGTTGAACATTTGCTTTTGCAAACGTAAGCAATGTCCAATCTTTGTTCTTAAACCATTTAATGATGATGTTGTTGATTGTTTATTTGTAAGTGCAAAAATAATCAATGTAAAACCTTCATTTTGAAGTTAATTGATGATGATTTTGATGAGAAAATTGAATTTTTTTTAGCATTTGTTGGAGTAAAAGTAGGCAATGTTTGACCTTCATGCTGAAGTTATCATTTGACAAACAAACAAAAAATATTTTATGTAAATGTCTGAGATCAAAGTTCACTTCAAGTCTAAATGAATGATTTGATTGGTCAATTGATTTTCAGAATGATAAAGGCAATCCATCATATGGAGTTTCAAACTAGTATAAGAAATGATATTGTTTCCTTTGAGGTATGCAAAAAGCAAAAAAAGAAAAAAAATCTTTTGCTTTTTTGTAGGTAAATGGAGATTTCTTGGTTGATCATACATCTATAATTTCACAAAAAACAGTGAAATTATCAAAATGATATGCCAAATGATGAACTTTTAGACTTTGTGTAAGATAGATTTATCGTTCATTTCATGAACAACCAAAGCACATTTTCACTTCGGCTCTGCTGCCGCTGATGAAAATGTAGCTTTAGTTGTTCACTGAATGAAATATAAATCAGTTTAAGGTAAAAACTAGCACCCTTAGTTTATTAAGTAGTTTCATTTAGAAGTGTGAAAAGAATAGCATTTTCATGCCTTAATGAAAACGGGAATTATCCTCTACATTGCTTGTAATAAGTCTAATATCATATCATCTTTAAGCCATAGTGTCGCAAAAATGTAAAATCAGCAAAAGTTTTTTTACAGTTCTCTTGCGAAATTGAAAAAAGGATATTATTGTGATCAATAGGTTTATTTACAAAGTGAAAAAATAATCAGCCAATTTTAAGTTTGATTGATAAAATTATTATTTATCATTTTTTCAGTATCCGGTTGACATGTCACCTGAGACTATAGTGATCAATTTCAATGGGCAATTTGGAAAATTCATCGACATGATTTTCATTCCACTAGAAAATGGCATTCCAGGCATACACAATCTGAAAATTGAAGCTTGTGCAGAGCCAGTTCAAACAACACAAGTGTTATCAAGCTCAACAACAGTAATACAACCAACTACATCCATTCCAGGTTTAATTTCCCAACCATCATCACTAGAAAGCCCTTTCAGTTCTACCTTAATACCATCACCTGCTCCAGGAACTGGCCCGAGCTCTAAAGTTCCATCATTTGGAACACAGACAAGTACCACTTCCCCGGCGCAGCCTCCACTCATTTCGACTGGTGTATCAATTCCACTAACCTCAGCCTCACAACCTGTCCCAGGTCCAGGACCTGGTCCGAGCTCCCTGTCTCCATCACTGGAATCAGAAGCAAGTACTTCATCCTTAGCACAGCCACCACTTTTTTCTACTGGTGTATCAAGCCCATTACCTTCAATTTCACAGCCTACACAGAGTCCAGGTCCTGGTCAAAGCTCCTATACTCCTTCACTGGTAACAAAGACTAGCACAGCAGTGCAGCCAACGGGTGTTTCTTCAGGTGTATCAAGTCAGATTTTCTCTGGACAAACATCTTCTCAACAATCACCTTCATCACAACAAACACAAGGTAGTTCAGCTGCTATTCCTCCAACAGGCTCCTCACAACAAACACCAGGTAGCTCAGGGTCAGCTGTCCTGCCTCCCATAGGATCTTCAGAGCGGCCTCCATTATTTTCAACTCCTGGCACTTCAAGTTTTCCTTCACAGGCAACCTCAGGCCAAGCATCTTCACAACAAACACCAAGTAGCTCAGGTTCAGCTATCCTTACTCCTACAGGATCTTCACAACAGCCTCCCTTATCATCTTCTCCTAGTTCTTCAGGTGTTCCTTCACAGGTATCCTCGGGACAAGCATCTTCACAACAAACACCAGGTAGTTCAGGATCAGCTGTCCTGCCTCCTACAGGATCGTCACAACAGCCTCCCTTATTATCTTCTCCTAGTTCTTCAGGTGTTCCTTCACAGGTATCCTCAGGACAAGTATCTTCACAACAAACACCAGGTAGTTCAGGATCAGCTGTCCTGCCTCCCACAGGATCGTCACAACAGCCACCATTATTTTCTACTGGAGGTACAGGATCTTCACCACAGGCATCCTCAAAACAAACACCTGGTAGCTCAGAGTCAGCGGTTCTTCCTCCAACAGCATCATCACAACAGCCGCCACAGTTTTCTACTAGAGGAACATCAGGATCACCATCACTGGCATCCACAGGACAAGTTTCTTCACAACTAACACAAGAAAGCTCAGTGTCGGCAGTCCTTCCCCCAACAGCATCATCACAACAGCCACCACAGTCTTCCACTGGACGAACATCAGGACCACCTTCACAGGCATCCTCTGGACAAGTATCCTCAGAACAAACATCAGGTAGCTCAGGGTCAGCTGTCCTGCCTCCTACGAGATCTTCGGAGCAGCCTCCATTATTTTCTACTCCTGGTTCTTCAGGTGTTCCTTCAAAGGCATCCTCAGGACAGACATCTTCACAACAAACACCAGGTAGTTCTGGGTCGGCAATCCTTCCGCCTACAGGATCATCACAACAACCACCACCATTTTCTACTGGAGGAACATCAGGATCTACACCACAGGCAACCTCAGGACAGGCATCCTCAAAACAAACACCTGGTAGCTCAGAGTCAGAAGTTCCCCCTCCAATAGCTTCATCACAACAGCCACCACAGTTTTCTACTGGAGGAACATCAGGATCACCATCACTTGCATCCACAGGACAAGTATTCTCACAACAAACACCAGGTAGCTCCGGGTCGGCTGTCCTGCCTCCTACAGGATCAACACAACAGCCCCCACAGTTTTCTACTGGAGGAACATCAGGCTCATTTTCACAGGCATCCTCAGGACAATTATCCTCACAACAAACACCAGGTAGTTCTGCTGTCCTTCCTCCAACAGCCTCCTCAAAACAGCCCCCATTATTTTCTACTCCTGGTACTTCGGGTATTCCTTCACAGGCATCCTCAGGACAAGTATCCTCACAGCAAACACCAGGTAGCTCAGGGTCAGCAGTCCTTCCTCCAACGGCTTCCTCACAACAGGCTCCACTTCTTTCTACCCCCGTTACATCAGCTGTTCCTTCACAAATAACATCTGGTCAGCAATCTTCTCTACTAACATCTTTACAGACAACACAACAAACGCCAGGAAGCTCAGGATCAGCTGTCCTTCCTCCAACAGGATCCTCACAACAGCCTCCATTATTTTCATCGCCTGGAGTTACCACCATCACATCAAAATTACTTCCAATTGTCTCTCCACGTAAGATGATTTAATTTACCATGAAAATAAAATAAAAAGACATTAGTTATGTTGCCGTTGCAACTATTTAGGGTCAAATCATTTGTCCTTTTTACAGATATGCCAATTCGGCGGATTTTTACCCCCACCTGCGAAGTAGATGGGTGTATGTTGGTTTTACCATGTCTGTCTGTCTGTGCATCCAAACTTCTGTAGACTTTTTGTTCAAAAACAAATTGACTGACAACTTTACACATCATACAATTGTTAACTATCATCCAATGAAGTGACCTATTTTTTTGGGTAATAAAAGTCAAAGGTCAAAATTAAACTTTAGTTTAAAACCGTTTCTGCGCTCAGATAAGCCATTTGACCTTGGTGCTTCAAACTTTATACACATGTTGGTCATGAACTAGTGATTTGCTCTATTTCTTTTGGGTCATGTGGGTCAAATGTCAAGGTCTCAAATGAACTTTTTAAGCAATGTAGGTCAAAGATCAACCATGCTACTTCATTGACAAAGCCCTGGTTTGGGGTATTAGTCGGTTTTGTGACAAATTAAGTTAGTTTTATGTCACTGGAGCACAGAGTCAACCTGCTTGTCTGTCAATTAAAATGATCATGGCCTCTCATAATTCTCTATAGAATTAAAATGCTGAAAGAGCTCTGATTGCCATTGCATCTGCATGAACAAAAATGAAAAAATATCCGTAACCTTAAGGTCTTCAGATTGTTTTATAGCATCTATACCACATATTTATCCGAAATTCTTCCGTTAAAACACTATTCTTAAAATTATCCCTATACTATGAGATCCAGAATTTTAGGTAGAGTAAGTTAGGAAACCATTGAAAATATCTTCCTACAAAACCTATTGGATTTGAACATATAAAATTTGCATGTAACATTACATACGATATAACGAAATTATTTTGGAGCCTGCAGTTCTTGGATCTTAGATTTTACATAGAAATGAAAAGATTTTCTTTAAAATGTTCCTTTCCAAAACCATAAGGCCCACATTTTAGTAGCATTTCTCATTGACAAAAAAACCCAAACTATCCTTCTACAATATAGGATATTATGAAGTCTTATGTTATAAGATCCGATACTTTAACCAATTACAAGACAGCAAATTGACTAATTTGTTGTTGCTAATTATTTTTTTACATTTACTTTCTGTCCACATGTCATGAACAGTCATCTTCATTGCAAATTCAGCCTATTCCTCTTCTTTCAAATGTCTGAAAGTATTTACGTTTTAAATTTGAAAACTTAGAGCCAAATCTTTTCGCTCCTAGTCTGTTCAAAAGCCACTTTAACATTTACCATACAATAAAAAAATTTTACACCCAGATAGATCAATTTCTCTTGTTATCACAACGTTTTCTAGCCTATACCAAACTTATATTGCAATTTAAAGTGTTCCTTGAAACACTGACTACGACTTTTGACTACGACTTTTATAATTTGGACTTTTCTTGAATTTGGATAAGTAATAATTGGTTATCCGAGTACAGTATTACAAAATTCTAAAAATTGATGCTCATTTGATGATAGCAAAGATAAATGATACCAGAAATTTTAATACATGTCATGCTAAGTAAACTCCTCTTCATAATTATGTTAAAATCAAAGGAATAAAAGCACAGGATACACTCATAGAAAATTAATGGTATCAGCAATGTTGCCTTTAAAGGGATAGGCATGAGGTCAAGACAAAGATAAGGCTGCTCATATGTGCAGCCTGTTCTTTGTCTGGACTGCCTGTCAAAACAGGAATATTCTGGGTTCAGCATGACAAAATATTCTGATTGGTATGAGCACTGCTGAGTATTAATCTGAATGTAATACAAAGTAATATTTATTTTTGCTTAGATATTTGTGCAGACAAGAATGTTACTATTGAAACTGATGTCCTTGAAGTGAGTATCAAGAACAGGATAGGAGCTCAAGGGAATGTCAATCCCATTTCACCAACACAGGCCCTGTATGGTTCGGGAGGTTCTTACCCATTTTTACCTGGTGTCACTAGAGCTGCGTTCGTAATATCTATTGATGCAGTTGGAATAGCTTCAATAACTGAAGTTCAAGCTCATCTTGTAAATGTTGAGAAGATCATAGTTCAAGTTGCTGAACATGTGGAAGATTTGACACCTCTTGCTGAAGAGGTAAGTACAATACTAGATGCTTGATTGCTTACTTTCAAAATTCCTTATATGTAAAACTATTGAGGCAGTTGGTACAACATTAGAACTGAAGTTCAAGCTTGTCTTGTAAATGTTGGAAAGGTTATTGTTAACGTTGCTGAACATGTCTAAGACTTCTCATCTCTTGCTGAGGAGATAAGGTATATTATTATTCTCATTTCTAAACAAGTTGTATTAAAAAATAAACAAAAAATAAAGCCTGATAAAAATGAACACTAAAGGACAAATTTACAAATTTCCACTAAAGCGACATGGTGACCAAAATATGGACAGATGGGTCCCTTAAAATATTGGTAAAACAAAAGGAAAGGAAACAAGGTCAAAGGAAGTGAATGATATATACTCCAATCATGCAAATCCTTTAGACTACAATATGTCTTGTATATAAAATAAAAAGCCAAAGAGATAAAAGAAGCAGTTGAAATTTAGGATCATAAATTCTATTGTTCCTCTATTCTAGAATCATAATCAGATGCTTTTAACCTGTAGAAAATTTACAAATGCTTAAGAGAATATTTGTTTTCAGAACTGAAAAGGTATGTTATCAAGGAAAATGACAATAACATTCATCAAAGATTTTGTCGCGGCCGCTTGCGGTGAGCGAGACATAGTTGTCACTATGACAAGAAGCTTTATGTGCGTTACTGCGTTAGTTAGTCCGTCTGTCCAAATTTGTCCGGACAATTACTCCTACATTTATAGATGGATTTCAAAATAAATTGGTACAATTGTTCTCTATCATAAGAAGATGTGCCATTTGAATTTTTTTTTTGATAGTTCTTATGTCAAGGTCACAGCTCAAGTTCAAACATTAAAAATTTTGCTTGTCCGGAGCATTTCTTCTACAATTATGGATGGATTTCAAAATAAATTGGCACAATTATTCTCAATCATGAGTAGATGTGCCATTTGAAAGATATTTTTGGATAGTTCTACTGTCAAGGTCACAGCTCCAGTTCAAACACTAAAATTGTGTTTGCCCAGAGCATTTCTCCTACAATTACGGATGGATTTCAAAATTGGCACAATTATTCTCCAGCATGAGTAGATGTGCCTTTTGAAAGAGATTTTGGATAGCTTCAAGTTCAAAGTTCAAGGTCAAACACTAAAATTGATGGACAAGTTCAAGTTGATGGTAAAAACTTTGCGGACTCGACATCTGTTGTCCTCGGACAACCTTTTAGTTTTCCTAGAAGCCATTCATTCAATGGTCACAAAAATCAAGTGAGTGATAAAGTATAAAGTATAAATCCAGATTTCAAGTCCTACTCCCTTTGTGCCATGGCCATAGCGCAGTTGGTAGCGAGTCTGACTCTGAAAAATGAGGTTCACGTCCCCACAAATATCCTTTCGATATACGTCTGCTACCGATTGTTCAATAATGAGTGCTTAATTGGGATGTGCAACTGGAGACTCGGAAAGGATGTTGTGGTAACGCTGGTGCGAGAAAAATAAGAAACCAATAACAAAAACCTTACAGAAAAGGACAATGCCTCTTCTAATTGAATCTGACTGTGTTTACTCATTACTAGAAGACAAAATGTCAGACTTGCCCAAATTCAAAGATGTTGCATACAACAGTTTTAGGTTGATGGAATTTAAAAGTAATTCTTGTCTTAGGGGTAGAAAACATTGTGGCTAAAAAAGAAATTGCTTGTATCAAGCGATTTCTTTATTTATTACAATGTTTTTCAAATTTTTTTTTCTTGAGGGGCACCAAAATGTGGGATGGTATGGGGAGGGTTCAATCTTTTGTTTTTCGGTAGTTTAAAATCAAAGCACAAGTACAAAAACTTTGCAATTTAAAGAAAAAAGTATTGCAAAGTAATAAATTGCAATAAATTTTACTATTGTAGTTAATGACACATGTGTTAATTTTTTAGTTTTAAAAGAAATAAGTGTGTAATTGGCAATCTTTATAATCATTAACCCATCACCACAGAAATTATGCATTTACTATTTTGGGTAGAGGAGAAATTGCTTGAAAACTAGTAAGTTCTCCTTTTCTGACAATATTTTCTGACAATTTTTTCTTGTCCTCGAGTTGAAAAAAAAGAGTTCCAGTCTTAAAGTTTTGTTTTGGAAATCAGTTCACATAATGATAGCCAACATGGACACGCATCTACTGATACCAAAGTCATAGTCATAAAAATATGTCATCTATGAAGATCACACTTCTTGAAATTTTGCCATTAAGGGGTATTTTGCTTTCCAAACACATCTTCTTGACTTGGTATTTGTGTGAAAAATGTCTGAATGCCTCGTAAACTTTACTGTGTCTTGAAATGATTTCGAGATAGACTCACATGTCTCCACTTGCATCTATGCCTAACTCAAGCAATTTTTACCCGCAGCAGAGCCATTACCTATTTTAGTGACAAACGTTTTTTTGGGGAGCATTATCTATGACCGAATGCTCTTGTTTACTTATCTAAGACAAAACATTTGAAAATTGGATAAAATACAGATATGCTGGTATTGAAAGGAAATGTATACTGAAAAAAGTAATAACAAACATTAACCCATTCCCACACAATGAAGCTTTTTATGGTCAGAACCATGTAGCAAAAAGTGAAAATGATTGGTTGCCAACTTAAATGTCGCCATTAAAGATTTAATAAGCTTCCCCAAGAAAACAATCAGGAAATCGAAGTGTGAATTGAAGAAGTTGCTTGTTGCAGAAAATTTTTCATTTACTGAATATTTTGTACCCATAAGGTTGAAAAAATCTAAAAGTTCATAAACTTTAAATTGTTGTCTGCAACTCTTTTCAAGTTGGACCAGCCAAAAAATATGCCATCTGGTAATGGGTTAATTTGAAATCTGTTGGCTATAACAACATAACATTTATGAGACAGTTTCTTTAGCAACTACTGTTGAAGTCTTATACAAACAGTAGATTTAATATAATGCTGATTTGCAATTATTTAAAATAAATTTGCAGACTGTAGACTATATTGGAGATGATGAAACAGTCACTGTTCCAATCATAGGAGATGGCAATGTTGTTAAGATTGTTGTGATCCAAAGAGAAGGGGAAGTAGAACCACCCGTTATCTCAGATGTTCTTATCAAAGCTTGCTATGAGGCTGAAGGTAAAAAAAAAAGATAAATTAAACTTTAGATAGATGAGACATATTAAAAGACACTGTTGTCCTGTATAATTGACCGATAGATTGGCCCCACTATCTTACTTCATTGGCCCCGCCCATTGACTACGACGGGAAGTGCAAGTTCGATTTCTAACGGTATTATTTTGCAACATTTATGGCCAGGAGCATGCTTCAAAAAGTAGAATGGTTGGTTGGCGACCCAAACATCGCAAATACGGCTTAACTAACAATAAAATCAATAATACACATAAATGGCTGCCAATATAGGAGTTAAACTTCACTCCCGGTCTAAATGAATGATTTAATTGGTTGATCGATTCCTTGATTAATAGGCACAATTGGTCAGTTACAGTGCCTTAATGGCTTTCTATGGTTTTAGAATATATTTTCAAATGTTGATATAAATGGAAACTGCAGTGAAACAAATCAGTGGAACGATTGATGAGACACATTTAATTCATTACTAAATGACAAAATTTAGACTGGTCCACATCCAAAGAAGTTGTAGAAAGCAAGTGAAAGAAACGTAGAAATAATTGCCATATATTGTAGAAATCATTTCAGATCCTACTTCCATTTCTCCTGTTTTTAGAGCAATATTTCTTCTTTGTGTCAAAACGTTGGATTGTGAGGAAATGTGATTTAAAATATAATATGATCTAAATAAACAAAAATAGAAGTTAAGATTAACTCTGTAAAGTAACTAATAAAGCATTGGTTTTAGCTAAGGTTTTTCAATTGACCAAGCGTAGCTGTCAATCAAAGAATCAACCACCAGTAAATTAATTCATTTGAACTTGAAGTGAACTTTGAACCCCGACATTTATGTGAATATTTTAAGTTGGTTTTGGAACTAAAACGTAGTAAGTACAGCTTATTCAAGTTGTAGTTATGACTTACATGTTGCAAACCAAGTATATTCTTTATGTCACATTAGTTTTTAAAAATAACACCATTTATTATCAAAGTGGAACCTCCTGTCGGAGTAAGTGAGCAGGATTAACTATCCATCAATTCTAGATTGTGGTTAAAGAATTTATAATCGGTAAAAGAATGACATATATTCGTATAATTTTTCAAAGATTTCTTGAAATAATCCTTAATGATAAATAGCTTAAAGAGAAGAAATAGCAATTCCTTTCTTTATAGCCCAATGATAAAATGTTAGCTTAGTCAAAATGAAAGAGTTTCCAGAATAATGTCATTTGAAACCGTATTTAGATTGAAAATTAAGAGTCATTTTTGGTAGAAACATACTTGCTGAAAAGACATTGTGTGGTACACGCGAATCACCAAATTCTAGACTTGTCCAAAATCAATAAAGTTGCTAAAGAAAATGTTTTTTGTCTGGTAATGGTGCAACAAGCAATTTCTCATTTATACATACTTTTCCATTTTCCTTTGAGTTGTAACTTTAATATTTGTTTTAACAGAAGTTTGTACTGAAGACATGTATGATAACAATGTGGGTGTGACAGGTCCAAGTGGAAGACAAGGTGAGTATAGTCAATTTTGCTTTAGAAGCGACCATCTCTATTAAGCAAGAACTTCCAGTTAGAAACCAGCACCAAATTTAGCTTTCTAAAAATAAAGCATTTTGGCTAATAAAAATATCAAAACTTAATCCGTTATTGGTTGATCTTATTTGAATCTGATGAGTTCAATCAACGAGAATCCCTTGAGTGGTAGCTTAACCCTTTCCTATACAATACCCCTCTTTACGTCCCTGTGATATTATACTTGAGAAAACTTTGTGTAAAAAGAAGAAATATCTTGTAGCAAGCAATTTCTTCTTTTCCCACAATATTTTCTAGCATAAAGGATTGTTATATTGGGAATTTTACTTAGTTCATAATGCCATCTGCTATCCCTTTGAATTTTGACAAGTTTATAATTTTGAAAAAACTGGTCAGGGTTAATACAAGTTAGCGTGTATTTTTGGAACATACAATTATGTGATCCCTTATGTCGAAAAGCTCCAAAATGGTAAACAGAGAATATTGACCCTAGCCAATCTGCACAACCTGATCAGTATTGAAACTTTTCCAATCCACAAGAACGGCCATTAACCCTTATCATGCTAAATAAAATTCCTTTTCAAAACAGCATGAAAATCAAAGGACTGAAAGTACTATTATAGGTTTATATTTACTTTAAAACTTAAATATCATAAACAAACCTGACTTAGCACATTCCCACATGGAAAAATTTTAGACTGGTCCAAATTGAAAGGAATTGCATACGCCCATTTAAAGTACATGAAATTCTAGTTTTTCAACTTTGTTGATAGAAAACATTGTGTAAAATGAAGAAATTGCTTGTTACAAGCAATTTCTTCATTTTACACAATGTTTTCCCAATTGTTTTTCTTAGGGGGGGGGGCCCAAAAGCGTCACTGTTTGGGAATGGGTTAAAAGGGACAACCAGGTAGTGTAGACAATGAACAGCATATTCATAACAGACTGACCTTTGTGCATGCTGATCTTAGTCTTCACCTCCTTCAAAAACAGGAATATTCTGGGTTCAGCATGTCAAGGGCTAATGCTATCCTGCTATACATTCATTTGATCTCATTACCAGATGACTAAATTTTACACTTGTCTAAGTTTAAAGAGGTTTTAGAAGATTAAAATTGAAATATGAGTCCATAATGTGTTAGAAAACATTGTGAGAAAAAGAAGTTGTTTGTTGCTCATTGTTTTCCTAAAATATATTTACTTTAGTTGGCCAAAGTGTAGGTTTGTAGTTATTGGTTAACCCATTACCAGAAGGGGATATTATATACTTGTCTAAATTGAAAGGAGTTCAAGGCAGTAATTAAAAGCTTTTGAAATAATAGATTTTTCATTTTTAGCTCTACTGGCCGAAGGCCACTAGAGCTATAGCGATGGCTTTTTCCAGTCCGGCGTCCGTGCGTCCGTCCGTCCGTCGTCCGTCCGTTAAACTTTTCCTTGTTTACGCGATAGAGTCCACAGTTTTCATCGGATTCTCTTCAAACTTTCACAGAATGATTGTACCATCATAAGGATCGTTCCTTTCAAAATTGGGTCAGATCCGTCAAGAAACACGGGAAAAGGGGCCTAATTAAAACTGGATTAAAAAATCTTCGTTTACGCGATAAAGTCCACAGTTTTCCTCGGATTCCCTTCAAACTTTCACAGAATGATTGTATTATCATAAGGATCGTTCCTTTCGAAAATGGGTATGATCCGTCAAGAAACACCAGAAAAGGGGCCTTATGAAATTTTAATTAAAAAATTCAATTAAAAATCCTCGTTTACGCGATAGAGTTCACAGTTTTCATCGGATTCTCTTCAAACTTTCTCAGAATGATTGTACCAACATAAGGATCGTTCCTTTCGAAAATGATTATGATCCGTCAAGAAACACGGGAAAAGGGGCTTATGAAAATTCAGTAAAAATTCAATTGAAAATCCTTGTTTACGCAATAGAGTCCACAGTTTTCATTGGATTCTCTTCGAACTTTCTCAGAATGATTGTACCAACATAAGGATCGTTCCTTTCGAAAATGGGTATGATCCGTCAAGAAACACCGGAAAAGGGGCCTTATGAAATTTTAATTAAAAATTCAATTAAAAATCCTCGTTTACGCGATAGAGTCCACAGTTTTCATCGGATTCTCTTCAAACTTTCCCAGAATGATTGTACCATCATCAGGATCGTTCCTTTCAAAAATGGGTATGATCCGTCAAGAATCACGGGAAAAGGGGCTTATGGAATTTTAATTAAAAAATCCTCGTTTACGCGATAGAGTCCACAGTTCTCATCAGATTCTCTTCAAACTTTCACAGAAAGATTGTACCAACATAAGGATCGTTCCTTTCGAAAATGGGTATGATGCGTCAAGAAACACGGGAAAAGGGGCCTTATGAAAATTCATTAAAAATTCAATTGAAAATCCTTGTTTACGCAATAGAGTCCACAGTTTTCATTGGATTCTCATCGAACTTTCTCAGAATGATTGTACCAACATAAGGATCGTTCCTTTCGAAAATGGGTATGATCCGTCAAGAAACACCGGAAAAGGGGCCTTATGAAAATTCAATTAAAAAATCCTCGTTTACGCGATAGAGTCCACAGTTTTCATCGGATTCTCTTCAAACTTTCTCAGAATGATTGTACCAGCATAAGGATCGTTCCTTTTGAAATTTGGTATGATCCGTCAAGAAACATGGGAAAAGGGGCCGTATGAAAATTTAATTAAAATTCCATTTAAAATCCTCGTTTACGCGATAGAGTCCACAGTTTTCATTGGATTCTCTTCAAACTTTCGCAGAAAGATTGTACCAACATAAGGATCGTTCCTTTCGAAAATGGGTATGATGCGTCAAGAAACACGGGAAAAGGGGCCTTATGAAAATTCATTAAAAATTCAATTGAAAATCCTTGTTTACGCAATAGAGTCCACGGTTTTCATCGGATTCTCTTCAAACTTTCTCAGAATGATTGTACAATCATAAGGATCGTTCCTTTCGAAAATGGGTCTGATCTGTCATGAAACAGGGGAAAAGGGGCCTTATGAAAATTTAATTAAAAAATTCTCATTAACACTCTAGAGTCCACAGTTTTCATCGGATTGTATTCAAACTTTCACAGAATGATTGTACCATCATAAGGATTGTTCCTTTGGAAATTTGGTCAGATCCATCAGGAAACACGGGAAAAGGGGCCCTATGAAAATTTAATCGAAAAATCTTTTAAGAAATACTCTTTAACACTCTGGAGTCAATTGTTTTCATCGGATTCCCTTCAAACTTTCACAGAATGATTGTACTATCATTAGGATTATTCCTTTCGAAATTTGGTATGATCCTTCAAGAAACACAGGAAAAGGGGGCCGTATGAAGTGTTTAATAAAAAATTTCTCAGTAATAATCTAGAGCCAACAATTTTCAACGGATTCTCTTCAAACTTTCACAGAATGATTGTACCATCATAAGGATTGTACCTTTTGGAATCAGATATGATTCCTCAAGAAACATAGGAAAAGGGGCCTTATTAAAATTTAATTCAAAGATCTTTGTTAACACTCTAGAGTCCACAGTTTTTATCTGATTGACTTCAAACTTTTACAGAATGATTGTACCATCATAAGAATTGTTCCTTTCAAAATTTGGTATGGTCAGTCAAGGACCACGGGAAAAAGGGGCCCAATTAAAACTGGATTGAAAAAGTCCTTATAAACACAGTAGAGTCCATAGTCTTCAACGAATTCTCTTCAAACATTCGCAGAATGATTATTACATTAAATGGATTGTTCCTTTCAGAAGTAGCTTTGATCCATCAAGTTTCATTGGAAAAGGGGCCCTATGAAAATTTAATAAAAAAAATCTTAGTTAACACGTAATGGCCCTAGATTTCTCCTGATTGACTTCAAACTTTCACATAATGATTGTACCATCATAAGGATTGTTCCTTTCAAATTGGGTCTGATCCATTGAGAAACATAGGAAAAGGGGCCTTAGGAAAATTCAATTAAAAAAATCTTAATTAATGCTTGTAAGTCCACAGATGAGATGGGGTTGTCTTTATACTCAAACAGAATAATTATACTTTTGTAAGAAGAGTTCCCTTTGGAATTGGTTCAGATCCATCAAGTAACATGGGAAAAGGGGCTATATGAAAATTCATTTAATAAAACCCTGTTAACACAATGAACCCCACAGATTTGATTAGATTTTGTTGAAACTTTCACAGAATGATTGGAAGGTCATAATGATCATTCTTTTCATAACAGGGTTTTAACTGTCAAGAAATACAGGAAAAGGGGCCTTATGAAAATTTAATTTATAAATCCTTGTAACCAAGTCCAGAGCTTTCATCGGATTTTCTTCAAACATTCACAGAATAATTGTACAGTAATAATGATTGTTGATGTTTGCATTAGACCTGATCCGTCAAGTATCACAGGAAATGGAGCATTAAGAAATTTAATTTTAAAATCCTTGTACCACAATAAAGTCAACTGTTTTCATCAGATTCTGTTTAAACTTTCACAGAATGATTATTCCATCTTGAGGATTCTTTCTTTTCAAATTAGGCCTGATCTGTCTAGTATCATTGGAAAAGGGGCCTTTAGAGAATTTTATCTATAATCCTTGTAACCAAGTCCAGAGCTTTCATTGGATTTTATTCAAACCTTCACAGAATCATTGTACAATAATCATGATTGTTGATGCTGACATGAGACCTGATCCTTCAAGTATCACAGGAAATGGAGCCTTATGAAAATTTTATTTTAAAAATTTGACACCAAGATAAAGTCTGCAGTTTTCATTAGATTCTGTTCAAACTTTCACAGAATGTTTGTACCATCATAAGGATTGTTTCTTTCCAAATTGGGCCTGATCTGTCTAGTATCATAGGAAAAGGGGCTGTATGAAAAAATATTACCAAATCCTCTTAAACACAACAATGCCCTCAGTCTTTATCAGAATCTCTTCAAACTTTAATAGAATGATTGTACCATCATTTGGATTGTTCCTTAGTAAATTAGGTCTGATTGGTTAAGTGACACAAGAAAAAGGACCTTATAAGAATTTTATTACAAAATATCATTATTACAATAAAGTCCTCAGTCTTTATCATTTTCTTCAAACTATCATTAGGATTGTTCCTTTGTACATTGGGTCTGATTTGTTAAGTTTCACGGAAAAAGGGGCCTTATGAAAATTTTGTTACAAAAATTCTTGACACAATTCAGTCCACTGTTTTCATTGATTCTCTTTAACTTTTAAAGAATGATTCTACCTTCATTAGAATTGTTCCTTTTGAATTTTGGTTTGTTCTGTAAAGTATCATGAGAAAAGGGGCCCTATAAAGATTTCACTATAAACTCATTAACACAATAAATTCCACAGATTAAACAGATTGATTGTACCATCATTCCAATTGTTGATTTGACAGTGGATCTGACTATAGCAAGGGTCACATAAAAAGGGGCATTATGAAATACTCTCTTAAATACTCTGGTTAACACAATGATGTCCCTTGATTTCACCGGATTCACTTCAAAATTTCACAGAACGACTGTACAAATACTTAAATGGTTCTTTCAGAACTGGGTACAATCAATCAAGTATCATATAAAAAGGGGACATATGATTTTTTTTTGAATATTCTAGTAAGTATGATAAATTCCCAATATTTCATCGGATTCACTTTTAACTTTCATAGAATGATAAAACCAACAGTAAAATATCACGGGAAAAGGGGCCTTATGAGAACTTGAATTTAATATCTTTGTTAAAACAATAAAGTCAACAGTTTTATTGGATTCTCTTCAAAGATGCATGGAATAATTGTGGCATTCGAAACACAGGAAAAGGGGCCTTACAGATTATCATTCAAAATATTCTTGTGTATGTGATGAAGATCACACTCATTATCAAGTTGTCTTTTAAATTTCACAGGACAATTGTCGGGTTGTAAGGAAATTTCCTTTTGGAATGAAATTGATCCATCGGAAAACACAGGAAAAGGGGCCTCATTGATTTTCATTCAAAACAATCCTGTTTACGTGATTAAGTCCTCAATTATTGTCAGGTTCTGATGAAATACTCACAGAATGATTGTAGGGTCATAAGGTAACTTTCTTTTGGAAATGGAGTGGATCCGTCATGAAACATGGGAAAAGGGGCCTTGAGGATTGTTGCTTAAAATGATAAAGGGGATAAAGCCCCTTTTTTTTCTTTATGCATTCTTCTTTGAGCAATTAACTTCCTTAAATATCGGTTTTCTTTAATGGAAAACTTGATAACCAGTAGAGCGTCTCAGGCCCTCATGGGCCTCTTGTTCCGGATAGAAAACATTGAATTGAAATAAGAATTTGCTCATTT
The DNA here is from genome assembly GCA_946902895.1 of Fragum fragum. Classification (NCBI taxonomy): domain Eukaryota; kingdom Metazoa; phylum Mollusca; class Bivalvia; order Cardiida; family Cardiidae; genus Fragum; species Fragum fragum. The sequence goes on from OX336372.1 coordinate 15,785,065, forward strand.
AACACAATGTTTTTTTTCAGGGGTGTGAAATAGTGTCATTACGTGGGAATGAGTTAAGGTATCTAGCCAAATTGGCCTATACTTGGCCCCATCTTTTTCAGAGCATACATCAAGCATTCTTTACACAGCTTTTAATTCATTGCTGTTTTAGGACCAAAAACAACCAGAAACATATATTTTGCAAAGTAATATTGTTAGATATTTCAATTAGAGTGCATTGCTGGAGATCAGTTTGTATTTCCAAATGGATAATCCTGAAAAAAGCTGTTTTGAAGGTATGCTTCAAATATTTAATAGATATTTATCATGAATTTATAATAAAAACCTTCCCATTATGTAGGTATATTGTGATATTTTTAACACTAATATTGAAAGTATATGGTTGTTTTGCTGTTTAAGGAACGATTCCTGAAGATGCCCTAACAGAAGAAGGATTCAGACCAGAGCCTGATGTTAATAACATGGTGACTTTGACTGCTGACCTTCATGTTGACAGTCCTATATACGATGTTGAAGTGATAATAAAGAATGCAGAGCTTGATACAAATGCATTAATATCTGTTCTAGATGAAAATGAAGATGTTGTTGAAACAAGAGAGGTAAATTAGATGTAATCAATGATCCGATGGTCATTTAAAAGTCTTTCGGGAACAAAGTATTTTGGAAAATGAAGAAATTGCTTGTTTCAAGCATTTTTTCTTAAGAGGTCTAAAAAAGCTGGATTGTATTGAAATGGGATAAATCTTTAGTAGTCCTCAAACTTGTCTTGTAACTTTATATTTCTTTTTCCTTTTATTTATCCCTTGGTAATAACCTCTTACCCCACTATCCCACATTTTTATGCTGTCATTAAATACAGCGTAGGAAAACCTAGTCAGAAAAGGAGAAATTGCATGTAACAAGTAACTTCCCTTTTCTTACAATATTTCTACCCAATTTTGGCACTTATACTTGTATTTCATTTTGTATACAACTTTAATTGCTGTCTACAGTTTATATCTTTTTGAATTAGTCTGAAGTTTTGGTATCTGGTTAAGGGTTGGACATGGGGTTTTGCTGTAATAGGTAAATGCCCAAATTATTTGTGTTTGTAATTTTCATGATCTTTGATTTTGTTTAATTCAGGTATGGTTCAGAAAAATGGTAAATTCATGTATGATATATATCTCTGAACTCATTTGTTTTATCTCGACTATTCGAAAGATAGGGGGCTATTCCAGTTACCCGGGCATCGGCATAATGGTTTCGTAAAACCTTACATTCAAGTGTCATATCTTAGTTTCTACTAATGCTATTGCTCTGAAACTTTGCACAGGTTTTGGTGACAATAATATCATCCTCTAGACAAGATTTCATTACTATTGCATTTATTTTAGTGGAATTTTAATCCTTTCCAAACTTGGAAATTCTTGGTTAATTGTCAGAGATGACCTGTCTGTTAAAATACTTGTAAGATTACAAAGAAAATCTTAAAATTCAATACTGGATGAGAATGTTTTAGACCAGTCCGAATACAAAGAGGTTGCGTGTGACAATTCAAAATGGCTCTATTTGAAAAAAATAATTATTTTAGAGGGTAGAGCTTGAAATTATTGACATGACTTGACCTTTATGCAATGAATAAATTAGCTATGAATAAATTTAATCTCGATGAAAGTCGTTAGTTTACGAGTTATTTCGTCCATAGAAATTCAATGTGCATTTTAAAAATCTAATGTTTATATATTAACCTAATTCCTCAACGGTTAAGTGGTCGAGTGGTAAAGTACGCAAAGGCCTGAAGTAGTCAATACGGGTTCAAAACTGCCAATAATACATAATCGGTTAACTTTTCGAGTTTTTTTTTTCAATCAAATACGTGCTAGAGAAAGTGCATCTGCACGATTCATCAATACAGTGATAAATATATATGTAAGCGGATACACAGTAAAAATGGTATCATTCAGTGACCATTGTTATATCTTCCAATGATAGCTAAAGCAAATTTGGAGAACAAAGGTACAGTATCAAGAATACGTGAAGAAACGAAAGAACGACGAAGCTGCTTTATGTAGTGTCAAGTACTAATAAGCCAGTTATTTTCGACGTTTTGAAGTAAAATGATTATAAAGTAGACGAATGAAAATTGAATATAAAAAGAAAATATTGCTCTCGTATCGAAGAGCACTTTAAGTGCAGTGGGACATCATGGACATTTCGGTGTATGAAGTCGTGCATTTAAAAAAAACATTTAAATGTTATTTTCGACTGGCGAAATAAAACGAGAAATACTGAGGACAACCAGTCAAGCGCGTAAATATGCAAAAAGAGGTAACGGTCCGTCAGGTCAATAAAATCTTACTATACAAATCACCGAGGGTGAAGAAGAAATTACTTGTTCTTAGCAATTTCTACTACGTAACCCACAATATTTTCTTAAGATTTTCTTTTGTGGTGTATTAATGGGTTAAGTAGTGGACAGAATGTTAAAAAAGTTGTAGTCTTGCTTTTCATCAATTTCAGTTTCCGATTACAAAATCAACACAAAAAATTTTGGACAACTTTGAAGGAGTTGCTGGACAGTTTGTAGAGTTGACATTTGAAGCTCGGGAGGGAATCATACCCAAAGTTAGTAACCTGTCAATAGAAGCATGTGTTCATCCAGCTACAACACCTGCATCAACTACAACAGTTGCATCATTTAATGCAACTTCGCAACTCCCATCTTCTAGATCACCTCAACAAACCTTTGGCTCTGCTAGTCTATCATTTACAGCCTCACAACCACCTTCTCTGTTTTCCACTTTAATACCTTCAAGTACAGGACCAGGAGTTTTATCAAGTTCTGTTCCATTTATACCTTCATCACCATTGCCAGCTTTATCAACAGGAACTATCAGTGGATTAAGCTCAGTTTCACCTCCTGAGATAGGATCATCAGTTCCAGGACCCCTGTCTTCCTCATCAGCAGTTATTGGAATATCAAGCTCCACTATTCAGAGAAGTTCATTACCGACTGGTGTTTCATCATCCTTCCTTGTTCCTTCTTTAGGCACAGTTTCAACAGTTGGAGGCTCACCTACAATGATAACCTCTACAACACCACGTAAGATAGTTTCAGAAATTAACAGTTTTGTGTTTTTCTATATAAGGAGAACCCTTATTTTCCTGATCAAATGGTTATACTCAGTTTGTATAATTTTGTCCATTTCAACGTTCTATTTTATATAACACATGAATAACATTTTTAGGAGGTAAAAAGTTCTTTAAAGTTTATTCTAAAAAATGATCTTAAAGTTATAATACAACTAAGTTTAAGTTGTAACATAACTGTTCGTTAGGATCAAATATTTCGTGCAGTCAAATAGTGTTTGGTTAATTGTTAACCTTTGGTTAAGTCACATGAGTTCATATTCATAGGGTAGGTTTTAGGATCACTCTGTGCTCTTTGTTTGTCGATTTTCTTTTTACATTTTCTGCTCCTAAACTTTGTGGCTATTTTGGACGAAATATTGCAGGAATGGACCTTTGGGACATTTTTCAAAACTTGCTTGTGAAATTTTTATTTGCAAAACATTGAGGGAGTGACAGGTGTGCTTATCAGACTTGGAAAAATAAAGAAATAATTGTTTCAAAATCCTCTCCTCTCAAACCACTTTGCTGACTCGGACCAAACTTTGCAAGAATGTTCATTGGCCGACCCTTTTAAAACTTTTTCCTTAGATTTTAAACTTGTAGAAAATTGGGGCATGGCAACACAGGCATATCATACTTGAAATAGTTATACCCCAAACCAACAAAATAGAGGGAATTATTTTGGTTTCATCAAGTCTGTCTATCTGTCAGTCTGTCTGTGACTTTTTCGTTTCCGTGCTCTAACTCAAGGGCTAATGGACCTACAACCTTTAAACTTCACACAATTGTTGCCTATGACCAAAGGATTCGTGCCCTATTGATTATGGGTCTTGTTGGTCAAGGGTTACTATTGAGCTTTAATTGAAAACCTTTTCAGTGCTGTAACTCATAAACTATTTGACCTAATCCCTTGAAACTTTACAAATGTGTTGTCCATGACCCAAGGAGATGCCCTATTATATTGTGGTCGTATAGGTTTAAGATCGAAGACACAATTGACTAACAGACAAATTGACAATGAATCTAAGATTAAATGAGATACAAATGTACCTTAAACAATGCTATATTTGTCCAAGTTAAGTCTAAGGTCAACTGTGCTACTTCAGTAACAAAGCGCTGGTGGGGAGTATGAGTCTAGTTTGTGACAAACTTGGTAGAAAGCATCATTGGGGGATGCCAATTCAAGTTTGTGAAAAAAGGGGTTCTGGGGGTCATAGGGGCCACAATCGGGGGCAAAAATGGGTAATTTTTGGTTCTTCTTTAAAAATCTTCTTTTTTTTTCTTCTTCTGATGAAGTACACAACCAATTTTAAACAAACTTTGTGAAAAGCATCATTTGGTAATGGTTATTCGGATTTGTGAAAATTAAAAGGATGGGGGGTCAGGGGGCCCTAAAATGGGGACCAAAAGGGGGTAATTTTTGGTAACTTTTAAATATTTCATCTTCTTCTCAAGAACTACTGGGCGGATTTCAACCAAACTTGGTAGAAAGCATCATTGGGGGATGCCAATTCAAGTTTGTGAAAATACGGTTTCTTGGGGTAAAAGGGCCCCAAATAGGGGGCAAAAAGGGTAATTTTTGGTACTTCTATAAAAGTCTTCTTCTAATAAACCGTTAATGCCAGAGCTTAAATAGTTTGTGTGCATGACAACTAGGACTGGTATATTTTAAATTGTGAAATTCATGTCCCTGGGGTCATGTATGGGGCCACACCCAGAGGTCAAAGTTCATCATGTAAAAAAATTCACATTTTCATCTTCTTCTGATGAAGTACTAAGCCAATTTCAAACTAACTTGGTGAAAAGCATCATTGGGTACTGATTATACAGATTTGTGAAAATTAAAAGGCTGGAGGTCAGGGGGGCCTAAAATGGGGACCAATAGGGGGGTCATTTTTGGTAACTTTTAAATAATTCATCTTCTTCTCAAGAACTACTTGGCGGATTTCAACCAAACTTGGTAGAAAGCATCATTGGGGGATGCCAATTCAAGTTTGTGAAAAGAGGTTGGGGGGCTTGGGGTAAAAGGGGCCCCAGTCGGGGCAGAAAGGGGTAAATTTTTGTACTTCTTAAAAAATCTTTTTCTAATAAACCCTAAATGCAAGAGCTTGAATATTTTATGTGCATGACTGGTAGGACAGGTATACTAAAGTTTGTGAAATTTATGTACCTGGGCAAATGTATCGGGCTACGCCCAGGGTTCAAAGTTCATCATGTTAAGAAATTCATATTTTTTAGGTCACCACCGAATGGTCATGGTGACCTATTGCAATCATCATTTGTCCGTCGTCCTTTAACGTTTAAACATTTTTTTATCGTTTTCTCAAGAACCACTGGGCAGCTTGGCTTAGAGTTTTTATATTTTGTCCGTAGCAACCATCATCTAGAAGACTTCTAGCAAGATTTTTTAAATTATGGTACAGGGCTCAAAAGGATGCCATCATTTGAAACTAACTCTGAAGATGATGGAGCTTTGATATTTCGTATGTAGTATCATTACATGGATGTCTTTCTAGACTTTTCAACTCATTGCCCATGAGTCAAATATGCTCATATCTCAGGAGCAAAAGCTTTACATGGGTCATATGGTGAGAAATTTAATATTTTCTTGTCAAATCTTAAAGGTTCACAGCTTTTTATGTATGCTTTGCTTTTAAATGTCTAATAATGTTTATGTGATTAATTTTTGTTACTTGGGAAAACATCAAATTCTTTTCATCCTGACTAATTACATGAAAGTTTTTAGTCCATCATTAACAGTTAATGGTGCATATCTTTTGTTTTAGGTGAAGGAAGAATATAAACTGGCAGAAATTAGTGAATATCATATCTACTGACAAAACATGGATGTATAACAATCAATCATTTCAATTACTGTACCCAAAATTTTAAAGATTTTGATTTCTAACAAGCAAATAACAACAGTAATTTCACTTGATGACATTCTTTTTGAAATGTGAAATTAATTTTCTCAGAGTTTCTTTGACACGAAGGCAAGAAGGCTAACCAAAATGAACAAATTCCATCAAGCAGTAATGGAAATGGAACCATATTGCATTTTTCTCTTGTTTACACAATAAAGTCCACATTTTCAGCTACACTAACCAAAGGCCAGCGGGCTATTGTCATGGTCCTGTGTCCGTCGTGCATCTGTGCATGCGTAAACTTTTCTTTAAACAACTATTTCTTGAAAAATACTGGGCCAATTTTTAACCAAACTTAACAGGGGTGTTCCTTGCACAATCCTCTTCCAAACTGCTAAAAATAATTTTGTTACATGAACTCTGGTTGCTATGGAAACAAAATTAATTTCCAACAGAAATTTTGATTGCAAAATTCTTTAAAACTACTAGGTAGATTCTAATCAAATTTCACATGAATGTTCCTTTGGTTGACCTTTTTCTAATTCTTTCAAACAAAATCACTTGTCTTGATGCTCTTTTACTCAGGTGACCGTTAAGGCCCACAGGGCCTCTTGTGTTAAAATAAGCCCTAATTACAAAAATCAAAGTACTGAAAAGTACTGTAAGCTAGCAAAGCATTGTTTTGTTCAGTAATCTTCTTTGTCAAACGTTATCACGATAAAGAAACGAGGTTAAAGTGACCCTGCCTTGTACGACCCCCATACAAAAATTGTGAAAACAATGTAGAAAATGAAGAAATTGCTTGTTACAAGTAATTTCTTCATTTTCCTTATTTTTTTACCTGAACAATATTTATGTTGAATAAATTTAGATGAAAATTTTAGAATTTTCATCAATTTGTAATTGTTGTCTTCAACTTCTCTGAAGACTCTGATCAGAGTCATTTTGAACACGATGTGCTCAAGTGGGCTAAAATCATACAGGAGAGTTTGCGATATTCTTGAAATACATAAGAACTACTTTATTTGGTGTAGGCATTTAGTGGTTAAGCCTCCAGTGGCAGTCTGCACATGTTGAACTTTGAGACGACCGTAAAATTTGTTAACGCTTTGCTAGCTAAAAAAGGAATAGAAAGTACACTTATCCTTAGCAATCTGAATTTTTCTATTTGTTTTAGATAAATGTGCTGACAATAATGTGACAATTCAAACTGATGTTCTGGAGGTTAGTATCAAGAACAGGATAGGGGCCCAAGGAAGTGTGAATCCTATTTCTCCAACACAAGCATTGTACGGTTCAGGGGCTTCCTACCCATTTTTACCTGGTGTCACCAGAGCGGCATTCGTAATAGCTATTGATGCAGTTGACACAGCTTTAATAAGTGAAGTTCAAGCTCACCTTGTAAATGTTGGAAAGGTTATAGTTCAAGTTGCTGAACATGTGGAAGACTTGACCCCTCTGGCTGAGGAGGTAAGTCCAAATTTGGTGATTTTGCATTTCTTGCTTTACCTTACACAAAAATAATGTTATCAGTATTCATATAAATAATATGCAAAAGAAGGTATCCTTTGACTATTTAAGATCTGCCAAATTATTTTCTGTCAGAGAAGCTCCTTTTTATCGAGTTTAGAATAGAAAAAAAAGTAAATGAATCTTGTCTAAAAAAAGTTCTATTGACAGGTTCTTTTAACAATGTAAACCTTGAAAACAATTCTTTGTATCCCTGGGAAAATCAATATTTTGCGGTATTATATTGTCATATATGGGCATCATTTAAATCATTTTCAGACAATAAAATTTTTGAATGGTCTAAATTTAAAGAAGCTGCAGACGACAATATCAAATTGATAGATTTTTTATTTTTTCGTCTTTTTGGATAGAAAATGTTGTGGGTTATAAAGATATTGCTTGATACAAGCAATGTATTCGTTGTCCACAATGTTTTCCAAAGCATTTTCTTGAGGTGGTGTAAAAAGAAAGTATTGCGTTGGAATAGATTACAGTGATAGCAAGTTTAAGACAGGAATATTCTTAATGGCTTTATGAGATAGAAAAAAAGGTAGTTACATGAGACATTGCTGTATTGGCAGACAGCAAACGCAAGAATTAGCGCATGCTTACAAAGAGACTCACCTGTTCCTTTTCTATCTGTATCTGATTTATGGGATAAGGTAAAAGGTCAAGGACCTTTTACTCATTTGCCGTTTGACCGAGGAACTAATGACAAAAGGTGGGGCCCTATTGCTTTTGGTAACATGGGTCAAAGGTCAGTTGTGCTGCTTGAGTGACAAAATGGGGAGGTATTAGTCTGCTTTGCCACAATTCTTGTTTGATATCATGATGATTAGAGGTTATTGCCAAGATGATAAGAGGCTATCATTCAGATTATCTATTGTATCAACAATTAATGTATGATTTCAAATAATCAAAACTGAGGATTTCCAAAAGTCTTTTTAAGAAAGTATTTGTGACTTTATAAAGGTTGAAAAATGCTACCTTAATACACTTTTATATCAGTCTGTGGAATCCAAAACTTTGTAACTACACATTTTTTTAACTCTTGTTTTTGTACCCCACTTAATGTTTATGCAATATCAACCCTAGTAGACCAACACATAGCCTGACCTGTTTTTTCATATGTTATTTTATTGAAAATGCAAAGTAGTCCTTTTTGACCCAAAGCGTCACATACAGTTTGTTTAATCTCAGACTATGGATGAAATAGAGAATGATGAAACAGTAACAGTTCCTATAACAGGCGAAGGCAACGTAGTTAAGATTGTGGTGATACAGAGAGAAGGAATTACAGAGTCACCAGTAATATCAGATGTTCTTGTCAAAGCTTGTTATGAAGCACAAGGTAATGCTTTAAACAAATTTTGGGTGATGTTAGAATTGCTGCCACACCTATCCATGTCTGCATTCCATTAGTGCCACCAGCTACTCAATTTTAGCTCGGTTGTTTGGGGAAAAGTTGAGGTATTTTCTTAACCTATGTGTCAAAAGCGTTGCCATTTTCGTCGGTGTGGGCATTGTTGGTGTGACAAACTTTAACCTTATTCATATCTTTGTTATCATTGAAGATATGTTTTTGAAACTTGGCATGTATGTTTCAAGGGCAATTCTTACTATCAGGGGAGGCTACTCGCCTAATTGTGATAATGATTCTCCATTTAAGTCTTAAAATTGTTCACTATCTAGTACCTGCAGCCACAGTAGACACTTCCATGTGGTGTGCTTATACTTTGGTATGCTACTAATTGACCAGTTGCTAGCCCTGCCACATGTTGACTCAGACAGGAGGTTTTCTTTCGATGAGCACAAGTTAATTCCCATTCCTCCTGATAATATCAATATGTATATTTGTGATTGCCATAACTGCTTCTGATAGTCTGGGAGAAATATTGTTCTTGAACTTTAAAACTATTGCTAAACTATTTTTTAATTACACTCGATTACGATAAATCAGTAACTGTTTGATTTAGGACCATAAAACTTCACAAGTGTTACCCATGATCATACAAGTTTTGTAGACTTAAGGTCACATTATTTAATCCATTTCCACATGGCAAAATTTTAAACTGGTCCAAATTAAAATAGATTGCGTACAAAAAAAATGATTTATTTTAAAAATTAAAAGCCATTGGTAGAAAAAATAAAAAAGAAGAAGCATTTTTAGGTCATCTGACCGAAGGTCATGGTGACCTATTGCGATTGTGTTTTGTCCGTTGTTGTTCGTTAACTTTTTACATTTTCGACTTCTTCTTAAGAACCCTTGGATGGATTTCAACCGAACTGGGCAGGAAGCATCCTTATGGGAAGGCGCTTCAGATTTGTACACATCATGGAGTTATCTCCCCTTGGGGCTCCATAAGGGGCCAAAAAGGGTACATCTTAAAAATCTTCTTGTCATGAGCCGGCTGTCAGATAAGATTCACATTTGGTATTTAGAGTCTTTAGGGCAAGGACTATCAAGGACTATCAAGTTTGTACAAGACAAAAAATCTGTCAAGAAATGGCCGTGCTGGGGGGGGGCAAAGGTGGTGGTGGGGGGTACATAAGCTTACATAGTGACAACTTTGAAAATCGTTTTCTACCGAACAAAAAAGACCTACAGCTCTGATATTTGGTATGTGACATCATCTAGTGGACCTCTATCAATATTGTATAAATTATTACCCAAGGGGCAAAATTAGCCCTTCCCCGGACGTCACAAGTTTAACATATACTTATAAAGTGATAATTTCAAAAATCTTCTTCTCCATAACTAGAGGGCCTAGAGCTTTTATATTTGGTATGTGGCATCATCTGATTGACTTCTACCAAGATTGTATAAATTATTACCCAAGGGGCAAAATTAGCCCATTCCCGGACATCACAAGTTTAACATAGGCTTATATAGGGAAAATTAAAAATCTTCTTCTCCCAAACTAGAGGGCCTAGAGCTCTTATATTTGGTATGTAGCATCATCTGCTGGATATCTATCAAGATTGTATAAATTATAATCACAGGGTCAAAATAAACCATTCCCGGACGTCACAAGTTTCACAAAGGGCTTATATAGTGAAATTTGTAAAACTCTTCTTCTCCCAAACAGGAGGGCCTAGAACTTTGATATTGGGTATACAGCATCGTCTTGTGGACCTCTATCAAGATTGTATTATTGCTTCAGGATTAAAATTAGCCCATTCCCGTATGTCACAAATTTTACAAAGGCTTATATAGTGAAAACTTTAAAATCTTCTTCTCTCAAACAGATAGGCCTAGAGCTATGGTATTTGGTATGTAGCATCATCTGGTGGATCTTTATCAATAGGGTGTGAATTATTGCCCTAAGGTCATAATTAGCCCATTCCCGGACGTCACGAATATTACATATGGCTTTTATAACTAAATTTAAAACTCTTCTTCTCCCAAACTAGGACCAATAAGGTATAAGGTATAAATTTTCAAAAGCTATATAAAAAGCGATTGGTATTGGGATAAAGGTCTAGGCAGCAGATATGAATTATTTTATGTTTATCAAACTTTTGGACTTGCCCAAATTCAAAGGGTTAGTTGACCACAATATAAAGTGAGTGCAATTTAAAAAGGTAATCATCCTTTATGATAGAAAATAAAGTTGGAAAAGAAGAAATTCTATTCCTAGCATTTTTTCTTTTTCCACATTTTTTCTGAAGTATAATATCTCAGGGACTTTCACTTACTTTATTATCTAATTGATCTTGGACTCAAAAACTTTACTTAATGTTGCTAATGATCCAAGAAAGAGACTTGAAGGTCTAGATAACTTAGGTCAAAGCATCAGATTTACTAAGACTGAAACAATTTTAATAGATCCACACACTCCAGTGTGTCCCTGTATTATATTACCTTTGTAGTAGCTCTTACGATACTGCCTTTTAGCAAAAGAAAACATTTTGGTGCAAGGGCATTAATCATACAGTGAAAACTCCAGTTACCATGTGCTTATATACATTGATTTTCATTTTATTTTACTTTTATTTACAGAGGTCTGCACAGAGGACATGTATGACAATGAAGTCAATATCACCGGTCCAAACGGACGTCAAGGTATGCACAGATAAGGAATATTATGTTACAATTGTGATACAAAACCTTGCATTGGATTAGGGCCATGTTGGAAAATTTGGATATTTCACGAGACCTAAGGCAAGAATCCAAGATTTTGTATCACTCGTGATATTCATACAACATATGCCGATGGATTTTGGCTTTAAAAAGAAGTTTATGCTACTTGTCTAAAATCAACCTTTTTATCATCCTTATAATGTTTTTTTATGTTACATCATTTTAATGGGAAATGATGTTATCAAACTATGTCCGTATCAGTTCAGTACACATCTAATAAGGGATTGTTCTTTTTAGAATGATTTTTCTGAGTGCAATGAATTAGTTTTTCAAAGAAAACAGGTTGGAATAAAATAGAAATATTATGTAGTAACAGGTTTTTGTTACCCTGATAGTGAACTTCTAATGCTTACGGTGACATTTCATAATCAACGTTATATGATTTTGCGGAAATTTTTTACTCAATGATTTTCAAAAATGTCCTCAATTTATTGCATACTCATGGTTAATATATGTGAGATATTATGTTACGATAGACGTTTTCAAAGTTAATAAATTTTTATACCATTTCAAATTTGTTGTTGCAAGTGATTTCTTCACATTCCACAGTGTTTTCCCAATTGTTTGTCTAGGGGAGCGTAAAAAGCGTAAATGTGAGAATGGGTAAAAGACATTTAAATTAAAGATAAAACTTACACAATGCTTGTACATATTCCCACACAAACCCACTTTTCATGACCCCCAAATATCATATTTGAGAATGAATTGTGTGAAAGAAAGAAATTACTAAAATAAATAAACAATTTCTTCTTTTTCCATAATGTTTTTATTTTATTCTTTTGATTAAGAAATTACAGCCATTTTGGAGTGTATGTAACCTCTTTAAGTTTTGACCAGGTTATTTTTTTTCTTTAATGGGTTAATATAAATCACTTTAAGGTACTGTTCCGGAAGATGCATTAACGGAGGAAGGATTCAGACCAGAACCTGATGAAAATAATGCAGTGACCTTAACCGCTGACCTTCAAATAGATAGTCCTGTATACGACGTAGAGTTCATTTTGAAGAATGCTGAGACTGGCACAAATACAGTCGTAACCATACTTGATGAAAATGAGGAAATTGTTGAATCGAGACAGGTATGCATTGTCAAGAACCTTTGTGTAATGACATTGAAATTACATTTAAAAGAATTGCTATATGGAATCAACTTTAAAGTTTTCTTCTACATTTTATATTCATGCTGAATCTTGTTTTGCCAGAGGTGTAGACAATGATCAGCTTAAAATCATGTACACTCTGATCTGGTTCTACACAACCTGTTTGTCCTTTTCAAGACAGAGTTGTTTATATAATTGATTTTCAAAAGAAATATGGAACAAAACTAGTGCTACAAGTCCCTTTTCTTTTTTCCAATTTCCCAAATTCAGCTAGGAGAGATATTTAGAGAGGGTTTATTATTATAAGGGCAAATGATTTATTAAAGTAATAAATCTTTTTTTATTTTTACATCTTTTTGAAATTGGTTGGTTAGATTTTCCAGCAAAAAGATTTATTAAGAATTGAAATAAATGACATTTTTTCCCTCATCAGCCCAACACTGTCAGTGTTGAAGAAAAACAACAAAAAAAGGAAAAAATTGTGGAAAAAGAAATTGCTGATAATCAGCATTTTCTTCTTTTCTAAGATGTTTTCTACTTTATTTGAAAAAAGATTTGAAATACCACATTTGAAAGGTCATCTGCAACCTTTGTCAATTTCTTATTGTCCACAAAAGTTTCCAAATCATTTTTACTTGAAGGGCATGAAAAAGAAGGATAGAGGAGGAATTGTTAATGTCAACATGACAGTAATATTCATACTGCATATGTGAGTATGTTTCACCAGAGACAACAGTATTTTTAATTTTGACTTAATGTATATTTTACAGTATCCGATAACAAAGTCCCCGCATACTATTTTTGATAATTTTGAGGGAGTTGCTGGACAATTTGTAGAGTTGACTTTCCGATCTCGTGAAGGTGTCATACCAAAAGTTAGTAATCTTACAATAGAGGCGTGTGTCCATCCTCCCACAACCACATCCAGACTAACTACGCCTGTATCGAGTGTCTTGACAGCGTCTGTTTCAGTACCAATCACCTCAACACCACCATCACCCCCAGTGTCATCCAGGGTAACACCTGCTGCACCTACTGCTAGTACGCCACGTAAGTACATTGCTGAATTATTTTACCCTATTACAACACAGCAAAATTGTAGACTGATCCAAATTGAAAGAAACTGCAGACAACAATTTCAAGTTGATGGAATTTTAAATCTTTTCATCTTTTGGGATAGAAAACATTATGGATAACGAAGAAAATGCTAATAACAAAGCTAGTTTTACAAAGCTTTTATTTTTAGGGGCATAAAAAGGATGGCTTTTAGCAGAAAGGGTTAGTCGATTACAAGACAACAAAATTGGATGAAGTTGCAGAATGCAAATGATGGTTGGTGAAATTATGCAAATCTTTGTCCGATTGGGTAGAACATGTAGTAAATGAGGTAGTTGCTTATTAGAAGCTATTTCTTTATTTCTACCATGCCTTCTTGACTTATGTGTGTTTTTTTGGGGTGGTAAAAATATGTGATTGTGTGGGAATGTGTTAAACATAATCTATCATATTCCGAATAAAATGGAATCCTCTTAATTACAATTACGATAATAGCAATTTCCTGATTAATTGCAACAAGCGTATGCAGAAGCATTGGAATTAACCCTTTCCCATTTTGGAAATTTTAGACTAGTCCAAATTGAAAGAGGTTGCAGACGACAATAAAAACTGGATGCCATTTGAAATGAAACCATCGTATGTGGTAGAAAATATTGTGGAAAAAGGAGAAACTGCTTGTTACAAGCAATTTCTTCTTTTTCCACAATATTTTCTTGAGTAAAAAATCACAGGAACGTAAAATCCCGTATTTGAACGTGAAAGGGTTAAAGAACAAATATATAGATGATGTGTATCTGCTTATAAGATTTGATAGATGTTTTGGTGGGAATGTTGAAATTACTTTTTTCTGAATTTGAATGATTTTTGAAAGGGATGATAAGTCATTGGGATTTCCTTAGATTTCTTGAGAAATTATGCTAGGGCAAGAAATATGAATATTATGAGCAAGGCTTTTAAACACTTATATAAGAATTAAACTAGCTCCATTTGTGACTTTGACCTTAAGTCTTTGACCTTGACCTTTTGACCTACTTTTTATGTCATGGACTTTATCATATCAAAATAAGTGATGGGAGATTACCTTTCTTCTGACATCATATTGAATCATTGACCTTAGATCTGATATCAGAAATGATTTAATATTAATTCTCTAACTACCTTATGATGAAATCTAAAGTCTTATTTCTCCAATTCATCAGAATGTTTTTCGTCCTATGTTGTGATTTCTCTTTCCTTTACATACACTTTCAAATGTGATCAAAGCCTCTAACCAATCTTTATCTTTCACATTGTTAGACAATAGACAAAAAGGTGTTGATAAAGTAAGTTCAAGGTATTCAAAATAAGTAAGAGTAAATAAACATGGACCCTTGTCATGCAAGATAAAATCCTTTTGTAGAATCGCATTTTAAAGTATAAGAACTGAAAGCCCTCATACTGGGTCAAAATTTCTTCTGAAATTGATTTTATAACACTGGCTTAGAAAGGACGAAACATGTGTAAGATTTAATATAATCAGACTGCACCCATATACAGGCTGGTCTTTGTATATATCTCCCCCAAGAACAGAAATATGCTGTGTATAGCAGGAACAAAAATTAAGATCTATTATCATAAGTTGCAGATAACTTCAAGCTTTTCATAGGTTTTAGAATTATATCATTATGTTCTAGTCTATTTGATAATAGCCACTTGCTATGGCCGTATTCCTTTCCCATTTTTTTGAAATTTTAGAATGGTCCGATTTGAAAGAGCTGCAAACAACATTCAAAATTGGATGGAATTTTAAATGAAACCATCCTATGTGATAGAACTTATTGTGGGAAAAAGAGAAATTACTTGTCACAAGAAATTTCTGCTTTTTCCACAATGTTTCTTTAAGTACAGAATCACGACAACGTAATATCCCACGTTTTCACAGGAAAGGATACGTATATCAAATTGTAGGCGAGATGATTTTTCCATTGAATTAGTCTGTGTATGCCATGCAAAATTTATTGCATAGCAGTTCAAATGATGTGTGGCTTACAAACTGAAGAGCTATATAGTCGAATAGGTTAAATTTGCATAGAAACCTAGACTCTTAGATAAGGTTTAACCCTTTCTTGTTCAATCCCTGTTTTTACGTCCCTGTGATTTATAATTGAGTAAACATTGTAGAAAGAGAAGAACCTGCTAGTAACAGGCAATTTCTGCTTTTTACATATTATTTTCTACCCTGCTAGATGTTCAATTTATAAATTAAACCAACTTAAATATTTGGTTTGCAAATAATAAAAAAAAACCTTTGAATTTGGACGGACTTAAAAAAATTCAAAACGGGAAAAAGTTAAACTTCTTCTACGCTGACTTAATGCTCTAATTCACATCTTGTTTTTAATAGATGTTTGTGTAGACAATAATGTTACCGTCGAAACGGATGTCCTTGAAGTCAGCATTAAAAACAGGATTGGATCTCAAGGAACTGTGAATCCAATCTCGCCAACACAGGCCCTGTATGGTTCAGGAGGTTCTTATCCATTCTTACCTGGCGTCACTAGAGCTGCATTTGTAATATCTATTGATGCAGTTGGAACAGCATCAGTAACTGAAGTTCAAGCTCATCTTGTAAATGTTGAGAAAGTTATAGTTCAAGTTGCTGAACATGTCGAAGATTTGACACCTCTTGCTGAAGAGGTAAGTAAAACGCTAGAAGTAAATTTGATTATCTTGAAAATTCCCTCATATGTAAATATTTTTGATATATTTAAACTTTATTCATCCCTCGATGTGGACTTCATTTTTGTTGTTTATTAACTGGTTGGAGGATATTTTTGAGGCCGGTAATACATTTGAAGAAATCAGTTTTGTAATTTGATGAAATAAACAGGAAAGATAAAGGTGTAACTTGACATACAGAGGAATAGAATTCTTATGCTCCTTAATCTGTTTCTTCCTATAGATAGTAGAAGATATGGAAAATGATGAATCGATCACAGTTCCAATACAAGGAGATGGTAATGTTGTTAAGATTGTAGTGATTCATAGAGAGGGAGAAGCTGAACCACCTGTTATATCGGACGTTCTTATCAAAGCATGTTATGAAGCCAAAGGTGATCATTTAAAATGAAAATATTTTCTGCTACCTATTGCTAAATAAAAAGTGTCTTATTAAAATCTTTCCACTACATGAATTTTAACGATAATGTATAATATATAAACTATTTAGTTCTTGTCAGTTTATATATTGTAACAGAAGAAAGTCTATTTAATATCCTCCAGTATCTTGTCTCACACCTATATTAAAAGATATTATTTTAAAGTTTAATCGTCTGAAAATAATATATATATATATATATAGTCAGAACTTTTGTGTGAAGGGACTTTGCTTATTTCTTTTAAACTTCCTGACATGTTGCATTTCAGAGGTGTGTGCTGAAGATATGTATGAAAACGAAGTTATTTTGACTGGTCCTTCTGGTCGACAAGGTAATGTATTATTTATGATTTGATGTGTTTACAAAATGTCCTTTGTCATGGTAATTTCTTTAATTTTCATTTAACACCATTTTAAGGGTATTTCAGTTTTGCTTTACCAACCTCTTTGTTTCTGTAAATACACTAAGTTATAGCCTAGATTTTTTCTTATTTCTAAGCAAGTTTAACTGATAGTAACTGACTGATCCGTATATAGTCAATGATTGTTATCTTTGATGCTTAATCAATTCTAATCACAAAAAGGTGTACTATCTTACAATATGTTGAAATTTCTTTCATTGTATAGAAGACTGCATGAATATGTAGGGATTGGCTGTGTTTGTATATTTGATATCCATCATTGGCAACCAAAGTTAGATTTTTGCATGAAATTTAGAAATAAACAATATGGAAGATATAAGATTTATGGAATAATCTTGATTGCAAAGCTAGAGTATGATATGCAATATTTCTTAGCAAATGGATTGAAGAATAATTATTGGTTTTTGCAAAGATGATGGTCTTAATCAATTTAGATTCATTTATATGTTAGAAAAAAGAATAGATAAATCGAACGTTGAGTTTCTATTATTAACAGGAACTCTCCCTGAAGATGCTTTGACAGAGGAAGGATTCAGACCAGAACCTGATGAGAATTACATGGTGACATTGACAGCTCACCTTCAAATGGATAGTCCTGTATATGATGTAGAGGTTATACTGAAAAATGCAGAGATTGGCACAAATGCTTTGATTTCTATTCTTGGTGAAAATGAAACCATTATTGAAACAAGAGAGGTAGGCAAATTCTGTCAGGTTGGGTTTCTTTCTTTCTTCCTTAAGTAATATTTAATTTTGTGCCATGTTAAAGTTTGTTAGAAATTTTTGATTATCTAAAATCTTTGAATCTTAGAATAGCATGTTTTGAACAGTAACTATGATGGTTTTGTAATTGTATTTTCATTATGCAAATTGAGATTAATTGCTAGCTTTCAATGTCTCAATACAACTCATCATACGCTATAAGTTCTTAATTCTGTTACAACACCATGTGCACGCAACTCCTCCTACATTTCCTTTGGAATAAACTGAAATTTACCATAATGAATCTCTGTATTGTCTACTTTTGCACGAGTCAAAATTACTTTGATCCATGAGACATTTCGGAGTTATATGCCCTTGACTTATCAAAATAGCTTAGAGGCTCTATTTCTTTCGCAGGGACAAAATTTCTCATTAAAAGACTGTTGAAATATTTGTTAAATTGTGAATAGACCCCTCTATTAATAATCTAAGAATAGGTCACAAGCCTGATATGAAAACCTTTGCTAAACAGGAAATGAAATTAATTTCAAAATTATTTTTATTTTGCAACATGAATTAACTTTAAGGAAATGATTTCGTTTTAGATTCGGCAATGTTTTTCATAACGAGGTTGTGACCTATTCTGAAATTATTGACAGAGGGCTCTCTACACAATATTAACAAAGATTTCGAGATTCCTGTTCTAAAGACTTTTTTATTATAAGAGCTATAGAGCTTTTAAAATTGCCTTTTTGTGTTTCCTACTTTTTCAATTGGAGTAAACTTACAATTGTCACAATCGATCTCTGTGATGTCTTGTGTTTCATGAGACTGATCCGTCAACTTATTTTGGAATTATTTGTCCTTTATAAAGCAACATAGCTCAAAATTAAAGCAATTTTTACCGACAAGCCACTACAGATGAATATGCCATGCTTTGTGAAGCTCATGGTTTTAAATTTTTTTGTAAGCTCACCTGACCATGAAGTGCTTAAGTGAGCTATTGTGATCACCTTTTTTTAGGCGTCCGTCCGTCGTGCGTCGTCTGTCAACAATTTTTTTAAACGACATCTCCTCCCAAACCATAGGGGCAATTTAAACCAAATTTGCCAGAAATGTTCCTTAGGCGTTACCCTTTAAAAAATGCAAAAGGATTGAAATTCGTTAAAAACTCTGGTTGCAGTGGCAATAAAATTGAAATTTTAAAATAATCTTAAAAAATATTCTCCTCCTGACCCGGAAAGCGTAGATCCTTAATATTTTTCATGAAGCATCAGTGTATATTGACCTCTTTCAAAATAGCCAAATTCATGATCCTCTGGCCCCAAGGGGGGGAGGCCCAGGGGAATGGGTTTATATAGAAATAAAGAACAATTTAAAATATCTCCTCACAAATCACTTGGCAAATTTGAATCAAATTTGGTAAAAATGTTCCTTAGGTGGCCCCCTTTAAAAATAGCCAAAAGAATTGGAATCTGTTAAAAACTCTGGTTGCCATGGCAAGAAAAATAATATTTTAAAATCTTAAAAGTCTTCTTCTTCTGACCAGGAAAGCCTAGAACCTTAATTTTTTGCATGACGCATCAGTATATTGACCTCTTTTAAAATAGCTTAAATCATGGTTCCCAAGGGGCCGACGCCCCCCCCCCCCCGGGGGGGGTTATATAGTTATAAAGAAAGATTTTCAACCGACATCCCTCCGAAACAACTGAGCCAAAATGAGTTAAATGTGGTAGAAATGTTCCTAAGGCGGCCCCCTTTCAAAATAGCTTAAAGAATTGAAATCGGTAATTAGCTCTGGTTGCCATGGAAGCAAAAATTAAATTTTAAATAATCTTTAAAAATCTTCTCCTACTGACCCAGAAGGTGTAGAGGCTTTATATTTTGCATTAAGCATAAGCATATTGATCTCTAATAAAATAGCTAAAATCAGGATCCTCGGGTCCCAAAGGGCGGAGCCCCGGAGGGAGGTTATATGCAAGAAGCATCGATTCGCTGACTTCTTTCTTATTTCTGAAATTATAATTCATGAATCCAGAGGGACGAAAAACGTTTCTCCTTTCATATTTGCCATAAAACCTTGAAATTTGTAATTTAGACTTTTGGATTCCACGGTACAGAGCCTATAAATGTATAAAGTATGGCCAACTTTTATCACGATCCTAATCTTAACATGAAATTAGGCTGTTGGCAGAAAAAGAGCATTTATCTTAGGTGAACGCCACAGGGCCATTGGCCCTCTTTTTATACCTTTCTCGTAATATGCCCGACTGGAAACATATCGATGATCTTGCTAAAAACTCACAACCAAGAACTGTGTATTTTTCAAAACTTTTTTTTGGTGCAAAATTATATTTATATGGGAAACAATCTTTATGGTTAAGGATATAAAAGTAATTTTAATAAGATCTACAAAGGAGAAAGGCAAAAGGTTTCTGGAATTTTAAAGTCAAACCAAAGATGCTTTGGTCCAGCACTCATTTTGTGAAATTCATCTATCAATCTTTTCAAATTCTTTCATGTAAACCTATCTTTGAAATAAAACACACTGTATATATTTTAAGTGACTTGAAATCTTCATTCTGATATTCGTATTTATTCATTTGACAGTATCCCATAACAATGTCCCCACAAAAAGTTCTGGATAATTTCGAAGGTGTTACTGGACAGTTTGTTGAGTTGACATTTCAATCTCGTGAAGGCATCATACCCAAAGTCAGTAATCTGAGTATTGAGGCATGTATCCATCCTCCAACCATTACACCATTGTCTGGTGTATCTACTGTCACAAGTATCCAACCTGTTACTGAGTCACCAAAATATGTTACAACAGCACCCGCTTCAGCAGTCACTAATGTTACATCAAGTGTCATGCCTTCAATTCCCACAGTCACATCGCCTCGTAAGTATAATCTTTTAAGAATGATAATGATAATTTAATACAAATTAAAATCTACTAGTTGAGGAAGAGTGGTCTGGGAGCGATACAGTGCAAAAATGTTTACTGATTGTCTATGAAAAATTTGAGTCACTGGCCCATAGTGACCATTCATTTTACACTGTTTAGATGGACTGAGTCTTTACTTGGTGAAATCGTTTGAAATGTTACCCACAGATTAACTTTTTAAGGTCATCTGACCGAAGGTCATGGTGACCTATTAAGATCGTTTTTCGTCTATCGTCGTCCGTTGCGCGCCATGCGTTAGCTAATTGCGATCTTGTTCCGTCCGAGGTCATGAGTTAACTCTTTTTTACATTTTGACTTCTTCGTAAGAACCCTTTGACGGTATTCAAGTTATCTTTGCAGGAAGAATCCCTATGGTAGGGCGCTCCAGATATGGACACAATCTCCTCAGAGCCCCATAAGGGTAAAAAGGTTGTACAAAAAATCTGTTAACAAATGGCCATAAACGGGGAGGCAAAGAGGGCCAAGGGTTTACATAGTATAATTTGGAAAATATTTTTAGACCAAATAAAAAGATCTACAGCTCTGATATTTGGTATGTGGCATCTGGTGGACATCTATCCAGTTTGTATGAATCATGGCCCTAGGGTCAGAATTAGCCCATTCCCGGACTTCACAAGTTTAACATGGGCTTATATATTGAAAATTTCAAAAATCTTTTCTGCCAAACAGGAGAGCCTAGACCTTTGATATTTGGTATGCAGCATCATTCGGTGGACCTCTTTCAAGATTTTATAAATTATGGCAATAGTGTCATAATTAGCCCATCCTCGGGCGTTACAAGTTTGATTGGTTGAGTGAATGAGGTATTACGCCACTTTTAACAGTATTTCAGTCATATCGCGGAGGCTGGAACACCTAACAATGCAATCCTGGTATTTCTCACACCTGTAGTATTACTACTACATCCTTTCCTATCCTCCAGTTAATATCCCACTTAGGTTTACGATTATCCACCAATTGGTGAGAGACAAATTTCGGAAAGAATATATGCCACCGTCGGGATCGAACCAATGACATCCCATGATTGAAGATTAGGGGTCTGATGCGCTACCGACTACGCCTTGACGGCGGCGCCAAAAGTTTGACATAGGCTTGTAAAGCAAAACTTTCAAAATCACTTAAATATTTCTATAGTTACAACGCATCGGGTTAGGATTTTGTCTGTCTTTCGAAGGTTTTTTTGTTTTGAAATGTTAAAACATTAAAAAAGTCAAGATATACCGTCGAAATTATGTAACTTTAAACGAAAGTTTAAGTGAATCTAATGAGAACTGAATAATAATTTGGTTTATCCAATAGAAAGCTAATGCAGAATAAAATTCCAAGTGAGCTGAAATTTAAGATAAGACTACATAGGGTAGAGAACATTATAAACAAAAAAGAAAATGCTTGTCACAAGCATTTTTTCCTCACAATCATAGCTTGCATATTATTCTTTAGTAACATAAATAAGCAGGATTATATTGTAATTGATTTAGAGGGAAAGAAACCAACTTTAAACATTACTATCAATACTATTTTTATATCCTGAAAATTAATGTTAGCAGCATCGGTATTGTAATTTTCTGCCTACAAAATCTTTGTTATTTTCGTAGCTAATAAAGCGATTATACTAAAACTTGGGATATAAGCCCACTTTTACACGGGCAATCAATACCATCAAAGTGGTTTTACTGGTTTACTCAATTTTTATACAAAATATGCCTCTTTCAATTGTCTCTGTTTCTATTTCCAGATATTTGTGTAGACAACAATGTCACAGTCGAAACTGATGTCCTTGAAGTAAGCATTAAAAACAGAATTGGATCTCAAGGAACTGTGAATCCACTCTCACCAACACAGGCCCTGTATGGTTCAGGTGGTTCTTATCCTTTTCTACCAGGCGTCACCAGAGCTGCATTTGTAATATCTATTGATGCAGTTGGAACAGCATCAGTAACTGAAGTTCAAGCTCATCTTGTAAATGTTGAGAAAGTCATAGTGCAAGTTGCTGAACACGTTGAAGACTTGACGCCTCTATCTGAAGAGGTAAATAAATCACTAGATGTTTTGATTCGGATCTTAACTTTTGAGAATTTTCTCATAAAATCAAACTGCCAAAAAGTCATGATAATAATGAATTGATACTAAAGGGACGATTATCAGATATTATTTCATTCCATTAAATGTTTTGATTGACATAATAAAATTTATTTAGGTACATTCTCAATGATATTGAATTCAAATAGGGATAATATTGAGGCTGCAAGAATTTTTAAAATACATATCACACACACATTAAAAGAACTAATTGCAATGAGGTTAAGATTAATTGTCCATATAGAGAAGCATTAACACATAATACATTGGGTTTTCTGCATTTTTCTATAGACAGTAGAAGATATGGAAAATGATGAACTGATCACAGTTCCAATCCAAGGAGAGGGTAATGTTGTTAAGATTGTAGTGATCCATAGAGAGGGAGAAGCTGAACCACCTGTTATATCAGATGTTCTTATAAAAGCATGTTATGAAGCCAAAGGTGATCATGTATATAAAATACTTTCTGCTACATATTATTGGGAGGATTTTAACTAAAATACTTCTTTTACACAAATTGAGAATTGATGATATATGAACTATAAAGTTCCTGTCATGATATCTATTTTTAAAAAGGGAACTTTATTTGACATCCTTTGGTGTCTTATTCACACCTATAATACTGACAGATATTTTTTTCTATATGTTGATCATCTGAAAATGCTAATATTATTTTCAGAATTTTTAGCTCACCTGAGCACAAAGTACTAAAGATAAGCTATTGTGATATAGCAGTGTCTATTGTCTCTCCTGCGTCGTCTGTTGTTTGTCAACATCCAGAGGCCACAATTATAGCTCAAATGTCTTGAAGCTTGATCAGATTTTTGTCTCAACAAAACCTCGGCTAGATTCAATATTGAGTCACACGGGGTCAAACACCAAGTCACAAGGTCGAATCTTAGAAAAACCTTGTGTGTACTCTAGAGGTCCCATTTATCCCTCAAATGTCTTGATATTTGGTCATAATGTTTGTCTGTATTATATATCATTTGAGTTTAATATTGGGTCCTTGTGTGAACTCATGGGTCTGATCCCCGGCGGCGGCACTTATCCTTTCCGACATTTGACTCTTAACAATGGGTGGATAATCCTAAACCTAAGTGGGATAGCAGCTTGAGGGTAGGAAAGGATGTAGTCGTAGTACTGGTGTGAGAAATGCCAAGAATCTCAAGGTGCCACAATATGGCTGAATTACTGTTAAAAGCGGTGTTAAACCCCAATCAATCAACCAACCTTGTGTGCACACAGTAGGTCGCACTCTATAGAGCACATTTTAGGCTTAAATAACTTGATACTTGGTCAGATTGTGACTGCAATATCTGGGCCAAATATGAACTTGTTTGATTTGGGGTCACAAACTAGGTCACTTGAACAAATTTTAGAAAAACGTTTGATGCACTGTAGAGGCAGCATTTTGGCTCAGAAGACTTCGAATATATTCAGAGTGTTTGTTTCCATGAAAAACTCTGTCAATGTTGATATTGATTTGCATAAGGTAAAAAACTAGGTCACTAGGTCTAATCTTAAGATTTTTTCTTTTGCAAGTTACATTCTACTTTTCTGGCACAAATACCTTGAGACTTTGTGATAATGTTTGTTCTTGATTTTTCAAACAAGATAGCTGATCGTTTTTAGCCAAAATCAGATCACTTGATCTTTTATACCTCCGTAGTCTGCCACTCAAGTGAGCGCTTTAGGGCCATGGTCCTCTTGTTATAACAAGTGGCATTACTTCTGTTTTATTTGACATGTCTTCTAAACTAGTAAGACAAATGTTCAATTTCAGAAGTGTGTGCTGAAGATATGTATGAAAATGAAGTTATAGTGACTGGTCCTGCTGGTCGACAAGGTAGAGTATTATTTGGAATTGGTGTGTTTACAAAATGTCTTTGTTGTCCTGATAATATCTATTTAACACCATTTTATTAGGATATTTGTGTTTCATATAGAATTTCTTTTGCATATACAAATTAACTGTTGATTTGTATCTTTAAAGTGTTAAGCTTAAAGTGCTCATTCTACTTTTAGGCAGTACTTAAAGACGACTGTGCTAAACTCTTTTTCTGTCAATACATTGAGTTACAGCCTCGATTATTTGACTGTGTTCTATATGCATAGTAAACTGGTTATATCCCTCAAAACTATGTTTGGGGGTATATAGGAGTCGGCTTATCGGCCAGTCGGTCGGTCCGTCCGTCTGTCGGTAGCTTTTTCGTGTCAGCTCAATTTCTTGGCAACTATTGGATGGATTTTATTCAAACTTCACAGATATAATCAGTATCAAGCAGAGATATGCATATTATATTTTGACGGAGTTAAGGCCCTTTGGTGAAAAATCGTGTCCACTCTATTTCTCAGCAACCGTTGGACGGATTTGATTCAAATTTCACAGAAAGACTCGGTATATTCAGACATGTGCATATCCTATTTTGGATATGGTCCATATATTTATTTCTGATTTATGGCCCTTTGATTAAAAAGTCATTTTTGTTACTGCCCTTTGTTGGATAGCACTTGTATATGGACATGCCCTGTTGGGAGTATTAGTCCGCTTTTCGACAATTTCTAGTTTTAACTGTCTGATATATATTTGTTCCAAGTGATTGTTACCTTCGACACCTTCTTTATTTGTATGACAATAGGTGTACTGATTTACCATATGGTGTAATTTCTGTAATATCATAGAAGATCGCTTGAATTAGTATTGATTGGTTGAATCTGTTTTGTTTTGTCAAAATTACATTTCATGTCCATATTCGGCATCAAATGCTAGATATTGGCTTCATGAGAATTAGGAATAGAAACATAGAAAAATAAAAGATATATGGAATAATCTTTATTGCAAACGTAGTTTATCTTAGATTTCTAGCAATATGCCACAGTTCTTACTAAGCTAATTGATTGGTGCATGGTTTTATTTTTGGAAGATTCGGTTTTAATCAATTTAGACATGTAAGTATAAATGATAAAGAATCAAACATTGGTGTTTTCTGATATCTAGGAACTGCCCCTGAAGATGCTTTGTCAGAGGAAGGATTCAGACCAGAACCTGATGAGAATAACATGGTGACCTTGACTGCTGACCTTCAAATAGATAGCCCTGTATATGATGTACAGGTTATACTGAAAAATGCAGAGATTGGCTCAAATGCTTTGATTTCTATTCTTGATGAAAATAAAACCATCAGTGAAACAAGAGAGGTAGGCAAATTCAGTCAGGTTGGGTTACATTCTTTTTTTCCTGAATGCAATGGCATCCTTTTTTTGTTGGCCAATTTAAGTATGTTAAGAAACACTTCAGTTCAAAACTTTAGAAGTGACTTTTGATTATCTAAGCCACTTACCATTACGTTTTGAACCGTCACTTTTTTCCTTTGTAAGGATAGTTTTATGATTGTATTTACCTGAATTGTTTATCTAAACTAAGATGCATTACTAGTATTAAATTGTGAAATCATGAAAGGAAAAAGGGTATTTGTTTACTAGTTCAAAACTAGCAAACATGAATTTGAATTTCATTTTGAGGACTTTTTAATTCACAATTTCAACTTTTTAGGAGGGACTTTTTCATGTAAATGGTTTAAAATCTTAATTATTCTTAATAAATTCTACGAAGGAGAATGCTTATACTGAAATCCATTTAAGAAATGTAGATAATATTTTTTTGTTTTCATGTAGGTATTAACTTAACAACATAATCACTCTGTATGAATTTGTCAATATTGTCAATCAACTTCTGTGCATTTTTCTTAAAAATAATCACCCTGTATATACATGTACCTTAAAATGTGTCTTAAACAGTCTTACAATATTTTTCTGATATTCGTAATTATTCATTTGACAGTATCCCATAACAAAGTCCCCACAAACAGTACTGGATAATTTCGAAGGTGTTACTGGACAGTTTGTGGAGTTGACATTCCAATCTCGTGAAGGCATCATACCAAAAGTCAGTAATCTGAGTATTGAGGCATGTATCCATCCTCCAACCACCACACCATTGTCTGGTGTCTCTACTGTCACAAGTATCCAACCTGTTACTGAGTCACCAAAATATGTTACAACAGCACTAGCTTCAGTGGTCACTAATGTTACATCAAGTGCCATGCCTTCAATTCCTACAGCAACATCCCCTCGTGAGTATATTATTTTACAATTGATATATAGTGATAAACAAATTACAATCTACTAGTTGAGTTTGAGTGCTCTGGGAGCCAACAAGTGCAAAAATATTTGTCTATGTCTAATGGAAAATATGAGTCAATAGCGCTCTGATCAGGCGTTGCAGATACACAAAATGGACTGAGTCATTATTTGGTGAAATGTTTTGAAATGTCCCACACAAGATAAAACTTTATTAGAATTGTTTTCAATCTCTGATAGCATCTTTTTAGTTACAAGGCATTACTTGTATATCTTTTTCTACTTTTCGAAAGGTTGTATTTGTTACTGACATGGTAATCATTCAAAAAGTTGAGAAGTACTTATCCTTCTAAATTATAAACTTTTTGTTTATAACTAAACTAGAGATGTTAGGGAATCCAAACTTACTAGATATCTGCAAATTATTAAATGAGAAAAAATACACTTGTCCAAACTTAAAGCTTTTGTAGACTACAATCCAATGTGAGCTGAAATTGAACATGAGATAGCTAATAGGGAAGAAACGATATGAGCAAAGAAGAAATTGTTTGTTACAAACAATTTCTTTGTTTCTCAAAATGCTTGCTTTCATTTACTTATTAGGGACATTAGAATTATGTGGTAACCTAGAAAGGAAAAATTTAAGCTTTCTTATTACTAGCTCTGCTGTTTTTGTAGAAAAAAACAGGGTTTTTCTATAGTCAGCAGCAACTGCACTTTTATTGTTGTGCAAATTCATTTACATTTTTGTCACTAATAAAGCTATTGGACAGCAACTGTGAAGTAATACACTCTTTTGCAAAAGCAACCATTACTATCTAGGTGGATAAGTCTGAAGAAATTCTGTACAACATATGCCTCATTTACGATTTTGATTTCCACTGGTTTGTTTCAGATATTTGTGTAGACAATAATGTCACAGTTGAAACTGATGTCCTTGAAGTCAGCATTAAAAACAGGATTGGATCTAAAGGAACAGTGAATCCAATCTCGCCAACACAGGCCCTGTATGGTTCAGGCGGTTCCTATCCATTTTTACCTGGCGTCACCAGAGCTGCATTTGTTATATCTATTGATGCAGTTGGAACAGCATCAGTAACTGAGGTTCAAGCTCATCTTGTAAATGTTGAGAAAGTCATAGTGCAAGTTGCTGAACATGTGGAAGATTTGACACCTCTTGCGGAAGAGGTAAGTTAAGCACTCGGTGTTTTATTTCAACATTCTCTTATATTCTAATCTATCGAGATCTTTTAATGAACCTCATGCCATAGCAGTATTATGTTTTTGTGTAACAAAGATCAGATATATCCCCAAGAAGCCAACCAGAATTGGTATTTGTGCCAAGCCTAGTTAGCTGACCGTATCTATGTAATCTTAATAGGGTTTTATGTTTCTCATTCTACTTTTAATGTGACTGTTCACATAAACTTTAAAATCTAGGCATAAATGATCCCTATCTTGATCCATTAAGTACACCATAGCGCCCAGTGCTCAAAGTGTGCTTTGTGATCATGCGGCAGTCAAGCATCTGCTATATATCAACATCCAACTCTAAATTATTTGCTCTAATGTCTGCTAGAATGTTTGTCTCTATTAATCTTCAAGTTTGAATTTGTTTTAGTTTGTATTAAAACTAGGCCAAATCTTAGAATGTCATATTTGCGCTCTCGAGGCTCTTATGTGTAGATATGTGGTTATAATGATGCCTCCATAGCATGGTTACTTTTGTCAGAAAATAGATCACTAAGTCAAATTTTAGAAATCCCATTTTTCACTCCAGAGCCTATATAGTTAGGTCAAATGTCTCCATATTTGTTCTGGACGTTTGTAGGTATATCACTATTAAGTTTTGATATATGGCCCTTTGGGATGAAAAAATAGGTCATTAAGTCAATCATAGAAATAACTAATTTGCACCATAGAGGCTACGATTTGGCTTAAGTCTCTTGATATTGGGTCTGAATGTTTAACTCCGTGATATCAAGGTTAAGGTAGATTGTTGGTCACTTTGGTCAAAAGCTAAGACTCTTTTACAAATATCAAAGGTTCTTTGACAGGGCCATATTATTGGCTCAGAATTCTTGAAATCAGTACTTGACGTTTGTCTCCATTATTTTTAGAATTTTAGAATTTTTTTAAATTGAATTTTGGGTCATTTTGGGAAAGAACAAAGTTACGTAGTCAATCTTCGAAAAAGCATTTTGCCCAAAAGAGGCCATAAATATGTCTCAATTTCATGAAATTAATTCATTTCATTGTCTCTATGATATCTCTGTCAACTTTGATCATGGGCAAATGATGCCAGGAACTAGATTACTAGTTCATATTTTAGAAATACCTTATTTGTACAAAAGATTCTACATTCTTTAGCTAAACATTTAGATATTGTGATAGAATGCTTATCTCCAAAATATCTCATTCAAGTTCCTATGTTAGTCACATTGAGTCAAATAGTTAGACTCCAGGTCAAATATTAAAAAGATACCTTGAGAAAATTCTATAGAACATATATTCGGCTCAAAGTTCTTAACATCTAATCAGAATGTTTGTCTTCATAATACTTAGGCCATGTTCTAATTTTGGTCACTTCGGGGAAATATATGTCACTAATTCAAAAATTAGAAATTCCTTGTTTGCACTCTAGAGGCAAAAGTGCCTTGATTTTGGCATATAACACTATTTGAATCAAATTTTTGCAGTGATTAACTATGAGTAGCTCAGAGCTTTAGGGCCAATGTTCCATTTTTCTACTTTCAAGCATCCAAAAAGATAAAGTAAATGCTCCAAACATTTAAAAGAATGATTTACTTGTATTTAGGTTTCTTCTCTCATTAGTAAACTTGGTTAGGGATGGTATTGATGCTGTTAACCCTATAAAAGAATTGTTAAAGATTTAGGTTTTACATAAACCAATGTTTTCCAAAGCTTTTTTGTTTGGGGAGTAAAAAAGTGTCACTGTGGAAATGGGTTAAAGACAAACACATTGTATAGAGAAGCATACGCTACTTACACATATCTTTTGCTCTGTTTATCCATAGACAGTAGAAGATATGGAAAATGATGAACTGATCACAGTTCCAATCCAAGGAGAGGGTAATGTTGTTAAGATTGTAGTGATTCATAGAGATGGAGAAGATGAACCACCTGTTATATCGGATGTTCTTATCAAAGCATGTTATGAAGCAAAAGGTGATCATTTATGTTTTGGAAGTTTTTCTGTTACATATTATTCAATATAACGATTTCAACTAAATTGATTCTCTACATAAATTTATCTGTTGGAATAATTATATAAAAAATGATAACTTTTTTTCAGGTTATTTATTGATACAGGAGAAAGTTATCTCACACTTATGATATTGAAGAAAAATATATTGGTATTATATCTACATTATCATTTACAAATTAACAATGTATTCTAGTTTGAACTTTTACCAGGTGTTTGCTCTATGTGTTCTTCATATGTTTTCTAAATTTGCATTTCAGAGGTGTGTGCTGAAGATATGTATGAAAACGAAGTTATTTTAACTGGTCCTGCTGGTCGACAAGGTAGGAGATTATCTGTGTATATATGAGTTTGTCATTGATATTAATTCATAAAGTATTCTTCATGCCTTTTAGGCATTTCCCTGGCCACACTCTTTTTTGTTCTGTCCATACTTTTAGTAAATGACTTGATTTTTTTCATATTTTTCTTTAAGAATTACTCAATACCATGTTGTCTTCTATTTTGATACATTGAAGAAAAACAGTTATCAGAAACAAGAATAGGAGAAAATTGCTTTAAGCGTCTAGAGTTTGGTTTCACTCCTTAATGAAAGCATAAAAATAATTGCTCTTCATCTCTTAAGTATTAGGATTTGTGAAAAGAGGATCAAGTACTAAATTGCCTTATCCTGGAAAATAAGTAGGAATGGGTTGAATCTCCTTTGTGCTTTACTCACATTCATAATTAATACCAAGCATGAGCATCCCAGGATAGATAGTGCTTATGAAATAAAGGAAATATTCAAACACCGTTGCTCTCTAAAATTTACAGGAACTGTACCTGAAGATGCTTTGGCAAAGGAAGGATTCAGACCAGAACCTGATGAGAATAACATGGTGACCTTGACAGCTGACCTTCAATTAGATAGTCCTGTATATGACGTAGAGGTTATACTGAAAAATGCAGAGACTGGCACAAATGCTTTGATTTCTATTCTTGGTGAAAATGAAACCATCATTGAAACAAGAGAGGTAGGGAAAATCAATCAGATGGGATTATATTCTTTCTATCCGACTGCCATGTCATGAACTTTTTGTGTGCCATTTTAAAGTTTGTTAAGAAAGACTTCAGAGGTCAAAATCTTGGATTACTTATTAATCTTGGGACAGTAGTTTTAACTTTCGCCAAATAACTTCGTAAAGCTGATTTTATTTTTTTCAAAAACATTCATACTATGCTGTAAGTTTAATTTAATCACTGGCATTTTAATTTGAAAATAAACTAAATATAATTGATATTTGTATGCTTTATCATGTAATCTTCCAGGTGGAACAAATATTAAGTATTAATGAAGAACTGTCTATTTCTGCTCAAAAGGATGTTTGGTTTGTCAATAAGCTGCATTGTCTATTTTTTGCGTTAAAATTGTGGTCAAAATTTTTTATATCATTAAGATTATTTGGTATACAATTATTCAAAATATGAAGATAATACCTACGTAAAGCCAGATAACCCATTACCAATCTACAAACTTTTAGACTGGTCAAAATTTAGAGATTTTTCTGACGACAGTTTCAAGTTGATAGATATTCAATTTTATTTATAGTTTGGGGTAGAAAATATTGTGAATATCAATAATGAAAAAATAATTTGTAACAAGCAATTTCTTATTTCTCCACATTTTTTTCAAAAGATTTTTGCTTGAGATTGTGTTGGAAAGGATCAAACAGTGGTATAAGGCAATCAACTGAGACAAGGGATATTATGTTGACAATGTGGTAATTTATAATGCAAAAGAAGAATTCCTCTAAAGCTCCTTTGCATAAAAGTATACATATGCACAGTTATCTCAGGTGCTGAAAATTGCTACTCATTATTTGCATAGTGAATTGTTAACCAATTGATTAAGTCAATATAGGGATTTTTCATTCCCTTCTCAAAGATATATATTTAGTGTCAGAAAACGAGACTTTTGTTGTAACAGATGAAAAAGGACTGTATAAAACATTTTCAACAAATTAGTGTAGGTAACTAAAATGTTTATGTTATTTTTTTTAAAAAAATATTCATCCTATGCTTTCAGTTTAATTTCACCACTGGCATTTTAATTTGAAAACAAAACTAAATTAAATTGATGTTTGTATGCTTTATCATGTAATCTTCCAGGTGGAACAAATATAAAGTATTGATGAAGAACTGTCTATTTCTGCTCAAAAGGATGTTTGGTTTGTCAATAAGCTGCAGTGTCTATTATTTTTGTGTGTTAAAATTGTGGTCAATGATTATTATATCATTAAGATTATTTGGTATACAATTATTCAAAATATGAAGATAATACGTACGTAAAGCCAGATAACCCATTACCAATCTACAAACTTTTAGACTGGTCAAAATTTAGAGATTTTTCTGACGACAGTTTCAAGTTGATAGATTTTCAATTTTATTTATAGTTTGGGGTAGAAAATATTGTGAATATCAATAATGAAATGATGAAGCGGGAGTTGACTGTAAATTATAGTGGAATCCTGATAATTGCAACATCTAATTGTCATAACTTGTGTCACAATTAACAGAATGTTGCTAATTAAGGAGCTATCTATTGTTTATATCTACTGATTGTACATTCGTGGGGTTGCAATTTAAGAGTGATTTGCTACAATCAATTAATCTGGGTTGTAAGTAAGAGGATTCCATTAAAGCGTTTTATGAAATCATACCATATATGCCTTAAATTCTGTCTCAAATAATTGCAAAATAGTTTTTTAAAAATTATAATTATTTTTTGGTAGTATCCCATTACAAAGTCCCCACAAACAGTTCTGGATAATTTCGAAGGTGTTACTGGACAGTTCGTGGAGTTGACATTCCAATCACGTGAAGGCATCATACCAAAAGTCAGTAATCTGAGTATTGAGGCATGTATCCATCCCCAAACTACAACGCCGTTGTCTAGTGTCTCTACTGTCACAAGTATCCAACCTGTTACTGGATCACCAAAATCTGGATCAACTCCAGTTACAACAATGCCAGCTTCAGCGGTCACTAATGTTACTTCAAGTGTCATGCCTTCAATTCCTACAGCAACATTGCCTCGTATGTGTATTCTTTAAGTAATAAAAAATGATGAACAAATTATTATCTTCTAGTTGATACTGACTGTCCTAGAATTCACACGGTGAATAAATAATTTCTGATTGTGTAAGGAAATGAATCAATAGCTGTTAACAGGATTATATAATCTTATTGGACTATGCAGAGGCATAGGCTGATTGTAGCCTTAAATTGGGAAAACATGAAATTGTTTGAAATGTCAGGCCCAGGCTCACATGTCTTTATTGATGTTAGATTTAGTGTTTTTATACAAACATTTTTTGTATTTTTATAGTTATAAGCTGTTGGTTCAGTGTATTTGTCTGCTTTGCATAACCTTTACCTCTTAAAGGTACATATACAAGTTCAACATAGGGTAGTATTTGAATCAAAAAGCAAGTTAGGGAGTATTGATGTCACTTGTTTAAACCAAATAAGTGTGTGAGGGAAAGAGAGAGAGAGAGCGAGAGAGATAAAACACTACAGTGTACATAAATTTATTGTAGTTCTTCTGAAAAAAAAGAAAAAAACAATCAATGTTTTCTGACAGAGGTGCTTGGGTGTTTCCAGCAATCTGTCAATTATTTTAAGAGGCGAGGAGAAAAACTAATCACATATTGCTATCCTTTACCAAGAAA
Organism: Fragum fragum; assembly: GCA_946902895.1. Classification (NCBI taxonomy): domain Eukaryota; kingdom Metazoa; phylum Mollusca; class Bivalvia; order Cardiida; family Cardiidae; genus Fragum; species Fragum fragum. The sequence goes on from OX336372.1 coordinate 15,819,238, forward strand.
ATTGAAATTTAATCCATTCCTACAAAAACCTGCTTTTTGACGCCCCTCAAGAAAAAATGCTTTGAAAAATATTGTGGAAAAGGAGAAGTTGCTTGTTACAAGTATTTTTTTTCATTATCCACAATTTCTACTTAGAAATTTCGTCAACTATAATGAGTTGTCTGTAACTTCTTTCAATTAGGACCAGCCACAATGTTTGTTGTCTTGTACTGGTTTAATCAGTCTTATTTTTTCTGATATTTTATATGTTATCAATTAAATTGTTGACTTTCAGAAATAAATATAGACTCATTGACAGATTGCTTGCTACACTCTAGTACTCTGCTGGCCATACTTCCTGACTCTGACAGGAAGTTCTACTTAGATATTAAATGCATTGTATTGTAAAATTTAATTCCAATAACCTTTAAGAAAAAAGTAAAATTCTTGGTTTGTGACCTTAATTGTCGTAACTACACATTGAATAAGTTGCCGAACCAACAAAATGCTTGACATAAATATAGGCCAATCTGCGAGTTCAAACTTCACTTCAGGTCAAAATGAATGATATTTGGTCAGTTGATTCTTTGAACGACAACCATAATTGGTCAATCATTTCTTTGATTAAGAGTAAGATTGATATTTCATTGAGTGAAAATATAACTCTGTTGTTCATGAAATCTTCATGAAATGAAGTGTTATAGATCTTTTGTATGTAAAAGGAATAATAATATTCATTTTCTTTAATTTTCATTAATTTATAATACGGGATAAAATGTGAAGCCTTTAATATAGCTCTGTTGTTCATGAAAAGAGGAGTTGTAGATCTTTTGTGTGTTAAAGTAATAATTATGCATTTTCTTTAGTTTTCTTTAATTTGTATTAAGGGATAAAATGTGAAGTTTTTTCTGAAAAAGTCTCAATAAGCATGTTATTTGAATTACATACCAAATGGTAATGTCATAAGTATCTTTCACTGCACCAATACAAAGTTCAGTTTTGAAATAAGAATCAAAGAAGAGCTATACCTATAGAAACAGTGAGTTTTTGACTTGGATCATTTCAGTAATTATCAACTGATAATTACCCACATGTCATGCTGATCCTGTAATATTACATTTTTGACAATAGCTGTGGCATGTGTATAGGCTATGATGTGCAGTCTGATCTTGGTCTACACAACCTGCTTGTTCTTTTAGTGTTGAGGAAATATTTTAACACAGAGTAGATTTAAATTTGACAAAATTTAAATTATGAGAAGAAGGGATATATATTTAGTAGGTCAAGGGTTAATCAAATTATAAAAAACATTGAACAACATTTTCAATTGACCCTTTTTCTGTTCCAGATGTTTGTGTAGACAATAATGTCACAGTTGAAACTGATGTCCTTGAAGTCAGCATTAAAAACAGGATTGGATCTCAAGGAATAGTAAATCCAATTTCACCAACACAGGCCCTGTATGGTTCAGGCGGTTCCTATCCTTTTCTACCAGGCGTTACTAGGGCTGCATTTGTTATATCTATTGATGCAGTTGGAACAGCATCAGTAACTGAAGTTCAAGCTCATCTTGTAAATGTTGAGAAAGTCATAGTGCAAGTTGCTGAACATGTTGAAGACTTGACACCTCTTGCTGAAGAGGTAAGTATATTACTGGAAGTTTTAAAATTCCTAGAATGTAAAACTATTGATGAAGTTGGAAAAGCATCAGTAACTGAAGTTCAAGTTCATATTGTAAATATTTAGTCATAGTACAAGTTACTGAACATGAAGAAGACTCCTCAGAACTTTTGAGCCGCCGTCATAGCGCAGTTGGTAGCGCGTCTGACTATCAATCTAGAGGTCCCGGGTTCGATTCCCGACGGCGGCACTCATCCTTTCCGACTATTTGTCTCTCACCAATGGGTCGATAATCTTAGACCTATGTGGGATAGCAGCTGGAGGCTAGGAAAGGATGTAATGGTAGTACTGGTGTGAGAAATACCAGGATTCCATTGTTAGGTGCTCCAGCCGCCGCGATATAACTGAAAGATTGTTGAAAGCGGCGTTAAAACCCATTCAAACAAAATCAGAACTTTTGAAAAAAAAAAATTCAAAAATTATTCTAAAGAAGATTGACGGTTAAAAAGTTTGAAATTTTATATTTATAGACTATTGCAGACATAGAAAATGATGAAACAATTACAGTTCCTATCCAAGGTGATGGTAATGTTGTTAAGATTGTAGTTATCCACAGAGAAGGGGAACCAGAGTCACCTGTTATATCTGATGTCCTCATAAAGGCCTGTTATGAAGCTAAAGGTGTGTGTTTATTTCTGATGTAATGTTTATCTGATTATACTCCCCAAAAACTATGTGTAGGAGGTATAATTGAATCAGCTTGTTGGTCGGGCAGTATGTTGGTTGGTCAACCATTGGTCAGTCTGTAGCTTTTTCTCCTAATATATAGATTTGATTTTAGTAAAATTTCGCACAAGCACTCTCTATCAAACAAAGATACATCCACTAATTTTTCTTGGAATTATTGCTCTTTGTTTAAAACAACTTGCTCAATTTCTTTTCAACTAGAAAAATGTATTTGATTCAAATTTCACATGAACACTCTGAAAGCGTTTCAAGTTTTCTTCTTACTGCTGTTGAATATGGGCGTATTTCCTGGGTGCAAGACTATGATAATGACTTACAGATCAAGAGTCTTTCTAGTCTTTTGATTTTTTATGATTATTATGAAGATAAGAACCAGTTTGTGGCACATAGAAATATTCACTGATAACTCATTTCTTCTTTGTTCTTTCCTTAATACTGTCACCTTAAGGCTAAATTCGGGTGTTTAACCCATAACCAGACTGGTCCAAATTCAAAGGAGTAGCAGACCACAGTTTATAGTTGATAAAATTTTAGATTTTTCTGGATAGAAAACATTGTGGAAAGATGAAGAAATTGCTTGTAACAAACAATTTCTTCACTTCACACACTGCTTTCCCCACTGTTTTTCTTGAGGGGCGTCCAAAAGCATCACTGTGTGGGAATGGGTTAACCTATTACCAGATGACAAAATATTAGTCTGGTCCAAATTGAAAGAAAGACAACAATTTCAGGTTGGCGGATTTAAAAAATATTTGCCTTTTAGGGCAGACAACATTTTGGACATTGAACAAATAGTTTGTTAAAAGCCACTTTTTCTTTGTCTATAATTTTTTCCAAAGCTTTTTGGCTCACCTTAGAATGAAGTGATCAGTTGAGCTATTGTGATCGCCCAATGTCCGGCATCTGGTGTCATCCTGTGTCGTCAGCATGCGTTGTGCATGAGTGATATTTATCTTTTAATCCTGAATCAGAAAGCCAATCTTGATGAAACTTGACAGGGATTTTCTTTGGGTGAAGATCTTCCAAGATTGTTCAGATGAAACCACCCTTATCTCTGGTTGCTATGACAACAAAGAGTGAAAAATTAGGAAATCTTTAGAAATCTTCTTCTCTGAAATCAGAAGACCGAGAGCTTTTTATATTTGGTATTCAGCACCTCCTAGGGAACAACTATCAAGTTTGTTCAAATGATGGGCCCTCGAGTCATATTTGGGCTCCATTTTACATTAAAACTAAAGAGGGAACACGATAAAAGCCTACTTCTCTGAAACAAAAAGACTGAGAGCTTTTATATTTAGTATGCAGAACCTCCCAGGGGACATCTATCAAATTTGTTCGGCACTACTTGTTTTACTTTGCAAAAAATGAAGGAAAACTTTAAAAGTAACCAGAAAACCTAGAGCATTCATATTTGGTTTGCGGCAACTCATAGAGAACCTCTATCATGTTTGTTCATATGATGCCCTGTGGGTCATATTTCTTCTCCACCTGGGCCCGTCATATTTCAACATAGAATCAAAGAAGGAAAACTTTTAAAATCTTCTTCTCTACAACCAGAAGGCCTATAATATTGATAATTGGTATGGAATCTCCAAGTCAATCTGTACAGATACAATGCGTTCATGCGATACCATTTGGGTTATATTTCGGCTCCACCTGGCTGCATCCAATTTAAACATAGAACCAAAAAAGGAAAAAATCTTCTTCTATGAAATGAGAAAGCCTAGAGCTCAATTCTCCAAAATCAAACAAGTATCAACTCTGGTAAGCCTACACAGTCCTTGCAGTCTGAATATGGTAGCTAATTCTCCCATTTGTCAGTAAGTCCATTTTCATTAGAAGGGCCAAAATTATTAGACTGAAAAAGATACACTGAAAGAAAAATGGCCATTAGGGACTTGGTATTGCAATGCAATACTACCAGTATGTTTTTGATTAAAATTTTCAAAAACTTGTTACAGTGGAATCCTTTTAAACACCACACCAATTTGTCAACATATTTGTTATAATTAACCAGAATTTACTATTAAAAGCAGCCATTTGTTCTTTAAATGAAATATTTGTGGATAAAGTCTGTTTCATTTAAGCAGTAAATTTGCTATTTTCAGGCTTGCAATTAAGAGCATTCCACTGTTTTATTATGTACATATCAACTAATTTTCATTGCATGCGGTCAAAATTGAACTTGACAAAAAAAAATATGTATCACATTTTTACTGAACTGATATTGATATGGTTCAAGATAAAATAATGTCACGGCAAGAATGATATTATAAAAAGATTGATTTATGACACATTCTGTGAGTTATTTCATTGTTTGATGTCAAATTTCATAGGGCTTCCTTGGATTGGATCCTTACTGCGTAGGAAAATTTGATATTTGAAATGATTGAAATATCTGAATTTTCCTATATGGGAATCCAAAATCCAATACAAGGTTTTGAATCACAATCATGATACAATATTCAATCCTTGTATATCTACTTCATAATAACACATTTCATGTGTTATTTTCTTATAATATCATATAATGCTAGGGACTATTTTATTATTCCTGATAATATTTTCTAATTTTAATGATGATTTAATATTATACTACAGAAGTTACAGAAGTAGATAGTCAGAAACACTTGAATCATAACTGAATTTTATTTCTTTACAGAGGTATGCACAGAAGACATGTATGAAAACGAGGTTATTGTAACTGGTCCTAATGGAAGACAAGGTGTGTATGTTTTTAACCCATTCCCACATAATAAAATTTTAGATTTGTCCAAATTGAAAGGAGTTGCAGACGACAATTTAAAGATAATGAAATTTTAGCATTTTCAATATTCTGGGTTGAAAACATTGTGGAAAATGAAGAAACTGTATGTTTAAAGTAATTTCTTCATTTTCCTCAATGCTTTCTAGAAATTTATTCCTGAGAAGTGCCAAAAGCGTCATTGTATGAGAATTGGTTAAATGGTATCTAATTACGACATCATAGTTCTAAATCATTTGCTTACTATAAAGAATTCACCTGATGATGCAAAGAAAATATTTCTTAACTTATGTACTAATAAGGTTATCCCACTTTTTATGACATTCAGACATACATGTGTATCTAGTTCTTTAGTATAAATGTTTCAACATATTCCTTCCCAAACGTTGAAATTCTAGACTGGTCCAAATTCTCAGTAGTTGCAGATGACAATTTCAAGCAGATGATATTTCATTTTGCTGTCTTTTGGGGAAGAAATTGTTCATAGTGGATAATAAATAAATGCTTGTACGAACAATTTCTTTATTATCCATATGCTTTCCAATTTTTTTTATGAACTATGTAAAAAAAGCGGAATTGTGACCAATAGGATTAAAGGGAAGTGTCTTTTATGAAGCTTTGAATTTTTATACTAAAGAAAGTTAGATATTTCAATAGTTCATGCAATATGCACAGTAACCCCTGTTTTTGACAATGGCATCAAATACAATTTACAATTTGAAAATGTAATAGGTTTAGCATTTTGAATATATCTAAGAGTATTTTGTTTTGACTAAACCCATTACTAGATAAATATTTTTAAACTAGTCTAAAAAGGAAAGATTTTTGCAAACAATGATTTCAAGTTGATGAAACTTAGAAATTCTTTGAGTGTGAGGGTAAAAAAATAATTGTCAAAAAACAAGAAATTACTTATCATAAACAATTTCTTCATTTTACACAATACTTTTCCAAGCTTTTTTCTTGAAGGGGTTCCAAAAGCAGGATTATATGGGAATGGGTTTATAATGAAGTTTGTTAATTTGGTCCAGGAACTGTCCCTGAAGATGCATTAACAGAGGAAGGATTCAGACCAGAACCTGACGAGAATAACATGGTGACCTTGACAGCTGACCTTCAAATGGATAGTCCTGTATATGATGTAGAGGTTATACTGAAAAATGCACAGAGCAACACAAATGCTTTGATTTCAATTGTGGACGAAAACAATACCATCATTGAAACAAGAGAGGTAAATTTTTGTAGCAATATTCAGAGTAAAGTTTTTTTTATTTAAGAGATGAAGAGAATATTTTTTGTTTTCATGGAGGTATGAACCAAAAAAAAAAAACTAATCACACTGTATGAATGCTCTTATAATTTGATAGTATCGAGAGAAAAAAAGCAAAAAATTTACACTTTTGTTACCTTTTTGTATGGGACTATTTTGTGTGGAAGCATGCAAAATTGCTGCGTGCTCAAAAATTTGTTCATGGAGTTATGAATAATTTTTTTCAACTAATCAGAACGCCTGATTTTGATAGACAAAACTAAAGATTAAATTATTAGATGATGTTTTAACCCATTCCCACACAATGATGCTTGTTGACGCCTCACAAGAACAACAGTTGGGAAAACATTGTATAGAATGAAGAAATTGCTTGTAACAAGCAATTTCTTCATTTTATACAATGTTTTCTATCCAGAAAGTAGAAAAAATCTAAGGTTACATTTTTTTTTTCATTTATCACCATATTTGCTACCCCAAAAGATAAAAGATTTTTAAACTTTTATGAACTAAATATTTATGTCTGTAAATTCCTTGAATTTGGACCAGTTAACAATTTTGCCACCTGATAATGGGTTAAATGATATGTGAAAGTAAATTAATTTTCTTTGAAAATTTTTGCAATAATCTATTTCTCAGAGAATCTTTAACAATTACATTGGGTTCTTCATATATAAGTTTTGCTTATCTGCATTAACTTCTGATGATGGGCTAAAATTGGAAGCAGTTGCAGATGTCAATTTCATATCTGTTGAATTTATGAAAATATTCAGTTTTTTTATATTAACTGTTATAGGAAACAAAGGAATTCCCTTTTTCTTGAGGGTTTTTTTAATAGTGGGATTGAGAGGGAAAGGCTTAACCCTTTCCTGGTTTTTGAAATTTTAGACCGGTCTAAATTGAAAGAGGATGCAGATGACAAGGAAAATTGGATGCAATTCCAAATAAAACCACCCTATGTGGTAGAAAACACTGTGGGAAAAGGAGAAATTGCTTATTATAAGCAATTTCTCCTTTTTCCACAATGTTTTCTCAAGTATAAAATCACAGTGACGTAAAATCCCGGGTTTATCCAGGAAAGGGTTAAAGAAAGTTGCAGCTTTCTTGAGGGAGAATGCGGACTTCCAATATGAATGATTTGATTGGTCTATTGATCTTTTGATTGACAGCTGTATTGTGTCAATTGACCATGTTTTCATTTCAGTACCCCATTACAAAGTCTCCTCAGACAGTGCTGGATAACTTTGAGGGTGTAACTGGACAGTTTGTAGAATTGACATTCCAATCACGGGAAGGAATCATACCAAAAGTTAGTAACCTGATAATTGAGGCATGTGTCCATCCAGTTACCACTACACCACAATCAACCAAGTCTGTAACAGCTAGCTCAACAGCTATACCAAGTGTCACGCCCATAACATCACCTGCTTCAACAACTACAACTCTTGCTCCTTTATCTACAATTTCACAAATTCTCAGCACAACTCCTCGTAAGTACATCAAAATGATCAAGAAGGTTATGGATGAAATATTGATTTACCCATTTCCAAAGGACAAAGTTTAAGTCTGTCCAAATTTAAAGAGGTTGGAAACAATCATTTGTAGTTATTAAATTTAAGAAAATGTTTGTTGTTTCGAGAAGAAAAAACGTGGATAATGAAAAAATTGCTTGTTACTGTAAATAAGGACATGTAGGTCATGTGGGATCAAAAAATAGGTCACTAGGTCAAATCATAGAAAAACCTTGTGTTCACTCTAGAAGTCACATTTTTGCCTCAAATGTCTTGATATTTGGTCAGAATGTTTTCTGCATAGTTCAATATTGGGTTATGTGTGACTAGGTCACTAGGCCAAATCCTGGAAATAATCTTGGGTGCACTCTAAAGGTTGCATTTTAGGCTCAAATCAAATGATATTTGGTCAGACTTTAGGCGTCCATAATATCTCAGCTAGTTTAAATTTGGGACGGCGGCTGAACTTATTCTTTTCGACATTTGTCTCTCAGCAATGGATGGATAATCGTAAACCTAAGTAGGATAGCAGCTGGAGTCTAGGAAAGGATATAGTGGTAGTACTGGTGTGAGAAATACATGTACCAGGAATCCATTTTTAGGTGCTCCAGCCACTGCGATATGACTGAAATACTGTTAAAAGCGGTGTTAAACCTGTTCAATAAATCAATTAAATTTGGGATCAAAAACTAGGTCACGAGGCAAAATCTTAGAAATAACTTTACACTCCAGAGGCCATACTTTTGGCCTGATTGGTTTGATATTTGGAAAGAATATCTGTTCAACTAAGTTCAAATTTTGGTCACTTTGGGTAAAAAAAATAGGTCACTAGGTCAAATCTTAGAAAACCTTTCATGTTACTCTAGAGGCCACTTTTTTTACTCAATTTACTGCATATTTATTCAGAATATTTGTCTCTATTATAATCTTTGTCAGTTTTTACATATGGACACATGGGGTAAAAAACTAGGTCGCAAGGTTAATATAAAGAAACATTCACTTGTGCTATTTGACTTCTTTAGTCATGGACAAAGTTTAAGTCAGCCCTTTAGGGCCAATGGCCATTTTGTTTAATATATTATAGACAATGAAGATGTCCTAAAGATTTATCCATATTAACTTATTGATAATATTCAAGGAATCCATGGTTAGATGCTCTTGCCATCACAATATGACTTAACCCAATCCCACTCAGAGATGCCTTTGGACACCCCAAGGAAAAAAGCTTTGGAAAACAATGTGGAAAAATGAAGAAATTGCTTGTTACAAGCAATTTCTTCATTTTCCACAATGTTTTGTACTTATAAAGTTGAAAAAATTCAAAATTTCATTAACTTTTAATTGTCCTCTGCAGCTTCTTTCAATTTGGGCCAGTCTAAAATTTGGTCATCTGGTAATGGGTTAAATAGTGTTGAAAGTGGTGGTAAAGCCTATTCAAACATACAAACAAACCATACTTACTTATTTATGATAATACTATTTCAGAAGTTCTCCTAGCCAATAATTTGATAATGAAGTTTTCCTTACCAATAAAGCTTTAGTATTATTCTTCTAAAAATTCTAACAATAATAACCTTGAAAGATCTTAGAGAAATTACAAAGCCAGGGAGATAACATTTTGTCATCTAATTAGAAATTTCTAGCTCAATAAGTATCGCTTTGATGTGTTTCATTCCAGATGTTTGTACCAACATGAGTATTGAAGTATACTCCAACAATATCAAAATAACAGCAACATCCTCTGGCTACATATTTGAGCCTCGTCAAGCTTTGAAAGGCTCAGACAATTTTTTTGTGGCATCAGAATTATCTGATTCTGAAACACTGACAATTGTACTTAGCTCAGATGATGTACCTGAAATACAGAGTGTAGCATTTTCAACTGTAGGTGTCGAAAGTGCAACTATCAATGTCTTACCTGATGTGGGATCGTTGCCAATATATGAGGAGGTAGGTACATTGATTTCAACTATTACCACACAATTGGGCATGTTGACTCGCTGAAGAAAAATAGCTCCTAAAAACATGGTCAAAATGGAGAAATTGCTTTTAACCCATCCCCGCACATAGACACTTTTTACGCTCCCAATAAAGACAATTGGTAAATTGTATAAAATGAAATAATTGCTTGCAATAGGCAATTTCTTCATTTCCACAATGATTTCAACCAAGAAACTTTAAAAAGTCTAAAATTCCATAAACTATAAAACAGTTGTCTGCATAACACCTATTAATTCAGACCAGTCTAAATTTTGTTAATTGGTAATGGGTTTATAAGCAATTTCTCCTTCCCCCCCCACAAGGAAAAAATTGGGAAAACATTTTGGAAAATGAAGTAATTGTTTGCAACTTGCAATTTCTTCATTTTCCACAATGTTTTCTATCCGGGAAGTAGAAAAGATCAAAATTTCATAAACTTAAGATTGTAGTCTGAAACTCCTTTCAATTGTCCCAAACAATTTCTTCTTTATCAACAGGTTTTTTTCTATCCTAAAAAAGATGATCTTAAAAATCCACTAACTAAAAATTGGTGTCTGCAACTTCTCTGAATTTGGAAGAGTGTATAATTTTGTGGAGTGGGAAAGGATAAATTGTGCTGTTTTCATTAATTTTCAGACTGTGACCAACACAAATGATGAAGAACTTGTGTCTGTATCAATACCTCACAGTTTTAGTCGCGGTTATGCTGTACAAATAGAGCTGACTAGAACAGCTAATGAAAATACACCAATAGAAATAAGTGAACTTGCTGTTGAAGCATGCTATAAACCCACTGGTAAGCAAAAGCAGGTTTCTGGTACCTTGTGACGTGAGGTATAACCCATTCCCACACAAGCTCTCCTTTTAATGCCCCTCAAAAAACAGCTTTGCAAAACATTGTGGAAAATGAAGAAATTGCTTGTATTAAGCCATTTCTTAATTATCCACAATATTTTCTATCCAAAAAGACTAAAAAATTAAGATTCCATAATTTGAAATTGTCGTCTGCAGCTTCTTTCAATTTAGACCAGTCTAGAATTTTGTTGTGTGGGAATGGGTTAAGGTTAATCGTGATCTAGATGCTTGCAGAGTCATAGCTTAACCCATTACCACACTTTGACTCTTTCTGGCGCCTTTAATTACAGAAACTTTATGGGAAAAGGACAAATTAGTTGTAACATATTTGAGCCTGTGTTAGACTTAATTAACAAATTTAAATTTGCCTGAAAGCCAGACATCAAACAGTCTGGACAGACACACAGACAGCATATTAACCCATTCACACATGATCCTATTTTTTGACACCTTCAAGAAAAAAGCTTTTGAAAAAATTGTGGACAATGAAGAAATTGCTTTGTACAAGCAATTTCTTCATTGTCCACAATGTTTTCAACCTCAATAGACCAAATCATTTAAGATTTCATCAATTTAAAAATGTTGTCAATAACTTCTTTGAATTTTGAACAGTCTAAAATGTTGTAATATGGTAATGGTTGAAAGCAATTTCTTCATTTTGCACAATGTTTTACCAATGTTTTTCTTGAGGGGTTTCATTGTGTAGAAATGTGTTAAATATAGGCAAATGCTAACCCTTGTTTAAAGCTTTAGCTGTTTAAAAAGTTTCTGTTTTCATGCAGTCTAGTAGGATTAGTTCTCTTCTGAATTTCAGAATTCTGTCTCGAGCCACTGTCAGAAGTTGCTATTCTGTCATCAGAAACTGCAGGTATATCATCAACAGTAAATGACTCGTATGTTCTGTCTCCCAGTAGAGGTTGGGTACCTGATATCACATTTGAGACAGCTGTAAGCATTACAGCAGTGACGTCTACCAACGATAGCTCTGTGCATACTGTATCGTTATCTGTGAGAGGATTTGATGTTGTACACATAGACTTAGAAGATTCAAATGGTGAAGTTGTAGATACAAGAGAGGTATGATAATTAACGCATAATTGGTAATTTTTACAACATTGTATAACCTGCAGTATTTTGTGTTTGATATCTGGCTGCAATTTTTATTTGTGTTAAGATGAATTATTTAAGATTCCCTACTAAACACATTATAAACACAAGCTCCAGATTAAATTTCTCTGTAGCAAGTAAGCAAAGAATAATTGCAAAATACTGTTATCACTGTGAGTGTAGGCTCTAAAATATCATACCTAGGGATATGCTCATCTGACCAGTGTTGTAGTGAGAATCAAACATCTAGCAATAATCAACTTCTAAAAGCGGCTCAACGACAGATTTTGGTGAAAATTTGATATAGGAAAATTGTCTGCTTTCCAATTGTTATAAATGTCTTTTCATGATAATTTTTCTTTCTTTATGTTAAATCTATTAGTAAATTCACTTAAGAGATGAAGAGAATATTTTTTGTTTTCATGGAGGTATGAACCAAAAAACCTAATCACACTGTATGAATACGCAACTATTTTGTGAGGGAGCAAACATAAACGCAGCGTGCTCAAAATATTGTTCTTGGAGTTATGAATAATTCTTTTCAACCAATCAGAATGCTTGTCTTTGATAGACGAAAATAAAAATTGAATTATGATTAATTTAATTTAAAGTGATATATTGCCTATGCATTACTTTGAAACATCAAATTCATTGGATGAGGTTGCTTGTCTTAAGGTTATGTCAATAATGATTGAATTGCTAGGAGAAACCAATGACGTCATTGATACGTCATGGAAAACACAAATAAGGCAATGTTTTGGTGCAATCAACACATGACATATACCCTGTCTCTTAATTTTTCTTTTCTTTCTTAAGTTATAAACAGTCATTTTTCATTACTAATTCAGCTTAATCACCTTCTTTCAAATGTCTGAAAGCATTACTGTTAGAAATTTGAAAAGTGCGAGTCAAACTTCTGAAAGCATTACTATTAGAAATTTGAAAAGTCGGAGGCAAATGTCTGAAAGCATTATTGTTAGAATTTGAAAAGTGAGAGACAGAAATTTTCTTTCATAATCTTTGCAAGAGCAATTTTACCCATTCCCACACATTGACACTTTTTGATACACCTCAAGAAAAAAAAAATTTGGAAAATATTGTATCAAATGAAGAAATTGCTTGTAACAAGCAGTTTCTTCATTTTCCACAATGTTTTCTGCCCAGATAGTTGAAAAATCCAAAATTTCATATTCTTTTAATAATCATCTGCAACTTTTTTCAATTTGGACATCTTTTCCTCCTAAACTACACGGCCAATTTTAATCAACTTTGGCAGGAATGTTCCTAAACCAGTCGTAAAATTTTGATTTGTGAAAAATTGTGGGCATGGCAGTGCCAGGCTTATCAGACTTAAAGAAATAAGTTAATATTTCTTTAAAAAAATATCTTCTCCTCTTAAGCTAATGGGCAAATTTGGACTAAACTTGGCAGGAATGTTCCTCGATGATCCTTTTCAAAACTTGTTTGTGAAATTTTGATTATCTAAAGATAGTTGTGGTAGGGTCAGACTTATCAGACTTTGAGAAATCATGGAACAGTTCTTTAAATCCTCTCCTCCTTAAGCACTCAGCCAATTTAAATCAAATTTGGCAAGAATGTTCCTTAGGTGACCCCTTTGAAAACCTGTTTGTGGAATTTGGTTTATAAAAAAATGTGGGCAGAGCAGTGCTGGGCTTTTCAGACTGGGCAAAATCATGAAATAATTCTTTAAACATCTTCTCCTAAACCACTGGGCCAATTTTAAACATGACTTTGCAGGTATGCTCCTTAGGTGATCCTTTTCAAAATACGCTCCTGAAATTTTGATTTGCAAAAAAATGTTGGCATTGCAGGGCTAAGCATATCAGACTGAGAGAAATCATTGGTTAATTCTTTAAAAATCTTCTCCTCGTAAACTACTTTGTCATTTTTGATCAAACATAGCAAGAATGATCTTTAGGTGACCCTTTTCAAAAATATTGTATTCTTTTAATATGTTTAAAATCAGGGAATGGTAGGGCTTATCAGACATAGAAATTATGGAATAATTCTTTGAAAATCTTCTCCTCCTTAACTACTGGGCCAAATTGAACCAAACTTGTCCGGAATGATCCTTCGGTGACTCTTTTCGTGACTTTTTCGTAAATTTTGATGCCTGAAAAGTAAGGACCTGGCAGGGCTGGCATTATAAGACTTCGAGAGATTATAAAATAATGATCAGGTGAGCAATTTGGGGTCATTTTGGCACTCTGTTATTTCTTATCAGTGTAGAATTCTGACTTAAAATACTGTAAATCTATTATTTTTGCAGAGGTTTCATTGACACTTTGCGGCCATCATAGTGCTGACGGTAGCGCACCAGACTCCCAATCTTCAATCATGGGATATCATGGGTTCAATCCTCAGCGGCGGCATATATCCTTTCCCATATTTGTCTCTCACCAATAGGTTGATAATCATAAACCTAAGTTGGATAGCAGCTGGAGGCCAGGGAAGGATGTAATGGTAGTACTGGTGTGAGAAATACCGGGAATCAATTGTTAGGTGCTCCAGCCGCCACAAAGTGACTGAAATACTGTTAAAGTGGCGTTAAACCCTTTCAATCAATCAATCAATCAATCAATCAATCAATCATTGACATGGCTGTAATTAACCCTTTCCCAAAAAGACAAAATTTTAGACTTCTCCAAATTTAAAGAGGCTGCAGACAACAATTGAGTTGGTTTACAATGAAAAATTAGGGCCATATTAGTTGAAAAATATTGTTAGAAATGAAAAAAAATGCTTGTAACAAGCAATATTTTCTTTTCTTACAATGTTTTCCATAACTTTTTTTCTTCAGTGCATAAGAAATGTGAGGTAATGGGTTAAAAACAACTCATATGTTTGTAAGTAGAACAAGAATCATGTATTCACTGAGTATCCAGGTGTCCAAGAAGAGTTTTACAAGCATCATCAATATAGAAACTATTATCTTTATTTATTCATTTAATGACAGAAATTTAGAATTTCTTTTAGCTCACAAGTGCAACATGCTCATTGTGAGCTTAAGTGATCTAGCTGTGTCCTCCATCCTCTGTGACGCATCAACATCTAATGTGGACTCCAGAAGCCTATTTTTTTTGCTCAAATCTATTGAAACTTGGTCAAAATGCTTGTCTGCATAAACCTTAGGTCAAGTAAGATATTGGGTCACATGGGGTAAAAAACTAGGTCACTAGGTAAGAATCTTATAAAAACCATGAGTGCACTCTATAGGCCCTATTTTTGGTTCAAAGGTCTTGACATTTGGCCAGAATGTTTGTGTGCATGATATGTGAGTCATATTCAATATTGGGCCAATGGGGGTCAAGTCTACGAAAAACATGTGAACACACTAGAGGCCATATTTTTGGCTCAAAGGTTGCAAAGCTTTGGTAAGAATGTTTGTCTTCATGATATCTCATTAAGTTCGATATTGTGTCACATGGTTAACCCTTTCCTGGTTTTTGAAATCTTAGACTGGTCCAAATTGAAAGATGTTGCAGACGACAATGAAAATGGGATGCAATTTGAAATGAAACCATACTATTTGGTAGAAAACATTGTGGGAAAAGGAGAAATTGCTTGTTTCAAGCAATTTCTCCTTTTTCCACACTGTTTTCTCAAGTATAAAATCACAGGGACGTGAAATCCTGGGTTTGTACAGGAATTGGTTAAAGAAAATCAGCTCACTAGATTTTCATGTGACATTTTCCTAGACTAATATTATTTTTCATTTCAGTATCCGATTGCTGATCCATCAAGATTCAAAAAGGTTCTTGTCAACTTTGAAGGTGGTATGGGATCACAGTTGGTCATTAATATGACTGTGTCAGATGGCTTTACAAATCAACAAGTACGAGATCTATTTATAGAATCTTGTGGCCACCTTGTCACACCTTTACCAACTGCTTCAACACCGGAAGTTTCATCGACTGCACTTCGTAAGTTAGATTCATAATATCACAAAATTGATGTAGATTCTTCATTCATCAGAATCTTCAATGTAAATTCTGAACACCACAGTACATTTAGAGAAATTGAGGATTATCTAAAGAAACTTTTTGGTACCTTTCTACAAAGAGTGTAGTGAACACTCTTGTCTGACTTGGTAGATGCATAGACTGATCCAAGTCATTACATGGCACACACATGCATTTTATAAGTCGCAGTTGTCAATAATTATTTTGTTACATGCTATTGGCTATGATTTTTGCAAAATAATGCTGTTTAGAATTGAAATGGGAGTCCATGGGCATGGCTAAAGGAGATATTTGGTGGGGCCAGTGATTAGTCAATTGTTGGAAATGATATTTGCAGGCTAAACTCTTTCCTGTTTTTTAGTTCATCTGTTTTCAGAGAAAACCCGAGGTATTGCTAAAGCTTTGGTGTTGTTGTTGATGTCGTCGTATGAAAACTTTGACATTTTTCGATATCTCTGTTTCTACTAAAGGCATTCACTTGAAACTTGGCATGCTTGTTCACTATCAAAAGAGTAACCTATACTATCAAGGGGGATAACTCTAGATGCATTTTGTCCACTATCCAGCACCTAACAGCCAAGGGTAGGCATCCATAGGCAGTGCTCTTGTTCTCAAATAAGATCAGGAAATAAGTTATTTCATGATGATATTTTTGTAAAGGTTAAAACAGTAGCTTATGATCAGTAATTCTCTAAGTTGTTAACCTCTTTTCACCTTTTCCTATACAGTAAATTGTTAGACTGGTCCAAATTGAAAGAAGTTTGGACAGCACAATTTCAAATTGTTGAAATTTTTAAAAAATGTGTCTCTCTTGGTAGAGAACAATGTGGAAAATGCAAAATTAACCATGAAATGATTGTATACTATTCAATGAATTGAGGGTCT
Source organism: Fragum fragum (assembly GCA_946902895.1). Classification (NCBI taxonomy): domain Eukaryota; kingdom Metazoa; phylum Mollusca; class Bivalvia; order Cardiida; family Cardiidae; genus Fragum; species Fragum fragum. Next base: position 15,835,936 of record OX336372.1, read on the forward strand.
TTCTGTCTACAGCTGTTTGCATATTTGATGTTGCAATCTTTGACGAGCTGTTCGGAGATATTCCAACACAAGACAGAATTGGATACATAGACATTGATGGTGACAATACTTTCTCACTAGCTGAGGAGTCATTCTACGTTGACCAAGAAATACCTGCAGATGCAGTGGTTCATGTACTCTGTAAAAATTGGTACATCATATTTCAATTAATGTTTTCTGAATAGCAACTGACAACAGTTTTTGTATTAGAATCATGATAATATACTTATCTAGGTCTCATTTGACCAATCATGGCTGTCCATCAAATAACCTGTCAACCATTGAAATCAATCAGACCAATCAATCCAGAAATGATATTTGAAATCTTACATTGGTCACCTTTTTTGTTAACCTTTTTTGTTGGTTTGGCGACTTTTTCAAGCTGTAGCTACAACATTTCGGGTGCCAACCAACTATAGTACTTTTTTGTTAAATGATACTGGTTATTTATTTTGCAAAAAAATGCCATTTAAAATCGAAGCATGTCATAGTTGATGGGCGTGGCAAATGGAGTAAGTGGATGGAGCCAGCGATTGGTCATTTGTCTTACATTTTACAAATGTTTAAAGATTCTTTGATACTAATAGTACATTTTAGCACATCTTAATGCATGGAAATGACATATTTTAACAAAAGAATGTATTAGGATGGCCTTTTATATAATTTTATTTAGAGAAAACTATTTTGTAAACGTAACCCATTTTGAGGCAACAAAATTTTAGTCAGATCCAGATTAAAAGAAGTTGCAAACAACAATGGAAAGTTAACAAAATTTTAGATTTTCAACTTTCTTGTGTGGAAATAGGTTAACTTATTCCCACACAGTGATGCTTTTAGATGCCCCTCAAGAAAAACATTTAGAAAAAAATTGTGTAAAATGAAGAAATTGCTTGTCACAAGCAATTTCTTCATTTTACACAATATTTTCTACCCAGAAATATGAAAAAAATCTAATATTCCATAAGCTTTTAATTGTCATCTGCAACTCCTTTGAATTTTGACCAGTCTAAAATTTTGCTGTCTGGTAATGGGTTAAATAGTACTCACCTGCAAATTTCAATGAAAGGTTTTCACAAATTTTGCTTCAAAGATGTTGGTATTTGGTCAGAATATTTCTCTGATATCTCTTTCAACTTTGATACTTAGGCACATGGGATAAAAAAGTTGGTCACTAGGCCAGATCTTTGAAAAAATATTCCTTACTATATAGACACTACGCTCCTGGTATAAACATGTCCTTTCAGTTTAATTTCTGAGGCAAGACTTTTATTATCACATGTATTATTTACTTCTGTAACTTCTCAACTCATTAACCCATGCCCACACAATGATGCTTTAAACGCCCCTCAATATGAGAGCTTTGGAAAACATTGTGGAAAATGAAGAAATTGTTTGTTACAAGCAATTTCTTTATTATCCACAATGTTTTCTACCCTAATAGACAAAGATTTTGTAAATTTCAATGTTAAATTGTCGTCTGCAACTTCTTTGAATTTTGACTGGTCTAAAATTTTATTGTGTGGGAATGGGTTAAAGGCCAATGGCTCTCTTGTTTTAGTTCTTTCTTAATTTTTTGACATGATCGAGATCAATTCAAATCATCTTTTGTTTCAGCACTTGTGAGAACATGACGATAACCTGTGTTGAAACTGACGAGTGTACAGGTAAGTCTTTATTACCTATCATGTGAAAAGGGACTATCTTTAGAAGTATGAAAAGTGTCATCCTGGTAAGCCTTCAAAATTTTTCATTTTTAGCCAATTTTTTTATTAAGATTTATCCTAACCTAACTATTGATAACCCGTTACCAGACAACAAAGTTTTAGACTTGTCAATTTGAATGAAGCCCTAGGAGACATTTTAAATATGGCAAAACCTTTCAATGTGTGTTGGAAGGGGTAGCAAATATTTCGGGGAAAAAGAAAATGTTGGTTATAAGCATTTTCTTTTTTTCACCAATGTTTTCCATGGGAAGTTTTGAAAGGTTATGGATTAAAACCTTATTTGATTTAAACATGTTTTTAAAATATCTTCTATTTTAGAATGTGTGTACACCCAGTGGTCTGAATGGTCACAGTGCTCCAAGTCATGTGACAATGGTAAAAAGGAGAGAACTCGTGAAGTGATTGGTGATGTGACATGCAACATGTTGACATATGAGTCTGAAACATGCAACACACAATGTTGTCCTAGTAGGTTTCCCTCTACTTACAACTTAATCGTCTTGTAAAACTTTTGCCAATGATGGATTGCAACTGTCAATCAAATTTGACCAATAGAATTATTCATTTAGACTGGAAGTGAACTTTGAAATTAAACATTTTAGCTGATATGACAACTAATACTTAATCAAGGTGAAGATAAAACACTTAGTTATCCAACCATTTTACATTTTTGTTACCTTGTTTACTTACAGTAAATTTTGTGAAATTATGCTGTTTTATTTAACCCTTGTCATGCTGAACCCTGAATATTCCGGGTTTGGCAGGAGGTGTAGACTAAAATCAGTCTGCACATAAGTGCAGTCTGATCCTAGTCTACACCTCCTGCTTGTATTTTTCCTGCCAGAGTTGTTTATGAAATTGATTTCTAAAAGAAATATTGATTTTTGAACAACAAGTTCTGTCAGCACTTTCAGCACTTTGATTTTACAGCAATTCAGTAAGGTAATTTATACAGCATGACAAGGGTAAATATTCAATTTTAACTTTCTGTCGGAGGTCAGTCAGCATGGTCAGTGATCTGTCTATTGGACTTTAACTTTTTCCTGTTTAATCCCTGGTTTATACGTCCACGTGCTTTTATACTTGAGAAAACATTATGGAAAAGAAGAAATTGCTAATGACAAGCAATTTCTTCTTTTTCTACAATTTTTTCTACCGTACAGTGTGATAATTTTTCAAATAAAATCAACTTTGGATTGTCATCTGCAAAACCTTTGGATTGGGACAGGTCTAAAATTTTGAAAAACGGGAAAGGGTTAAACTACCACTAAAACAAACCAGTCTTTACTTTAAGAGGCAAAAGATGTCAGACTATACGTTTTAGGCTACCCTGAGCTTTTGATCCCTAATAGCCATAGAGTGTTAAGTTGAAAGATGATTCCCTGAGTCTTTTAGCAGCAGTACCTGATCAATCAAGATTGAGTTTGGAGAATTTGGGGCACATAATTGTGTGTTTTTTTTAATCTCAACTGGTGATTGAATTGGTGAGGATGAGCACTGATTTGTCAAGATTCAGTACCATTTTTATTCGCCCCCGTTTCAGCCAAGGGGATATAGAAATGGTCTCTGTCAATCATTCCGTCCTTCCGTCCTATAGTCCTTCCGTCACTAAACTTGGCCCAAGCAAATCTCTGAAAGTATAATTGCTATGAACTTGAAACTTCATAGGTTGATAGATCTCATTGAGGAGAAGTGCAGTGTACAAGAACCACAAATCTTGCTTGCATAATTTTTGAGTTATAGCCCTTTGTTGTTATAAACACTTACATTTTGTATGAAGGAATAATTGCTATCAATTTGAAACTTCATAGGTCAATAGATCTCATTGGGGAAAAGTGCATTGCACAAGAACTGCAACTCTTGCTTGCATAATTTTGGAGTTATAGCCCTTTGTTGTTTTAAAGAGGAAGATTTTGTCAGGGCATATCTCTGAAATAAAATTGCTGCCAACTTGAAACTTCATAGGTGCATACCTCTCATTGAGGAGAAGTGCAGTGTGCAAAAACCACAACTCTTGCTTGCATAATTTTTGAGTTATAGCCCTTGGTTGTTATAAACACTTACATTTTGTCCAGAGCAAACTTCTGAAAGTATAATTGCTATCAATTTGAAACTTCATAGGTGGAAACATCTCATTGAGGAGAAGTACAGTGCACAAGAACCACAACTCTTGCTTGCAATATTTGGAGTGATAGCCCTTTGTTGTTTTAAAGACTAAAATTTTGTCCGGGGCATATCTCTGAAAGTAAAATTGCTGCCAACTTGAAACTTCATAGGTGCATACCTCTCATTGAGGAAAAATGCAGTGTACAAGAACCACAAATCTTGCTTGCATAATTTTTGAGTTATAGCCCTTTGTTGTTATAAACATTTTCATTTTGTCCAGAGCAAATCTCTGAAAGTATAATTGCTATCAATTTGAAACTTCATAGGTGGAAACATCTCATTGAGGAGAAGTGCAGTGCACAAGAACCACAAATCTTGCTTGCATTATTTTGACTTATAGCCCTTTGTTGTTTAAAAGACTAAGATTTTGTTAGGGCATATCTCTGAAAGTATATTTGCTGCCAACTTGAAACTTCATAGGTGAATAGATTTTATTGAGGAGAAGTGCAGTGTACAAGAACCACAACTCTTGCTTGCATAAGTTTTGAGTTATAGCCCTTTGTTGTTAAAAACACTTACATTTTGTCCAGAGCAAACTTCTGAAAGTATAATTGCTATCAATTTGAAACTTCATAGGTGGATACATCTCATTGAGGAGAAGTGCAGTGCACAAGAACCACAACTCGTGCTTGCATAATTTTGGAGTTTTTGTCCTTTGTTGTTTAAAACACTTAAAGTTTTTCAGGAGCAAATCTCTGAAAGTATAATTGCTATCAATTTGAAACTTTGTAGGTGGAAACATCTCATTTAGGAGAGGTGCAGTGCACAAGAACCACAACTCTTGCTTGCATAATTTTTGAGTTATAGCCCTTTGTTGTTTTAAACACTTACATTTTGTCCGGAGCAAATCTCTGAAAGTATAATAGCTATTAACCTGAAACTTCATAGGTGAATAGATCTGGTTGAGGAGAAGTGCAGTGCAAAAAAAACATAACTCTTGCTTTCATAATTTTGGAGTAATTGCCTTTTGTTGTTTTAAAGTCTTAGATTTTGTCCTGAGCACATCTCTGAAAGTGTAATAGCTATTATTGAACTCATGGAGAAGAAATGCAGTGCACAAGAAGCCTAAATCCAACTGGCTTCAGTTTACTATCAAGCTTTTACGGTGGGGGATGGCCATGTCCGACATGGCTCTTGTTACAAATGGACTTAAGACTTTAAACTGTTTAAAACAATCATAGCAAATCGTGGTGGTGATTGGACATGGCCTTATTTGTAGCACAACATAGGAATTGTGCTTATTCGTACTGACACTGTAGCTATATTTGCAGCTACTCATGAGAGATCGTAGCCAATGGTGGATTCTTTGATACCACAAATTCACACGATTCACCACAAATTTTGTAAGGTTGTTCTATGAATCATTCACGGTTTCACCTCAGAGCTCCACGATTGGCTCGTGTTGCTACTGCCATGAATTGTACTAGTGCCTTATCGAACTGTAAAAGCACCCTGAGCATTCATTATACCACCGTGATTAATCCTCATTAACCGTAGCATTGCCGTCATGAATTGTCATTTATTTGTAGTGATACCTTACCAACACCATACTTATATCAGGTACATTCTTACTGGAACTGTAGTTACACTGAGTATTTCTACTTTTTGGCCATGATTTATCCCGATCCATCCTGGTTTTTTGACCATGAGAAATCTTGTTGAATCGTGGTGAATCATAGAGAAAATTGTGATTGTGTAAACAGGCCTTCACACCATAAATCCTTATATTGGGAAAACAAAAAAGTGATGTTGTTGGTGGGGAGGTAGAGCGTTGGCTTCTCGATCGAGAGGTTACAAGTTTGAATCCCAGGAACTGCTATTGATCTTCACATGTGAACATGTGAGACAATTTTATCCTTTTTCCACAAGGTTTGTTGCCCTTAACTCATTACCAGATGGCAAATTTTTAGACTGGTCCAAATTGAAAGTAGTTACAGTCGTCAATTTATGGTTTATGAAAGCTAAGATTTTCCAACTTTCTCGATAGATAACATTGCGTAAAATGAAGAAATTACTTGTTATAAACACTTTCTTCATTTTCCACAGTGTTTTCCCAATTGTTTTCTTGAGGGGCGTCCAAAAGCATCATTTTGTGGGAATAGGTTAATTCCCAAACAGTGATGCTTTTTGACAAGCCTCTAAATAAAAGCTGTTTAGAAAACATAGCATTAAATAAAGAAATTGCTACAACTCCTTTGAATTTGGACCAGTCTAAAATCCTTCTGTTGGGTAATTGGTTAACAATATTGTTTTCATGGACCTTGTGTATTAACCCTTTTCATGCTGAACCCAGAGTATTCCTGTTTCTATAAATAATTTTGGCTTTGATGGGATAGACTGATGGTGAGGACTAAGATCAGATAGAAGATTTATGAAGGCTGATCTATGTCTATACCTAGAGTCACTCCTGTCAAAACAGGAATATTCCAGGTCAGCATGACAAGGGTTAAAGTGGGTACACTTGTTTGTGTTAGGATTCAATAGACAGGTGCAGAGTACTAAGATCAGACTGAAGATATGTGCAGGCTGATCTTTGTCCATACCTCCTGTTACTCCAGTCAAAACATGAATATTCCAGATTCATTATGACAAGGGTTAACCCTTTCCTGTAACAACCAAAGGATTTTACATTGCAATGATTTATTGCTATAGAAAGTATTGTGGGAAAAGGAGAAATTGCTTGTAACAAGCAATTTCTCCTTTTCCCAAAATATTTTCTCAAGCGTAGGATGGTTTCATTTCAAATCGCATCCAATTTCCAATATAGTCTGCAACCTCTTTCAATTTGGACCAGTGTAAAACTTCGTAAAACAGATCAGATTCAAGGACTTAATTCCATTCCATGACTAAATTAGGTTTATATTTCAGGTTTGTTGCCCACACCCTGGACCACTTGGACTCCTTGGACATCATGTAGCAGTACTAAAGTGTGTGTACCAGGAATGCGTGTACGGACACGATATTGTAACACAACGGACACGTGTGATGGACAGCCGTGTGAAGGAGACAGCATGGAGTTGGATGCTTGTGTTCCAGATATCTGTCATGAAGGTCAGTCTTTTAACCCATTTCCACACAACAAATTTTAGACACGTAAACATTGAAAGAAGTTGCAGACAATAATTTCAAGTTGATGGAATTTCATTTTTTTTCGTCTTTTTGAGTAGAAAACAATGATGATGAAAAGAAATTGCTTAAAACAAGCAATTTCTTCATTTTCCACAATGGTCCCAAAGCTTTTTTTTTTGAGAGGCATAAAAAGGAGAGATTGTCTGGGAATGGGATAAGGGTCAAATACCTGATATCTAATAGGGTCAACCTATTTACAGATGACAAAATTTTAGACTAGTCAAAATTGACAGAAATTGCCATTGACTATTTCAAATTGATGTCTTTTTGCATAGTAAATATTTTGGAAAATGAAGAAATTGCTTATCATTAGCAATTTCTTCATTTTCCACAAAGTTTCCTAAGCTGGTTTCTTTGGGAGTGTCAAAAATGGGACAGTGTGGGAATGGGTTAATGATGTATTTTAACTGATTACCTCACCATGATAATTTCTGGTGTTCTGTTTAGATAAGCAACAAGTAATTTCTCCTTTTCTCACAATGTTTTCTACCCTATTTTGCATTTATTTTCCAGTTTTAGTACAATTTGAAATGTCCTCTCCAACTTCTTTTAATTTTGACCAGTCTGAAATTTTGTCATCTGGTAATGGGTTAACATATATTTGTAATGAAAGTAATTCAAAATATTAGTTTCTTATTTTTTTTTTCCTTAAAAGATTTGCAAAATGAATAAAATGATTCCACAAACCACTAAAGATTCAAGTTAGAACTTAAAAAGCTAAAGATGAAAATGATGTATAACATTTTTATCCTTTTTAAAACTGTGTCATATCTGAGAGGAATTCTAACCTTGTACTATTATTTTCAAAATTTTAGACTTGTCTAAATTCAAAGGGGTAGCAGACAAAATTATATATAAAGTACAATTTAATAAGTAGCCATCCTATATGATAGAAAATATTGTGGAAAAAGAAGAAATTGCTTGTAACAAGCAATTTCTTTTTCTTACACAATGTTTTCTCATGTATAATATCACAGGGACATGAAAATCAGGGATAAGATGGGAAAGGGTTAATCAACATGACAGATATTTGTTTCATTTTATAGAGGAATGCGACAGTGAAGACGAAGAATACACAAACTGCTCAAACCTGTGTTCAACGATCACTTGTAAAGATTACCGTCTCGGTCATTTCTGTGACGAGTCTGAGGATGTTGAATGCGTCCCGGGTTGTAAATGTAAGGATGGGATGGTGCGAGACAATATGGGTCAATGTATCAAGGCAGAGGATTGTCCATGCTACTTGGAAGAGGATGGCACCATTGTGCCATTCGGAGCCACGGAAGAAGGGAGCTCTCCTTGTGAAATTTGGTGAGTAGATTGGTCAATTTTTAGGTCACCTGACCGAATGGTCATGGTGACCTGTTGCAATCATCGTTTGTCCGACGTCGTCCGTCGTCCGTTAACTTTTTAACATTTTCATCTTCTTCTCAAGAACTACTGGGGGGATTTCAACCAAACTTGGTAGAAAGCATCATTGGGGGATGCCAATTCAAGTTTGTGAAAATAGGGGTTCTGGGGGTCAAAGGGGCCCAAATGGGGGCAAAAAGGGGTAATTTTTGGTTCTTCTTTAAAAATCTTCTTCTAATAAACCGTTAATGCCAGAGCTTGAGTATTTTGTGTGCATGACAACTAGGACAGGTGTATTATAAATTGTGAAATTCATGCCCTTGGGGTCATGTATGGGGCCACACCCAGAGGTCAAAGTTCATCATGTTAAAAAATTCACATTTTCATCTTCTTCTGATGAAGTACAAAGCCAATTTTTAAATAAACTTGGTGAAAAGCATCATTTGGTAATGGTTATTCGGATTTGTGAAAATTAAAAGGCTGGGGGGTCAGGGGGCCCTAAAATGGGGACCAAAAGGGGGTAATTTTTGGTAACTTTTCAATATTTCATCTTCTCCTCAAGAACTACTGAGGGGATTTCAACCAAACTTGGTCGGAAGCATCATTGGGGGAAGCCAATTCCAGTTTGTGAAAAGAGGTTGGGGGGGGGGCTTGGGGTAAAAGGGGCCCCAGTTGGGGGCAGAAAGGGGTAAATTTTTGTACTTCTTATAAAAACTTTTTCTAATAAACCGTTAATGCATGAGCTTAAATATTTTATGTGCATGACTGGTAGGACAGGTATACTAAAGTTTGTGAAATTTATGTACCTGGGGTCATGTATCGGGCTACGCCCACGGTTCATCATGTTAAGAAATTCATATTTTTAGGTCACCACCGAATGGTCGTGGTGACCTTTTGCAATCATCGTTTGTCCGTCGTCCGTTAACTTTTAAACATTTTTTATCGTTTTCTCAAGAACCACTGGGCAGCTTGGCTTAGAGTTTTTATATTTTGTCCGTAGCAACCATCATCTAGAAGACTTCTAGCAAGATTTTTTAAATTATGGTACAGGGCTCAAAAGTATGCCATCATTTGAAACTAACTCTGAAGATGATGGAGCTTTGATATTTCGTATGTAGTATCATCACATGGATGTCTTTCTAGACTTTTCAACTCATTGCCCATGAGTCAAATATGCTCATGTCTCAGGAGCAAAAGCTTTACATGGGTCATATGGTGAGAAATTTAAGTAAATAAAGTCCACATTTTCAGCTACACTAACCAAAGGCCAGCGGGGCTATTGTCATGGTCCTGTGTCCGTCGTGCATCTGTGCATGCGTAAACTTTTCTTTAAACAACTATATCTTGAAAAATACTGGGCCAATTTTTAACCAAACTTAACAGGGGTGTTCCTTGCACAATCCTCTTCCAAACTGCTAAAAATTATTTTGTTCCATGAACTCTGGTTGCTATGGAAACAAAATTAATTTCTAACAGAAATTTTGATTGCAAAATTCTTTAAAACTACTAGGTAGATTCTAATCAAATTTCACATGAATGTTCCTTTGGTGGACCTTTTTTCTAATTCTTTCAAACAAAATCACTTGTCTTGATGCTCTTTTACTCAGGTGACCGTTAAGGCCCACTGGGCCTCTTGTTAGGGTTTATAAACTCTTGACGTGTCAAACACTTTGAATAACTTTATAATATTATGTATGATAATCTAAAATTACCTTTTCTGAGTGCAAATATTATCAGAATATATTTTCTTTATTTAGGGAAATGGCTTCTAACATCGAGCAATATATTGTATGTATAACTTTTACCAAAGTGATTAATGAGTTCTATAAAGCCAAATATGTTCAAGGGCTAGAGACTAAAAAGTCATTCTAGATCAAACAAGCTCTGAAAATATATCTTTTTGATGGCTTAAAGAATTTTACTCTCTTTTGTGTGGGATAATATATCATCGTTCGACATGCGAAATATTGCAGCTACAGCTTTATTCAAGCTTTTTTACAACATTTTGCACGCTCAATGAACATATGAAGTGAGTGTTGTACAAGCTTAACCCATTCCCACTCAATCCCTCCTTTTTACGCCCCTCGAGTAAAAAGCTTTGGAAAACATTGTGGATAATGAAGAAATTGCTTGTATCAAGCAATTTCTTCATTATCCACAATGTTTTCTATCCAAAAAGACAAAGAAAAATTAAATTCCACCCATTTGAAAATATCTTCTGCAGCTTCTTTCAATTTGGACCAGTCTAAAATTTTGTTGAGTTGGAAAGGGTTTAGACTGTTATCACTATCAAACCAAAATGAATAATTATTTTTTCTAATAATATTTATTCATTATATACCTATAAGTATTTCTAGTTAGATACATACATTCGATATAGATAAATCAGACACATACGAGAAAAATCCGTATCTGATTGTGTCAGATACAGTTCCACACAAAGTAGTCTAAGATGACGTCATTTTCATTCTGTAGATCATGTCATGATACAAATGAACGTTATCAGATAGGTAAAGGAGAATACAGATATTTGTACATCTTATACTAGCCTCTCACTCTGGAGCTCGTGAAATATCAAAATTTTTTATTGCAGCTCAAAAAAATACAATATGTCGTATTGCTGTGGTAACATGATATTCCCAATATATTTTCAGTAAATGTGAATATGACGGATCAATGAACTGCACATTGAATGATGAATGTAAGTATTGGTTTAACCACCCATTCCCAGACAACAAATTTTTAGACTAGTCTAAATTGAAAGCTTTAACAGGCCACAATTTAACTTTGTGCAAATAAAAAAAGTATTTGCCATAGGGTAGAAAACACTGTGAGAAAAAAAGATATTGCTTGTTACAAGTGATTCATCCTTTTCTTACAACATTTTTCATAGCTACAGTATAATCTTTGAGTGTGTAAAAATGTGATATTATTTGGGAATGGGTTAAACTTGATTCTATTATGAAAAACATGCTTTCACAGCTGGTGAAGGTTTTGTACATAATGATATGACTAATCTTTGAAAACTTATGCTACAAACAGATTAGGGTAGAATTGTTCTTGTTTTGTTAATTTCTTCTTCATTCAAAAGCATACTAAGCTCAGAGCATTGCTATTTCTATGGTCTCAAGCAGGTTTGCCCCGCCACAATGAACTTCCTTTCCAACATTTGTATCCCACCAATAGGTGGTTAATTGTAAAGCTAGATGGGATGAGCAGCTATAGGCTTGGAAAGAATGTAGTGGTAGTACTGGTATGAGAAGTACCAGGAATCCATGGTAAGTTGCTCCATCTGCTGCGATATGCCTGAAATAACATTAAAAGTGGTGTTAAACCCATCTAGTATAGGTTTGTGTCTAAATTATGTACACTGACATTGATTTAGTAAAGCTATCTCATATACATCATACTGATCTAACTGTTTGTGTGATTTTCCATGCATGAAGACCATAGAAAATACATATAATATTTATATATGATTTAATTGTTAATTTCGTCTATCAAAAATGAAAGTTCTGGTTGGCAAAAAAAAATATTCATATTCCCATGAACAAAATTTTGAGCACACAACTATTTTGTAATCATGTGCAAAAAATAGTTCCATCAAAAATATATAAAATATTTGCTTTTTTACTGGATGTCATGAAATAATAAGATATGAAATGAAAAATCTAATCACACTTATGTATGAATCCACTTTGCGTATTCATTGAGTGTGATTAATGTTTTGTTTCATACCTCATTCGAACAAAAAAATATTCTCTACATCTTTTAAAAGAATGGAAATCAAATTTTCTGCTGATCAAAGAATAGCCGGCATTATAGATAAAAACAAGGCTGCAGTCTGATCTTTGCCTTTTTGTCTTTTATTCAGCTGGAAAAGGTATCTCAAGGCACATGACCAATCCCTGGCCCCACCCACTGACTCCCTAGACCCTGCCCAGTAACTTTGACAGGAAGTTTTGCTTCAATTCTTAATGGTGTTCAAAATTTGCAAAATTTATAACCAGTAACATGTAACAAAAAAGTAAAATGATTGGTTGGCAACCTAAACATCGTAACTACAGCTTGAATAAGCTGTAGTTACAATGTTTAAGTCGCCAAACCAACAAGAAAGGTTAACAAAAATGGCGACCAATGTGGGAGTTGAAAGTTCAGGCCCGGGCTGAATAAATGATTTGGTTGGTTGGTTGATTCCTTGATTGACAGCCGTGTTTGGTCAATTACTGGATGACAAAATTTTACACCAACCCAAATTAAAAGAAACTGCAGAAGACATTTCAAAATGTCTTGGAATTTAGTAGATAAGTGTCAAATTAGGCAGAAAAATTGTGAGAAAATGAAGAATTACTTGTAACCCTTGTCATGCTGTACCAGGAATATTCCTGTTTTTGCAGTCTGATCTTTGTCTACATAACCTGCTTGTCCCTGTTAAGTCAGGTTTGTTTATAAGATTAAATTTTCGAAATCAATGTAGACTTGCAACTAGTACTGTCAGTGCTTTCAGCCCTTTGATTTTAATACTGTTTTGAAAAGGCTTTATTCTGCATGACAAGGGTAAACAAGATATTTTTTCTTTTTTCGAGATGATTACCAACATCCTATTTCAGCAGCACTTGCAAATGAGGAATTGTGTGGCAATGGGTAAAGAAAAAAGCTGAGAAAAGCATTGTTATAAAAGCAAAAATTGCCCTTTACAAGCAATTTAACATTTTGCCACAATGTTTTCTTTCCTTTATGAAACTAACTTCTTCACTAACTTCCTAAGTTTGAATATTCATCGGAACCTCTATTAACCCTTGTCATGCTGAACCCGTAATATTTAGCTTTTGGCAGGAGGTATAGACCAAGATCAGCCTGGACATAATTGCAGTCTGATCTTAAGTGCAGTCTGATCTTGGTCTACACCTCCTGCTTGTATTTTTCCTGCCAGAGTTGTTTATGATTTCTAATTGAAATATTGTTTATTTAACAACAAATTCTACCAGTGCTTTCAACCCTTTGATTTTACAGCAATTCAGTTTGGTAATTTATACAGCATGACAAGGGTTAAATTAAGTTTAACACTTGTCATGCTGAAAAAATCACTTTTAAGAAATACATTTATTTCAAAGGGCTGAGAGCACTGCAAGCACTGGTTGCAGGTCAATATTTTTTTTGAAATTCTAAATCATAAAAAAGTCTGACTTGAAAAAGTAAAAGCAGGTGGTGCAGACTAAGATCAGACTGCACATTTGTGCATGCTAATCTTTGTCTATAGCTCTTGCCAAACAGAAATATTCCAGGTTTGATATAACGAGGTTTAATATCACGGATTGTGTATCAATTCTTCAGGTTGTGACACAGGACCCTGGGGTGAATGGTCAGACTGTTTATCTGAGTGTGGGGAAGGACATCGATACAGATATAGGTATTAGCTTGTCTCGATAAATATTTTCTGTGTATTTTTATTTATTTATCACTTCTACCATAGAATTTTGCCCATAAGAGTAGCATCTCCAGATACAGGTTGAGACTTCTTGGTCTGTTTCACTGCCTGGTTCTGGTTCTTAAATATTCTACCACAGTATTTACTCATATGAGTGACATCCCCAGAATTACAATAAGTTGTTTCAGAGAAATAATGCAAAGATACAGGATATAACTTCCAGGAGCAAGGTCTGGTTCCTTAACCCATTCCAACACAGTGACGCTTTTAAACACCCCTTAGGAAAAACAATCAGGAAAACATTGTGTCAAATGAAAAAATTGATTGTTACAAGCAATTTCTTCATTTGATACAATATTTTCTACCCAAAAAGTTGAAAAAATAAAAGAAATCATAAACTGTTAAATGTTGTCTGCAACTCCTTTGAATTTGGACTGGTCTAAAATTGTGTGGTCTTGTAATGGGTTAATAGTCCTTATGTATAGCAATGGCTCACCACAGGGCTTTGGTTTAACATCTCATTCAAAAGACAATTAGTTTCTCAGTGTGGTCAGCCCTGGAGTTGAATCCATGTTGATGAGGTTTGATGTCCAATGCTCTACCAACTGATCTAATGGAGCAGACTGTTGTCATGTTGTATTCAACCCATTTCACCCATTCCCACTCAATGACTCTTTTAGACGCCCCCAGAAAAAAAGCTACGGAAAGCCTTGTGAAAAATGAAGAAATTTCTTATTCCAAAACTTCATAAGCTTGAAATTGTCATCTTCAATTCCTTTCAATTTGGACCAGTCTAACATTTTGTTGTCTGGTAATGGGTTAAATACCTCAAGACATCCCTACTTTGACTAATCAGATTGGTATATTATCATAAAACCTAATTTGTAGCATGCAGCTAGAGATCCAATGAAAATATAGATGAACAAGAGGAGAAATTTGTCATTCTTAGCAACTTACTTGTCTGTTTAGATTTTTCCAACTCTCTAGGTTGAAAACATTGTTGAAAAATGAAGAAATTGCTTGTTACTTATTTCTTCATTTTGCACAATGTTTTCCCAAGTGTTTTCTTGAGGAGCGTTCTTTCCCTTTTGGTGATGCTTTTTGATGCCCTCAAGAAATAAAAACTTCGGAAAACCATGTGGAAAAAAAAGAAATTATTTATGACAAGCAATTTCTTCATTATCCAAAATGTTTTCCTCTGCAAAAGACAGAGATTTTTTAAATTTCTTGAACAAAAAATTGTCGTCTGCAACTTCTCTCAATTTGGAACAGTCTAGAATTATGTTGTCTGACAAAATTTTGGACTAGTCCAAATTCAGAGAAGTTGCAGATGACAATTTTTTGTCAATATATTTTTATGCCCCGGCATTGATAAGATCAATGACATGTTGTTTTACCAGTGTCCGTCTGTCTGTCTGTCAATCTGTCTGCAAAACTTAACCTACCAAATAAACCTTTTCCTATAACTTCAACCCTGATTAAGTTACAATGCTAATATTTGGAATGTAGATAGGTCTCAACAAGGCGCAACCAGGGAAGGTCATTTCATCAAGGTCAAGGTCGAAATTTGAACCCTTTTCTGTAAAACTAAGAAAAAAACAAACAATAAAAATCACCTGTTTCTAAAGAATTCCTGTTTCGGGGGCATAGTGTTTCACAAACTCATCTTGTTAGCTCGGCTGTTTTTGGTGAAAAACCGAGTTATTGCTATAGCCTTGGTGTCGTTGTTGTTGTTGTCATCGTGCAAAAGCTTGGAAATTTTGTAATATCTCTGGTTCTACTAAAGGCATTTACTTGAAACTTGGCACACTTGATCAGTAAAGAGCAACCTATACTATCAAGGGGGATAACTCTAGATTCTTTTACCACTATCCAGCAACCAACAGCTGCGCATAGGCACCCATAGGGGGTGCTCTTGTTAAATATATCTTGTCATTCTGGTAGAGAACAATGAAAGCCAGTATCTTCCATACATCCATGAGTGTGTCTCTTCATCCAAATACTTTTACTTTGTTAATCATCTCCCGAGAAAGTAATGCACAGATTTCAACCATGTTACACAGGAATGATGCTTCTTTATCCTTTATCTAATGTGATTACATGAAAAGCTTGGCTTCTGTAAGCAGGGCTAATTTTCTTATACGGTGTATATGTACTAAAAACTTTGAAAATCATCTCCTTTGAAACCAGTAGATGGATTCGCACAAAAAATGACATGAATGATCTGTGGTCAACTGATTTCGTAAAAAATGAATCGCTAGAAAGATTCTTTTTTTTTCCAAAATGAGTTTCCTCCCTTGTCTACCAATTCCAACGCTTTTAGATACCCCTTAAGAAATCATTTTGGAAAATATTGTGAAAAATTGAGAAATTGCTTGCAATTAGCACAAACCTGCCTTTTACGCCTCTCTAGAAAATAGTTTGTAAAAACAATGTGGAAAATGAAGACATTGCTTGTTAAAAGCAATTTCTTCATTTTCCACATTGTTTTTTACCCAGAATGACAGATATACTTGAAATTCTGTCTGCAACTTCTTTGAAATAAATCTGATCTATGTGGAAATGGGTATGATTTTGTTGTGTGATAAAGGGTTGATATCAAGAAAGCCAAAATGGCTCTTAATTGTTCACCTGAAGTGTGGCAAAAAATAATTTCAAGAATACAGTCATTCAAGGAAAAATTCCAGACAACTTTGATTGTAAATGGCAAAAAAGGTTTGTAAAAAAAGAAATAGTTTGCAACAATCAATTTCTTCATTTTACACATCATCTTTTACCCCATAAGTTGAAAAATCTAAAATTTCATAAATTTTAAAATGTCATATAGAACCTCTTTCATTTTTGACCAGTCCAGAATTTTGTTGTCTGGGAATGGGTCAAAGAAAACTTAACTACCTGTATGATGTAATTCAAGCAAATCATGAGCTCAGATATCTCTATTAAACCCATTCCCTCTCAGTGATGCTTTTAGACGCCCCTAAGGAAAAAAGCTTTTGAAAACTATGTGGAAAATGAAGAAATTGCTTGTTACAAGCAATTTCTTCATTTTCCACATTGTTTTCTACCCAGGAAGTTGAATGAATAAAAAAAATCACTAACATAAATTGTCGTCTGCAACTTCTTTCAATTTGAGCCAGTCTAAAATTTTGCCGTCTGGTATTTGGTTAATATACAAAATGTGGAAATATGACAATTTCATTGTTTTGGGGGTTCTTTTTATATCTACAGAACTGATGTAAATGGCCAGGGCTGTGCTCCTCATGAATTGGAAGAAGAAGAACCGTGTTATGGTGGTGAATGTCCACCTGTCTGTATTGTTGGTGGGTCTGAGTATGCCCTTGGTGATGTCATTTCAGAGTCGGAATGTGAAATATGGTAAGTGTTACAGGGGGATCATAAAATGTAGATTGACCCATTAACACACAATTGTTAATTTTTACGCACCAAAGAAGTGTTGCTATGGAAAACATTGTGAGAAAAGAAGAAACTGCTTGTCACAAGTAATTTCTTCTTATCACACGATATTTTCTACCCCGTATAGTACATATTTCTCCATTTAAACAAACTATGTTTTGTCGTCTGGAACCTCTTTTAAATTGGACCAGTTTAAAATTTTGTTGTGTGGTAATGGGTTTACCCTTGTCATGCTACCCAAAATATTCCTGTTTCTGTAGAAGGTAAAGACAAGGATCAGCCTCCACAGACTTTGTCCAAAAACCTGTTTCAAACAAGTGTTTTTATGAGATCTGTTATTTATAAAAGAATATGGACCCCCAACAAGTGCTTTCAACTTTCACAATTTAACCCTTTCCTGTAAAAATCTCCTGTTTACATTCTTGCGATTTTATACTTGAGAAAACATTGTGGGAAAAGAAGAAATTGCTTTTAATGAGAAATTTCTCCTTTTCCCATAATATTTTCAACCCCATATGGTTGCACTCAATTTTAATTGTTGTCTGCAACTTCTTTCATATTGGACAAATCTTTAAAGACAGAAAAGGATTTATACATTTCTGAAAGGGATTTTATTTAGCTTGACAAGGGTTAATCCCTCCCAGTTTCTCAAAATTAAGACTAACCCAAATTGAAAGAAGTAAAAAACGACAATGCATCAGGGGTGTGGAATTCCCATGATCAACTTGTCCGACAAGGGCTTTTCTACCTGTGGGCAAGTAACATTTTTTGAGGCTACTTTTCCGTGGACAAGTAAATATCGGGGTAATCTTGGAATGGTACTAAATAGAATGAAGAGATTTATGAGCGTATTGTTTGTATCTAAGGCTAGAAAATATTGTTTTTAATGAAGAAAATGCTGAGTTCCAGCATTTTCTTGAAAAATAATGTTTTCTCAAAATTTATCTGTTCTTCATCTTTTCACGGGCAAGTCCATTTTGATCTTGGACAGGTAGAAAATCACATTTTACTTGTCCATGGACAAGTAAAGGAAATCCGTATTTCCACATCCTTGTGCATAGGAGGGTGCAACTTGGAAAGAATTCATCCAATTTGGTAGAAAATAATGTAGGAAAAGGAGAAATTGCTTAATCCATAATTTTGTTTATGAATACTGATACTTCAAATTTCTTCTTGTACTTTGAAAAAAACATTTTACAATGCTAACTTTTGAGTGTAAATATTGTTTTACAATTACTTTTTTGCAGCTATTGTGAAAAGCTTGCAGTCATAGGAGGAAAAGAGTGCTACCCCAAACAAGAAGCAATAGGTATGATATTTTGATTACTTCTTTCAATATTGATCATTTTCAGAAGTTTTGAAGAAAAAAGAACTGAATCAGGACAGGGGTTGAGGGAGATAAAAAGATGTCCGTTTAATTTTGTATATTAACCCTTGTCATGCTAAAAATAATCCTTTTTTCAGAATTGCATAAAAGGCCTTGTTTATCAGAGTATCACACCTATTTAAAGGGCCAGCCAGTTTTGACTTATGAGACACTTTTCCTTGTGTGCGCAATACCTCCCAAATCTCTTCTCTTTATTGCCTGGTGTCTGGCCTATGGTATCCGTTTATTAAACTAGCTGGCAGCTCACCAATAGGCCACGTAAGTTATAACCCAGTGAGTTGACTTCCACCAGGATTCAAACCTTCCACCTGCTGGTTTCAAAGCAGATACCCTAACCACATGACCAAGGAAGCATAAGAAAAATGACAGAAAGAACTGAAAGGCCTTAATTTGGGTCAATAGATCTTTTGTTGTTGAATTTTATAAACAGCTCTGGCTATTCCCCTATAATTCCTTTTTAAACTTAGCCAGAAAACTTGGCGTTTCCCTTTGCTTTGACCATGGCATTTCAATTGATTTCTTCAGGACTTCAAAACGCAGGATCAGTTGTTTAACCCTTTCCCGTTTTTCGAAATTTAAGACTGGTCCAAATTGAAAGAGGTTGCAGATGACAATGTAAATAGAGATGCAATATGAAGTGAAACCATCCAATGTTGTAGAAAATGTTGATGGAAAAGAAGAAATTGCTTGTTACAAGCAATTTCTCCTTTTCCAAAAACATTTGTTAAGTATAAAATCACAGGGACGTAAAATCCCGTGTTTGTACATGAAAGATTTAATTGGTTAAAATTAAGCAGCTTGACTTTTATCTCTTGCAGATGATGGTGGCTGGGGAACTTGGACGGAATGGTCAGAATGTGATTCTGAATGCCAGGGTGGAACAAAACGTAGATTTAGAGCTTGTAATATGCCCTTGCCCCAGTGTGGAGGTACAGATTGTGTTGGGGAACCAATGGAAGAACTGCCGTGTAATGATGACATCAGCTGTAAGTTTGTATGTCGTAAAAAAATATACCTTGGAACAACAAAGTCCTATTTTAACCCTGTGCTGTTTTTTTCACAATTTTGGACTTGTCAAAATTTAAAGGGTAGCAGATGAAATTATAAGGTAAGTACAATTTATAGAGGAACCATGCTATATGATGGAAAATATTGTGGTAAAAGAAGAATTTGCTTGTTACATGCATTTTCTTTATTTACCACAATGTTTCCTCAAGTGTAATATCACAGGAATGTAAAAGTAAAATATTGTACATGAAAGGATTAAATATAACTAATTTGATATCTTACAAAATGAAAGGAATATGTTTTAGCCGTTCCCACTCAATGATGCTTTTGGACACCCCTAATGAAAAAGTCTACTAGGAAAATATCTAAATTGAAGAAATTGCTGGTACATGCAATTTCTTCATTTTTCACAATGTTTTGTATCCTGAAAGTTGAAAAATCTAAAATTTCATAAAATTTGAATTAGCATCTGAAACTCCTTTCAATTTGGACCTGTCTAAAAATTTAGACTGGTCAAAATTCAAGGAAAAATGCAGACAACAATTTATAGTAGATGAAATTTTGAAACTCTTCTTATTTTTGGCAGGACATTGTGAGGAAAATGAAAAGATTTTCATAACAAGCAATTTCTTCATTTTCCCCAATGTTTTCTCAAAGCTTTTATTTTTGAGGACAACAAAAAGAGGGATTGTTTGGGAATGGGTTAAAGAAAATTCAATTCAATTACACTATACTTAGTTTATACGAATTTATTTCAGTTTTTTTGTCGAGCCCCATGCCGCGAGTGAGACATAGTTGTCACTATGACAAGTCAGTGTATGTGCGTTAGTCCATCAGTCCATCCGTCTGTCTGTCCAAAATTTGTCCAGACAATTACTCCTACATTTATGGATGGATTTCAAAATAACTTGAAACAGTTATTCTCCATCATGAGTAGATATGCCATTTGAAAGAATTTTTGGGATATTTCCAATGTCATGGTCACAGCTCTAGGTCAAACACTAAGCTTGTGTTGTCCGCACAATTACTCCTACAATTATGGATGGATTTCAAAATAACTTGGCACAATTATTCTCCAACATGAGAAAATGTGCCATTTGAAAGAATTTTGGGATAGTCCTAATGTCAAGATCACAGCTTAAGGTCAAACACTAAAAATTGTGTTTGTCCGGATAATCACTCCTACATTTATGGATGGATTTCAAAATAACTTGGCACAATTATTCTCCATCATGAGTAGATGTGCAATTTGAAAGAATTTTTGGGATTTATTTAATGTCATGGTCACAGCTCAAGGTCAGACACTAAAATTGTGTTTGTCAGGACAATTACTCCTACAATTTTGGATGGATTTCAAAATAATTTCGCACAATTATTCTCTATCTTGATTAAATGTGCCATTTGAAACAATTTTTGGATTAGTTTTGATGTTGAGGTCACAGCTCAAGGCCAAACACTAAACTTTTGATTGTCAAGAGCATTTCTTATGCAATTTTGGATGGATTTCAAAATTAATTGGCACAATTATTCTCCATCATGAGTAGACGTGCCATTTGAAAGAATTTTTGGGGTAGTTTCTAATGTCAAGGTCACAACTCAAGGCCAAACAGTAAAATTGTGCTTGTCAAGAACATTTGTCCTACAATTTAGATGGATTTCAAAATATCTTGGCACAATTATCTTCCATCATGAGTAGATGTGCCACTTGAAAGAATTTTTTGGACAGCTTCAAGTTCAAGGTCAAAGCCCTAGGTCAAACACTAAAATTGTGCTTGTCCGGGGCATGATGCCTACAAAAATTTGCGGGCTTAGCAGCAGTTGTCCGTGGACAACCATCTAGTTGTGACAAAAGCTTTTAAGCTTATAGAGTAGCTCGCCAACAATCAAGATGTTTTCATATCCCTGAAAGAGTGGCAGTGGCATTAACACACTGCCACTGAATTTTACAGTGTCTTGCTATCAAGGCTCTTTTCAATGAACAAACCCCAATGACAGTGGGGCTCATATCTGTGACCATTAGATCACAAATCAAGCACCTGAATGCCAATGCAGTCAACTTTACTTGAATATAAAAGATTTATTGTAGGCTGTTTAGTTGGATCATGGTCAGAATGGTCCAACTGTACAGAAGAGTGTGATGGAGGCATCCAGAATAGATCCAGAACATTTATGGATGAAAATGATGAACAAAGGGATGAATGTAATGAGATCTCACTCACAGAAGAACAGCCTTGTGGTACAGACCCATGTAATAGTAAGTGTGATTAACCTGTCACCATACGACAAAATTGTAGACTGGTCCAAATTGAAAGAAGATGCAGAGGACAATTTCAGGTTGATGAAGTTTTAAATTTTTTCGTCTTTTTGGACAGAAAACATCGTGGATAATGAAGAAATTGCTTGATACAAGCAATT
This sequence comes from Fragum fragum, assembly GCA_946902895.1. Classification (NCBI taxonomy): domain Eukaryota; kingdom Metazoa; phylum Mollusca; class Bivalvia; order Cardiida; family Cardiidae; genus Fragum; species Fragum fragum. The sequence continues at coordinate 15,857,996 of OX336372.1, forward strand.
TCTTCATTTTCCTCTTTTTTTTCCAAAGCCTTTTTCTTGTGGGGTGTATAAAGGAGGGATTGTACGGGAATGGGTTAACCCAAAACCAGATGGCAACATTTCAGACTGGTCAAATTTCAAAGAAGTTGCAGACAACTATTTCAAGTTGATAAGATCTTTAAAATCTTTGTTTTTTGAGATGGAAACATTGTGGATAATGAAGAAATTGCCTGTGACAAGCAACTTCTTCATTTTCCACAATGTTTACCAAAGCTTTAAATAGAGGAGGCGTTTAAAGGTGTCACTGTATTGGAATGAACTAAAGATTAATATGTTAGATATTTGAAATTGATGTATAACTTGTAGCATGTAATAAAAATCTCACTGACAAAAGAACAGCCATGTTATGTCAACTAGTTTGTAAATGAGTGTGAGAGTCTGAGAGAAATTGAGGAATTAATCCATTACCAGGTGACAAAATTTTAGACTGGTCCAAGTTCAAAGACATTGTAGACAACAATGTTTAGTTGATGAAGTTTTAGATTTGTTTACTTTTGGGGTAGAAAAAATTGTGGATAATGAAGAAATTTCCCAAGCTTTTTTCTTTGGGGTGTCAAAAAGCATCATTGTGTTCCCGTTTTGGCAGAGGTATGGACATTTGTGAAGTCTGATGTTAGCTTACACCACCTACTTTTCCCTTGTACTTTTCAACACAGAGTGGTTTATCCTGTTTTTAGAAAAAAAATTGTCAAATTATTGAAAGAGGTTGCAGACAACAATGAAAATTGGGTGCAATTAGAAAAGTAACCATCCTATGTGGTAGAAAATATTGTGGGAAAAGGAGAAATTGCTTGTTACAAGCAATATCTTCTTTTGTAGCTCTACTAGCTGAAAGCCAGCAAACTATTGTCTTGGCATTGTGTCCGTCTGTGCATCCATCCATGCATCAGTCCACCCGACTGTCCGTAAACTTTTACTTAAAAAATTTTCTTCTCAGAATGTACTTAACAAAATTCAACCAAATTTCACAGGAATGAATCTTAGGTGACCCTTTATCAGATTACTTCATAGAATCTTGATCTAATTAAAAAATATTGCTTTAATGGGCGTGGCTATTTTCCATATATGGTGAAAGCTTTGAAAATCTTCTTCTCAGAAAGTTGTGGATGGATTTCACCTAAATTTCACAGTAATGATCCATGGGTCATCTTTTATCAGTTTCCTTCAAAGAAATTAATAGGACGAAAAAAATGGCTGAAATAGGCAGGGCTTTTTCCCATATGTGGCTTCAGAAACCAGTAGATTGATTTCAAATTAATTTCATGCGAATTATCCTTTGGACACCCTTATCAAATTTCATAATGAATATGATTAATTTAAAATATGACTTTTTGGTGGATGGGGGGCTATTTTCCATATATGGAATATATTCTGAGAACTTTAAATGTTTTCTCAGAATCCTGTAGATTGATTTCAACCAAATTTGAAAGGAATGATCCCAGGTGATGTCTGATTCCTTCTTAAAAATTTTGATCAGTTGTAAAGCATGGCTTTTATGGTTACAGATTAAGTCCATACATGGTATTCAGTGAAAACTTTGTTGATAACTTTTCATCTGACTTAGTAAATTAATTTTACAGAACTCAACTTGACTTGTTAAACAGATAAAAGTATGAAATGCTTCTGTAGAACTATTTCAAACATGCCAGTGACTAGATTTATTTGGTAGATATAGCAGAGCTGATTAAGTTTATACTGAATTCCTGAAAATTCCATTTGTTTAATCAGTATATTCAGGACTGTTGAGCACCTCTAGTTCAACAGTGTTTTCTCAAGTACAAAATCAAAGTGACATAAAATCTGTTGGCTTATACATGAAAGGGTTAAAGGCTGATTGAAAAATGTGAATGAACTTTTGCTTCTTTCAATTTGTAAAAGTTTCACTTTCTGTTTTCAGTAACATGCCAGGTCTCAGAGTGGTCCGAGTTTGGTAACTGCTCACAACTCTGTGATGGAGGTGAGCAGAACAGAACAAGGACGATAATTACGGACACTGGAGACTGTGACCAGCTGAACCTGACCGAGACTGTATCTTGTAATGAAGAACAATGTGGTGAGTCATACTGTATTTCTGCCAATAAATGCTCTCAGAAGCAATGCATAGCATATACAAGGAGCTTTACTATGCTGATATTATGGGCTTCGGCATCTCTTTAACCCATTACCACACAACATGAAAACATTTTTGGATAAGGAGAATCGGCTTGTAACAAGCCATTTCTCCTTTTCCCCTTGTGATTTGTACCATATTCAGTCATAATTTTTGAAATTATACTCATTTTGAACTGTTGTCTTCGATTTCTTTGAATTTGAATGAATACAAAATTTTGTCATCTGATAATGGGTTTATCAATTTTTGTTTGTTTTGTTTTGTTGTACTAAAATTTTCTCTGAATAACTGAGAAAAAGTATTATTAGTCCATTCCCACAAAGAGACGCTTTTTGATGCCCCTCATTAAAAACTTTTTAAAAAAACATTGTGAAAATTTAAAAAATTGTTTGTTACAAGTAATTTCTTTATTTTCCTTAATGTTTTCTACCCAGAAAGCTGAAAATATCTTAAATTTCATAAATTTTAAATCATCCTCTGCAACTTCCTTCAATTTGGACCAGTCTAAAGGTTTGTTGTGTGGGAATGAGTTAAAGTTATCAGGACAAATAATAATTTCAGCCCTATTGAACTATATGAAGAAGATGAAAAAAAAGAAAACAGCCTTGTTAACCCATTCCCACAAAGTGAAGCTTTTTGCCAGACTTAAATAGTGAGCCTTGGAAAACACTGTGGAAAACATTGTGGAAAATGAAGATATTGCATGTTACACGCAATTTCTTCATTATACACAATTTTTCTAACCCAAAATATAAGTCTAAAAATTTTGTTATATGGTAACAGGTTAAACATTCTTTATCTGAATAAGAGTAAAAAATGGTTCAGAATAAGCTCCAAACTTTTCAGGACCACGGATTTAACCACACAACAGATTTTTTTTTAAATACAACTGAATTAATCACAATTCAAACATTAACCCTGCGGAGCCTTTCACTCTTGGTTAAACCGTTCTTAAGAAAAAAAGCTTTTGAAAACATTGTGAAAAAATGAAGAAATTGCTTGTTACAAGCAATTTCTTCATTATTCACAAAGTTTTCTACCTCAAAAGATTAAAATAATCAAATTTTAACGACTGAAAATTGACATCTGCAACATCATTGAATTTGGACCAGTCTAAACTTTTGTTGTCTGGTAATGGGTTAAAGGCAAAATTTTAGACTAGTCCGAATTGAAATTCAAGTCACAGATGATGACTTAAAGTTTATGAAATTTTACATTTGTTTAATTTTTTGGTTAAGAAACATTGTGGAAAATGAAGACATTGCTTGGTCCAACAATTTCTTCATTTTACACAATGTTTTCCCTATTATCTTTCTTGCAAGGCATCTAATTTTGCTCCATAGTGTGGGGTTGAGTTAAATCTTGGTTAAGAATATGGCAAATGAACATTTTCTTTAAAAATATTACTGATTACCATTTCTAACAATACATTATACCAGTTGTGTGTGAAGAGAATGCGGAACACACATTATACTACAAATGTGAGGCCCATACATGTGAAGAGGTTCTCTATGGGGTTCCCAATCCTAACAGTTGTGAGGAACAGGTGTATGGGTGTAAATGTGAGGACAGCTTCTTCCTAAAGGACGGGAAGTGTGTTCCACCGGAGAGATGTCACGAATGTGTCCGTGAGGATAATAACCAAACATATCAGGTATATTTGTGTTTTGTACCAAAAGATTAGATTTGGATGAAGCATAATGAAATTTTACCGATGCACAGCTCTGTCACATATGTTTCGTATGTACCTACAAAGTTTTCTTTTAACTAAATCTTGCACAAATGAGTTAAAAGCTTCTTCTTAAGTAAATCATTCCCACTCAAGCCCCCCTTTTTTGATGTCCCTGACTAAAAGAGCTTTCAAAAACATTGTAGAAAATGAAGAAATTGCTTGAAACAAGCAATTGTTCAATTGCCCACAATGTTTTCTGCCCTTAAAAACAAAAACATAAAAAAAATCCACTTGCTTAAAAGTATTGCTACAACTTCTTTCAATTTCGACCAGTCGAAAATTCTGTTTTCTGGTAATGGGTTTGACAGAAAAAAGGTTCATATCCAAAAGTTTCATTAGTTCCTTCATACATTGCTTTAACCCATTCCCTCACAACAACACTTTTAAACGCCCCTAAATAGGAAAGCTGAGAAATTGCTTGTTTCATTATCCACACTGTTTTCTACCCCAAAAGACAAAGATTTTTAAAACTTCATCAACTTTAATTTGTTGTCTGCAACTTCTTTTAATTTGGACAAGACTTAATTTTTTTGTGTGGGAATAGATTAAAGGTGCCTAATCTTTTGCTAAGATGTAAGCTTTGGCTTCTAGAAATAGTTTCAATTCAGAGATTGTAAGGCCTTTTAGACCCCTAGCATCTCATTAATGAACCTTAAATGTTAACCAACTTGAGTAGTTTTGAAATAAGTGAGGAATTTCGTTATTTGAATATCATATCTAGGTGCTTTACAAATGCCTACTTCATACAAATCCCAGTTTTTGCACCATCCCTAATGAAAAGCAATTGAGAAAACAATTTGGAAAATTAAGAAACTGCTTGTTCCAAGCATCTTCATTTTCCACATTAACTTCTTAAGCAAAAGCCAATTACATTTAACCCAATCCCACACTGTAATGTTTTTTGACTCCTGTAAGAGAAAAAGGGTTTAGAAAAATGTTGTTATCTGGAAACAGATTAATGTAAGTTCAGAGTAAAACTAAGACTGTTGTTCATGTCATGATACCTTATTTCTGTACTCTTCCACAGAACGGAGATTCGTATCCCGATGGAGATGATCCTTGTTATGAACATGTGTGTATATCAAGTGAATTCGACAAACAGCGAATCTGTGAGATACCTGAATGTGAGGTTAGTTTGTCTCATCAACATTTTAATATAAGTTTTAACTCCACTTGCTTAATATATTGTCATGGAAATTGGTGTCTGTTAGTCCGTCCTTCCATCTATAAGCCAGACCCTTTTTCAGATTTCTTCATGCCTTTTGGTGGTAGGGAGGGGGTTAATTAAGGAATATGGTGTTATCTGAAAACTTTCTCAGAAACCTGTTAAAGGATTTCAATCAAATTTCACAGAAATGATCCTCAAGAAACTCTTTGTAAGATTCCTTCATCTAATTTTGATTGGTTGAAAAACATAGTTTTCGTGGTTGTGGCTTATATCCATATATGTTTTACAGTGAAAATTTTGTTAAACCTTTCCTGTTCAGTCCCTGGTTTTTACCTCCAGTCTGATTTATTAATTTAGAAAATATTGTTGAAAAAGAAGAAATTGCTTGTGACAAGCAATTTCTTGTTTATCCACAATATTTTCTACCCTACTGAATGGTTATTTCGAAATTAAATCCACTTTAAATTTTGGCCTGCAAAACCCGTGAATTTGGACAGGTCTGTAATTATTTAAAACAGGGAAGAGTGACTTAGTAAATAAATTAATTTCACATAATTTGGCTTTTGTAATTAGCTATGAAAATTATGAAATGCTTCTCTAGAAATACTTCATAAATCTTAAGTGACTATATTGATCTGCCAGATATGGCAAAGGTGATTCAGTTTATGTTGAATCCCTGAAAAACCATTTGCTTAATTGATGCATTCAGACCAGTCAAGTAATACAGGCACTGAAATGCTTCTTGTTTATCTAAAAACAATGGATGATAGATAAATTTCGAAATACCGTATTTATTCTAATAATCGCCCATATTCTAATAAATGCCCATTCCCTAAAATACTGCAAAAATGCGGCCAATTTTCGCCGATTTTCAGTAAAAATAGGTGATTCTAATAAACGCCCACACCCTTCTATGATCAAAAATCAAGTCATAATTAATTGGCGTATTGAATGAAATGAAATAATATTTGATTTGAATTGGTAAGGTAAGTAATTTATTCCTATAAAAACGTCAAGGGCTTGCCGCCGCGACTCCATAACATTAATCATCAATTATTATCCCCCGCCGTTTCGGCGAAGGGGATATAGTAATGGTCTCCGTCCGTCATCACATCCTTCCGTCCTTCCGTCCTTCCGTCACTTAACTTGTCTGGGGCATATCTCTGAAAGTATAATTGCTATCAACTTGAAACTTCATAGGTGATTAGAACTTGTTGAGGAGAAGTGCAGTGCACAAGAACCACAACTCTTGCTTGCTTAATTTTGGAGTTATTGCCCTTTGTTGTTTTAAAGACTAAGATTTTGTCAGGGGCATATCTGTGAAAGAATAATAGCTATTAACTTGAAACTTCATAGGTGGATAGATCTCGTTGTGGAGAAGTGCAGTGCACAAGAACCACAACTCTTGCTTGCATAATTTTTGAGTTATAGCCCTTTGTTGTTATAAACACTTACATTTTGTCCAGAGCAAATATCTCTGAAAGCATAATAGGTTATCGAACTAATTGAGAAGAAATGCAGTGCCTAAATCTAACTGGCTTCAGTTTACTATCAAGCTTTTAAGGCGGGGGATGTCCATGTCCGACATGGCTCTTGTTCAACTTGAACTGCCTAAACATAACTTTTGATACGTTATTTATCTTGGTTATTTCAACTTGCTAAGGTCAGTTAAAGACTGGCTGTGAACGGAAAGAAAAAATGGAGTTTGTCACTTTATCTTAAAAAACTAAAACAATCTATTTCTGTATCATCTGGACATAGGAGTGTTTCTAAACTTTGCTATAAGGCTCCCATTGTCTCTGTGTCTGCGGGCGTGAAATTTTTAGGTGGAATGTTATTTTAAATTATCCAATTAAATGGATAACAAGCAATTTCTCCTTTTTCAACAATATTTTCTACCACATAGGATGGTTTCTTTTCAAATGGCATCCAGTTTTCATTGACATCTGCAACCTCTTTCAATTTGGACTAGTCTAAAAATTCCAAAAACGGGAAAGGGTTAAAGGAGATACGGGTAAAAAGATATGAAAGTTTGAAATAGCAAAGAAAGACCTTTACCATGCACGCTCCCTGTCTAGGGCCCTGGACAGGAAGATATAACAAATGTATATCGAATTTTTCAACGCTAATGCATTTGAACATCCGGTTATATTCAGTTAAACACTAGAAAATAAGTATATAATCAAAATATCCATAACAAATGCTTATAATCATAATTTTCTTTAAATTGAAATGAGATTGCTATTTTCAATAATGAAGGAAATGAAAAGAGTAGGGAAAGTTCCTGCGCAGCCATATCTCCTTGGTTACCGACGCGTCTGTACATTGTTGAGTTGAACACCTGGCAGCTTACTCATGCATTAAGATAATTTCACGACCCTACTATAACTAATTTGTCGTAATGGACTAAGCCTTGATTTTTGTTTCCATTATGATTAAATGCCTTAAACAAAACAGGGGCATCATCATTCAATCAAGATGACAGGGGTACAAGTCTAACGTTATCGAAACTAGCTTTACGTCGAACTTCTTCAGGTCTTTCAAAAATGGATTGAACTTTAACAGGTATATTTTTATTGTCCTACACATACAGAAAAATAACGATAATACGCGATGTTGCGAGGGTCAACTTATTAGACATTTTAAAATGCATTGTGACTATGATGCAGTGTTGTGGGTTTTCCCATCTCTTGGCTCTTTAATTTCCGATGCAAAGGCAGAACTTATTCGACCGTGGGATTTTAATAAATCGTAAATACATCCTAAATGAAATGTCATTATAATTTTCGTATTATTTTGTATTCCCCGGTCATCTTTCATACCACACACCTCTCTAATGGCCTACCTCCGTACCAAAAAACTCTAATAATCTCCTACCCCCACCTTTGCCGATGGTCACTATTCTAATAATGGCCCGGGCGATTGTTCGAATAAATACGGTATACTGGAATTGCCCTGCATGATATCACCCTTGTTGCCATAGTGACAGAAGATACCAGACTGTAGCAAATATTTTTTTCTTTCAAGTATGATAATATGCATATTGAATCAATGTATGATAGGTTTAGTTTCATTTGAATATGGATATAAATAGAAATATAATTGCACTAGTCCAGGAATTTTTATATGACAGTCCTCCTATAATTATTATCATAAACTCTGATTTTCACCAGGCTTTATGTCATAGATCTGTTGCAATAACTCTATTAGATAGTCACTAAATGACTGATTTCTCTAATGCTTTCTTATTGAATACCAACATTTACACTTTATAACAAATAGTTGAAACTATAAAAATGATTAACACAGTGTTTTGAAATATTTATAGCCCTGCTTTTTGCTGAGCTAGCATGCCGTGAGGAAACCAATGTTGTCGCTATAAGTTGGTGTATGTGCTTTAGTGTGTCATTTTGCCTGATTTGTCAGGGCTATAACTCCTTTATCTCTGGATGGAGCTGCCGTCATAGCGCAGCTGGTAGCGCGTCGGACTGTCAATCTAGAGGTCCCGGGTTTGATCCCTACGGCGGCACTCATCCTTTCCGACTATTTGTCTCTCACCAATGGGTGGATAATCGTAGACCTACGTGGGATAACAGCTGGAGGCTAGGAAAGGATGTAATGGTAGTACTGGTGTGAGAAATACCAGGATTCCATTGTTAGGTGCTCCAGCCGCCGCGATATAACTGAAAGATTGTTGAAAGCGGCGTTAAACCCCCATTCAAAACAAAAACAAAGTTATCTCTGGATGGCTTTCAAAATTACTTGGCACTGTTGTTAGATAGCTTTAAGGTCAAAGTCACAGCCCAAGATCAAATATTTGAAATAAGTTTTCCACAGCATATCTCTATATTTGTGGATGGATTTCAAATTTACTGGGAACAATCATTCTCCATCATTTGTATATGTGCCATTTGAAACAAAATTTCATATAGCTCTAAGGTCAAGGTTGCAGCTCAAGGTTCAAATTTCAAATTAAGCTTGTTCAGAGCATATCGCCTGCATTTGCTGTTGTATTTCAAAATGATTTTGGAAACTTGTTCACCATCATAATAAGGTATGCCATTTGAAACACATATACAAAGACTTTGTTGATGACTCAAATTAATCTAACAGTGAATCAAATAAATATCCTCTATAATATGTCATCTTTGTCTATCTAATTTTCTAACAGCTTATGCCTTACCAGACAACAAAATTTTTAGACTGGTCCTGGTTGAAAGAAGTTGCATGTAACAATCTCTTATTGATGGATTAAGAACATTTTTTCTGATGTCAGTAGAGAATAAAACTTTTAGTGTTTTTTAAAATAGACTTGTCCAAATTCAAAGTGCAAGCAGAAGAAATTGAAAGTAGGGACAATTCAAAAAGTAACAATTAATGTTTCATTTCTAGTTAAGAACATTTTTTTTGATGTCAGTAGAGAATAAAACTTTTAGTGTTTTTTAAAATAGACTTGTCCAAATTCAAAGTGCAAGCAGAAGAAATTGAAAGTAGGGACAATTCAAAAAGTAACAATTAATGTTTCATTTCTTGTGAAGAACATTTTTTTTGATGTCAGTAGAGAATAAAACTTTTAGTGTTTTTTAAAATAGAGTTGTCCAAATTCAAAGTAAAAGCAGAAGAAATTGAAAGTAGGGACAATTCAAAAAGTAACAATTAATGTTTCATTTCTTGTTAAGAACATTTTTTTTTTGATGTCAGTAGAGAATAAAACTTTTAGTGTTTTTTAAAATAGACTTGTTCAAATTCAAAGTGCAAGCAGAAAAATTGAAAGTAGGGACAATTCAAAAAGTAACAATTAATGTTTCATTTCTTGTTAAGAACATTTTTTTTGATGTCAGTAGAGAATAAAACTTTTAGTGTTTTTTAAAATAGACTTGTCCAAATTCAAAGTGCAAGTTGAAGAAATTGAAAGTAGGGACAATTCTAAAAGTAACAATTTATGTTTCATTTCTTGTTAAGAACATTTTTTTTGATGTCAGTAGAGAATAAAACTTTTAGTGTTTTTTAAAATAGACTTGTCCAAATTCAAAGTGCAAGCAGAAGAAATTGAAAGTAGGGACAATTCAAAAAGTAACAATTAATGTTTCATTTCTTGTAAAGAACATTTTTTTGATGTCAGTAGAGAATAAAACTTTTAGTGTTTTTTAAAATAGACTTGTCCAAATTCAAAGTGCAAGCAGAAGAAATTGAAAGTAGGGACAATTCAAAAAGTAATAATCCTATATTATAGAACATATTGAGGGAAAAAAAGAAGTTGCTTGTTAGAAGCAATTTCTTCTTTTTCCACAATGTTTTTTCAGGTCTAATATCAGAAGGATGAAGAAATCGGGGAAAATACGGGAAAGGGTCAAATGTCATGTATAGATGTTCATTTGTTATTTTTCTTAAAAGTTCATAATAGATTTAACCCTTTCCTGGGTAAACCCGGGATTTTACGACACTTTGATTTTACACTTGAGAAAACATTGTTGAAAAAGGAGAAATTGCTTATAATAAGCAACTTCTCCTTTTCCCATAATGTTTTCTACCACATAGGATGGATTTATTTGGAATTGCATCCAATTTCATTGTCGTCTGCATCCTCTTTCAATTTGGACCAGTCTAAAATTTCAAAAACCAGGAAAGGGTTAAGATGAAAAAAAAATTGACTTTACAGTGGAATCTTGTTAACCTTTCTTGTCCTGTTTTTTTTTGTCCCTATGGTTTTATACTTCAGAAAACATTGTGTAAAAAGAAGAAATTGCTTGTAACAAGCAATTTCTTCATTTTTCACAATGTTTTCTACCCTATAGAATGATTACTTTTCAAATGAAATCGATTTCACATTGTCTACTTCAAATTCTTTGAATTTGGGCAGGTCTAAAATTTTGCAAAACAGGAAAGGGTTAATCGCAACATCAGTTTTGCTGCAATTTACAAGAAGTTGCTATTAAAAGGAGCTATTTGTTCTATAAATGTAATGTTTGTGCAAAAAGTATGATGCAATTAAGCAGTGAATTGCTATTATCAGGGTTGCCACTAAGAGGGTTCCATTGTTGTGTACTATATTTCAGCCATTCGAGACACTGAACTATGATGATGACCAGTGTTGTCCAAAATGTAAAACTGCTGAAGGTAGGTAGAACTGTACAAGGCAGCCACTGCAGGAACTTATCAAAAGTCGTTCTCTTACACAGGTGGCCTTCTAATCAATGTCCAGGTATCAGGTGGATAATTGACCAAAAGTGGCTTTCTAACAAAGAATCAATTGCCAATCAAATCATTCTTTTAGACTTAAAGTGAACATTGAACTCTGACATTGGCCGAGATTTTTGTGAAGCATTTTTGTTGGGTTGGTGACTTAAACATCGTAACTGCAGCTTGAATAAGCTGTAGTTACAATATTTAGGTTACCAACCAACCTTTTAACTTTTTTGTTACATGTAACTGTCCATACAATTTTCAAAATAATACCTTTTGATATGGAAGTAGAACTGCCTGTTGGAGTCAGTGGGCCGGGCCAGCGACCCATCAATTATATCTGTAGAGACAGTATGGTCCACCTGCTATATGAATATTGATTGTGATAATAAAGACAGGCTTAAACTTATTATGCCCCCATTCAAAGAAGAGGAGGTATATTGCTCTGCACCAGTGGGTGGAAAGTTTCTTGGTTGGGTTTTTATTCGATCCAAGGACCATTTTTATCCAAAGCATTACTCAAAAAGTATTGGAGATAGAATAATAAACTCATCAAGGAGAAGTACAGTACACAAGAACCATAACTCTACACTTCATCCTTTTAGAGTTACTGCCCTTTTTTTCAATTTTGTTTTTTGTCCGGATAATAACTCACAAAGAACACATGTTAGAATCATGAAACTTCACAGGTGGACATATTACATGTAGAAGAAGCATAATGCACTGGAACCATAACTCTATTGCTCATGTTTTTTATAGTTATTGCCATTTGTTACATTTCAAACTAGAATTTTGTCCAGAACATAACTCAGGAAGTATTGAAGCTTAGTATGAAACTTCACAGGTGGATAGATTTCATGTAGAAGATGTGCAATGCACAGTAACCATAACTCTACTCATGTTTTTTGAGTTATTGCTCTTTATGAATTTTCATCTTGATTCTTGTATGGAGCATAATTGAAAACATGTGCAAGGTAGAATCATGCAAAAATACAGTTAGATAGATCTCAAGTAGGAGAAGTACAGTTCTCTTGAAGCTTAACTTTGCACTTTTTACTTTTTGAGTTATTGCGCTTTGTTAATTTTCGAACTTGGATTTGTCTGGATTTTTTAGATGTCAACAAAGTCTAAAAGCTTCAGTGCTTTTTTTGATCCATTGCTCTTTGAAGATCATTGAGGTTCAGAGAACTTTGAATCTTTTCTTGGAAATAAAGAAAGATGAGGTTTAAAGGGCAATCTCATGCATTGATCAGACATCTTTGGTGATCAAAATGTATTGCTATTCACATTCATGGCAACTGTGAAACAAAGTTTTACTCTCAGTTTTAGACTAGCTGAACAGAACCTAAGTTGAGAAAAAATTGGTGGAATTCCATATCCTGGCAAAGTTTATAAAGTTAATTTCTTGATAGATGTCATCTGAGAGCACTGTGAGCAAGAATGATTGATGGATAAACATTGTTGATCAAAAAATCTACTGACCAATTAAATCATTCATTTTAACCAGAAACAAACTTTGATCTCCAGCATCAATGTTAAGCATCCTTGTTGGTTTGGCCACTTACTCAGACTTAGACGTCACAACTAGGGCTTATTCAAACTGTAGTAGTGTTGTTTAGGTCACCAAGAAATGATTTATTTTTTGTCCCATTTTACAAAAAATGTTAATAGTCTCAGTCAATCTCCCATTATCCCATTCCCACACAATCCCGCCTTTTTAGGTGTCTCGAGAAAAACGGTGTAGAAAACATTGTTGAAAATGAGGAAATTGCTTGTTACAAGCATTTTCTTTATCATCAGCAATGTTTTCCATCTAAAAAGAGGGGGAAATAAAATCCATTAACTTGAAATTGGCATCTGCAGCTTCTTTCAATTTGGACCAGTCTAAAACTTTGTTGTGTAGGAATGGATTATGTAGGACAATGGGCGTGCCAAAGGTTTCTTTTGGTGATTCATATGTTTATTGCAATTCCTTTGCTATCTTTTTGACTTCAATTTTTGCAAATGATATACTCAATAAAGAATGATTATGATCACAAAAGCTCATGGATTGATATTTGTTATACAGTAAAAACCAAGTTAATTTAAGGCATTTTTAGCTGGGCTGTTTTCGGAGTAAACCCGAGATATGTGATCACCTTGGCGTTGTGTGCGTTGGCATTGGTGTGACAAACTTTAACCTTGGTCACATCTCTGTTGTTATTGAAGATATCCTCATGAAATTTGGCATGTGTATTGACCATCACAAGAGCTATCTAGACTATTAAGGGGGATAACTCTAAAAGCATTTTGGTAATAGTTATGCCCCTTTTTCAACTTAGAATTTTAGCATTATCCAGCACCTGCAGCTGAGCGTTGGCACCCTTTGGTGATGCTCTTGTTTGTGAAAAGGACTTGCTCATGGACCATGATATGCTATCTACTTAGAATTTGCTTTGAATAAGTGTCACTGTTTGAAGTTTGAGATTTATTTTTATGGCTACAGGGGTATGAAGTGACCTTTGTCCGTATGAGAGTGGGTTGGTGGGTTCAATTCTTGTTCAATTCTAGTCTGAAGTATCTCTTCTACATTCACTGATTAATTTCAAAATAACCTGGCATGGTTGTCCCCTTTGATGATTAGTAACATGCCTTAACCCATTCCAACTCAACAAAATTTTAGACCGGTCCAAATTGAAAGGAGCTGCAGACAATATTATAAGTTGGTGGAATTTAAATTTTCTTTGCCTTTTTGGATAGAAAACATTGCGGATAATGAAGAAATTGCTTGTAACAAGCAATTTCTTCATTTTCCACAATGTTTTCTAAAGCCGTTATATTGAGGGGCGTAAAAAGGAGGGATTGAGTGGGAATGGATTAAGTTCTGTTGGATATTTCCAAGTTCAAGGTTGCTATGGAGATGATTAAATATTTGTTCTTGTCCTTTCAGAGGCCCCAGACAAGTGTAGTCTAAAGGTCACACCAAAGAGAAAGTTAGTTTCTGGTAACTGTATTTCGGAAGAAGAACATGTGTTTACGTATTGTTCTGGTACCTGCGGTGTCAGCAAGACGGAGCCCCGTCTATTGATGACAGTGGATGATGAACTGAGTATTATATCAACTTGTGAATGTTGCGCAGGTAATTAACCCTTGTCATGCTGAATAAATATGTTTCACAGAGCTGCATTAAGATCAACAGAATAGAAGGACCAGATGACTTTATTGAGGTTCAGGGTTTCTTTAAAAATTAATTCTTTAAAGCAAAAATGGCTTAAAGGAGACAAGCAGGTAATGTAAACAAAGATTAGATTGCACATATATAGAGACTAATCTTTGTAGGATTTTCAGGGTTCAAGAGTTAGCAAATGCCAATCACACAATCCATTGCCATATTAATCCATTTTCAAACAATAAAACTCTAGAACTGTCCATATTAAAAAAAAATGCTTGCTAAATGCTTGCTTGGTTCAAAAAGCCTTTTACTTTGGTGAAATCAAATGTCGGAAAAACGGTAATTTGATAAATCACTACTCCAAGCTGGGGCAACCATGTTTTCTTTTATACTTAGAGTGGGTGTGACAATGGATAACTAAGTTTTATATCGGTTTTGATGCTCTAGACAAAAATTAAGAATTGTGGTATCTTAACCCTTGTCACACTGAACCTGCAATATATTCCTGTTTTCAAAGGAGATATACACGACAATCAGCCTGCACATATGTGCAGTCAGATCTTAGTCTACACCTCCTGCTTATCCCTTTTAAGCCAGAATTGTTTATAACATACATTTACAAAAGATTTATTAACCCTTTGATTTTAATGCAATTCTAAGAGGATTTAATTCAGCATGACAAGAGTTAAGATTGGCCTAACATGACTTATATTTGCCTTGACACTATCTTGATTATTTCATAGGTATGTATTGGTAATGTCCTCATTTTGACAGTAGTTTTTATAGAAGTGAGCCAAAAACACAGCTAATACTATAATCATGTAACTTATTTAAATTCATTATTCCGCTAACAGGCAAGTTAAAGGTAATTGTTTGCAACAGCTGGAAATTTATTGGCATTAGCTTTGTTGCATACTAAATGTTACTGGTAGTTACAAAGTGATAAATAAAGGTGGTCAAAGAAATCACAGAGAGTAAAGATACTTTAGCCCATTTCCACACAATCCCGATTTTAAACATGTCTCCAAAAATTCTTTTTTGAAAATATTGTTGAGAATGAAGAAATATCTCATTACAAGCAATTTCTTTATTATCCATAATATTTTCTACCTCAAAAGACATCAAAATTTATAATTTCATAAACATAGAAATGTTGTCTGCAACATCTTTGAATTTCGGCCAGCCTAAAGTTCTGTCGTCTGGTAATGTGTCAACAACTGTTACATTGAAATGAGAACTTTATCACATAGGTATTCCTGGTGAGAGACTTAACATAACTATGGAGTGTACGGAAGGGTCTCGGGTTTACACTCGTAATGGGTACATCACGCCCATGAAAGATTGCGAGTGTAATGTCTGTGTTGGAGGTGGTCAGGAGGATCAAGAAATTGGTAAAGTTTTTCTGTAGTTTTAATATTTATATCCTGTATATGAATGAGTCAGCATAAAACAGTTGTATCTGCCTATAAACATATATCCAGTCACAACTGTTTTGTGCTGACCCATCGATATGAGCCATTATAATCACATAAAAAAGATTTTCAAACACCTATCCTTGTGGTGGTCTTTAACACATACCCTCACAATAACACTTTTTGACATCCCTCATTAACCCTTTCCCGTTTTTGGAAATTTTAGACTAGTCCAAATTGAAAGAGGTTGCAGACGACTATGAAAACTTGATGCCATTTGAAATGAAACCATCCTATGTGGTAGAAAATATTGTGGAAAAAGGAGAAATTGCTTGTTACAAGCAATTTCTTCTTTTTTCACAATGTTTTCTCAGGTATAAAATCATGGCAACGTAAAATCCCGGGTTTAAACAGGAAAGGGTTAAAGTAATTGGGAAATAATTTTCTAAAATGAAGGAGTTGCTTGCAATAACCAATTTCTTCATTTTCCACAATGTTTCTACCCAGAACATTTTTGGACCAGTCAGAATTTTTGCCATCTGGTAACTGGCTAAATGCATCATTCATGCCAATCCTCAGATACTGCTTGGTCTACATTGATGTAGTGTAGCAAATAAGGAGACTCTGAGGTATCCGAGGATGCATTGACAATAACCGATTCCCACCCAATCCCTCCTTATTAAGCAACACAAGAAAAAGCTTTGGAAAACATGGTGGAAAATGAAGAAATTGCTTGTATCAAGCAATTTCTTCATTATCCACAGAGTTTTCTACCCAAAAAGATGAAAATAAAAAAATCCATCAACTTGAAATTGTGTCAGCAACTTCTTTCAATTCAGACCAGTCTTAAATTGTGTTGGTTGGGAATGGGTTAATGCATCACCAGGCAATAAATCTTTAGCCTGATCAAGTGATCAAATTCAAAGTGTAATAAACTTGGGTAAAAGGTTCTAAACATTAACCAATAACCACACAATCCAGCATATTGGCACCCTAATAAAATATAGCTTGGGAAGACATTTGTTTCAAGCAATTTCTCTTTTTCCCACAATGTTTTCTACCCTTTGCACCACAAAATTGTTAATTTTAAGCTATTTTGAAGTGTCATCTGCATCTTCTTTTTGTTTGGACCAGTCTAAATAATTGTCATCTGGTATTGGGAAACTGAATTTGAAATTACTGTCATCTGGTAAAGGAAGATTGCAATTTGAATTATGTTAATGGAAGACGACAATTTGAATTTAGTAGTGCTTTAAACATCTCTGGCTTTCTATGTAGAAAATTGTTTGTAGCAATTTTCCACATCGTTTTCGTGACTGCTTCAGTGGAGGGTTTTAAAAAAGCAGAATTGTGTTGGAACACATGGACCCACTCATACACAATCCACTTACGTGCAGGCTGATCTTGACTACACTTCCTATCAAAACCTAAATATTCCGGGTTCAGCATCACAATGGTTAAGCTGTACTAATGACGTTTTGGTCACCAACCAAAAATTTTGCGTTTAGTTTAGACAGTATTATCACTGTGTAAATACAATACAAAATATTCAATTGATATATTTCATTCCCAGGCCAGTGATCATATCATAGAGATCTTTATTATCTTAGTTGATCTGTCGTGTCAGAGGTTATAGGGTGTGGCTTCTGTCACTTATAAAACAAATTCATCTTCTTTATATGTAGGTCTTGGATCACAGAAATAAATAAAGGTACAGACATTAACAACTATGCAACACAGAACAGATATTGAACTTTGCAATGAAAAATGGACTTTTTGAGACAGCCCCTCAGGAACAACTTCATGCTCTGTGGAGATAATTTGTGTTTGAACGCTTGACGTTTAGACTTGTTATAAGCATATTAATTATTAAAAATCTCAAAAAAACCAAAAAGCCTGTTCATGGTTAAAAGTATGCTAAAGGTACATTGAAATATTTTCAAAAGAAGTTTTTGACTACAACTACCAATTCCAAGGCTTTCAGCCCTTTAATTTTAACAACATTATCCCTTCCTTTTGCACCCCTCAAGAAAAAGGCTTTGGTAAACATTGTGTAAATGAGGAAATAGCTTATATCAAACATTTTCTTCTTTATTCTAAATGCCTTCTACCCAAAAAATTGAAAAAGAAAATCCATCAACTTGAAATTGTCATCTTTCAGTTTGTACCAGTTTAAAATTTTATTCTGTTGGAATGGGTAAAAACAATTCTGAAGAGGATTTTATCTATCATGACTGGGGTTAAGATCTCTTTCTTAACCCATTCCCATTGAAAAAATCTAAAATTTCATTCACTGTTAAATGTTGTCTGCAACTCCTTTCAATTTTGGATCAGTCTAAAATTCTGGTAATGGGTTAATGTGTAAATCTGAAGTTTCAGCACAGCTAGCTTTGACTTGATATCATTATAATGAACAGAAAATCACTCTTGGACTAAATTTCTAAATACTCTCCATATTGTACAATGGAACGATCCTTTTTGTATATATGGACCGTCTTATATGTATCTGTAAGGATTTAGAGTAAATGGTATTTAAAAAACCTACAAACTATTAGTTGGTAACTAAAATATTGTAACTTCAGCTCTTTTGATCCATTTACATATGACAAAATTTTAGACTTGTCCAAATTAACAGCAGTTGCAGACAACACTTCAAAGTGTGCATAATTTGAAAAATAATGACTGAATATGATAGAAAACATTGTGGGAAAAGGAGAAATGGTTTATTGCAAGTCATTTTTCCTTTTCCCACAATGTTATTCTTCATGTTATTTTACGAGAGCGCCAAAAGACATTATTGAGTTTAAAAGTAATAGTAAAAATATTTTATTGAAATACATGTACATACAATATGCTTATTTGTCTGGTGAACAAGGGAAGTAGTCTGTGTGAGACTATCTCAATTTTATGAGTTGTCTCCCTTACTACGTTTAATGGAATACTGTCTAAAAAATAGAAAAAAAAGTAAGTATTACTTTCCCTAGGACTGAGTTATGTAATTTAAAGCTTAACACACTTATAAAGGTGCTTGATGAAATCTGTTAAGTGGATTGATTAGCAATTTATCTATATCTGGTGTGCTAAGTTATTAATTATATTTTTGTGTTGGGTTCAGTGTTTCAGACTAGATATTTGCTGTTGCATGCTGGATATTGTACCGAGGTTCTTTATTCTGTTATATCTTATGTAATCTTGCAGCCTAAAAAAATAAAAAAAGAGAGAAATAAACTAATAATTAATACTGTTTTGTCCTTTTTTAAATGGGCTGTTTTGAAATCAAAAGTTAGCCCTTTCCTGCCAATCCCTGATTTTTTCGTCACTGTGATTTTATGATTGAGAAAAAATTGTAGAAAAAGAAGAAATTGCTTGTAACATGCAATTTCTTCTTTTTCCACAATATTTACTACACCTCTGAACGGTAATTTTTTTCAAATTAAATCAATTTTGCATTGTCATCTGCAAAGCCTTTAAATTTGGACAGGTCTGAAATTTTTCGAAACAAGAGAGGGTTAAATAATTGACAGATTGCTTACTCTACCCTCCGCGGGCCTTACCCATTGACTCCGACAGGAAGGTCCACTTCGATATTAAATGGCGTCATTTGACAAACATCATGGCCAGTAACATGTAACAAAATAGTAAAATTGGTGCTTGAATAAGCTTTAGTAAAAACGTTTAACCCGTTCCAGCTCAATCCCTCCTTTTTACAACCCTCAAGAAAAAAGCTTTGGAAAACATTGTGGAAAATGAAGAAATTGCTTGTATCAAGCAAATTCTTCATTATCCACAATGTTTTCTACTTTAAAAGGCGAAAAAAATTAAAATTCCATCCACCTAAAATTGTCGTCTGCAGTTTCTTTCATTTTGGACCAGTCTAAAATTTTGCTGTGTTGGAATGGGTTAACTAATCAAACCAACAAAAACGCTTCCTAAGTTCAGGTACTGGACCTAAATGCCCTGCTAGTGCTTTACTATGGAGCACACGCAGAAGAGCTTTCGTATCCGAATGTTATGCTCTTGCTATACTTCCAATCTACACAGTAGAGAGAATTATATTGGTTTTACCATAGCTGTCTGTCTGTCTCTTTGTCCGTAGACTTTTTAAGCCCCCGCATCGATAGATCGGGGGCATATTGTTTTATAGCTGTCCGTCTGTCTGTCTATCTGTCTGCAAAACTTAACCTGCCAACTAAACATTTTTCTATAACTTCAACCCTGATTAAGTTACAATGCTAATATTTGGTAAGTAGATAGGTCTCAACAAGGCGCAACTGGGGAAGGTCATTTCATCAAGGCCAAGGTCAAAATTTTAACCCTTTTCCCTTAAACAAAGAGAAAAAAGCACAATAAAATCACTCGTTTCTAAAGAATTCCTGTTTCGGGGGCATGGTGTTTCACAAACACATCTTGTTATTTCTGTGCTCTAACTTTAGATAGGAGCGAAAGATGTGAAGGGTTGGTTCAATTTCACAAATGAATAATTACTCATTAGAATCGTCTCACAAGGTCTCACAACATAGGATTTTGTTAAGATTCTACTTTATAGAAAAATGCTTTCGCTTCTTAAGTGATTTTGCTTTTTAAACGGGAATTTCGATTATGGTCGCTTGCGGGAAATTGTCGCATAATCGACGTGGCCACTAGAGCAAAATAGACTGTAAAAAGAAATTATTCAATATATTCTATTGCCCATAGAAATTTTTAATTTGTTTTCGCTTACAGTGATCTCAACTTGAATTACATCATGTATACAGAGTTTTCAAGAGAGAATGGTAATTTGATATTTTCTGGATTATGTCATGTTGTCAAAGCCTGGTTTTATTGTGTTTTTATTGGATCCATTGGGACCAACATTGTTCGATAGCATCATGAGAGCCCTTCATTGGTTAGGATCGGTCATTTACGGAATTTCACGAAGATGTTCAAACCTGTCTTAGGGCCATATTTAACACGTTTTCAAACAATCACGCTTTTTGACGCGCTAAAAGAAATGCTTTGTAAAAATTGTGGAAAATAAAGAAATTGTTTTTTGAAATCAGACCAGTTTAAAATTTTGTCGTTTGGTAATGAGTAAAGGAAATATTGGTAAACATGGATTCATGGAGATGAAGAGAATATTTTTTTTTTTTTTTTTTTTCATGTGGGTATGAACCGAAAAGACCAATCACACTCTATGAATACGCGGTCTGTTTATAATTTCTTAACAAATTTTCTCCTAAACCGCTTAGATAATTAGGCACAAGTTAAAAGAAGTAAATTTTGTAACACAAAAATCATGGTGCAATTGCAAATGAAAGGATGATAATATTTGTTTTAGGAACAAATAAGAGGATCTTATAAAAGTCCTCTCGTTTGTTTTTGTTTGTTTGAATGGAGTTTTACGCCGCTTTCAACAATCTTTCATTTATATCGCGACGGCTGGAGCACCTACAAATGGATTCCTGGTATTTCTCACTCCAGTACCACCATCATATCCTTTTCTAGCCTCCAGCTGCTACCCCACATAGGTCTACGATTAGTGACCCATTGATGGGAGACAAATAGTCGGAAAGGATGAGTGTCGCCGTCGGGGATCGAACCTGGGACCTCTAGAAGGCTTCTCGTGACAAACGAAAATGCCTAGAGATTTAACCCTACACATGCTAACACCGGAATATTCCTGCTTTGGAAGGAATGTAGGACAAAGATTAACCTGATTAATCAACAAGATTAATTTTTATAGCCTTATAAACACTAGGATAAAGTTTCATAAAAATTCATACAAAGACATAGCCCATAGAGTGTAAACAAAACAGTCATCACTGCCCATTTACCTATCTTTCCCATTCATGTGTTCCGTTCCCATTTTCCAATAGGAATTACACTGTATCTTTATGACCGGAAACTCATTCTGATCGAAGTTCATAACTATTTGACCAAAATTATGGCCCTTTGAATGCAAACAAAGAAACTGACATTAAGGTCCCAATTTTCCATGTTTTACATCGGACTATTCTCAGCTGCCAGAGTTTTCATTTTTATGTCTCGACAAATATTTTTATCAAGTTTCATAAAGCAATAAGTTACTTTTGTGACCCCCAGAGGATCGGTTAGACCCCTTTTACCGAGTTGACAATTAACAATTTGACAAAGATCACGATTGAGCCAAATTTGTAGCCACAAAGAAATTTTCACTGAGACTTTTTTCTCGTCTTTTCCATTGTCTTTTATCAAAATCGTTCAACTAATGCCTTGACAATATTCTGACCAAGTTTCATTAGAGCTAAGCCTGATTTGAAGCCACTAGAGGGTAAAAGGCTATAACTGCTGATGCTTTGTCAGCTAAATTCTTTGGATAAAATGTTTGCAAAGGAGGAAAAGAAAATAAGGTTGAGAAAATGGGGTAGAATACGAAAAATAAAAACGAAACAGAAACAACTTGATCGCAGAACATTTTATGTAGTATTCACAGAGCATAGATATTCAGCTGACATTGGCCCTTCCCTGCAAATACTTGAGTAACTGGGGTATTAATCCAGTGAATCAAAAAAAGTGTATGAGTTTTCAAGAGTCACCTTTAATTCTTTCTGAAGTATTGGAGACGATTGTAACGGGTATTCGTATCATTTTTGTGGTTGAAAATAAATTTAATATCTAACCACTTCAAAAAGAGGTGTGCATATAAATTTAATAAATATATAATATACCACATTAACAACTAAAATAAACATCTCATGAATATTATCAATGATGAAACACCTGATAGACACTTTTTTGCTTTTCTGCTTGATATTCGGTTCCCATGGTTGCGTATTATTCAATTATGACGTAGGTGCATTTAGAAGTAGCTATTTTACGCATCAAAAGTCCAAGACGACAATAAAAATTCAAACGATATAAATAAATTTACCAAAAGACTACTTAAGAGTTAAGTTTCATTAGAAAGGATGTAGTTGTCATGGCAACATCTACACGGTATATTATTGATACATAAATTATGCCGTTTTAATGCAGAATAAGATTTTATGATTGTGAAAGTGTGAAACATAAACCCAAAACCGTTTTACATCAAATTTTAGCGAAATGGGCAATTTGTGGTTGCCATGGCAGTGCACTGAAACTTAAATTTGCTTTCTACACTGTATAGACCTTAATATAATTTTGTCAAGGTTCGTAAAAGGGCAAAAACACCAGTTTGGGAATCCAGCCCTTTCGCTCAATCTCCGTTAAATTACCTAAGGAATATGGACCCTATTTATTACGATGACTTTCTGACCAATATCAAGTTAAAAGGTGCTTTATTGACAATTTCAATACTACCACACTAGAGGTCACAATTTTGGCTCAACCTTTCTCAAACTTCCTGAAAATCCCTGTATGGTCATAAGGAAGTGCTCTATTTAATATCGTTACATTTAAGAAATGAAGAGAATATTTTTTGTTTTCATGGAGGTATGAACCGAAAAAACTAATCACACTGTATGAATACGCGAGGCGGATTCATACATTGTGTGATTAGGTTTTTCGGTTCATACCTCCATGAAAACAAAAAATATACTCTTCATTTCTGATAATTTAATAGCATCGAGCGAAAAAACAAAGCTTTACAAATTTTGATAACTTTTTGTATGGGACTATTTTGTGCGGAAGCATACAAAATTGCATGTGCTCAGAATTGTGTTCATGGAGGTATGAATTAATTTTTTCGACCAATCATAACGTCCGTTTTTGATAGACGAAACTAAAAATTAAATTATTCTCATATCACGGCAAAAAGCATTGTTGGTAATTTTCTTGTTACCGCCCCAGATGTCACAATTTTGGCCGATTAGTTCACAATAGAGATTTACAATGAATGAAAACGAATTGGATATACTTTAAAATCATTTGTTGTATCTATTCTATGTTTACCCATTCCTACACAGTGATGCTTTTTGACGCATCGAGAAAAACAATTGGAAAAAACATCGTGAAAATAAGGACATTAGAACAAGCAATTCAGTTCCTTCATTTTCCTCATTGTTTTCTACTCCCCAAAAATGGAAGATCTGAAAATGTATAAACTTCAAATTGTTTTCTGCTACCCCTTTAAATTTTCGTCAGTTTGAAATTATGCCATTTTGTTATACATCAAAGTTTGAAAGTAATTTATAAAACCATTACCAGACGGCAAAACTTTAGACTGGTCGAAACTGAAAGGAGTCCCAGTCGACAATCTAAAGTTTATGAAATTTTAGATTTTTTTCAACTTTCTGAATAGAAAACAATATGGAAAATGACGAAATCGCTTGTGACAAGCAATTTCTTTATTTCACACAATTTTCCCCATTTTTTTTTCTTGAGGGGCGTCAAAGCGCCACTGTGTGAGAACGGGTTAAAAGGGTCTTGATGATTATAGAGGGATGTTGCCTTGCCTTTGCCATTTAATATTCTATCCCCAATATTCAAGTAGATTGGTTGTACTGGTTTAACCATATCTGTCAGTGTATCCATCCTTCTTTCAATCTGTCAACCCCTTTCATTCACACACTCTGCTCATCCTATTTACCCATGGAAAATGAAAGTTATAGAAAAATTGCCTATCGTCGTTTGGCTGGCAAAATGTCGTAAATACAGCTTTGTAAAAGTTATTTTGAACATTTTGAGACGTTTCCATCGCAACATTACCTTGTAAATTACTACGAATAAAAGGCTTGGATGCAGCCCTTCAGCTAATCAATATTTTTCTATTGGAATTTTAGTTTAAGGATTTCCTTGCAATTCATCTTAATTTAAAAATCACGTGACCTTAATTTAGGAATCACGTGACCCCCTCGAGATCGTTATCAAATCCTTTAAGAATCTTTCACAGAGTTCTGGCTCGAAAAAAAAAACTGATGAAAACCAGTTACTTCATATATTTAACTTTTAACTCATTCCACACAGTGACGCTTTTGGACGCCCCTAGAGAAAAACATTTTGGGAAAACATTGTATAAGATGAAGAAATTGCTTGTAACAAGCAATTTCTTCATTTAAAAACTTTTTTTTACCCAAGAAATTAGAAAAAATCTAGAATTTCATAAACTTTAATTTTTCGTTTGCAACTCCATTGAATTTGGATCAGTCTAAATTTTGCCGTTTGGTAATTGGTTAAGGGAAGCACTTTTATACATATAATATGTTTTCAATGAACGAGTAACTATGACAATTGGTGGCGGATTATTTCCCTGACGAATATGACCTTTTGGTGTACATGGCTATTTCATACTGGTCAAACTGAATTACGCCGAATTAACGGATCGCTTGCCCCGCCCACTGAACTCCGACGGGTAGGTACTATGTTTAACCCTTTCCTGTTTAATCCCTGGTTTTTAAGTCCCTGTGTTTTTATACTTGAGAAAACATTGTGGGAAAAGAAGAAATTGCTTGTAACAAGCAATTTCTTCTTTTTTCTACAATATTTTCTACCCCACTGAATAATTATTTTTCAAATAAATTAGACTATAAATTGTCGTCTGCAAAACATTTGAATTTGACCTGTCTAAAATTTCAAAACAAAGGAAAGGGTTAAGTTGCTAAACCGACAAAAACCATGACAAAAGTGTGGGCCGATTCGGAGTTCAGATCTTTTCTAAATGAATTATTTCATTGCATTAATTATTTGATTGACTGGCGTTATCTGTCAATTGTTCAAAAATAGGGTCGCCGTCATAGTGCAGTCGGTAGCGCATAAGACTCCCAATCTTTAACCATGGGATGTCATGGTACGGGTTCGATCCCTCGGGGCGGCAAATATCCTTTCCGTCATTTGTCTCTCACCAATGGGTGGATAATTATAAACGTAAGTGGGATAACAGCTGGAGGCTATGAAAGGATGTAGTGGTAGTACTGATGTGAGAAATACCAAAAATCCATTGCTAGGTACTACAGCCGCCGCGATATAACTGTTAAAAGTGGCGTTAAACCTCATTTATTCAATCAATTAATCAATCAATCCAACATAGAATGATTTCTTTACCTTTTACCCTTGTCATGCTGTATAAATAACCTTACTGAATCGCTGTAAAAGCAAAGGGCTGAAAGGACTGATAGAACTTGTTGTTCAAAAATCAATATTTCTTTTCGAAATCAATTTCATAAACAACTCTGGCAAGAACAGTACAAGCAGGAGGTATAGACCAAGATCAGACTGCACTTATGTGCAGGCTGATCTTGCTCTACACCTCCTGCCAAAACCGGAATATTCCGAGTTTAGTATGACAAGGGTTAAGTATGAATATATTAATTTCATCTTTCCTAGTCAACGTGCACTACGAATCTAATCACGTGAACAGACACTTAGTGGGCGTCGCCCTTGGCCAAAAAAAGATAGTATTCTTCCAACCCATTCCTACATCATGACGCTTTTTGACGCCCCTCAAGAATTACAATTTGGAAAATATTGGGTAAAATGAAGAAATTGCTTGTAACAATCAATTTCCTCATTTTACCTAATGTTTTCTACGCGATAAGTTAAAAAAAATCTAAAAATTCCGTTAACTTTAAATTGGTATCTGCAAAACCTTTCAGTTTGGACCAGTCTAATTTATTTCCGTCTGATAATGGTTTAAGGCTTGCAAAGAGCCAGTGATGACGACTTTTTCTTAATGTCGAAAAACATTTTTTTTTTATTTAATACTTATTGGCCTATTTGTATACTATTAGTTGTTACGAACCTTATTTTTATTTGAAATATATGCTGGGTTGGTCAATGCTCAAAGAGGTTATAGAACTTTATTGCATAATACTAATGATGATAATATAATAATAGCTTTATTTTGCGAAGGTTACTTACTAAGCCATAATTATACATAGTGAAACAACAGGATAATTGGATAAAGATTATATCATAATTACTGTTGTTTTAAATTTTCTGGTAGATATAACATATCCCTCTGATGCCTTTTCGAAATCGAGGAAAGTTGTAGACTTGAAGAATGTCCATTTTTCTTTGTCGCTGTAAATCTTCACTTACGTCAATCAGACCCAGGTTTTCAGGCAGGTCTCGGACAGTAATAAAGGCAAGACCGCCTGCAATAGAAACCATTTCCTCACAAGATGATGTAGTAATCAGAATCAAGTTACACCAAGCCTGTATTCTTAAATGAGATACGGGGACATTATTGTTTTGACTTCATTTTCATACACTTGTATGTATGAAAAAACCTTAATCAAACCATATAAACTTTCGCTTATTTTAATTTAGAAGACGCGTGCTTAGATTTATATTTTCATACCTCCATGAAAAAAGAAATTAGAATTAAAAAAAAAATCTGCAATTATATTTGATCAAGATCTAACATCAACGAGGCACATACCTCAGATAAGTAGACGGTCCGGTTCTTTTTAACCCATTCCTACTTCATCCCGCACACTTACGCACCTCAAAAGAAGAACATAGGAAAACGTTGTGGAAGAAGCAGAAATTGCTTGTATCAAGCAATTTCCTCATTTTCCATATGACAATGATTTTTTGAAATTTCATCAACTGAAAATTGTTTTGTGCACCTTCTTTGAATTTGGACAAGTCTAAAAATTTCTCGTGTGGGAATTAGTTGAATTTCTTTGCGCAAAAGTACGAAAAAAACTCCCCTCTCATTTTTATCTCGGTTTTTTTTTCAGAAAAAACTCGAGGTATTATAATAGCCAGGTATTCTCGTCGTCTTTATCAGCGTCGTCGTCCGAAAACTTCTGAAATTTTGTCATATCTCTGGTACTACTGAACACATTAAAACTCGGAATATATGTTCACTATCAAAAAAGCAATTTTTACCTATTGGAGGATAATTCTACATGTATTTTATGAACGGATTATGTCCCCTTTTCGATTTACCCACTATCAAGCACTTGAACAGACGGACGTTGGCGTCTGCATGCTGTACTCTTGTTTTCATGATGGATAAATTCCGAATCAGAGATCACCGATTCTCAAAGACAAAACAAAAAAAAAATGAATAAAACGATCATAGCAATCGTGTTTTTATGTAAAAAATAGACACATAAATAAATAAAAACGGATAAATGAAATCCTCAATTTTTAATCATTTTCATTTCCCGCACAATCCCGTTTTTTCACGTCTCTCAGGGAAAAGGCTTTTGATAGTGAACAAATTGCTTGTAACAGGCAATTTCTTCAAATATCCATAATGTTTACTACCCTAAAAGGCAAACATTTTAATACGATATATCTACTTAAAGTTGTCGTTTGCAACTTCTTTAAATTTGAACCACTCTAAATTTTATTGGCTGGTTAATGGGTTAATCTATCCCCAAGCAAAGACGCTTTTAGATGCTCCTGGAGAAAAGCAATTGCGAAAACATTGTGTAAAATGAAGAAATTGCTTGTGAAAAGCAATTTCTTCATTTTCCACAATGTTTCTATCCAGAAAGATGAAAAATCGGACATTTCAAGGCTTTTAAATTTGTCGTCTGCAACATTTTGAGTTCGGACCGCTCTAAAAATTCACTGTCTGTTAATAGATAAAAAGGAATGTACTTTTGTACTAAAGGATAAAAGGAGTCTGTTTGTGATATTTCCAACAGTTACATATGTGTGCAGAGTAAAGACTTAGATCAGTCCTGGCATACTTGCAGTCTGATCAAAGTCTGACTCAAATCATTTTGGGACGATCGGAAAATATCATTTTAACCCATTCTGACAAAACCACGACCCCCGCGAAATATTAAGAAAACATTGCAGGGAAAATGAAACAATTTCTTAATTCCCCGCAATGTTATCTCCCGCATGAGGGTTCATTTTCAAATCTACAATTACTTTAAATATTCGTCTGGGTACTCTTTTAACAAATACCAGTCTAAAATTTCGTCGTCTCGCAATAGTTTAATACGTGCTTGTAAAATAGATGTAAATAAAAAACATTTTAGATTTGATGAGATTTGTTTTCATTTACGTATAAAACGAATAAACTAATCACACTGTATGAATACGAGAAGCGGGTTTATACATTAATGTGATTTTTTTGTTACATACATCAATGAAAAAATCTCTTTATTGCCTTAATTCATTGACGCAAAGCAAAAACAAAAACAAAACAAAACAAAAAACTAAAAACAAACAAACACAAACAAACAAACAAAATTGTACAGATTTTGAAACATTTTAATGGAACTAGTTTTTGCGCAAGCATACAAAAAGCTGCGTGCTCAAAATTTTGTTCATGGATGAATGATTTATTTTAGGCCAATCAGAACGTTCATTGTTATCAGACGAAACTAAAGATTAAATTATGTACGCATACCTGTCCTCAATAATCTAAGCACTTCGACCAGCAATACTGGAGGTATATGGGTCCCACCGAAACACGCTGCAGCAGTCACACAATCGTAGGCCTCTGAAATAAACGGATGTATGATTCTGAAACTTTGTTTTAAACTAGAAATGACATAAAACAAATGATACAATTCAACTTTTCCCCAATAATTGACGGATCGCAGGTCACGCCCACTGAACTCCGACAGAAATTTCCACTTTAATATTGAATGCCGTGTGTTTTTCTCGCAAAATTTAAGGTTAAAACAGTTAGCTAAAAAGTATAATATGGTTGGCGACCTAAAAGCCGTAACTACAGCTTGAATATACATGTACTATATGGACGACGTTTCAATCGCCAAACCAACAAAGAATGCATAACATAATTATAGGCCAATGGTGGAGTTCAAAGTTCACTTCCGGTCTAAAGGAATAATATGGTTGGTCGATTGATTCTCTTATTGTCAATCGTGATTCCTCGATTCCATCCTCGCTGGTTGAAAAATATAAAGCAAGCACAGATTATTAATGAAACAGCCTACAGTTACTACATTCGTTGGCCCACCGACGTAATGATGGTTTATCTTAAAAAACTTATGTTTTTAATTTTGTAAACGTTAAGTGCTTCTTAAAATGTATATATTTTCGGCGGCGAGAAGGTCTTTTTATTCCCAAAAAGAATTGGTATTCAAGGAATAATATATATTTTTTGTTTTTAATCGGCGCGACGTCGGGATTTCTCTGGTGATGTCGTAACAGAAAACGAAAATGAATTTTAAAATTATTTTATGTCGCTATCAGCGCTTTTTATATCGCCCTATTCTGAGAGTATTGGTGTAGGGGTATGTGAATAATTTAAGATTTAAGGTTATCTTTGGTAAGAAAATTGGCCCTTCAAGAGCCGTATAGCCTTTAACGTGGTAATGGGGATATCTTGACGAAATTTCAAGAGGTACTTTTCAGATGTTACAAGATGGAACGGACTGAATGTTGAAGCATACTTGAGAAAACATTGTGAAAAAAGAAGAAATTAGTTGTAACAAGCAATTTCTTCTTTTCCAACAATATTTCTATCATATAGGATGGTTATTTTTTAAATTGTACTTGCTCTATAAAATGTCATCAGCTATCCCTTTCAATTGGACTTCTCAAAAATTTTGAAAAATATTAAATAGATAGTATAACTATTCAATACGAATTTGAAGAGAATCCGTCGAACCCTTCAGACTTGAAAACCGGGGTAATTATTCAAACATACACAAGACCTCCTCCTACCTGTCATTTGACAAAATTGACATAATTTTGGAAACAAGTATCCAGATGCCGGTGCAAGCATTTTTTAAGCTCGAAGAGAAACCGATGAAATCTGTTGATTTATCTTAATAAACAGGATATTTCTATTTGAGTTTTAAAAGACCCCTCTACCAGTGTTACTCAATTGAAATACTTCAATATCAAAAACAACGATCCTAGTGATGGTGCAAACATTCTGTGCAAGTATGAAAAGAATCCGTCGAAAATTGGACCTAGACCTGTTAACGATGATAAATTTCATGAAATGCTCATTAAGCCATTTTTCTTGCCATACCTAGTATAATTGGTAGACTTTCAAACAAACTACCCCTATGATGACACAATGTATCATCTATGGGATACATCGCATTTCAGTAGCAAGAGCTACAAAAGCAAAACAACAACGGTCACACAGATAGACCTACAGACACACGGATGGACGGACGGGAAGCCCGCCATCGCTATAGTTCTTCTTGTCTTCGGCCAATAGAGCTTTAACTATTTACTGTTTTGCAAAAATTAGACACGCTCAAATTCAAAGGTTTTGCAGACGACACTTTTAAGTCGATTTTATTGGAAAATAATCATTCAATAGGGTAGACTATATTGAGGAAAAAAGAAGAAATTGCTTGTTAAAGCAATTTCTTCTTTTTCCACAATGTTTTCTAGAGTATGTAAACACTAGGACGTTAAAACCAGGGATTGAACAGAAAGGGGTTAAACGTAATTAATACCACTTGGTAGGCTGCAGGGCTTCTTAGGCGATAGGCATTCTAAGAAATAATGTTCATATATATTTCTATCTTTAGCTTGTTGCAAAAGTGTCCTGCAGGGATCCAGGGCGTCGATGTGTAAAAACCCACGTCTCTTCAACTGAAATAAATCACACAGAGAAAAGTGTTGATCTCCTCTTGAAAAGAACAGAACAGAGCTATGACATTTTCAACGAGTTTGTATGAAACCAGTGATTTGAACAATCGCGGCTGTCTAACAAATAATCAATGGACCAATAAAATAATTCATTCAGACCAGAAGCGAGTTTTGAACTACAACGCTGGACACCATTTTTGTTGAGATTTTTTACGTCGTAACAACACTTATTCAAGCTGTTAACAACCGCTCTACTTTTTTCTTAAGTGCTACTGGTCGTATTGCAAAATAAGAAAGTTTAAAATCGAATTTGAACTTCTAATCGGAGTAAATGTGCGGGGCGAACGGAGTAAGATGGCGGGGACAGCAATGTCTACGGTGAATCAGAAACATCCGATGATACATAGAGAATAGATGGTTGGTGTCATGATATGGAAAAGTTTATCTGGCAAAGGCGTAGGAATTTATCTGGTGAACCGAAGGTAAATATCTACTAACTTGGCTTTTTTGCTGGCGTAATATACGATATTATGCTGTAAAGATCCTCCGATTTGGCAGTATCCCACAAAGAAAAAAATCGGAAAAGTCATAAAAAAGCGATATTGTCTAATACGGTTCCATACAAGGAAGTCTAAGTTGACGTCAAATGACGTCATAATGCAAATAAACATACTCAAAGTGGTAAAAGAAACGGGGAACACTTTTCGTAATGCAGATTTGTTTTGATTTATCGAATTTCTTATATAAAAGATTAGATATGTAATAGATGGAATATTGTGTTACGATAGCGGTTCAACATCGTGTATTTACAAACCTCAATGCCGATCAGCCCGCTCCCTGCTCCGATATCAAGTATTCGAACACTTTCTCTTTCGGTCACAGAATGATATTTGGCGACTAAGTTGGTCGTTTCAATATGGCCTACGTAATCTTCATCTAGCATAGCCTGTAGACATAAACAATGTATGACCATTGCGATATTTTCACACGTGAGTGAAATGCAGACATTGTGAACCCTGGATAGTCTCTCAATTGATTAACGCATTCCCGTACAATAAAGTTTTTTGACGCCCACCAAGAAATAACAATTACCAGACGACAATATTTCGAATCAGTCCAAATCTTAAGAAGTTACACGCGAGAACTTTATTTGACGAAGTCTTGAATTTTTCTCTTTTTTATGTTGACAACATTGTGGATAATAAAGACGCTGTTTTTTACAATCAAATTCTTTATTGGTCAAATGCTTTTCAAAGCTTTGTTTTTTATGGGGGCAAAACAGCGGTATTGGGTTCGACTGAGATAAAGTTTGTGAACACATTTTGTGGAATGAAGAAATTGCTCGATAAAGATAATTTCTTCATCATCCACAGTTTTTTCTACCTCCAAATAAAAAAGTCGTATGCTATACTTCTTTCAATTTCGACCATTCGTATAGGCGATAACCCTGTCTTGGAAATGCGTCAAGTTTCGAAATATTCTCATCGCACCTCGAATTGTCAACACAACGTTGAAACTAATCTACCAATCGCTTGGCCCGCCCACTGACTCCGTTAGTCACGCCCATTGACTACGACAGGAAATTTCAATTTTAAAAGGAGTCATTATAAAAAATTTGTGGCCTGTAACATTTGACAAAAATTAGAATGCTTTTTGGTCAGCGACCTACACGTAGTAACTACAGCTTGAATAAGCCGTGGTTAAGACGTTTTTGTCGCCAACCAAAAAATGCTTCATTTGAATGTTTGAGTACAAATTCTACTTCCGATCAAAATGAATAATTTGATTGGCCGCTTTTATCTTTGATTGACAGCCGTGATTGGTCAATTAAGCCGGTGCGCGACATTTTCCAACAATTTCATATGTTCTTTAGGAGCACATATTGAGCAGCCTAGACAGCTGTACACTGCATTTAGATAAGTCTGGAGGTACTTCAGCGTACAGAGAAGACTCTGACCAGGCTGTGCGGATGCACAGGCTGATCTGAGTATTCACCACGGGCACATTTATAAATTTGAGTAATGTCGCGTATAGTTCAATTTGCTTTCTGCAAAATGTCAGGATTCAGAATGATCATTCTACGATATTGTATATTTTCAAAAAGCAGCCGCCGTCATAGCGCAGTTGGTAGCGCGTCGGACTGTCAACCTAGAGGTCCCGGGTTCGATCCCCGACGGCGGCAATCATTCTTTCCGACTATTTGTCACCAATTGGTCGATAATCGTAACCTATGTGGGATAGCAGCTGTAGGCTAGGAAATGATGTAATGATTGTACTGGTGTGAGAAATACCAGGAACCCATTGTAAGGTGCTCCAACCGCCGCTATGTAACTGAAAGATTGTTGAAAGCGGCGTAAAACTCCATTCAAACAAACAATATTTTCAAAAGACCAATTTTTATTGACCTACGTTGTATCCGTTTTTTTCTTAAAATATTTGTTTTTAAGACTCTCGTGACGGGTTAAAAATGAGATTTACCTTTTCATAATTAGTCCAGTCATTGTATAGTTCAATCACCTCATCATTTTTGTATTCCTTATGATTTGGTATAAAATCAGCCGGTGTAAAGTCTTCCTCATTCATAACTCTAACAGACAAGAACTGCGTTCAAAGTAGCAAGGCGATCCACAAAGCTGCGTTAGTGGTACCCAGGGGTGCGTAAGGAAGTTACTGAATTAAACTGGGAGAAAAAAGCTTTCCGGAGCTGCAACGCTCATCTACAACACTTTTTTGTCAGTAGGCAACAAAACGCCGTAAGTACAGCTAATTCAGCTGTAGTTATGTTCAAGCTATATAACAGAAGTTCGATATGATATTTTTGCGTGACGATATGTCCACAAACGAATTTCGCAAGATGCTATCGTCTGGTACCGTATTTCAGATAAATTTCCATGTTGGAATGTTAAAGTGACATCCGTTTAAAGTGACCGGCTGTCAACTAAAAAATTTAACGGCCAATCAAAACATTCATTTAGACCGGAAGAGTACTGCGGACTCCAGCGTTGGCCGTCATAAATGTGAAACAGTGTTGTTTGCTTTGACAACTTACAAGCCGTAACTACATTTATTTAAGCTGCAGTTACGACGTTGAGGTCGTCAAACAAACCATCCTACCCTTTTGTTACATGTCACTCGCTATAAATTTTGCGCAATAATGACGTTTAACTTCGAACTGGAATTTCCTGTCGGAGTAAATGGGCGTAGCAATCGTGTCGGTAGCGATCAGCAAATTAAGTTTGGCTAGTGACCCGGACGCGTTCATGATCAAAAAGCTATTGCCAGTGCTATTATCGTAATCACGTTCTTTGGAGGAGTAAATGCACAAAGCTGAGAAGCGTTAATTGGGCATTCGCGATCACTTCCCGATTATTAATGAAAGATTTGGTTAAGTTAGGTTGTGCAAGCGAATGCTTCTGCTTTCCTCTTGGAACCCGCATTTGCTTCAATAGGCAGAACATAGTACCCCAAGCGTTAATTAGAGCTTCGCAATCCTGAACGCAGCCCTTATTGTAATAGGAAATTGTACTAAACGCGTTCCAATATTGCGCTGGTTGTCACGAGGTGATTATAAATATCCTGCCAATGTCTACTGTCCGAATTTATGCTGACCGGTGATAAAGTGGTTAAACGCACGGCTACCAATCCTAAGGGCCGTAGTTCGAATCCTGAAAGCCGAAAAATTGCTCAGGGAAACTTGCTGTCTCTCGCCGAACTGGAAGTGAACTGCTCGGAAACACAGGAGTAGAGCTCTTCTAATGTATCGGTGCTTTACACTGGGCAAGTAGGTTTATTCGTAGAAGAGCCAGGGGCGAATGAACCCGAATCTCCTTGTATCCGCTTTTTTAGCTAGCAAAGCGTCAGCTTTGATAGCTTAAGTTAACAGACAAAATTTTGAGGTCGTATCAAAGGTCAAACGAGTGCAAACTGCCACTGGAGGCTTAACCACTAAATCCACTGAATGTCTACGCCAAAAAAGTAGTTCTTGTTTATACTCGAGTATATTGTGTTCAGTGTTCAAAAAGACTGGCCACATGAATTAAAACTGTACAACTTCAAAAGAATGCTATACAACATACAACCCATTCCCATTCAACCCGCTTTTTAAGAATCTCTCTCCCCCCCCCCCCGAAAAAAAGGGCATTGGAAAACATTGTGGACAATGAAGAAATTGCTTGTAACAAGCAATTTCTTCAGTGTCCACAATATTTTCTACCCTACAAATGGTTAAGATCACATAAAAAAACAATGATTTGCTAGCTTACAGTACTTTCAGTACTTTGATTCCTCTCACGGTCCATACCAAATATGAGAGACGTAAATCCTACAATTTATACACGCACACACTTCCGATTTTGGGAGTGAGTACAACAGTTTTATAATCAAGTTGTCTGGGTTAGTTATCGTCGCGCTACCCTGAACACAACACTGTATAATTCATCCCATGAGATGCGGTACCAGACGATATCATCTTGCAAAATTCGTTTTATTCGACTTATCGTCACACAAAAATATCAAACTTATGGTATGTAGCTTAAACATAATTTCAAAGATCGTGAAAAAATAAGAAATTGCTTGTTACAAGCAATTTCTCATTTTTCATAAGGTTTTCAATCTAACTTGATAACTATCTTTCAATTTAAGTGTTTTTAAAGTTTTGTCGACTGCTTCTTTTAGTTCTAACCAATCTAAAGTCGGGTCGTCTAGAAATGGGCTAAATATTTTGTAGTTGTTTACGTTTATCTACGAGCGATCCTAATTTTAATATTTGACCCTTTCCGTTTATCGAAATTTTAGACAGGCCGGATTTGAAAGTCATTGCAGGCAACAATGAATAATGAGTGCAATTTGAAGCGATGCCATCCTATGTTGTAGAAAATAGTGTGATGAAAGAAGAAATTGCTTCTTGACCAATCGCGGCTGTTGATAGAAAAATCAATCAAGCAATTTCTTCTTTTTTCACAATATTGTCTTCAGTATACATTTTGGGAACGTAAAAACCAGGGATTGAACAGATTAAATTACTGGTCGGGGCCGTCAATCAAAAGATCAGCAGACCAACCAGACTATACCCCAACATTAGACGCCATTTTTGGGAAAAATGTTGGTTTGGCGACTTAAACGTCGTAACTACAGCTTATTCAAGTCAATGAGTGTGGACTACAGAGTAAGTGGGCGGGGCCAGTAATTGGTCAATCTTTCGAAAAGGCAATAATAAGATTATTTTTTAAAGGGTGAATATGTCTAAATTTCCTTTATTGAACCTCTGAGTGTAGAAGGATGGACCTTCCAGGAAGTGTGAAGAGCATCGGGAGCGAGTGTGTGTGTGTGTGTGAGTGTGAGAAAGAGGCAGAGAGAAGAGAGAAGGAAGATGAGAATAAAAGAGAGAAAAACAGAGGTTGAGAAAGTGAAAAGAGAAAAAAACAGAGAAAGAAAGAGAGAAAAGGAGAAAGAGGGAAAGGCAGACAGAAGAAACAAAGAGAGAGAGAGAGAGAGAGAGAGAGAGAGAGAGAGAGAGAGAGAGAGAGAGAGAGAGAAGAGAACAGGAGAGAGAAATAGAGAAATAGAGAGAGAGAGAGAGACAGACAGAGAGAAGAGAGAGAGAGAGAGCAAATTATTCTTTCCTAAATTTTGTAGTTACTTAAACACGAACAAAATGTGAGAATGAGTTAACTTATCACCGAAAATCCGTCTCTTTTTCCATTTTTCAATTTGAAATAATCGCTGCAACACTTTAGTGGGCTATTGAACATAATATGTTCATTTTTACGAATTCGTTACGAAATGCTCAAACGATTTCCCATTAAACTACATTCGACGGCTTAACATCACAAGGTCGGTACATTATTACCCATGTTCATGTTTATTTAATAACTGTAACTTATTCCCACACAACGACGTATTTTGACGTCCTAAAGAATAAGAACCTTGAATGCTTGAATAAGATGTAGCTACGACGTTTAGGTCGGCAAACCAATTAAAATGGTTATCATAAATGTCATCCAATGTCGTAGTTTAACTCACAAAAGAACGATTTGATTGGTCGACCGAGTTTTGGGTTGAACATAGCGATCCGTTAATTGACCAATCGCGGCTGTTGATAGAAAAACCAATCAACTACTAGTCATCAAATCATTCATTAAGCCCGGAATTGAGCTTTGAACTTCACCATTGGTCACCATTTTGTTTGTTTGTCGTAACTACAGCTTATTTAAGATGTAGTTACGGCGCCTAGGTTGGCAACCAATAATTTCACTTTTTGGTTCCATCCTGCTGGCTACGAATTTTGCAAAAATAACGCAGTTTAAGATCGAAGCGGAATTTCCCGTATAGCAGTCAATGGGCGGGCCAAAGGTGTAAGTTAGAAGGGCCAGCAACTGGCCAGTTGTATTTATATGACGACGCTTCCCCTACAACATCATTTTCTTTCCTTTTTAAGATATTAAGTTACTAAACACGTTTAATCTTATTTGCGGGTACTTGTCTTTTCGATTTCTTCCGAGTATTTTCAAAACAATACCATAAATTATTAGGGTGCTATTTCGGGATAATCGTAACGCATGTTTCGAATTTTCATTCCAGGATAGGTAATCAAATCCCGCATCCACAGCTTCTACAAAGCTGTAGTTATCAGGTTTTTGGTTGCCCAGAGACAAAAAAAAAGATGATGGATAAGTGGAAAAACATCGTAAAGGTCTATACTATGTATAGATACGAACGATGCTTTTGCACTTACCTGTCGACATTTCTCCGATACGTCAGATCTTCAGAATATAAATATTGTATGCTTATTTGCTCCTTGAAAAACACCGATTTTTAATTATTAACTAATATTTTCCAGGCACTTAGTTGATTTAAATTTTAATCAAAGAGCAGAAACATTTGCCCTATTTCTCAGACGCTGTTTGCACAAGACTTATCATGCGTCATCGAAATGTGATAAAATACTTAACCCATTCCCACTCAGTGACGCTTTTAGACGCCCCCAAGGATAAGGGTTTTGAAAACATTGTGGAAAAATGAAGAAATTGCTTGTGGCAAGCAATTTCTTCATTTTCTACAATGTTTTCTGCACAGAAAGTTGAAAAATCCAGAATTTCGTAAACTTTCAATTGTCGTCTGCAACTTCTTTCAATTTGGGTCAGTCTAAAATTGTGCTGTTTGGTAAAGGATTAATCTGTGGATCGCTGGCCCCGCCTACTGACGCCGCTGGCCACGCCCACTGAGCTCTGACAGGTAGTTTCACTTCGATATTTAGCGGCGATATATTGAAAAATTCATGGCCAGTAACATATGACAAAAATAGAATGTTTTTGGTAGGCGACCTACATGTTGTAGCTACAGCTTGAATAAGCTGCAGTTACGACATTTAAGTCTCCAAACCAACAAAATGCTTTACATAAAAGTCCGCCAATGTCGAAATTCAAAGTGGGACCAAATACTATTTCACGTACGAAATGACGTGCTCGGTGAATTCCCCCCTCCAGAATCGTCATATTTTGTCTATTTTTGCATTGAAGAAATAGAATAATTGTTTTTCTTGTAGAATCAACTTATCTTTCTTTTCGAGAACAACCAAAGCATATTTGCACTCGTCACCCCCCCCCCCCCACACACACACACATACACTCGCGAAGTTATAGCTTTAGTTGTTCACTAAATGAAATATATCTCGATCATAAACCGAAACAAACAATTATCCTCTTTTTATTCACAGTGTTTTCTAACCAAAAATCTCATGCTTTAAAATTCATCACTTAAGACTAGTCGTCTGAAGTTTCTTTCAATTGGCCCGGTTTAGAACTTTGTCGTCCGGGCTCTCGAATCATGTGATTGTATAAGATAACCGTTTATGGATTGCGTTTGACAAATCGTGGCATTTTCGTTGGTTTGGCGACTCTTATTGAAGCTGTAGTTATGACATTTAGATCGCCACCTAACTACTTTATAGTTTTGTTATAAGGCTCTCGTTATATATTTTTCAAAATAACGCGGACTTACCCATTCCCACTCAGTAACTCTTTTATTCGCCCACAAGGAAAAAACTTTGGAAAATATAGTGGAAAATGAAGAAATTGCTTATTACAAGCAATTTCTTCAATTTCCAATATGTTTTCTACAAAAAAAGACAAGAAAAATTTAAATTCCATCAGCATGAAATTTTCGTCTGAAGCTTCTTTCAATTCGGACCAGTTTAAAATTTTGTTTGTATGGGAACGGGTTGATATGGAAATGGAGTCGGGGTCAGTTTGGGTGGTCAGAAGAGTCAGAAGGCGAGGGCCACTAGAATGTCGTGCTTGTAACAAATCATTTCTTCAGTTTCTACACTGTTTTCCAATAGGAAACTTATTGTGAAATGTCCTTTTCAAATTCTTTGAATATGGACCATTCTTAATTTTTGCCGTCTGGTTTAACTTGTAATAGTTTTAAAACAATTAGCGTTTGGGAACCGACAAGCTGAAATCTGATGCCGCTGAGTTCCATCCGAGCTGGTGTTCAAAGGAATGAATGTGTGATAAGGTAGGGAGAAAACCCCCGATACATTAAAATCTAACAAACATGAAAGTTTCGATCCAACACAGCTTGTGCAATCCTCGCAATGATATGCGTCGATACTTTTCATAATTCCCAGATGTTGGATTTTCGCTCTTTGGGTAAAATTTTCATTTTTCTAGATAAAATGAAGATGTAAATCGAAAAGCGAACAGCATCAACCCTGATCAGGCCTTGCACACTGCACAAAGTTTCTAGGATCGAAACTTGACGCCTTTGAAAGTTTTTTTTTAAACAAGACCGGTCATTCTACCTCAGCTTCTATGCATTTTTCAATCATCAACGTCTATCAACTATGCATAGTCCGATCTGATTTTCATACATTAGTTTGACAGAGTTCCATGAGGTTCCCTTTCCAGTAACAGGTCAAATATTTTCTTTTCTTTTTTGCGATTTCTTCAATGTTCACAGTGTTTTCCTACCTACAAGGCAATGTTGATTCACCAACTTGATTCTACTTACACGAACAAAATTTTGGGTACGCAACCGTGTTTATGCCTGCGCACAAAAAAAAAAAAAAAAAAAAACTATGTATTTTACTAAAAAGTAGTAAAATGATTGCTTTGAGTACTTCGTGGAACTAAATCATGAGAAATGAAGATATTTTGTTTTGTTTTCATTGGAATATGAACCCCAAAACTTAATCACACCGATGTATAAATCCACTTCGCGTATTCATACTGTGTGTAAGTTCTCAGGTTCAAACCCAAATAAACATAAAACTGTTCCCTTTTATTTCCCCATTCCTACACAATGACGCTGTTAAACGCCCCTCAGTTAGAAAGCTTCGGAAAAAATTGTGAATAATGAATAAATTGCTTGTTACAAGCAATTTCTTCATTATCAACAATGTTCCATATCCTAACAAAGGTTTTGAAGATTTCATCAACTTAAATTGTCGTCTGCTTTGAATTTGGACTTTTTCAAACTTTTATCTTGTGGGAATGGGTTAATTGTTAGAAACGTAACGCGTGGCCTCGAAAACGAGTAAAGTTGCGCCGTAACAACTCCAATATAATCATTCGAATCGCTACTCCACTGTTTCCCATGGGACAAACACGTGACATTAATGCTGAAAAAGTTCACCAAACTCATGAAATTGTTTCACCGTTTTTTCTTCAATTTATTTGATTTATTGGTGACAATTTTCAGTTCTCCTCCCCTTATTCTGGTTAACCTCACCGAGTCATGTTTTAAGAAACCAAAGAAGACGCAAATTGTTCACTGACTTTAGTTTTCTTTATCAATCCAAGCTTTTAACGATAGTGAAGTACACAGCTTCGGAAAGCATTGTTGAAAATGGAAAGATTGCTTATTGTAAGCAAATTCATTTCCAACGGTTTTTTTTACCACTATCACAAAACTTTTAATAATTTCCACAGTTTGAACTTTTCATCTGCAACTTTTTTGAATGTGAACTAGTCTAAAATTCTGATGTCTGGTAATAGTTTGAACATAAGTCTGGACGTTCTTACATCTATTTCAACAGTATTTCAGTTAAATCAGGGAGGCAGTTTCATCAAACCGAGGTCTTGTTTTATTTCTAAACCCTGTACAACCAAATCAATTGACCTATTCCCATTACCTCACAATCCCTCCTTTTACGCCCCTCAAGAAAAAAAGCTTTGGAAAACATTGTGGAAAACGAAGAAATTGCTTGTAACAAGCAATTTCTTCATTATCCACATATGCTTACTATCCTATATGACGAAATGTTTAAAATTTTATCGATTTGAAATTGCCGTCTGTAGCTTCTTTCAATTTTGGCCGGTCTAAAATTTTGTCCTGTGGGAATGGGTTAAATCGGCTCACCAGCTGACACAGCTTAAAACAATTACCAGACGACAAGTTTTAGATTTACAGAAATATGAAGAAGTTGCAGACGACAAATTGGAGTTGGTGTAATTATGAAAATCACTGTCCACTTCACAGATAGAAAACAGTTGAACGTTAGGAAATGGCTTGTCGCAGCAATTTCTTCATTTGCAACAATTTTTCATAACATTTTTTTCTTGAGTCGAAAAAATTGCGATTAAGTTTAAATAACTAGACACCAGTTTTAATCTTATTAACAGCCAAAAAATTATTGAAGTTACAAGATAACAACAACAGAACACCTCCAAAATCAAGTTGAAATGAAATATAAAATTCATTTTCTCTACAGTCTAGTCTCGACTTAACATACGCGAATAACTTCACATGTCGAAACAACCTCTAGACTGGTACCGCTGTCGACGTTAACAATGCTTTGTTAAAGTCGACGGCGGTACCGGTCTAAACAAACTCTTGCCTCAGTTTATTTTTCAATTGTAAGGAGAGAATGTATTCATAATAAAAAAAAAACAGCTGACAAAAGAGAGAAACTGCTTGAAACGAGCAAAACTGTATTGCTTCAATGTATTTTTTTAAATCATGTCTGAATGATTTATGTTATATCAAATTTGCATATCTTATAAATCGGAGTATGTATATCTTGAGTCCGCTTGATTTCGACTTATTGTATTAAAGACGTTTCTCCGCTGTCAATAGAAAACAACAAAAATAAACTGTCCGACCAATCAAATCCTTCATTTAGCTTTAAAACTCTGAGACTGGTGTCAAGTATTTGTGTTGGTTTGGCGACTCAAACGGCGTAACTACAGCTTGAATTTATTCAAGCTGTAGTTACGGCGTTTAGATCGCCAACTAACCATGTCACTTTTTCGATACATGCTACCGACCATAAGTTTTGCAGAAGAACTTCCTGTCGGAGGTCGGTTGACGAGAGCTAGCGATCAGTCCATTTATCCTAACATAACCTTCTTGTACTCTCGTATACACGCCCTTGATTGTATTGAACAGTATACAATTAGCAAAGTGCTAAGATAACCATCTTAACACATTTTTTCTCTGGTAAAAGGAGTCTTTTGTGGTCCTCAAAACGACAATTAAGTCGGTTTTGAAAATAATCCGCGGAAATTTAAAAATGTTTGATAAACTCGAATTTAATGGCGTTTTAGGCCTCTCATGACATTTCGAATATCAATATCTCACATGATTTCTCGATGAAATTCCCCGACATGTCAGCTTGAATATCTTTCAAAAACTAATGTTATTTCAAGTAATTGACGAATCTAGAATGTCAATCAAAGAATCAATCGACCAATCAAATCAGTCATTTAGAGCGGAAATGGAATTTGAGATCCGACGCTGGCGAAAATTCATCAGAAGCATTTTTGTTGGTTTGGCGACTTAAAAGTCGTAAATACAGCCTATACAAGCTGCAGTTACGACGTTTAGATTACACACCTTTTTTGTATGATGTTACTGGCCATAAATTTTGAAAAATTATGGAGTTTAATATCTAACGAGAATTTCCTTTTGGGGCTCAGTAGGCGGGACCAGGGATCCGGAAATGGTACTCTTCTTCCAACAAAAGTTCGTATTCTTAGTGAATCTTTTCATGCACACATTTGAATACTTGCAAATAAGAATTTTCAATTAATTTCATGAATATTCATTGGTTTCCTCTCACCTCTTATTGTCTTTTAGTCAAACCCAAAATCAATAAGGACAAGGTTTTAGTATTTAACTCATTCTAATATAGTCCCGCATTTTACGCTCTTCTAGAGAATAGATTTAGAAAACATTGTGGACAATGAAGAAATTGCTTGTTACAAGTAATTTCTTCAGTGTCCACAATGTTTTCTCTCCTAAAAGACAAAGCATTTCTAAATTCGACCACCTGGAAATTGTCATCTGCAACTTCTTTCAATTTGGACTAAAATTTGTAGTTCTGTATTGAGTTTAACAATTGAAAAAATATTTTTTTGCGGTGAATCAACAACTGTATTTATATGTATTAAAAAATGTTCACTCTATATTTAAATTATTGACATACATCAAAATTTTAGACTGGTCCAGATTCAAAAAATGTGCAGACGACAATTTCAATATACATTAATTGAAATTTCAAAAATACTTATCTTTCT
Source organism: Fragum fragum (assembly GCA_946902895.1). Classification (NCBI taxonomy): domain Eukaryota; kingdom Metazoa; phylum Mollusca; class Bivalvia; order Cardiida; family Cardiidae; genus Fragum; species Fragum fragum. The sequence continues at coordinate 15,901,744 of OX336372.1, forward strand.
GGATAGAAAACGTTGTTCGAATTAAAAAAAGTAAAAAAAAAAAATGGCTTGTTACAAGCAATTTCTTCATTTTTCAGAATCGTTTTCTTAATCCTTTATCTTGAAGGGTTTAAAAAGATGGATTATGATAGAATGTGTTTATAACCAGTCCGACTTGCATTCGGCAATAAAAGGTGGAATTCTAGTACCAATGGGAAGAGTTAGTCCATTCCTTAGTAAAAACGCTTTGAAACCTTTTTGGAAAATGAAGAAATTGCTTCCAAGCTTGCTTTAGATTTTAATCAACCCGACATTGTCGCCTACAACTTCTTTCAATTGAGCCCAGCCCAAAATGTTGTCGTTTGGTAAATTAGTTAATCGTTAACACAGAACAGATATTCATTGACAATGGCGCCGCGGATATTTATCATAGAGCTAATTAAATGATACAAGAGCTATCGGAGTCCACGGACCATGTTTTGTGTTACATAATCTCTGTCTTCCGGGGAGAATGTGAGAACGGTAATCGATAAAATCATGCACTTCATCTCGAACTATGTCACGTGACATTGGTACTCTGCGTGGAAACGAATTTAGTTTACATCTGCACTATCATGAACCCAATCTAAGTATGTGTATTTCTGTTAACCCATTCCCACATGACAAAATTTTAGACTGGTCCAAATTGAAAGAAGCTGCAGACGACAATTTGAAGTTGGTGGAATTTTAATTTTTTTCATCTTTTGGAATAAAAAACATTGTGGACAATGAAGAAATTGCTTGTAACAAGCAATTTCTTCATTGTCCACAATGTTTTCCAAAGCTTTTTTCTTGTGGGGCGTAAAAAGGAGGGCTTGAGTTGGAATGGGTTAATTTATGGTCGCTACCGTAGTATATACCCATATGAGCGACGCCCCAAGAAAACGGTTAATTGTTGTGAGGGATAGTGCACGAATACAGAGCGAAAATGCTGAGAGCCCCATCTGATTCTGTAACGTGCTCGATGGAGAGCAAGGTCACACAGGGCCTCGGGTTAACGTCTCATCCCAGAGACAATTAGCTTGTAACTCTGGTCAGTCCGGGGATCGAACCTGTGATCTTGAGGTTTGAAGTCGAGTGATCTATCTGGCTAACATGCTCTTGTTGAATCATATCGTTTGTAATATAAACAAGACGGACAAAATAGCAATATACTGCTTGCCTGAAATTAACAGACTATGTGGTTTATAAAGAACTTCAGTCCAACAGTATAACAATAAAAAGTCCAACACTTCTACTACCTTCTTAACTTGGGGTAAATTATAAGAAGGTTCATCTTTCCGATTTGGTAATCTGTCAAAATAGGATCAGTTTGTCTCTACTAGCCAATCAGTGTGGGAGAAGATTTCGTTTAAGGGAAATTTGGAGAATAATTTTCAGAAAGGATATCTAGAAACTTTTCTGCATCTTTTCGAGATGTCTTTGAAGAACTCAAAGTGACAAAATGACACACTCTGCCACGTCCATAAGGAGAAAATACAACCTTTCGAGCACTCTTTAAAATGGTGATACACGGAACATTCCTTCAATATTTGAAAGAGATTTTGTTTAGAGAATTCAACGAGGAAAAAAGTCCGCTTTGCCTCGTACAGATTAATGAACATATCAAAAGTCCTTAACATTTTATCAAAGTGTCACAGATTGAGAATTAGAACTCATTGATAATAATTGACACACAGGTTTAGCCCATTTCAGGCCAGCAGGCCACTAGCCTGACAACTTATGACCCCTAGGTCACATGGGTGCTATACTGTCGACTTTAGGTCATTAGACTGCCAACTTCGGGGAGATAAGCTCATTTTCAGGCGATTCAATATTTCTGATTTATTTGCATTTTTTTTTTAAATTCTACGAACTAGGCGCCTCAATTATGCGAATGTTATGCTCTAGAAAATGTGTGCTCATCTACGCTGAAACGATGGTTTTTGAACATCATAAACAGCCGCCGTGATAAGGCTGTCGTATATAGTCCGACATGCATCTAAGTAAGATATTCCCAGCCCTTGTGTCTTTGGTCATGCCAAAATGAAGGCCATTTCTTCGAAATGAAGAATAACGTGACAAAAGTTACTAAAAACAGAGTTTATCATTTTGGAATTATCACCTGATAATCCATCTAGTAAATACAATATTCAAACGGAAAGTATTAAAGAAGCACGTGTATTACTTTTTATAGTATTTATTCCATTTTTTAATGATTTTTGAATGATTAGTCTGACAATACCAAAGTTATACCCTATTTTGCCGATACGAGAGGTAGAGACAAATGGCGATCGTAACATTTCAATCATTGTCGGTTTTCTGTCATGAGACGGAAAACCGACATTGGTTGAAATGTTACGACCAACATTTGGGTGAAATTTTACGACCGACATTGGTTGAAATGTTACGACCGACATTGGTTGAAATGTTGCGACGGACACTGGTTGAAATCTTACGATCGACATTGGTTGAAATGTAACGACCGACATCGTTTGAAATGTTACGACCGACATTCGTTGAAATGTCACCATCGACATTCGTTCAAATGTTCTGACCGACAATCGTTGAAATATTGCGACCGACATTTGTTGAAATTTTACGACCGTATTTTCTATGGTCGCATATTAGGTACTATTGATACACAGTTAAGACTCACATGAACTTTTTTCTAGATTTTCTGTCAAGTTATCCATCAATCGTATTACACAATCTGATTACGGATGAGGTCGACCCTGTGAATTGACGAAAATTTCAATTTCCAGGCGTAATTCCTCAACGCGTTAACTTGGTTGATCCCAAGGGACATTCGTGTGACAATGATGCCTAAACATGTCAGAGCTTTCATGAAAATGTTTCACCGTTTTACTTGATTTATTAGGCTACTTCGTGGTGCTTGCTCAGTCTTGATGCTTTCCAGTCACCGCTTTTTTCGTCGATCCTTCGACGTGTCCTGAGAATGCATCGTGGGGAGAGAATCAAAATACTATGATTTACTGTATTACTTAACTGATTTAACTATTTAGTTTATACCTATAAATATTTGTATGAAGAATATACGTTCTACACAATCAGGCACAAAAAGCCGTATCTGATGGTGTCAAATGCGGTTCCATTTAATAAATTTAGCGTAAAATGGCGTCATTTCAGTATACGGATGACGTCATTATTCGAATACACGTAATCTGAATGGTAAAAATTAAGGGAAAATACTGGCAGAAATACAGATTGTTTATCATTTTATCGAATTGTAGGTATATTTAAGAGATGAAGAGAAATTTTTTTGTTTTCATGGAGGTATGAACCGAAAAACCTAATCACACTGTATGAATACGCGAAGCGGATTCATACAGTGTATGATTAGGTTTTTCGGTTCATACCTCCATGAAAACAAAAAATATTCTCTTCATTTCTTATAATTTAATAGCATCGAGCGAAAAAAGCAACAACTTAACAAATTTTGATACTTTTTTGTAGTGAACTATTTTGTGCGGAAGCATTCAAAATGGCTGCGTACTCAAAATTTTGTTCATGGAGGTATGAATTAAATTACGACCAATCAGATCGCTCGTTTTTGATAGACGAAACTAACAATTAAATTATAGTAAATTGAATACTAAGTTACGATTACGATACATCTTTCATGCTTCTGGCCGAGGAAGAAAGATTTTATGTTCAAGTCGACCTTCGGCCTCGGGAAATATCAAATTTTTTACAACACCGGGCAAAATTGCTGTTGAAGTAATTAAACGTTGGTCGATGAATATTATTTTTTGATAATATATTGTCATAGGGATTCGCTGTCGGGATCAAACTGTACGTCAATCCCCGACGCACGTCCTTTGGCTAAAATAAAGACGGACAGGGCCATACACGTATATATTTTTTGGTAAAAGATTGCTAACGAAAATTAGTATTTAAATGTATTAAAACTTAAAATATCACACGATCTCTTTTTATTTACGGTCGAATGAATTTGGATACTTGTTAAAAAATACTTTGTGTGTATATCTTAAGTCACCAAATGAAGAATAGGACACCGAACTTTTATGGTAAATCCTGTTTGTGTGTGCGTTTATTTTTCTTCATTTTTCAATTTTCCGTTTTCCTAAGTTAACGGTTCAGCGGCCGATTTTTCATTCCACTTTAAATAAGAAATATATTCAATAGAACAGAATAAGAGTCGCCAATAATTTTAATCAGAATTACATGTGAATACCGACTTTCTATGTTTAACATGTTTTATTTCTGTTTGTACATGGATGAAAATATGATAAGACGTAATCAAAATATACTGGTAGAAATGTTGGGTGTTTTTTTTTTTTTTTTGGGGGGGGGGGGGTTAATATATTTCTTCTTTCCACAAACATAGCAGTTATCTTTTTTGAGTTTGAGAAAAAACACTTACAAAATTTGTTTAGACATACTTGTGATTTTGGATGTCAACTGAATGAGTGTTTGAATCTTAAATTTCAAATTTTGCAGTTATTCACTATACTAGTGAAGACTATTTCTTTTTGCATATGACAGGTTATTCAATGCCACGAAGAAATGTTACAACATTGAATATCTTTACAGGCACGAATCATAGCTACAGGCATGAATCATAGATAAGACGGGCGGCTAATTTCATTTATATCTTTGCTAGTATTAGAAGCAACATCACCTCGTCTAGGTTTTAAGGAAAATTAAGATATGCTCATTAACTCCGTTAGCATACACGTGAAAGTAATGCATTCAAACAAAATAAAGTCAACATTGCTGTCATGAAAACCAAATCGTTGTTGAATTAGATTTCTCCCTGAATTCTTCAAAGTAAGATGTATCGTTAAAAAACTTCACCACAGACCTTGGCATTTATTGGATGTTTTCATCTGTTTTCTCCCGGAAAAAGCTTTCTAGGTCAGTAAGCTTGTGTATTCCTACGCAGTTTTCATAGAAACGTAAACTAAATTACGTTAGGTATACCAAAAATAGTTCCGGTATCATTCCGGTAGTATTGGAAATTATTTTCCAGAAAGTGTGACCTAATTCTTAAACAGAAAAAAAGAAAACATCGTTGTTTTGTTATTGTTATTCATTGAGCGTTTCACATTGGAATTTCTTTCGTAATTGGCCTTTATCCCAAAGGTTTTCAGATCTTTTTTCTATTTCTTTCTAAAGAATAATGCGCCTTTTCAACAAGAAACAAACACTTACAGCTAGTTTTTAGACACAATGTAGTGCGTATGTATTAAAGTGTATACCCTTACATCTCTTATTTAAATCAACGTGCGTGTGTAAAAGATAGTATTGTATATATGATGCTCTTGATGGGTGAAAAATCTACTTATGGTCGTATACGCTAAAATAATAGCGTGCACGCGTATATAATACAGGTGTACTCACAGACTTATTGCGTTTGCGCTTAAATGTCAAACGATCAAGTGAACGGGATAGGCGCGTACGCACAAAATTACAAGTGCACGCACAACATGAATGTGCTTAAATCGCGGGCACTTTCAAAATATAAGCGCGCTCGCTTAAATTAAACGGGTCAAACTGCATTATTTAAACGGGTTAAACTGCATTATCTAAACGTGAAAGCCTTCTTTATGCTCGTAAGACTTAACCCTTTCCTGTACAATCCCTGGTTTTTACGTCCCCATAATTTTAAACTTGAGAACACTTTGTGCGAAAAGGAGAACTTGCTTGTAACAAGCAATTTCTTCTTTTTCCACAATATTTTCTACCCTGATAGTTGGTTACTTTTCAAAATACATTCACTTTTAATTGTCGTCTGCAAATTTTTCGAGTAAAGACAAGCCTAAAAAAATTGAGAAACAGGAAAGGGTTAAAAGGGACTTTAGACTCAAACGATACACTAAAAAAGTACACGTCGACAGGAGCGCATTTATCACTATCTGTCTACGTAAAGAAATCATTCTTAGAAATACATGTACAAAATGCATATTGACAACTGCACTCATAACATATAACTGCAATTACAAAAATTCTTCAATTGCACGTAGGTATTTAAGATGTGCACATATGATTTAACAAACGAATCGGCTTATATAGAGGGCAGTGAATAAGTTGTCAAAATGACCGAATTTCTTAAACAAGTCATTCATTAAAGGATTAAATCAAAGTACTGAAAGTACTGTAAGCTAGCAAAGCATGGTTGAATTTAGAAAATCTTTCCCTTGTTGGGTAGAAAACATTGTGGCCATTGAAGAAATTGCTTGTTACAAGCAATTTCTTCATTGTCCACAATGTTTTCCAAAGTTGTTGTTTTTTCCTTGAGATGCTTAAAAATGGAATTGAATGGAAATATGTTAAATAATATGCTTTTGACTGAGTTCTCTACAATTTGAAAAGAGTTTGCAATATTCCTGAAATACATAAGAACTATTTTTATGGCGTAGGCATTTAACGGATTTAGTGGTTAAGCCTCCAGTGACAGTTTGCACTCGTTGAACTTTGAGACTACCTCAAAATTTTGTCTGTTAACTTAAGCTATCAAAGCTGGCGCTTTGCTAGCTAAAAACGAAAATCCGAGGGTTTTCCGAGATTTCTAATCAGTATACGATGATTCGTTTAATATATATCTTAATTTTGTGAACTCAATTTTGATATTTTGCAATATCGTGAACGTTCACAACAAATTGAAAAAATAATCTTGAAGTTTATCGATTATTTTTTTTAAACGTCTCGCAAAATGCAGATTGAAAAATGGTGCTATTGAAGCATTTAAGCGTCATTTTCGAAGATACGGATGGCCGTTATTATAGACCTTAACTAATTCGCATTATTATTTTTATTATATACCTATAAATGATATGAATTGAAATCTGGCTATCGACTACAACTCGTCAATAAAAAATTAATATCCGGCGTGTACCAAAAACCGTATACGACGAGTACCGTTAAACGCGGACTCCTTTTTTGTGTATTGAGGTTCGGGGTGTTTTTTTTTCCGGAAAGTTGGTTATTTCTTAATCACTTAAAAGAATTTTCTGAATGTCATGTCCTAAAGGTATATAATAAAAGGAATATTACAACAACGTGTTTTTTTCTATTTGTTGTTATCGTGTTCTCGAATTGTGTGTAGGTATTTTTATTGGATTCGAATATTACAACAGTGTGTTTTTTTTCTATTTGTTGTTATCGTGTTCTCGAATTGTGTGTAGGTATTTTTATTGGATTCGACCTTCGGTCTTATCCAATAAAAAAACACCTACACACGATTCTTGAACACGATAACGACGAATAAAAAAAACACACTGTTGTAATATTCCTTTTAGACTGTGCCGGATCCCTGGCCACGTCAACTAAGCTCCAACGGGAAGCTCACCTTCGATATTAACCCATTCCCAAACACCAAATTTTAGACTGGTCCAAACTGAAAGAAGCTTCAGACGACTATTTCAAGTTGATGCAATTTTATTTATCTTCGTCCTTTTGGATAGGAAACATTGTAGATAATGAAGAAATGGCTTGTAACAAGCAATTTATTCATTTTCCACAATGTTTTCCTAGGCTTTTTTTCTTAAAGGAGAGATTGTGGGGGAACGGGCTAACGGTGTTTTTTTGTGTTTTTGTTTTTTTGTGTTTTTTTTTCAACAAGCAAACTGGCTAGTTGTTGACCGTAACGTCACAACTACAACTTGAATAAGCAATATCTACGATATTAAAGATCCTTAACCAACAAAATGGCCTCATGTGATTATCGGCCAATGTTGGAGATCAAAGTTCACTTCCGGTCCAAAAAATGGCCCATAGCCAAACATGCCTCACAAATTATCTTATTGTTTTTATGTCTTTGTATAAACAGGCCTTACTAATAATAAGTTGATACTGATCAGATCCTGCGCTTTTACGCATTTATTGCTAATCCCCTTTTTCATATTAAAAAATATTTGTATCTATACGATTTCCTTGGAAATATCATACAAGCAAGGATCTGGTATAATAGATTTATTCTTTGCCAACCTAAAAAATGTGTTGATATCTGTTTAATTTTTTTTTACTATTCTCAATTTATTCAGCACCACACAGGCCTACTTTTCCATTCTATACATAAAATAACATATTGTGTATACAGGCAAATTTCATTTTGACTTTTTTTATTTTTCAAGAATTTTGATTATTTTTTTTTAATTTTGAACTTTTACTAGATCTATACAAAAAGAAAAATACAAACCCAGGTGAGATGGCTCCTATTCGACCCCTCTTAAGTGGGTTTACATGTTTATAAAAGACACCAATATGCATCAGAACTTAATAGATTTACCCTATCCTGTTTTTTGAGCCCACCTGAGCACGAAATTGTCTGTGTAAGCTTTTGTGATAGGTCATCGTCCGGCGTCTGCCCGTCCGTCCGTTTACAATTAAAAATAAACTACTCCTCCTAAACTAACATTGGAATTTCAACCAAACTTCATAGAAATGATTCATAAGTCATGCTCTTTCTAAATACTTGAATTCCAATAAGAACTTAAGTTGCCATGGCAACCAAGAGAAAACGTTTAAAAAATCTTCTCCTAAACCATGAAGCCAAGAGCTTTGATATTTGGTATTATTCATCATCTATTGACCCTCTTCCAAAACGCTCAGGGGAGCGATAAAGGACCATCATGGTCCTCTTGTTTAATTTTAGACTTGTCCAAATCGAAAGAGGTTGCAGACGACAATGAGAATCGGGTGTTATTTGAAATAAAACTATCCTATGTGGTAGAAAATATTGTAGATAAAGAAAAAAAAGCTTGTGGCAAGCAATTTCTTCTTTTTCCACAATGTTTTATCAAGTATAAAATCAAAGTAACGTAAAATCCCGGATTAACTCATTCCAACACGACACTTTTTGACGCCCCCCAAGAAAAAACAATTTGGGGAGCATTGTGTAAAATAAAGAAATTGCTAGTGACAAGCAATTTCTTCATTTTCCATAATGTTTCCTACCCAGAAAGTTAAATTAAAAATCCAGTAGTTTATCAAATTATCGTCTGAAACTCCCTTGAATTTGGACCAGTCTAAAATTTTGTCGTCTGATAATTGGTTAAATCCCTCCCTACAAATAAGAAATGAAACTATTTTGCCTGTAGATCGAGTGGAGATATAATTAAGAGATGAAGAGAATATTTTTTGTTTTCATGGAGATATGAACCGAAAAACCTAATCACACTGTATGAATACTTATGATTTAATAGCATCGAGTGAAAAATGCAACAACTTAACTTTTGATACCTTTTTGTAGTGAACTATTTTGTGCGGAAGCATTCAAAATGGCTGCGTACTCAAAATTTTGTTCATGGAGGTATGAATTAAATTTTTCGACCAATCAGATCGCTCATTTTTGATAGACGAAACTAACAATTAAATTTTTCTTTCATAATAATAAATACATTTAAATTCTGTCTTTGCCCCGTTTTCTTAGCAGGTTGAAAAAAGAATGTAATTGCTGGACGCCTCATTAGCTAGCAAAGCGGCAACTCTGATAGCTAATGTTAACAGACAAACTTTTGAGGGTCTTCTCAAAGTGCAACAAGTGCAAACTGCCACTGGAGGCATAACAACTAAATCCGTGGAAAGCCTACGCCATTAAAAAGAAGTATTCATGTATTTCAGGAAAATTGCAACTCTATTCAAATTGCTTAGAGAACTCTTTCAAAAGATTGCTTTTTAAACAATTTCCACTCAATTCCGATTTTTAAGCTTCTCAAGAAAAAAAAACTTAGGAAAATATTGTTGAAAATAGAGAAATTGCTTGTTGCAAGCAATTTCTTCATTGTCCACAACGTTTTCTATCTAACAATGGAAAGATTTTCTAATTTCAACCAACTTGAAATTGTCGTCTGCAACTTCTTTAAATTTTAACCAGTAGACTCCTGGGATACCTTAAACTCGTTTATTTATAATGATAACCTGTAGCAATGAAGATTACCTAATAAAACTATGCTTTGCTAGCTTACAATACTTTCAGTACTTTGATTTTAGTTTATACTTTTTGTGCATGGTTCTATTGTTGGTGTAAGGCATTTATTTTGGTTAAATGTTGTAGAATAACTTTAGGCTCTTCTCAGGATTTTTTTCTTTCTTTTCTTTTCAGAATCACATCACGATGCGCTCAAATAAACGGAAAACACCCTATAGAGCGCCACCTGACTCCTTATTGAAAACACATGATACCTCTAATAGCAAATCTGATGGCTTAAAGGAAACAGGAAAAATGTTTGGGGCTGCGACACTTCAAGACTTGTATTTGATCATATATTTGAGCAATTAAATCACACGAATATCCAAATAAAGGAAATGATAAGTCGATACTCTCTTACAAAGTTTAATTTTATTTTGAAAAATACCTAATATTATACAATATATTGTACCCCGGAGAGTAAAGAGTATGTTTCTGTTTTGCTACCATGTAACGATAAAGTTTGAAACTTGAGGGATTTTTGTTCCTCTAAGAATTAAACTATTGTTGCATTCATGGTTTTTTCATTTATGTCTTCCCTTCAATTATAGTGTAGAAAATATGATAGCAGCTCTGAGGAGATGGCGCAACTTGACTGGCGAATGAGTTTGAGTTTTTTCTGCTTGCAATTCAAGCGGGTTCATTATCAAAAGTAGTTTGAAGGCTACTTATCCAAGTTTTAATGCGCAAATGGTGTATCTTGAATCATATTTATAATTCCATAAGCGTTGTGTTTCTCGCGAAACAAAGAAAAAATAGTATATGTTCGATTCCTAGGTTTGACAAGAAACTTGTCATTTAGCTCATCGCATGTGTGGCGAGAGTAACGTTTGACATCTAAGCGTGGAGATCCCCCCTCCCCGATAGGGCAGTAATACATGAGCCCTACCTGGTTCTTTAACGTGCTCAATGCATAGCGCCGTCTTACGGGATATCGGTGAAACGTATCACCCTACAGACAATTTAATTATTAGTCGCGTCAGCCCAGGGCTATACCCGCGATCTCGGGGTTTAAAGCAAATACCTTACAACTGAGCTAAAGAGGCATAAACGAAAGGTATGAAGAATACAGCATATGAATTTAGCCCCGCATGTAAACAGCCTAGTATCGGTATATCGCCTTTTAAACACGTCGTTCACATCTTGTTTGCCGTCAAAGAGCAGCTTATGACACACTGTCCATTTGAAATCGAAATCATGCGTCAATTCGCTGCTAGATGGGATATACCAGCATAACTGATGATCAAAACACCTTTCTAAACGGTAAGAAAACTCTTTGACATTAAACAAATATCAGGTCCTGTTGATGATATCGATAGACTTGTCATTCATACATTGAACACACAATATAATGTCGCAATGCTCACAGCTATCATGTTTTAAGCCAATCACGGTCTTTTAAAATGACTGTACTTTCAGAATTCGTGACAACACTTTAATGATCAACTCCACTTATTTTTCTCTATATCTTATTATCTTTTTTTTTTTGGGGGGGGGGGTCTTCGAGAAATCAGATTGAGGGTCCCCCAAAAATATTCTTGTGACTTTTGGTTTAGATACCTCGAACAGTTTAAGAAGAATATTTTTCAAGTTGTCACTATATACCATATATAGCAATAGGTCCGGCCTAAAACGGCATTTTTTCATTGGTCAAACTTTCCTCAATGACTCTGATAGACCAGGAAACATCTATGAATTTTGGTTGTAATCCACTAACGTTAGCACAGTGTCGGGAAAATATTACCAATGACGCTTTTTCTTATAAACGGGCGAATGGACGGACGGGCACTAAAAGGATGCAAGATGATCATATTAGCATGGCTTACATAGGTAATTAAAGATTAAGCTATAGATACGCTTGAACCGGGTTTGAGTGAATATCAATTGAAAAACTAGATACCAAATCTACAGGCTTTTTTGAAGAGATAACACAACCAGATCATACAACCAAATTTAACTTCCTACATGGAGTAAAGGGTTGTATTATAATTGCTCAAAAGCAAGAGTTTTCGAAAATGGTCGAATAAAAGACAAGGAAATATGCAAGCAAGGCAGGAAAAAATACGAAACGTAAAGGGGTACCATACAACACCACTGATAACTTTTATTTTTTCTTAAAAGAAACAACAATAAGAACTCTGGAATGAAAGCTAAAATCTAAGTAAGTGGCTGGCAAACGCCATAATTTGATTTATTTATTTGTTTTTCAGACAATGCTGAATTATTTCAATTTGTTGGCTTGAAACTTACTCTATTTACCATTTCCTGTTCAATCCCTAGTCTTGACGTCCCTTTGTTTTTATTACTGAGAAAAAACATTGTAGAAAGAGAAGAAATTGCTTTTAGCAAGCAATTTCTTCTTTTTCCACAATATGTTTTACCCTACTGAATGGTTACATTTAATATTAAATCCGCTATAAAATTTTCGAATGCAAAACTTTGGGTCTAAAAATAGAAAAACAGTAAAGGATTAAATCAAAGTACTGAAAGTACTGTAAGCTAGCAAAGCATGGTTGAATTTAGAAAATCTTTCCCTTGTTGGGTATTAAAAACACTGTGGACATTGAAGGAATTGCTTGTTACAATCAATTTTTCATTGTCCACAATGTTTTCGAAAGCTTTTTTTCTTCAGATGCGTAAAAAGAGGAAATGGGTGGGAATGGGTTAAATAGCATTCTTTTGACAGACTTCTCTACAATTTGAATAGAGTTTGCAATATTTCTGAAATACGTAAGAACTATGTTCTATGGCGAGGGCATTCCATGGATTTGGTGGTTAAGCCTCCAGTGGCAGTTTGCACTCGTTGAACTTTGAGAAGACTTCAAAATTTTGTCTGTTAACTTAAGCTATCAGTCTTGTATGATATCATAGACGAGGAACGTTGTTCCACATACTGAGCCAAACAAACTCCCCATTTGAGTAAAAAGAGTCATTTCGGATCAATAAATCCACTCGCTCCATCCTGCAGTAGGTCACGCGACCAGCACGCGCTCTGTATTGGAAGTTTTCCCGGGCCCGATATCCAATGAGGGGAATGGCGTGGGAAATAGGCATCATGAAATTAACATGTGTTGATCGTAAAAATATTGGACCAATATTAGATCCGTTAAACGATTTTGAATTTCGGGATATTTCTCCCGTCCCCAGTCTCTCTTTGTCTGTTCGAGAGAGTTTCAACTATAACAATGTTATAACAAATATTTCCAATGACGAATTCGGTGCATTTGTTCTTGGCAGTACATGTATAGCACGTTTATGGTTCTAACTTAACCAATTACCAGCCCTAACATTTTAGACTTCTTTATAGAATTCTTTGTATTTCATGGTATTAAAACATTTGGGATAATGAAGACGTTGATTGAAAAGGAGGAATTGAGTGGGAATAGGTACAGATAAGAGCTCATCACATTTATTGAATTGTTTACGTGACAAGCACACACACACACACACACACACACCACACCACACCACACCCACACACACCACACACAAAGTAAAAAAAAAACACATACACAAAAAAAGACGCAAGATAAGGATAATATTGTGTGTTTACCCCGGCGTTGTTTTTTTTTTTAATTTTCGTTCCAATATATATAATTTTCGATTGAATTTACTGCAAGGTTGAAATCAAAACCATAATCCTGGTAGTCAATGAAACCATTTCACAAGAAACTAGGTGAACAAGTGAACGTAAATAAGGGGTAAATTAATTTATGTTTTTTTTTTTATTTCCGACCTTGACGGAATTCAAACCCACGTGAAAAGGGCAACGTCGCCTGATCCTGTAATGCCCGACATCTTTAAGCACAGCTCTACCGGGACATCCTGAAATTGAAGTTAATGAAATTAGATAGATAAATAAATGAATGAATAGATCGATAAACAAATAAATAAAATCACGGGTAAATAAAGACAAATAAAATAATACACGGAAATTAATAGATAAAGCCTTGCAGACTTTAACCCCTTACCATACGACAAATTTTTGGACTGGTTCAAATTGAAAAAAAGTTGTAGGCGACAAACTTAGTGATGAAATTTTGTTTGTGTCCTTTTGGTCCATCTAAGGATGGATAATCGTAAACCTTAGTAGGATGAGAAACTGGAGGCCCGGAAAAGCTGTTGTGGTAGTACTGGCGTGGGAAATACAAGAATTCCATGATTAGGTGCTCCAGTTGCCGAGATGTGACTGTTAAAATACCGTTTAAATGGCGTTAAAACTAATTCAATTGTCCGTTTCAATAGAACAACGTTGAGGAAAATGAAGAAATTGCTTGTAACAAGCAATTTCTCCGTTCTCCACAACGTTTATCTAATTCTCTTTTCTTGAGGGCACCAGAAAGCGTCATTATGTTGTTACGAGTTAAAAATATATATCGTATGAAGGGTACATGTAACTTTCTCAGGTCACTATAACATTTTACCTAATAATGAGATTCAATAAGGCGGTGACAACACGTGGACAGGTGAAACGCTTATTGAAAAGACGTATCGATTTGGAAAATCTTTCCTTGGGAAAATCAAATAAGCTGATGTCAGGGAAGATTGTTCAATATGTCCTTTGATTCTGTTTTGTTTCCGTTCTCGCGCTTGAATTGTTCAACATAACGCCTAATGCTAGTTGGCGTCTTCGATTTTACGTTACTTAAAAGGTTCTTGACATGGGAAAACCAAATAAAGGTTCTTTTTTTTAAATAGTTTTTATAAATGTACTTTTGCAGATTTTACTTCCTGTTAAAAATATCAATGATAACGTGATAATCAACTGTTTACATTTTATATGAAAAGTCTCAGGAGATGGGATTGTAAGGCTTTGAAAGACGAGTCCTAATACCGAGTTTATCTCACGCATAACAGCGTATTTTGAGTGGAGATTTTCCATATAACCCCTATCCCCCAGCTGATTTATCATATTTATTGAATTCCAAACAGGTTTATTTTCAATACTTAGTATTGTATTCTTCATTTTCATTCCTTGCTTGTTTGTATCCATATCTTTCGTCTTCTACGGTCCTTGGGAACAGTGCACATTAACTCTTGTCATGCTGTATAATTTACCTTACTGAATTGTTGTAAAATCAAAAGGCATGAAGCACTGATAGAAATTGTTGTTCAATAATCAATATTTCTTTCAGTAGTCGATTTCATTAACAACTCTGGCAGGAAAAGTACAACCAGGAGGTGTAGACCAAGGTCAGACTGCACTTATGTGCAGGCTGATCTTGGTCTTTACCTCCTGCCAAAACCGGAATATTCCGGGTTCAGCATGACAAGGGTTAACATCAATAATTTTGTTGTCAATAATTTGTTTTTCGCCATCTTGGATGGCTTTTTTCCAAGTGAGCAGGGGTGTTAACAGAGATTCGGTGGGAAATCATAATTTTTTTACCAATAACATGACGACAGAATTTTAGACTGGTCCAAATTGAAAGAAGTTGCATACGAAAATTTAAAGTTGATGAAATTTTAGAATTTCTCAACTTACTGGGTAAAAACATTGTGTAAAATGAAGAAATTGCTTGTTATAAGCAATTTCTCCACTTATCACAATGTTACCCGATTGTTTTTATGAGGGGCGCCAAAAGCGTCACTGCGTTGGAATGGGTTAAGACATGTATATATTTATAGTGTCAAGTACGAATATAATTTGGACGAAACATGTACCGTAGCTTAGGACGACAACCTTTTCGCAGGTCTAATTAATTGATTGAATGGGGTTTAGCCCCACTTTAAGAGTATTTCAGTCATATCGCGGCGGCTGGAGCACCTAACCATGGATTTTTGGTATTTCCCACTCCAGTATTACCACCACATCCCTTAGAAAGAAGTTGAAAATTTTGAAAACTTTAAAAGAAAATTTTTAAAAAGTGTTTTTAGAGGAAGAGAATAATGTGGATAATGAAGAAATTAGATATAACAAGCAAAAGATGATTTGAAAATCCGTTTGTTGAAATTGTTGTTACATCAGACGTTGTATAAGTCGAGGACTTTACAGTGCTGCCGGGTGATCCTGTATAATTTACCCATTCCCACACAATGGCGCTTTTCGACGCCCTCAAGAAAGAAAGCAACAAGCAATTTCTTCATTATCCAAAATGTTTTCTACCCCTCAAAACAGGAATATTCCGGGTTCAGTATATGACAAGGGTTATACACGCTGTATAAGTCGAATGGTAATGAGTTAAGGCAAATGTTTATGAATATATATTGTACCTTTTATAACTATTCGTTTTCTGAATGAAGACCGCTTGTACTGATAAGAAAAAAAGGTAAGCAAAACAATCAGAAAATTAGAACTTTTATTTGGCGATTATATAATTAATCAAAGTACTGAAAGTACTGTAAGCTAGCAAAGCATGGTTGAATTTATAAATATTTCCCTTGTTTGGTAGGAAACATTGTGGAAATTGAAGAAATTGCTTGTTACAAGCATGTCTTCAATGTCCACAATGTTTTCAAAAGCTTTTTTCTTGAGGTGCTTTAAAAGCGGAATTAATTGGGAATGGGTTAAATAACATGCTTTTTGGCAAAGTTCTCTACAATTTAAATAAAGCTTAAAATATTCCTGAAATACACAAGAACTATTTTTTATGGCGTAGGCATTTAACGGGTTTAGTGGTTAAGCCTCCAGTGGCAGTTTGCACTCGTTGAACTTTTAGACGACCTCATTATTTTGTCTATTAACCTAAGCTATCAAAGATGACGCCTTGCTGGCTAATAATAATTTCCTTTCAGATGATTTGACAATCCGTCGGTTGAAGTTGTTGTTATGTTAACAGTTGTCCTTCTGAATATCCATTTAAGATGCACACGTGTGCAGTCTGATCTTAGTCTTCACACCTTCCACAGTTATTGTCAAAACAGGAAAATTTCGGGATCAGCATGACAAAGGTTAAAGACATTGTATAAGTCGAAGGCTTTATAGCTTTGTCCGCTGACTCTGTGTACTTAACACATTCCAACATGATGACGATTTCTTAAACGGCCTCAAGGGAAAAAAGCTTTGAAAAACATTGTGGAAAATGAAGCAACAAGCAATTTCTTCATTATCAACAGTGTTTTCTTCCACATAAGACAATGATTTCTTAAAAAATCCAACAACTAAAACTTTTCGTCTGCAACGTCTTTCAGTTTGGACCAGTGTAAAATTTGTCGTCTGGTTACGGGTTAAGATGTAATGTACAACATTATTGTATACATATTGCATGTGCAAAAAGCATTTTATGCACGACCTCTGTCATTAACTTTTTCGCCTTTGTTTAGACCGAAATTAAACTTTGAACTCTGACATTGGCAGACACGTATGCGCCTTTTCGTGGAACTTTTTACGTTGGTTTTGCTTCATAAACGTCGTAACTCCATTTTATTCAAGCTGAAGTTGCGACATTTAGGTCGCCAACCAACCATTTTACTTTATTCTTGTTACATGATACTGACTATATTCTTTGCAAAATGACGCCGTTTAAAATCGAATCAGAATTCCTTTTCGGAGTCAATTCCGGGCTGGGGTAACAGAGTGAGTGGTTTGGAAATTGTCTTGGGAAAATGTATTTAGGTTTTGAACAATGAAAGAATAAGTTGTTTGGGTCTTAGTTATTTACCCCCATTTCTTCTCCGGTTATATGGCGTTACATAACGTGAAGTGGTCTAGGCGGCACGAGAAACTACCCGACACGACTGTAACACAACACAGCGACCCGAGACTTTGTCAATATTTCTTTCATATTGCATCGCCGGTGTAATAAACAGAAATTATGATGTCCTGGATGATTTTTCCTCGGTGATTTACTCGCCTCGGTTCCAAATAACCATCAATATAAAATGAATGAGTGAAATTATTTTGGAATTAAATTAGTGCCGCAATGAAATGGCGTATAAATTACGATAAAGTGAATTATACGCATGGGCATTGTGATACAAAATGGAGGGTCCTTTATTTTCATGTCAGATAGAAGATAAAGCGATAATTACACGAGTAAAACATTCCCGGAAGAGTTTGACGTAAGAATTGATAAGAACTTTGTTTTTGTTCTGTCCTTAGCGAAAAAATAATACAAATGTCGTCTCAGACAAATTGACCTGTCGGAGTGTGGCATTCGTCATTAAGCCGAGTTAGTTTCAGATGCGCTTGTGCGAGATAATGCTTAATAAAACGGTAAAAACACATTTTGATGTTCATCCCCTCAGTTATTACGTACTGCGTGTATCTTGGAGGATACATCTGTTAAAGAAAGAAAGGTTAAGAAAAAAAAAATCTAAAATGGCTCCCGAATTTTAAGGGGTCATTTTATCCTTAACTTGCGACATTGTTTCATATGTTTTGTCTTGGGTAGCGTATGTTACATTGACGTACATTTTGTCTTCTTTTTCAGAATTTATGTCTCAATGACGTGTTATTTTGAATTATGTATCATAATAATGTCTGCATATCCTAACTGTCACATTACAACTCACTAAGTTACTAATTCCAAAATCTCACTAAGTTACCATTTCCTATACCTCACTAGGTTACTTATTCCTATACCCCATTAAATTACTAATTTCTACATCTCGTTAAGTAACTTATTCCTATACCTTACCGAGTTACTAATTCCTACACCTAGGTAAGTAACTAACTCCAATACCTCACTAAGTATCTAATTCCTACACCTCACTAAGTTACTAATTCCTACACCTCACTAAGTTACTAATTTCTATACCTCACTAAGTTACTAATTCCTACACCTCACTAAGTAACGTACTCCTACCAATCACTAAGTTACAAATTTCTATACCTCATTAAGTAACTAACTCCTACACCTCACTAAGTTACTAATTCCTACACCTCACTAAGTTACTAATTTATATACCTCACTAAGTTACTTATTCCTACACCTCATTAAGTAACGTACTCCTACCAATCACTAAGTTACAAATTTCTATACCCCACTAAGTAACTAACTCCTACACCTCACTAAGTTACTAATTCCTGCACCTCACTAAGTTATTAATTCCTCCACCTCACTAATTCAAATCTTAACCTTTTACTGTGCAAAATTTTAGACCTGTTCGAATTCAAAGGTTTTGCAGACGACTATTTGAAATCGATTTATTTGAAGAAAGGATAGAAAAATATTATTGAAAAAAGCATTGTTATCTTTTACCACAATATTTTTTTCAATTTTAAAAACACAGGGACATAAAAACCAGGGATTGAGCAGGAAAGGCTTAACCCATTCCAACATAGTGGAATTTAAGACCGGTCCAAATTGGAAGGAGCGGCAGATGACAATTTCAGGTTGATGGAATTTAATTTTTTTCATCTCTTTGGATAGAAACCATTGTGGATAATGAAGAAATTGCTTGATCCAAGCAATTTCTTCATTTTTCACTTTGTTTTCCAAAGCTTTTTTTGTTGAGGGGCGTAAAAGGAGGGATTGAGTGGAAATGGGTTAAATACGAATTTTTGAAGAAGGGGGTAAAAGTTCCCTATTGCGTGGCGTTTAACAATTGACCAATCGCTGGTCCTGCCCATTTACTACATCGACTCCAACAGGAAGTCCCGCTTCGATTTTAGAAGACGTAACTTGCGAAATTTATGTCAAGCAGCATATAAAAAAAGGTAGCATGGTTGGCTGGTAACTTAGCCGTTGTAACTACAGCTTGAATAAGCTGTAGGTACGAATTTAAGTCTCCAAACCAAAAAAAAAAGGTTTACAACTTTGCGACAAATGTCGGAGTCCAACACCTTTCCCGGGGTGAATTAATGATTTGATTGTTCGATTGATTACTTGATTGGCAGCCCCGATTGGTCAATTATTTCCCGGTGCTCACACCACAAATAGGCATGCAATAATCTTGATGAGTCCTGAATATTCTCTGTTTGACTGGAGATGAAAGAAATGATCAACTTGTCCATCTGTGCAGTCTAAGCGTAGTCTACGTCACCTGTGAGACCCTGTCGCACGGCAGAGTTGCTTTTAAAACCAAGTGCTGCCAGTGCTTTCATCCCTTTTATTTTATTTCATTGTTTTTCTTCAAATGGATTTTATTCAGCGTCAAAAGGGTTACAACAAAACACAAGATTGATATACATCAATCAAAAATTCTTCTTTATATTCAAAACAAAGCAAAACGGTAACTGTAGGCATCCTTTTGATAATACCATTATGACAAAACAGACCATTTGAGCTGACTTTGAAGTTAATTGCCATTACATTTTATGGCGCCAAGTGTATTCATTAGTTGATTAAATAGTACATGCCTTTGTTCTACTGATGGAACTTCTAATGAATTAATTTTGACCAAAATTAGACTCATAAACGCGTCAAGAATTGAGGCCCCCATACATATATATTGTTATGTCAAATGTACTGGCAGACATGTACAAGTAAGCGCGGATCAAGACTTATTTCTCGGGAGGGGGAAGGGGGAGGGGCGGTCCAACCTAAAATATCCCATTGTATCATATTTGTCGATTGGTGAGCAAAATGAGATAACAATAGCTTAAAAAAGTCTTTGTTACCAAAATTTGGTTGCCGACCGATAATATGAAACTTTGATTTCCAAAATTTTCCGAATTCTATAGTTATTTGTGCTAATCAGAGGGAGTGGGGGAGGATCTGGACCCCTGGTTCCCTCGTTCTGGGTTTACACACTTTCAAGTTAAGCTTTACCTTGAAGTTGCACTCTAGCCATGATCTAATGGTTGCTAGTTTGATCCCCACTAGTGAATAATTATGTAAAAAAAAAAAAAAAAAAAAAAAACAAAAAAAAAAAAAACACGCGTGTGACATTTCAAGCAATTTAAGGATCGAATAAAAAAGTCGACAGACCAATCAAATAATTCATTTAGACCTGAAGTAAACTTTGAACTGAAACATTGCCCGACATTTATTTGAAGGATTTTGTTAGTTTGGTGACGTAAACCGCTTCATAACTAAAGCTTATTGAAGCTGTAGTTACGACGTTCAGGTCTCAAACCAACCACTATATTTTCTTTTTGTTGTTAAACGCTACTGACTACTTTTTTCTTCAAAATAATGCAGTTATATATCGAAGTGATACATCCCTGTTGAAGCTGAGTTAGCGAGGTCAACGATACGTTATTTAGTCGTCGATGAAATGTTTTGTCTGCCTTTCGTGTAAGCTATCACACTTCGTACGAATTATATTTGGTAATTAGTTTCAGTGGCAATCGAGCTTAATAAAATTACTTTGAACCGAATAACGTCATCGGTCAGATCTCATCTAGTTTGATCATTCTGATTCATAATTCTGTCTCAAACAAGACAAAAAAAATATTTTTTGGCTCTCACAAAAACGTATTCCTCCGTATTGGTTTATTTTTTTCTCTATCTCAGATGATAACTTCGAACTATCTTTCAGTAAGTATTCACCACACTAGGAAAAAATAACTATGAAAATAAGAAAATCTTTGTACGGTTCAATTGTATGTTTTTTACCGCATAAGAAAGACAGCATGCATATCGTCGTCAAAGCTGTAGTTACGACATTTTGAACGCCAGATTGACGCCAGTTATCTGAACAACCAGGCTCTTCCTTCCGGCTCCGCCATTCAAAATAATAATAATAATAATAATAATAATAATAAAAAAGCGATCAAATGGATAAAATTTTACATATAGTCAGAGAGAACGACAATCTTATTTTCAGACCAACTTTCAACAACGAAAAGTTTCGGCTCTAGCAGAATTTCCAAATATGTACGAGTACACCTGTGTTGCTTTTACTAATTTTGAAAAGAATGGAAAACGACAAATTATTGTGTACTGATATGTATATGTCTACTTAGAAATTCTTCAAATTCCAAGGTTTCTCTCCCTCTCCCGTCTCCTCCAATCTTGATATATTCTCTACGGGCCTAAATTTCACAGATGCGTGAGGTTCAAACACAGGACAGCTTAGATAGCCACACGATTCAACCAGAATTAGCGTTGATCGGTTAAAATAAATGAGTAAGTACAAATGTACCGATCTAGAGAGCACATGGTGAAGACTCAGATCAGACTGTTTATTTGCAGAGGCTGATCTGAATCATTACTTCGCGCACACGAGAATTTGTCGGTAGTAACGGGTAAATTTTTCTAAGTAATGTCTATGAAGAAGAAGTATTTTCAAAGAAGAACAGGTAGTTTCAACCAAGAATTTGAAGATTGATGCCATCTTAAGATCATATTCCCGCATGAATAATTAATCAAATTAGCAGGAAATTTAATTATAGCTTGAATCGAGATGCCTATAAATTAATTCGACCGCTTGAGGATTGTGACACATTTTCTCTAATCGCAAATCTCATGTCAGATCCAGAGATAAAATAGCGGGTCTCTAGGCAGAGACATCTGTTTGAGGTTTCATTCTCTGGATGAATATGCTTTATGTGGTAGTACTAAATTGTATTTTGTAGCTAACTACGAGAAAATCAAAGTCCCGAAAGTACTGTAAGCTAACAAAGCATGGTTTTGTTTAGTTTAAATGGGGTTTACCGCCGCTTTTAACAATTTTTCAGTCATGGCGATAAAGCAGTGGAATTTTCAAAATCATTCCTTTATATATATATATATTTAGCTTAACTTACGTTCATGTCGCGTTATCTGACTCATTCCCACACAGTCAGGTCTTTTACACACCTAAAAATTACATTTGGAAATATATTGGTGAATGAAGGAATTGCTAGTAAGAAGCATCTTTTTTAATATCAACAATGTTTCCAACAACAAAAGAAAAAGACTTCTAAAATTTTGTCAATTACAAATTGTCGTCTGCAACTTCTTTGAATTTGGACCTGTCTAAAATCTTGTCTTCTGTTCAACATCTGTATCATTGCAAGCAACAAAGATACAGATGCCGTCATCCTTTTGCCAAGCATTTCTCGCACGAAACGTCACGCTGTCCGAGATTTTGTCCGGAATCTTCATGCCTTGTCTGTATTTGTATCAAGGAATTAAAAAAAAGTTTTTCGTGCAAGACAGATTAATCTTTCATTTCTGGACTGAGAACAAAAAACAAACTGACTTCGCCAATCATAATGGATAAGTTTATGTTCATGATATAGTGAAAGATTACTCGATTTTACACGGAAATAACCGTTTTCCTCTATATTGAAATATCCTTGCATAACTTCTAACCGTATTCGCCGTAACAACTGACGGATGGCTGCGGTTAGTCAAAAACCGATTAACCAATCAAATCCTTCTTTTAGAAGGTAGCAAACTTTGAACTCAGACATTGATCGCCATTTCCATGGAGCTTTATTCTTGTTTTTGTGACTTAACCGTCATAACTACAGCTTATTCAAGCTTTATTTACAACGTTTAGGCCTCAGACCACCCAGTTTATATTCTTACACGTTACTGACTTTTTAAGAGAAGAAGAGAATATTTTTTTTTCATGGAAGTATGGACCGAAAAACCTAATCACACTGTATGAATACGCGAAGCGGATTCATACAGTTTGTGATTAGGTTTTTCGGTTCATACCTCCATGAAAACAAAAATATTCTCTTCATTTCTTATAATTTAATAGAATCGAGCGAAAAAACCAAAAGCTTTGCAAATTTTGCTACACTTTTGTATGGGACTATTTTAATACAAAATCGCTGAGTGCTCAAAATTTTGTTCATGGAGTTTTGAATAATTTTTCTCGGCAAATCAGAGCGCTCGTTTTAGATAGACGAAACATAAAAATAATTAATGAATATTTAAAAGTAACGCTTGTGAATATCTAAGTCGAATTTCTTGTCGGAGGCAATGGGCGTGACCAGTGATCTACCGATTTTAACTGTAATTACGATGTTTTTGTTTATTAGGTGATTTGGTTGTTGTTATTTAGATACTAGATGAAATACCGAATATCTCCCGAAATAATTGTTTGAGAAAGACATTAGACCTACCTAGTGCATTTCCATTGAAATTTTCAATTACGGTTTTAGATAGAAAAGCTAAAATCCTTTCAGAAAATCTAGCGAAAGAGCAAAAAACTTCAATGGCTTTCGTGCCGTCTGTCATAATTGATAACTGTTACAGAGTGATCAACCATGAGTATATTTTTTTTCATTGCGTTGTCCATATTTGCTCATCCATTTTAGGGTAGTATTGGACCCACTTAGTGAATTACTCTGTAAATATTTGTCTATTTGAAGATCGTGTTTCCATCCCATCAACAATTTCTCTTGATTGGTTGAATTTGGTTTAACACCACTTTTAACAGTATTTCAGTTTTATCGCGGCGGATGGAACACCAACAATGGATTCCTGGTATTTCTCACACCAGTAGTACCACTACATCCTTTCCTAGCATCCAACTGCTATCCCACTTAGATTTGCGATTTTCCACCAATTGGTGAGAGACAAATGTCGGAAAGTATATGTGCTGCCGCCGGGGATCGAACCCATAATAGTTCCTAAGACATATCGTAAAATTGTGGTGTCTTAACGTTTATTCTATAATGTAACCCATTCCCACACAACTAAGTTTTAGACTGGTCAAAATTTGAAAGAAGTTCCAGACGACATTTTCAAGTAGATGGAATTTTATTTTTTTTGTCTTTTGGGGTAGAAAACAATATGGATAATGAAGAAATTGCTTGATACAAACAATTTCTTCTTTTTCCACAATGTTTTCCAAAGCTCTTTAATTGAGGGGCGTAAAAAAAGAGGGCTTGAGTGTGAATGGATAAATGGGCTTCAACGTCATTTTTCTCTAATTTACCGATCGACCCTGCCAATCAAAATCTCGACTGACCAATTGAATCATTCGTTTAGATAGGAAGTGAACTTTGAGCCCAAACATTTTTGTCGGTTTGGCGACTCAGACGTGGTAACTGCAAGCTGTAGTTACGACGTTTATGTCGCCAACCAACCATTTAACATTTTATTACATGCTACTGACCATAAATTAAAACGAAAAAAATAAAAAAAAAATGATAATAATAATATCTTAATCGAAGTTCCTGTCGAGTGCAGAGGACTTGCCTCGCGATCCATCACTTTAGAACTATTACCGAATTCATCATTTACTCGTTGTTCAAAGTATAATTAAAATAACAATAAAAATAGTAATAAAAAAATGAAATAATCTGAAAGAGAAACGATAATTTTCGACAATTTCCCTCTTAACCCATTCCCACACAATCCCTCCTTTTTACGCCCCTTAATATAAAAGCTTTAGAAAAAATTGTGAAAAATGAAGAAATTGCTTGTATCAATCAATTTCTTCATTATCCACAATGTTTTCTTTTTAAAAAGACTAAAAAATTAAAATTCTGTCAACTTGAAATTTTTGTCTGCAGCTTCTTTCAATTTGGACCTCTCTAAAATTTTGTTGTGTGGGAATTGGTTAAGCAGTGAAATGAAGGCCTTTTAAAAACAATAATGAAAATATTGTTAATAATAATGATAAAAAATATAATAATAATATTAATAAAATTGGTTTGATCTCATTTTGGTCACATATATCGGTATATTGCGTTCTAGAATTACCTGACACATTCAACTTTTTTGGCATTTTAATTTAAAAAAAAATGTTGATACCAATGACTATTAGCCTGACATACAAATAACAGCATTTGTGTCAATTACAAAGGATAAGAATCGATTATAATACCATTGCCTAGATTTCATTGACACAAGGCTTCTGTAAATAATAGAATCGATTGATAGTCAGGTATAAACATTGATCTCAACCGTATTTACGGTGGGTATGTGGTATCCATCACAAATATACCTGATTAACTATTTCCTGTTTAATCCCTGGTTTTTACGTCCCTGTGATTTTATAACTGAGAAAACATTGTAGAAAAAGAAGAAATTGCTTCTAACAAGCAATTTCTTCTTTTTCTACAATATTTTCTTCCCTACTGAATGTTTATTTTTCAAAATTAATCCAATTTGAAAATTTCGTCTAAAATGTTGCAAAACAGGAAAGGGTTAACCACTAAAAGTCCTCTTTTCTTTGTTTCCTTTAACTATTGTTGTAACCGATTGATTGGCGGTTCAAAGCTGTAAATCAATCAAAGTACTTAAAGTACTGTAAGCTAGCAAAGCATGGTTGAAAACCTTCCCCATATTTAGTAGAAAAACACTGTGGACATTGAAGAAATTGCTTGTCACAAGCAATTTCTTCATTGTCCACAATGTTTTTCAAAGCTATTTTCATGAGATGCTTAATAAGCGGAATCGAGTGGGAATGGGTTAAATAGCATGCTTTTAACAGAGTTATCTACAATTTGAATAGAGTTTGCAATCTCCCTGAAATATATAAGAACTATTTTTATGTCATTCCATCGATTTGGTGGTTAAGCCTCCAGCGGTAGTTTGCACTCGTTTAACTTTGAGAAGACCTCAAAATTTTGTATGTTAACTTTAGCTATCAAAGCTGACGCTTTGCTAGCTAAAAACACGATAGACCAATCAAATTATACGTTTAGATCCGAAGTAAACGTTGAATTGACATTGTTCGACATATTTATGACGTAGTTAAGTTGGTTTGGCGACTTAAACGCTTATTAAAGCCGTAGTTACAGAGTTTATGTCGCCATCTAACTATTCTACCTTTGTTACATACTAACTACAATGAATTTTGCAAATTATCACCGTGTTATATCTAAGAGGTACTTTTTGTTGGATCTCAGTTGGCATGGCCAACGATACATCAAATTGTCTATATGAGTGAGGCCCTAGAAAATAGTTAAGAAATGAAGAGAACATTTTTTGCTTTAAGAGGAGGTATGAACCGAAGAAACTAATCATACTGTATGAATACGCGAAGTGGATTCATACATAAGTGTAAATTAAGTTTTTCGGTTTATACCCCCATAAAAAAGAAAACGTATTCTCTTTATTTCTTATAATTTAATAGCAACGAGCGAAAAAAAGCAAAAACTTTACAGATGTTGATACATATTTGTATGGGCTATTTTGTGCGGAAGCAACCAGCATAACTGTGTGCTCAAAATTTTGTTCTTTGAGATTTGGATATTTGTTTTCGATCAACCACAACGCCCGTTTTTGGTAGACAAAAATTGAAAATTATATTAATTGGTTATGACGGGGATAGGACGAAATTACAGAGAGCCTTTTTCACGCTTTTTCATCGAAATCCATGTATATCAGCGTCATAGGATACAGCAAAAGGTTAACATATCTTTCAAAAGACAATAGTTTTGTCTGTTGGGTAAGCGCGGGACTCGAACAAGCGATCTAGAGGTTTGAAGTTGAGTACATGTAATTAAACCAAACTACGAAAATTAAGTTCAATAAGCAATAACTAGTTCCACAATAGACCGATAACTGGCTCCATCCATTGACTTCGCTGGCCACACCTACTGACTCCGCTGGACAAACCCATTGATTCCGCTGGCCACACCCATGACTCCGCAGGCCTCACCCATTGACTCCGCTGGCCACACCTACTGACTCCGCTGGACAAAACCACTGATTTCGCTGGCCACACCCATGACTCCGCACGCCACACCAATTGACTCCGCTGACCACACCTACTGACTCCGCTGGCCAAACCCACTCAATCCGCTGGCCACACCCATGACTCCGCTGGCCACACCTACTGACTCAAAGAGGAAATTCTGATTCGATATTTAACGGCGTTATCTTACAAAATTTATGGTAAGTTACGATTAAACTGTAGTAAAGACGTTTGAGTCGGCAAACCAACTAAAATGCTTTACAAAGATAGGACAATGTTGGAGTTGAAATTGGTCAAAATAAATGGTTTGATATGCCGTCTTTCCTCTTTGATTGACAGCCACGATTGGTAAATTGTTTGTAATAACAAAAAGGACAAAATATTTGCGATGACTTACACTAATATCAATTTTTATTATATACCTATAAATGATATGAATTAAAATCTGGTTATCTAATACAACACGACAGAAAAAGAAATAAATATTCGGCGTGTACCACCAATAAACCGTATTCGTCGAGTATCGTTAAACACCGACTCCTTTTTTTTGTATTGACATTCGTTTTTTTTTTTCGGAAAGCTGGTTATTTCTTAATCTTTAATACGATTTTCTTAAAGGTATATAATTAAAGGAATATTACAACTGTGTGTTTTTCTATTTGTTGTTATCATGTTCGAGAATCGTGTGTAGGTATTTTTATTGGATTCGACCTGCGGTCTCATCCAATAAAAAATACCTACACACGATTCTCAAACACGATAACAACGCATAGAAAAAGACACTGTTGTAATATTCCTTATTAACCGTCAACTGAAAGGGAAGCGTCTGGAAAGTCCGAAATGATTCATCCCTGGTCAGACTGACAAGGAATGAAACCGTTCGCTATCGACAGATTGTCTGAATTCTTTCTTACAATTTGTTAATTTTTGAAATATAGTTCTTATTGACCTCGTCTATGTCCAATCTGAATTGTTTGTTTTATAGAGGACCTTAGGTCCTATTTCGCTGAACGGGTAACAGTTACACGCAAAATAATTACAGGTCAATGTACAAAGTATTCCGCTGTACTAGGAAATAATCCAAGCTCATCCTTTCAAAAACTGGTGAACGAATTGATTCCGAAAGTGCATTTCTCAAGTATATACAAGGACTTATTTACATGTAAATTTTTATATGATTTAAAGTATACGAGTACCTGCAAAATATACGCGTTAAAGAATCCGTGAACACAAATACACGCTCAAATTATACAACGCCGAGGCCAAAGCGCAGTTGGAGGCACGCCGGGCTCTCAATAATGAGGTCCAGGGTTCGATCCCCGGTCGCGACGAAAATCCTTTCCGACATTTGTCTCCTAACAATGGATGGATAATAGTAACCCCAAGTGGAATGAGCAGAAAGGATGTAGTGTTAGTACTGGTGTGAGAAATATCAGGTATCCATGGATAGGTGCTCCAGCCGACGCGGTATGACTGCAACAATGGTAAAAGTGGTATTTAACCCAATTCAAAGAAACTATGTTATGACGCCGTGTGGTATCATTATATTTTAAAAGTGCGATTTTATTTGTGAGCTATCAAGAGAGTTTTTTTTACCCGTTTCGTTTATCACAACCATTCCAAAACGAACGCGCTTTTTGAAGCCCTACGAGAAACAAGCTTCGAAAAACATGCGGAAAAATGAAGAAATTCCTTGTCACAAGCAATTTCTTCACTATCGACAATGTTTTTATCCCAATTAAACAAAGAGTTTTAGAATTCGATTATCCCAAAAATCGTTGTTATCAGCTTCTTTCAATTTGGACCAGTCTAAAATGCTGTCGTCTGGTAATGGGTTAAGTATTCTGGTATCTCACAAAAGAGATGGAGTTCGAATAATTATTGTATTTTTATGACCGTCCACGGACCGATTGCTCGGTAAATATTTGTCGTTCATGTTTTATTACATGATATTGTCTTAGAAAATCTGGAAAGCGTATTATCAAGAATCCGTCTAATAGAAGAACATCGAAAAGACACATCCATTCAATGTTCATTATTATTTTTATTTGTACATGTATTTGTGTAAGATGAGTCATTGCAATGAACTTTTTCATCCATAGTAACCCATCCTTACAAAACAACTCTTTTAACGCCTTTTAGTTTCATCAACTTGAAATTGTCGTCTGCATCTTCTCTAGATTTGGATCAGTCAACATTTTTTCGTCTGGGAGTGGGTAAAACGACTATATACCGCATCTAGGGTCCCTTATCCGAATGCTTTCTATGAGAAAATACAATGTTTTCTTTTTTCAAATTTCAGGAACTTTAAATTGTCGTCTGTAAATCCTTTAAATTTGGACAAGTCTAAAATTGTATGTTATATGGTAATGAGTTTTATTGTTATAATAACTTTAATATGTTTGGCAGCCAATCTAAAGCTACGAACGTTGTTCACCATTTTTACCGGTCCGGAGTGGCATTTTTGGATAGAGCCAAAGAGTGGTCAATGGACATTGGTCTCAGGTTTCTGGCCCGCTACTGGAGACGTGGGAATGTTCGCGAGCAAGACAGAATGTTGATTTCAAGATTTCACCAGACTTCACAAAATTGATAAGTTAACGTCGCCATTCCCACACTATCCCGCCTTTGGAGGCCCTGAAGAGAAAAGCTTATGAAAACATCGTTGATAAATTGCTTGTCACAAGCAATTTCTTAATTATCCACAATGTTTTCCGCAAAGGAAGATAACGATTCTTAAATTTTCATCAACTAAAAATTGTCGTATGGAACTTCTTTGAATGTGGACCAGTCTAAAATCATGTTTCTTGGAAATGGGTTAAATGAAAATATGCCCAAATAACGCAAAAAAAAAGTATATGTCTATATTGATTTCATCTTGGTGTCAATCCCATCATTTGAAGTTTTTGTGTTTCTAACCAAACGCTCACGACATGCCGTCTTGTTTCGGAGCTCACAATCCTGGAATCCATGGTTCCCTGGCCGCAGCAATTATCCTGTCCGACATTCTCTCCCAACAATGGGTAGATATTTGTAAACCTAAATGGAATTAGCAGCTCGAAAAGGATGTCGTGTTAGTACTGGTGTGAGAAATTCAAGGAATCCGTGGTTAGGTGCTCATGCCGTGGCGATATGTCTGTAATAGTGTTAAAAGTGGCGATAAACCCTGTTCAAACAAACTTGTGTATGCTATTCCAAAAATTGATTGCTTATTTTATAGCCGTTTTATATTCTTTACCAAGCGTGTTTTATAATTCTTAAATAGGAAGAACTAATCCCTATTTGAAGTCACGAAATGCATTTTACTACATTTTATTGCTAAATTTTCAACCCAAAAATACTGTCTTTGGTGAATAGAGAACTGGAATACTTAAGTGATTTCCATACAACCCAGCATTTTTATGCACCTCAAGATTAAAAAAAAAAAAAAAAAACTGAGGAAAACGTTGTGGAAAATGAAGAAATTGCTTGTCAAAAGTAATTTCTTCATTATCCAAAATGTTTTCTACCTAAAACGATGAAATTATTTTGTCTCTACATTCTGCCAAATTAGGTCAGTCAAAATTTTGTTCAGTTGGAAAGGTTTATTAAAATCAATCAAAATTATATAACCCGGTGCCCAAATATCTTTGGAAGTTTGACATTGCTACATGTCCTTATGACCTTCATCGTATCCTGTATATAGATGAGAGTTTAAATCGTTCTGGAGTTGTAGAATTTGGCCTCCCATGGTTCTTAGGTTACAAAGTTATCGCAGTTGTATTTTTGACAATCAGACAGGCATACTGATATACTAATAGACGCCTACTAGTAAATCAGTTTGTACCTGGAATAAAAATTATGGATTTAAGGATTGAGCATGTGCCGTCGATGTTCTTACTCTTTGTTCGCCTTTTCATGTTTACCTTTAAGGGTAGAAGCTGATTACATTTTTATTGGCCTTGATTTCATTGGCATTGTCTCAATATAAACACCGACATCGATTGTTTAACTCTTTGATGGGATAAATAGTTATGAAGTCTGTGAACAATCGCCATGATCTATTTACACGTCGATTTAACTACAGAGAGCATAGTGAAGACTCTGATCAGGTCTTGCACAAGTAGCTGCATATTAAGTTTTTACGAATCCTTATTTAACATACGAAATTGTTTGGATATGCCACACAACGTCTAATGTCATAAGAAATGGCACATGTAGAAAGTTTTTTCTTTCTTATTCTAGGAGCGCTGTAAAAATCAAAGTTCAACTTTTGTTAAATATTTTTTAATTTTACTCTGTTTTTACTTTTTTTATCTGCAGTACTTACTTTCTCTACAACATTTACTGTTAGTGCAAGTAATTAAGTCATCAACTACGTTTAATTTTAAGATTTTTTTACTTTAGAAGGTATTTACTCTGTGCCAATAAACACAAATGAATATTTAAAAACTCATTTATACGTTCAATGGGCGTAAACCTTATATTTATGGCGTGTATGAAATATTAAGAACATGTTATTATCTCCGTTATAAAATAGTTAATTAACTTTAGGAGTAAAATGTCCTGTACAGTTCTTACAAACGCAGTGCGGCTATTGAACTGGTGATAAAATATAAATACACATGTATTGTGATCACCTCTTTTGCCTTCACTGGTAGGAAAGATCTCAAGTCACGCCCAATACGCCAACATGGTAAATTGTTTGAGATAGCGGGCGACATAAGTTTTCGATCTCCGACGAAAGAAATAAACTCTTTGTAGATGTCCGACATCTTCGTAAATGGAGTTAGAATATTTTAGGAAGAGTTGAACTACTTTATTTCTAGAGCGAAACTGTACTTTTGGAAAGACATCAATAGCAAAATAATTATTGAGGGATCGCTAGCCCCGCCCACTTGGCTCTGAAAGGTTGTTCCACTTCGATATTAAACGGCATTGTTCTGCAAAAAATATGGCCGGTAGCATATGAAAAATATGAAATGCTTGGTTGGCGATCTAACGTCGTAACTACAACTTGAATAAGCCGAAGTTACGACGTTTAAGTCGCAAAATAATTTACACGCCCTGCGAGGAAATGTAGAACACATCATCAAAATGCACGCGTGTAATCGCTCAAACAAGCATTTGAATTTCAAATCAACTGAACAAAGTTTTACTTTTTAACCCAATCACCACATGACACAAAAATCAGACTTGTCCAAGATGAAAGAATTTGCAGAAGAGATATGTGCATATTGCTTTTTTTAACGAGTCGATTAGCGGCATTTATATGTTTATATGCTTCTTACCTTTAAATATATAAATGTTTTTAGTTGAACACTTATTACCTTTTGACAAATAACTATACGAGAAATTGCGTGAGTGAAAGAGGGAGTGTGAGACAGAATGAGTGAGGGGGAGAGAGTTGATAGTATATAGAAAAATAATTTGTCTTTTTTAAGGTTGTGCATTGAAATAGTCTCTTATAATTCTCTACGAGAATGGTCACATATATATACTTTTTAGTTTATAGTTTTATTTGTTTGTATATTTGTAAAAATACGTATAAGTGAATGAGACTTCAATAATAAATATTATTAAATCTTGCTATCTCTCTGGCTAAACAGAAATGAGGAAAAGCAGAATATGCCTGTGTCAAACAATTTCTACGTTTCCAACAATTATTTTCTTGAAGCTTTAAATTAACCCATTCCCACACAATGACGCTTTTTGACGCCCCTAATGAAAAATGATCGGGAAAACATTGTGTAAAATAAAGAAATTTCTTCATTTTACACAACATTTATTTCCCAGAAAGTTGAAAAAAATTTAGAATTCTATATACTTCAAATTATCATCTACAACTCCTTTCAAAAATTCTATTGTATGGTAATGGGTGTACCCTTGATGAAGGTAAGATGTACAGTTGAGTTATTTGATAGTATTTTTTTTTTAAATATAAGCATCTGAACTTATAAAGAATTTGCTTTGAAATATTATATTATACGTATAAAGCTCTTCACGGTCAACATCTCGGCGACATCAAATCCCTGTCAGACATATATGAACCAAAACGAGATCTAAGATCTGGATCAAATGCTATGATTTTTGTTGTTCCCAAAAGCCGAGCTAGAGAATATGGGGATCGTATTTTTATGGCGATAGCTCCAATCCCGTGTAATTCTCTCCCATCCGTAATCAGATCTTCCGCAACAGTTGCATCTTTAAATCAAAGTACTGAAAGTACTCTAAGCTAGCAAAGCATGGTTGAATTTAGAAAACGTTTCCTTGTTGGGTAGAAAACATTGTGGACATTGAAGAAATTGCTTATACAAGAAATTTCTTCATTGTCTACAATGTTTTCCATAGCCTTTTTCCCAAAGCGGAATTGATAAGGAATGGGTTACATAGCGTACTTTTGAGAGAGTTCAATACAATTTGAATAGAATTTGCAATATTCCTGAAATACATGAGAACTACTTTTAATGGCGTAGGCATTTAATGGATTTAGTGGTTAAGCCTCCAATGACAGTTTGCACTCGTTAAACTTTGAGACGACCTCAAAATTTCGTATGTTATCTTAAGCTATCAAAGCTGTCGCTTTGCTAGCTAAAAAACGACTAAAGACTGATCTACATGAATTTTACGAATTTATCAATATTAAACATATTTTACTTTAACATAAGTTTTTTTTTGACGAAATATATCGTATTCAATGTATGTTAGTGTTTTGATAATTAATTCGTAATTAGCAAATTCTTCTTACTGTTTTTCTTTAATTAATCATGTATTACTTTATACATACATACATATACTTTATTCGGCATTAAATAGTTTTACAAC
Source organism: Fragum fragum (assembly GCA_946902895.1). Classification (NCBI taxonomy): domain Eukaryota; kingdom Metazoa; phylum Mollusca; class Bivalvia; order Cardiida; family Cardiidae; genus Fragum; species Fragum fragum. Next base: position 15,935,921 of record OX336372.1, read on the forward strand.
ACATTTATAGTCTTAACATAAATATATCATGTCTTATTTGTTTACGTGTACATTCTAGTTGGTTATTTTCCGTATACAAAAAGCGCTATATAAATGTTGTAAATAATGATAATAATTAGTAAAAACCCATTTCTACACAATCTCGCTTATAGCGCCCCCAAGAAAACGACTTGGAAAAACATTGTTGGGAAAATTGCTTGCTACAATCAATGTCTTCATTATCAGAATATGTTCTACCCAAAGAGACTTTTTTTTTAGACTCATTAAAAATGTCGTCTTCACATTCTTTTAATTTTGACCAGTCTAATATGTTGTCGTCTGAAAATGTGTTAAGCCTTTTTGCTTGTTTGACTCAAACGTCGTAACTACAGCTTATTCAAGCTGTAGGTACGACGTAAGGTCGCCAACAAGTCTTTTTTATCTTTTGTAATGTGTTACTGACCATATTTTTTTTTCAAAACAATGCCTGTTAATATCTAAGTCGAGCCTACTGCGGAATAAGAAGTATCACGTAACAAGCAATTTCTTCTTTTACCTCAGGGTTTTCTATCATATAGGATGGTTACTTTTTTAATTGTACTTTATAATATTGTCTGCTGCCTGTTAGAATGTGGACCACAGGGACTTTTCACAGTTGATTTCCAAACCCATTCCCACTCAACATAGTTTAAGATTGGTCCTAACTGTAACAAGCTGCAGACGACAATTTTGAGTTGATGAAAATCTTAAATTCTTTATCTTTTGGAGTAGGAAACATTGTCACCTGTCTGACGTCGGTTTCGGACGACATGTGTTGAATGATGTATAAAATGTAAAGATAAATGAATAATCTACACGAAAAATAAACTTTTTGAGTATCAGTGATATCAATCTTGAAAAAAAAAAAAAAAAAAAAAAAAAAAACTCGGGCGATTCGAGGGTATTTTCGTTAGACGGACAAAGCTATGGGCAGCTGATCTCTTATTCTTCGTGTTAGAATCAATTTCACAGGGAATACTGACGAAAACGACATCGATTGGCTCGAAAATCCTGTCTTTAATACAAGATTTGCAGAAATATTGCTCAACAATGTTGTTTTACCGTGTAGATTATACATTTATCCTTATATTCGTGCATTGCTCAGCACAAAATCTCCGTATTTGACGCCAGAACGGCGCCTTCATTCATACACGGTATCTTTGTACTTTTTGACAATTTCAACCTATTGACTATATTTACGTATATAAAAGAAATCAATTGTGACAAGTCCCTGTGATTTTGACAAGTTAAAAAAAAAAAAAAAAAAAAAAAAAAAAAAAGATTTAACACACTACGCTGTTTACTTTCATCAGAATTCAACATTGATAATAAACAAAATTAAAAATAAATTATTTGAATTAGAAGTTAAAGTAGTATTTTTTCAAAACTTCAGTCTATCACTGAACTCATTACTAGTTTCGAAATACTCCATTCAATAGTTACTGGGCTTAATTTACATACTAAATCCGGAATATTCCTGTTTTTGCAGGAGGTATAGACAAAGATCAGCTTGCACATTTGTGCAGTCTGATCTTAGTCTACACCTCTTACTCGTCTTTTAACCCATTCCAACTAAACACAATTTTAGACTGGTCCAAGTTGAAAGAAGCTGCAGACGATATTTTGAAGTTGGTGGAATTTAAATTTTCTTTGTCTTTTTTGATAGAAAACATTGTGGATAATGAAGAAATTGCTTGATACAAGCAATTTCTTTATTTTCCACAATGTTTTCCAAAGCTTTTTTCTTGAGGGGCGTAAAAAGGAGGGCTTGTGTGGGAATGGGTTAAGCTAGAATTGTTTATAAGATAAATTTTGAAAAGAATTATCAATCCACAACAATTGCATTCAGTACTGTCAGCCCTTTGATTTTAATGCAATTCTGAATGTGATTTTATTCAGCAAAACAAGGGTTAAGATGGGAAATAATTAATTTAATAGGTTTATTTGTTATTGACATATAACTCTCAGACTGAGAATTTGCAATATTGGTAAGATCTGAGAAGCACCGTAAACATCTAGATGAAACAGAAACGCATGTAACAAAACAACCGATTTTAAATAATCCAACATTTACAAACTCTATTCAGTATTAAGCTCTAGAGAAAACAGACATTTGATCACGACTTGTTTACGAGCTCAATACGAGAAAATGACACAAAGCAGCTGTAAATTTATTGCGGCCATTTTCTGGTCTTTGGTTTTAAAAATGCGAGAAAATGTGAATTAATCATGAAACGCATTGTAGAAAATGTCAAGGTCACCAGAGCGTTAAATCCATTATTATTTGAGCAATAAAAAGGAGTCATAAAACACATTTGTTCCTGCCGCGAATTCCCGTTGTGTCGACTTATAGCGAATATCTATTTATATCGAAGTGAAGTTCAAACCCTTTTTAATTTGAGTCATTTCCACACAATCCCGCTTTTAGTGCCCCTTAAGATAAATGAAACTTTGGAAAACATTTCGGAAAAATGTAGAAATTACTTTCTTTGAATTTGGACCAGTCTAAAATGAGCCATAAAATGTTGTCATAAAACACACCTGTTCCACTACATTCCCTCGCCGCGGCCAGTTGGTGGCGCATCGCACTCTCGATCACGAGGTATAGGGTTCGATCCCCGGTCGTTGCTAATATCCTTTCTGGCATTCGTCTCCCACCAAAAGGAGGTTAACCGTAAACCAAAGTGGCATGAGCAGTCAGAGGCTCGGAAAGGATATAGTGGTAGTACTGTTGTGTAAGTAAGTAAGTTTATTCACATAAGACATGACAGGCCATGATGTACAATAATGAACATAGTATACATTCCATACATATGTATTACGAAATAAACGTAAATGGCGGTTAATAACATATATTATGAAGAAGTTATGAGAGTGAAAGATGGAGAAAAGCGAAATTTTATGAAAATTAATAAGACGTAATTTTGACCTTCATAATATATATAAACTTACTTACTTATAATTATAAAGGACATGTTTAAAAGGACAAAGTTGAAACGCGTTCCTGTTCTTTATCTCAAATATGTGTAAAGATGACATGTCAAACAGGTTTGACCGAAACGAAATGAAAACCCTACGAATGACTTTAAAGATAAAAAAATATCTGGAATTTGTTGTATTGAGTGAGAATAACTTGAGGGGTGCGGGGTAGGTACTTGTTAAGGGTATGTTTTTCTCAGCCCGCAACTCTTTTATGTATAGGCTACAAATGCTTAAACGATTTCTAATGTTCGCTGGTTTGAAGCTCAATAAATTTGCGTCTACTTTGGTTAACCCAGAAATAATCAGAGATGTAATTTTGACTTAATTCTACATAAAGGGGACATCGCAAAATAAAATGGAACCCATCTTCTAATGCCTTGCACACCTCACATTTCTATCGGCTCTAGGTGTCTTAAATTGTTTTGATCATCTACCCTATTCAATTTCTAAATTCTAACTTGACTGTCTTATTTCTGCTAAAGCGAATCTGTGTGAATTAATGGTGACAACAATTAGATAGCTACGAGGTTTAAACGATAATATGTATTTACTTTGACTTATTTCCTAATTCTGATTCAAAGTTCTGAATGAAAACATCTTTAATTCTTGGCGTGATTGTCTTGACAAATTCTTTTTTTTGTTATTTTCTACCCCTTGATTTATCTAAATAAATCCCAACCATGTTGTATTTAATAGAATGCCAAGTTGCTTTTCGTTGTGTCTATATTCATGTCATATATCATTTGATTGTACATTTGTTTTGTCCGTTTTGTGACGAAATTGAAAATGAAGCACACGTGCTTCTAAAATGTAGCAAATATGATTCTATTCGCGCGTAACTTTTCGAAAAGGCGTTGTCATTAAATCCTCGTTTATCCACCATGAGTAATTTTGAAAAATTAACGTTTATTTTATTCGAAAACAAAATGATTAGAATAAGTGCCAAAACCTGTTTTCAAATATTAAAGTCAGGGTATTTTTTACTCTGTAAATAAGCATCGATTTTTGTTGTTGTTGTTGTTCAATTTATGATATGTGTATGTGTGTGTGTGCGTGCGTGTGTGTGTGAGTGTGTACATGTGTGCGTGTGTGTGTTTGAACGTAGCCAAATGAGTGCATTTAATGTATTTTATGGAATCTAGTTGTTTTACTCTGTCTCTTATAACTCCATTTTAGAGTGGCTTTGATCACCTTTTACTCGTTTTTTATATGTATGTGTTTGCATTGTAAATCAAAGATGAGACGTAAATAAATAAATAAACATAAACATTTGTTTTAGGTATTTTTGTTCTCCGTATTTTATCATTTTCAACCAAGATTTAATCATAAAAGGTAATCTTTGAATTATGAGTGGAAGTCGGCCTGTTTCACCGTAAATAAAATTATTCGGTGTTTAATGTTTAGCTTTTAGAATTTGCTTCATAAACTTTGTGTGGACTATTTAAAGTCGTTCACTATCTGAAAAGCCACAAAGAAGGTAAAATTGATTTATCGAAAAGATCAAGCGTATGTTTAACATCCATACACGGAAAACAGCCTGAGTACTTTACCTCTTTTAAAAACCATTACATTGGTTTTTGACGTGTTTTGACGGATGATTACTATCTGTTACAGTAGACAACAAAGACTCGAGTCCATTTTGAAGACCTATTTGACTGTCCGAAAAGAGGACAATATCGTATGCATATAACATATTTTGAAAAATATCGATAATCCATAGTCAAATTGCTCCAGCCGCCGCGAGATGACTGCAATGTCTTCATTTTCCATAATGTTTTATACCTAGAAAAGTGTAAACATCTATTCCATATACATTGAATTATTATCTGCAACTCCTTTCAATTTGGACCTGTCTAAATTTTTGTCGTCTTGTAATGGTTTAACACGTTGTAGGTAGGAATTTCTAACATCAAGCAGGCGTTTGGTTTGTCTCTACATAACAGGTTGATTTCTATGTTGCTTACATTTATCAATAGGGTCAAGGTGCATCTGATGAGTTATACATTTAGCTTCAAGTTCTTTACCATTCTTTTTCCACGAGAGAGAAAGGGGAGTCGGTGGTTTTGATATATATGTGTGTATGTTTTAAAAAAATGGTGAAAGACTTACGCAAAACACATTTTTAATTCCCCTTTTCCAATTCGTACAATATAGTTTCAGTATTTACATGTAGATATAAGTAAATAATTGGACAAGTAAAGTTAAATATCTCCTCGAATGCGTATAGGGTTCGCTGAAGCATGACTATACCAAGAATCGATCAACATTAAAAGTTTCATTCCAATATTTAGAATTAGACTTCAATGCATTTATATTAACCAATGGCATTATGATATACAACAATACAGTTCTTTATCGCTGTTCTCGCACATCAAACCAAATTTTAGGCCTGAGAGAAGAGTACCTTGATTTGTTAGGGAAAAGGTCAGTCCGAAATATCATACCTAAATAGCGCGTCCTGTCCCATAACCTAATTAAAGTTTTGAAAGCGCTGAAAGTCTTAGACATGCATACACGAGTTACATAACCTGGAAAAAATTGTCGATTTATTGAATACAACAAATAAGAAAACCTTTACAAAAGTATCAAACTTTTCATCTTTTGGATTTGAGATGAGAAACAAGTGTTTTATGCACTCGATCTTAACCTAATTTAATTAAAAAGTTTTTTTTCTATATACTCTCACGTCATTGATATATATATATGTATAACCACTACCATTTATTCATAGCATGTTGATTTGAATTTGGCCGCCGTCATAGCGCAGTCGGTAGCGCATCATTCTCCCAATCTTCAATCATGGGATGTAATGGGTTCGATCCCCGGTAGCGGCACATATCCTTTCCTACATCTGCCTCTCACCGATGGTGGATAATCGTATACCTAAGTGGGGTAGCAGCTGGAGGCTAGGAAAGGATGTAATTGTAGCACTGGTGTGAGAAATACCAGGAATCTATTGTTAAGCGCTCCAGCCGCCGCGATATGACTGCAATACTGTTAAAAGTGGCATTAAACCCCATCCAATCAATCAATCAATCAATGATTTAAATGTTTGTATATTTTACAAGAAATAGCTTTATGTCTAATAAAGTATTTGTATCTGTATCTATCCATAATAATCAACTGACAAGGCTGGGCGGAGGCTAAAGTGAGGTTGTGATAGATAAGCTTGTTTTAATATTATCGCATATTTACCTAAATGTCGTAATTTTATGTACATGTAACGTGTCTACACATTAGTATTGAAATGCTGGGTGGTCTTTGGGCGGACCACAGTCCCGCAGTTTCAAACATGAAGTACCCTAGAAATAAGCCAGGCCAATATTTCTTTTGAAATCGTATTTTTTTTTCTTTCAATAAAAATTATCGATGAGTGATACTGGGTATATTCGCATAATTTCATTAAATCATGGTACTGCCTGACCAAGATGTGTACAGACAACTTGTTCGGCCATTTTGAAAATGACAATCATTTTTAGCCTGAGATTGCGTAAGCAATCTGAGGCTAAAGTTACCATGCTAAAAATTCAAACCCATGCAGAGTTTAATGTGAAAACATAATGTAAAAACATCTACCGCAATCAATGTGATCTTCTGTCGCATGAAAAGTAGATCGGATCTGACCATAAATTAATACGCCCGATTGAGGCGAGAAGGACGAAGGCGAGATATGACTCATTAAAAGCTGTCGGCTTGATGTACAGAACTTTCGTGTGAGTGTTCTGAATTTGGCAAAATTATCAAAACTTGACGAGTGAATGGAAAGAAACGAGATATATAATATATTGGAAATTATTAAACATATATAATAATATCATATTGTTAAGGAAAAAATAAGGTGTTAGTTTCATACCAAAATAATAGTACTTATTCTAGAGTAACAATGTTAAAACGGTCCGGTTAGACGAAGTTGCTGTATAAAGCTGATAAGCCGTCGGTTTTATGCACGATTGGAATGTTTGGTTTAACAAATTAATTGGTCATTCATAGGATCATATTCGCGCTGTCTGAAAACAGTTGGGTCGTGCTCGGACTTAGTGTCTATATATTTTTACCTCCGAATTCTACCCAAAGGATTCAACGTCTACATACCGCTTTTGAGAGGTGTACATTATCATGTTAACCTGGAAAACGACCGCCCGCCCTCTCTCGCCCTCTTTATCTGGAGATTATAAAGCACATATTTACATAACGAAATTGGTCTGTGTGGTAGAATACTCACATCGGAAGAGCCTCCTTGTTCGAACCTGGCTACACGCTCCATTCCCCCATCTCTCTCACTCTCTAGCTCTCTCTCGCTAGCTCCACTGGCTGAAAGCCAACGAGCTTTTGTCATGATGTGGTGTCCGTCGTCCGTCCGTCAACTTTTACTTTAAAAATCTTTTTCTCAGACAGTACTGAGCATAATTCAACCAAACTCAACCAAAATTCACAGGAAGGATCCTTGGGTGGCCTTTATCAGATCCCTTCAAAGCATTTTGATCGGATGAAAAATATGTAACGACATATAAATGTAAATATATCGTTACAATACCTCAACGGGATGAATATTATTGCGGGCAGGTTGTGTCCCCTAGCGCGCGAATTGGCAGATCTGCGCATAATCGACAGTAGATTTGGGTAGAAAGTGGCACCTCCGATAATCCAACCATCAAACTTTTTCTGCCCAGATTATATATCTCCTGTATACATATCTCAGGCTTTCAGCGCTTTCGGCGCTTTGATTATCAATGAAGTTGGTCGATGTTTGAAGGCGATCATTTGCACGTGAAATTTTATCGAATTCTGGGACAAAATGACCTAGATATAAGGTTTCTTTCATTTAACCAATTCACACAGAATGACGATTTTTGACGCCCAAAAGAAAAAAGATTGAGAAAGCATTGAGTCAGATGAAGAAATTGCTTGTTGCAAGCAATTTATTCATCTAACACAATGCTTTCTACCCAGAAAGTTAAAAAATCTGAAATGTCATAAACTTTAAATTTTCGTCTGCAACTGATGGGTTAAGAAAAGGAATATAAACACTCAAGTGAACTTGATATAGATAACGTTATTTTCCGTAAAAAGGAGAAGGGAGAGAAAAAAATCATTTAAATCAAATTTCGACGAAAAGAAAAAAATCCTCATGCTAGAAAAACAATGTCGTTTGGCATCCCAGTACAAATATCGATTGGATTGCACGTTCGTCTAAAATCCAATCATTGTTTAATTAATCCATTGTAATGTTGTACCAGGCGCGTGTTATCCATGTGGCCTGCCCATGTCTTATACAATAATATGAATAAACTTTTTTAGGGTCTGCTTTCTCTTTCTCAAAGTCCGTGTATTTAAAAAGGTGAAGAGAAGATTAATATATTCATAAAAAGTATGAAAATAAAAACCAATCACACTGTATGAACCCCGAGGCGGTTTTATATAGAACTGTTATTAGAATAATATATTCATATCCCTAGGGAAAAAGTCCTCTCCCGATGATCTCTTAAAATTTAGCATAATTGACTAATCGCTGGTCCCGGCCACGTATGCCGTTTGCCCCGCCCATTGACTCCGACAGGAAGTTCCGCTTCGATTCTAAATGACGTTATTTTACAAAATTCATATCCGGCAGTATATACGAAAAGTGAAATAGTTGGTTGGCGACCTAAACGTCGTAACTACAGCTTTAACAGGCTGTAGTTACGACGTTTAGTTCGCCAACCAAACAAAATGTTTCACATAAATGGTGGCTAAGGTCGTAGTTCAAATCTAATTTCGGGCTGAATGAATGATTTGAGGTGGGTCCCCTAAACAGTATACGTATTTTTACCATTTTCTTTATAGATTTTTTATAGATGTATAGGAACTGCTTGCTCTAGAATACTAAAAAGTTCATTACTATTTTTCATCGAGGAACGAAAAAGAACTCAGTCAATTAGAAAACACCAATCATGATAAAGACATAGTAAAGTTAATTCATGCCCGAAAAGAATGTACCCTATCAGATGAAATCTTCAGACAAAGAACCAATCGGTCGATCAAACCATTCAATTAGGCTGAAAATGAACTTTGGACTCCGACATCGGCCGAAATTTCTGTGAAGCGGTTTTGTTGGTTTGGCGACTTAGAGCTTATTCAAAACCACGTTGGACGTCTATATTTCGCCTTTAGACAACATAATGCAGGCCATTTAAGAAATGAGACATCATAGTTTGTTTTCATTGAGGTATGAACCCAAAACTTAATTACACTGTGTCAACACGCGAAACAGCTTCACACATTAGTGGTATTGAGTATTTAGGTCCATATCTCAAAGAAAAGAACAACAAAGATATTCTATTCATTACTTACAATTTAACGCTTTCAAGCAAAACAAAGCAAATATATTGTACTAATTTTGAGTACTTCTGGCGCAAGCATGCAAGCTAACTGCGTGCTCATAATTTCGTTCATGTGAGTATGAAAAAAAAATCAGTCAGTTCAAACTCTAGAAATTTGATAGACGAATCTAAATTTAAATTATATAATATATAACAATTTAGAGTTTTCCTTTAAAAAGAACGACGTGATTTTTTTTTTTTTTTTTTTTTACTAATTGTTCTCTTACTAAGGTGAATACTCAAACTGTTAAATAGAAGAAGAATTTCAATTTTTCATCGCATGTGATAGATAAATAAATGTTTAACATATATTTCATAAAGGATAACTCGTTTTTGACAAATATCCAGTTTCGAGTACTTGCAGGTCAAACATTTGACAAAAATATCATCATGTAACAAAGGATTTCTACAAATGTTCAGTTCACATACACAGATAAGATTGGACAAAACGTACTTGATGGCTTTAGAATAAACCTAAGCTAACGGAACATTTTCCCTGGTGATAAATAGAATGTTTAAGGAGAACAACAATAAAGATATTTTATACTTAGAAATGATTATAATAGTTAATGACATCAAAATAATAAAATATAATTTCAATACATATATGGCAGAATTCGTATAAGTTCCATTCGCAAAACAATATCCTTTGAGCGGTAAGGAAAAACAATAGATAGAAATAAGACTTTATAGGGTTGATTAACCAACCCCCAATCAAATACTTTATTCAGCCCGGATATGAACTTTCAACTCCAACATTTCTGTTAAATTTTTTGTTGGTTTGGCGACTTAAACACCGTAGCTACAGATTTTTCAAGGTATAGTAACGACGTTTCGGTCGCCAACCAACCATTTCACTTTTTGTTACATACTGCTTGCCATATTTGAGTAAAATAACGCCGTTAAAAAACGAAGCGGGACTTCCTGTAGGAGTAAAAAGGCAGGGCCAGCGATTGGTCAATTGACTGACCGCTAGCCACGCCCACTGTCCTCCATTATGGTAGTTCGACTGAGGTAATAAATAGGGAATATTACCACAGTGTCTTTTTCTATGCGTTGTTATCGTGTTCGAGAATCTTGTGTAGGTATTTTTTATTGGATGAGACCGAAGGTCGAATCCAATAAAAATACCTACACACGATTCGAGAACACGATAACAACAAATAGAAAAACACACTGTGGTAATATTCCTTTTATTATATACCTTTTAGGAAATGACATGAAGAAAATTCTCTTAAATGGCCAAGTTTGTTTGTTTTGTTTGAATGGAGTTTAACGCCGCTTTTAACAATCTTTCAGTTATATCGCGGCGGCTGGAGCACCTAACAATGAATTCCTGGTATTTCTCACACCAGTACTACCACTTCACCCTTTCCTAGCCTCCAGCTGCTATCCCACATAGGCTTACGATTATCTGCCCATTGGTGGTAGACAAATGTCGGAAAGAGTATTGCCGCCGTCGGGGATCGAACCCGGGACCCTTTGAATGACAGTCCGACGCGCTACCAACTGCGCTATGACGGCGGCTCTCTTAAATGGCCAAGAAAACTTTCCGAAAAACCCGGAACGTCAATACACAAAAAAGAAGTCAGTGTTTAACGGTACACGACGAATACTGTTTTTTGCTACACGCCGAATACTGATTTTTTTCTGTCGAGTTGTATTTGACAGCTAGGTTTTACTCCATATCTTTTATAGGTATATAATAAACGATATCATTTTGTATAACATATCATCAGGGCATAAAAGGCAAATTGTTGTTGTGTAACTTAAACACGGTCACTACATCTTGAATAAGATGAAGTAATCATATTCAACCCTTTCATGTTCAATCACCGGTTTTTACGTCTCAGTGTTTTTATACCTTGGAAAACATTATGGAAAATGTTGAAATTGCTTGTAACAAGCAATTTCTACATTTTCCACAATATTTTCTACCCTACTGAACGATTATTTTCAAATAAAATCAACTTAGAATTATTGTCTGCAAAACCTTTGAAAATGGAACAGTCTAAGATTTTGTAAAACTGGAAAGGGTTTAGTCTCCAAACCGACAAAAAGTCTTAATATGAGGTAAAACACAGGCAGCCTTAGGTTCACTTTTCCAATACCAAACGACCAACTTTGTACTGGACCAAATTTAAAGAAGTTGCAAACAACATTTCAAAGCTTAAATGGATTGAAAATAATCGTCACATAGGGTAGGCAACATGGTAAGAATTTTTTTCTCTCTTTTTTTTTTCGCCGTATTTTGCAAAATATAAATCGTTGGATGCCAAAAAAGTCTGAGATGTGTGGTAATTGACCACACGCTGGCCCCGCCCACTAACTCTGTTTGCCCCGCCTAGTGCCTCCAACAGGAATTTTCGTTTCGATTTAAACAGGCATTATTTTCTAATACCCATAGGCTGTAGCACGTAAGAAAGAGTGAAATGTTTGGTTGGCGACCTAGACTTCGTACCTACAGCTTGAATAAGCTGTAATTGCAATGCTTCACACAGTTGGCGGTCAATGTGGGAGTTCAAAGCTCAATTCCGGGCCCAATGAATGCCTTGATTGGTCGATTGAATCCTTGACTGACAGCCGCAATTGGCCAATAGACCAGGCTAGATGCTGTTATAACCGCACTTTTATCATAAGAACCGCGGTGTTTTCATATCTTGGTAAGTCAGTGGATAAGATAATTCAGAGTTGGACATCTGCCGTGATTTATCCTTTGACAGTTGAAAGCGGCAAAAACCCAATAAACAAGTCCCACATAATCACCCTTTTTGTCGCTGCGAAGAAAACAACTTTGGAAAACATTGTGAAAAATGAAGAAATTGCTTTTAACAAGCAATTTCTTCATTGTCAAAAAATATTTTGTACTCCAAAAGACAGATATTTTTAAAATAAAATCAACTCAGAATTGTCTTCCACAGATTCTCTAAATTTGGACCAGTCTTAAATTGTTTCGTCTAGTAACGGGTTAAATGTAATCTGCAATAAAAAGAACCCAGAGTCTATTAAAATGACAATGACATTGTGAAGGGTGTAACGTACTGGTTGTATTGAACGTTATAGAGTAGATTGGAAAAACCCGCTGTCAATCGCGCGGTTAAAGTCCCTTTTTTCATTCCAAGAATGACATCGGAGTAGGAAAAACGTGTCGTAGGACGGACGTTATTTTATACAATCTAGACTTAATGTGAAATCTGGACGGATCTTGATCGCCGAGGAATTTTGTGTAGATCTGATCGATGCCATATACAGCGTGTAGTCAGAATTTGTCGGTAAAAGACAGAAATAATAATATTTAAAAAAAACAACAAAAAACAAAAAAACACACGCATCTCTTTTACCTTCTGTTAAATTTTGGGAAAATGGCAAAATTATTTTGACGTAATTCGGTCATTTGCGAAACGATAGCTTTACAAGCAATGGCATTTCGAATATGCAAATTTTGATATAAAAAATGATATCTTTGTTTGATGTAACTTCCATGTAGAATATTTGCAAACAGATTTAGTACATAATATATTTGCTAAATAATTTCTTTGGTTGAATTAAACTACATTGCTTTAGCTGTAAATGTGATTAATATACCATAGGTTACGACGATATTGAAAGGGAATGATAGGGAAAGATTGTCTTTGAGATGAAAGTAATTTATTTTCCTAGTTAGGACTCTTTGGGCTAGCAAGAGGAATATCAATAAAGAATTATTTAATAATATTTTGATTGGAAAATGGTGTGAAGTGGCGCGTGCGATGTGAATAGTTAATTACATTTCACGGACAACGGGATTTTGAATAAGGAATCCCTTGGGCTTAGTGCAAAAATATTGGAAGTGCATATACAGCGTGTATTCACTTACAATAATTTCGCACCATCCACTTTATTCTTAAACAGGAACTTAGTGAATAAGGGATTCTGCTATTTAACCGAAATTGTGGTCAGTGTAGGGTACTTCAGTTAATTACAATTCACGTGCGACAGTGCGATGCGATTTAATAACCTCATTGTGGATTTAATACATTTTTGATGAAGGGGTTGATGAGTGGGTTCATTTGTTGAGTTCTTGTGACAAGGATTTTATTGTCAGTAAACGGTGGTCAGTGCATTTGATGATGTGTGATAGATGGAAAAGGAGCAAATCTTGGATTTATTGCAATTATTAGCAGTAAGATTATTTTCTTTTGTTACACTGCTTTCTTTAACACTAATTAGTAAATTATGTTCTAATTTTCTTTGACCATTTTTCAAGCGTTTTTGATATTTTTTTCAATAAATCCGTAACCTGTTCCAGCACGATTCCGATTTTTTTAAGCTCCTTAACCAATTCCCACACATCACCCTTTTTGACGCCCCCGAAGAAAAACAATTTGGAAAACATTGTGGAAAATGAAGAAATTGCTTGTTACAAGCAATTTCTTCGTTTTCCACAATGTTTTCTTCTCAGAAAGTTGAAAAAAAAACAGCATTTATATTATCATCTACAAATCCTTTCATTTTGGACCAGTCTAAATTTTTGACGTCTGGTAATGGGTTATGGGAGACACAGTGGGAAATGATGAAATTGCTTGAATCAAGCAATCTACTCATTATCCACAATGTTTTCTTTTCGAAGATATGGATATATTTTTATGATTTCATTAACTTCAGTAAGATCTGATCAATTATCGTACCCAACTTCTTCGAATTTGGATCAGTATACAATGGTGTCATCAGGTAAATGATTAGCGATTTAACGTTACATTTTACTTTAATGTTTTTCTTTTAAAAAATGATAAAACCTATAATTGATAAACCCAGATGTCTAAAACCAGATCACAAATAGATGTGCAGATGAAAAAAATTGTAAGTCTGTACTTCTTTACTTGGGACAATGTGATGAATGTGTCTAATTTAACAACCCGAATGAACTGCATAGCATAAAACATTATACACGCCGAAGAACTTTATGAATGGAATTTCCCGCACAATCTTTGATTTCTACGTCTCTGTATTATTATTACATTTTGGAGAAAAAGAAACCGATTTGTAACCTTTCTCCTTTTCCGGGATATTATCCTATCATTAATGTTTAATTTTTGATTTGTTCTTACTTCAGAATGTGATATGCTACCCATTTGAATATGCACAAGTCTAAAATTTTGAAAAAGAACAGAAAAGTGTTAAACCGTACTTTGAAATCGAAACATGATCAATCTAAAAATGATTGGTTCTAAGGCCAAAATTCCTACCACAAAATGTTTTGTAGCATAAATCAGGAAAAACAATGCAATATATAAATAAAGGTCTCTTAATAAGATGGACAGAATCTTTTATCTTACTTTTTGAGTTAATAATGTAGATCTCCAAGTACTATCAAAGAACATGTAGTCATTACTTTCTTAACTAATTCCAACATAATCACGCTTTTTACTCCCTTAAATAAAAGGCTTTCGAAAACATTATGTTAAGTGAAGAAATCGCTTGAGATAATTATCCACATTATTTTCTACCTATCAAAGTAAAGATTTTCCAAATTTCAGGAAATGAAAATTGTCATCTGCAAAATCTTTGAATTTGGACAAGTCTAAAATTTTGTTGTCTAGGAATGGGTCAAATGGCAGTATCGAATTCGTTATAGGCAGATGTTGCAGTTTTGACAAAAAATGATATTCAACGCTTGGCGTGAGCAAGTTTACAGATGTGATCTATTTAGTGACAAAGAACATTCTGGATAATGCGAAAAATATCGATTCTGGTCAGTCTGCGCGAACTTTGTCATTTTATCTTAATATATGTTTATTCTCGAAAAGAAATATAATCTGGCCTCTGGTGGATCCAATCTATTTTTCAAAACTAGTTTTATGCAGTTTCTGCAATCAATTACGCGAAGATACACCACTCGGTAGTTTTGAACTACAAATGTGAGAAAAATAGATCAGACCAAGCACATTTCAATTAGGGAGATTTTTTTTCTAAAATGAAAAAAAGAAAGGTAGAATCTACCTCCAACGAACTTTTTCGACCGTAATACGCCTGCTTGATTTTTGCATTCTAATCAGCATCCTCGCTTTGTGCGCATTCTGGATAGTCCCTTTCTGCTTGACAGGTATTACTCATGCAAATTCCGTCAACAGGAACGATATTTTGCGTGAGTTCTAAGAAATCTCTTTTCGCTGATTGGATTGTGTTAACATCATAACACAATAGTTCCAAATTTAATCAATCAAAGTTTGTAATACCATTTAAGGTAAATGTGATCAAGCAGCATTTAAATCTTTCCTGTTCAATCCCTTGTTTTTACACCCCTGTATAATAATTGAGAAAACATCGTAGAAAAGGAAGAAATTGCTTGTAAACTTTTGCAAAACAGGCAAGGGCAAAGAAACTGTTGAATACCCGATAAAATAGTTTCAAAGTGTTTTCCCCCAACATATTTATCCCCCAAAAAACAAGCAACAAACAAAACAACAAACATCGATGACTGACTCAGAAGAAAGACCAACATTTCTATGTGATTATTCACTTTTCTATATGGTTGAGATATGTGTATAAATAGGGATGTTTCATGGATCAATAGAAATAGCGTTGTTTTGAATGAAAAGCCTAAACATACACCAGCTTCTACAGAAAATAATTCATACACTTCCTCAGATGTAACAAACTTATATGAAATAAATTAATATTAACATTAAACCTTGTCATGCTGTACTCGGAGTATTCCTGTTTTGCGGAGGTATAGAAAAAGACCAGACTGCATATATGTGCGGTCTGATCTTAGTCTATAACACCTGATTTTCCTATTTTGCCAGAAGTGGTATTAAAAGAAATTTTTAATATACACATTGATTCATAATTTTGTGTTTCCAGTACTTTCATCCCTTTGATTTTAATGCATTTCTTTTTGTGGATTTATAATTCAGCGTGACAAGGGTTAAGACTTTAGATGAAATAAGGCATAAATGAAAGTCGGGCCTTAAAGGCAACCTAATTTTTATCATAATTTACGAATCGTCATTTTCAATAAGAAAAATCGACTGACTAATTGAATCATTCATTTTAACCGAAAATGACCTATGTATTCCAAAAGTCTATATTAAACTTTTTTGTTGGTTTGGCGACCTATATCGTAACTACAGCTTATTCTAAAGTTACGTTGTTTAAATCGCCAATCAACTATCACATTTTATTGCATGTTACTGACCATCACCTTCGCTAAATAATGCCTTGAAATAACCAAGTCAAACTTCCTTCGGAGGTCAGTGGGATTGTCTGGCGATCCGTTTATTCTATTTTTAGTCAATCAATACAGCGATCCGTCAATTGACAAATCATGACTGTCAATCAAATAACCAATGGACCAATGAAATCATTAATTTAGACCAGAAATGAGTTTTGAACTCCAAACATTCGCGTCATTTTTTTATTCTTGTTTGTTGGTTTTGGCGACTTAAACGTCGTAACTACATCTTATTTAAGTTGGTTTTACGACGTTTAGGTCGCAAACCAACCCTTCTACATTTATGTCACATGCTACTCGCCATAAACATTGAAAAAATAACGACATATTAAATCGGAATGGATTTTTTTATTCATCATTTTCGAAAAATTTTTGTCTTTCAGGACAGAAACCACTGTTGATAATAAGGAAATTTCTTGTAATAAGTAAATATTTCATTACTTAAAATATTTTCGGAAGCTTTTTTGTTCGATGGTGTTCAAAAGTACTGCATTATGGAAAAGGGTTGATATCTTTGAGAGAAAAAGAATTTTGAAAAAGAGACAATGTATCAGTATTTGTTTTCTTTTCTCACACTGCATTTTCTAAATTAATTAAGAAAAAAAAACGCCTTTTAACTCGAGATACCTTGCAAAAAATGTTAAAGCTTTCCAGTGAAAAAAAAAAAGTTGCACAAGGAAAATGTTCAATGTAGTATAAATAACCTCTTTTACTCAAGGAAGCTTTTACTGAGGAAGGAAATCAACAAGGATATTTCTAAAAGACAAAAGTGATAAAGGTAACGAAAAGAACAGTAGCACTTGAATTTAAGCCATTCCCACTCAATGGGGCTTTTTACGAAAAAAAAAAAAAAAAAAAAAGACGTGGAAAACATTATTAAAAATGAAGAAATTGCTAGTTACCAACAATTTCTTCCTTATCAACAATGTTGTCTACCCCAAAAGTAAAAAAGTCCGAAATTTCATGAGCTTTAAATTGTCGTCTGCAACTCTGACTAGTTTGAAATTTTGCCGTCTGGTATTGAGTTAATGAGATACATGATATAACCAGTTACGATATTTAGCTTGCAATTGATTATTAAACCCTTTCCTGTTCTATCACTGGTATTTACGTCCCTGTATTTTCATACTTTAGGAAATATTGTGGAAAAAGAAGAAATTGCAATTTCTACTTCTCCACAATATTTTCTACCTTACTTGATGATTTTTTCCCAAATAAAATCAACTTTAACCTGTCGTCTGCAAAACCTTTGAATTTGGACCAGTCTAAAACTTGGTAAGAACAATAAAGAGTTATGCAAATTATTCAGTATTTCTTTGTATGGCCGTATTGCATTTTTTTTTTTGATATAGATTTCTAACTTTATGACAAGTTGAGCCACGTGGACCCACTGGGACTTTTGTTTTCTGTTTTAAAGAATTTTCTCCATACCACGAAAGTTCATTTACTCCCTAGTTCGAGTTGGTTTTTTTTTATTATGATGTAACTAGTGTATTGTATTCTATAAAAGTTCATTTGCCCGCAGTAGATTGACTGAATGAGACATCCTCGTTCTGACCTTTACAAAGTTTGTAAACATTATTCATGGCAAATGTCAACAAATGCAAATTTCTATGACAATCGATTTTTTAATGCCCCACGAATCCTATACAAATTAATATAATGCGGAAAATAATAACTACCCTTATATAATCATGTCGTAAAATTGACTATTATTCCTTATAAATATGGTATATAACCCTACCGCTGAAGTAAATACAGAAAATCAAACTCCACCATAATTGACGAAACCCTGGCCTCGCCGAATGGATCCTTTGATCCCGACCTTTGACTCCAACAGGAAGTTTCGTTTCGATTTTTAACGGCGTTATTTTGCAAAATTTATGGCAAGTAGCGTGTTACAAATAAGTAGAATGGTTGGTTTGCGACCTAAACGTCGTAACTACAGCTTTTATAAGCTGTAGTTACGGCGTTTAAGTCGCAAAACCAACAAAAAATGCTTCATAAAAAAAGGCGGCCAATGTCGGACTTCAAATTTTAATTCCGGACTGAATGGATCATTTGATTGGACGGTTGATTCCTTAATTGACAATCGCGATTAGTCAATTGACGGACCGCTGTCCAAATCAAATGAATGCAGACAGGATGATCGATTTCGATATAAACCCATTTCCAAATGGTGCAATTTTAAAATGGACCAAATTGAAAGAAGTTTCAGGCGACTGTTGTTGTTATTATGATCAATATCATTTTTGATGCATATTACTGACTATAAATGGAAAAACAACACGGTTTGATATCTAAGTAGAACCTCCTGGCGGAGGTCAGGAGGGCGTTGTCAACGATCCGTTTGAAATAATCATTTTGCGACCATGAAATCTCTTCTCCAGTTTTTTTATATCTATATTTACGATGTTATTCGAAACCAAACGACGATATTAAAATGCTGTACTTGAACCATATCCCTGAGTAAATAAAATTAACTCTCTTTAAATACTCTGATCTTAGTCTTTGTTTTTTACGGATGCCACGAATAAAGCGAATCGATAGCCACACAACACAATTGATCAATCGCTGGCCCCGCCCATTGACTCCTTTGGCCATGCCTACTGACTCCGACAGAAAGTCCCGCTTCGTTTTCATACGGCATTATTTTGCAAAGTTTATGGTCAGCAGCTTGTCACAAAAAAGCAGAATGGTTGGTTACCGACCTAAACGTCGTAACTACATTTGAATAAGTTGTAGTTACGACGTTTAAGTCGCAAAAATATTTCATACAAATGGTTATCAATGTTGGAGTTCAAAATTTAATTCCGGACAGAGCGAATCATCTGATTGGTCAACCAATTACTTGATTGACATCTCGATTGAAAAAGCCGGTCAAGATAGGAAAAGTTTGCATATATCAATGGATGATTGAATAAAATTGGCATAACAGAAACTTCATTCGCTTGCCAAGGACGTATACCCCAACCTGCAAATAAATATTGGTGTCGTAAAAGAAAGGAATCTTTTGGGAAGGACTGCAGCGGAATCCTGTGAATTGCAACATCAATTTATCATTCTTTTCTTGCAATCAACCAGAAGTTGCTATTAACAGGACCTATTTATTCTATAAATGTAATGTTTGTGCAATAAATGAGTTGCAATTAAGCAGTGAATTCCTATTATTAGAGTTGCGATTAAGGGGATTCTATTGTATTGTCAACAATCTTATATCAAGCGACCACTGTAGGAAACAGCCCGAAAGCGATCCGTCGATTGTCCGATGATTAAACCCTTCATGATGTGTATTGGTCAGGTTCATATCGTATGGACGAAAAGCACCATCGTATTCTTAGGACTGACTTAGCGTCGTCATAATGTGACGAGGCCGTGCCAGAAAGTCACTCAATTGTCGAGTGGTATAGGAGATTGACTCATGATCCGAAGGTCGCGGGTTTGAGCCTACCATCAGCGGGTAAGCCACTTAATACCCAGCCCCAGTCTGTCCAGCTCTAAATGTGGTTAGAATTTGGATTCAGCCACTACCTGTCTTTCGGGGACGCAAAAACATCTGGATTGTGAGCGTTCGAGAGTGACCCTATAAGCTTTAAACTTTCGTCGCAATCGAACTAAAATAATTTGTATAAACTAAATTACAATATCCATACTCTTTATTTTTTAGAAAGACCAGAAGATCTTGCGCATTCAATGGTTTTTCCCCGTGCCAGGGACCAAGTAACCACCAAAAATAAAACTGTTTATCCCAAAAGTATAATTCAATAGTAAGATAGAATGACTAATTATTAAACTTCAAACTTTATGAAAAATTAAATGCGCTTATCTTTGTCCTATGTTACATAATATTCATTGCATTACGGCGTTAGAATGAGTCACAGTGATTATTTTCCCGGTAAATGCCGGTATCTCCATATGCATTCTTCCGGTATCTACCGGCATCCCTCTAAGCATTATCTCAGTTCACTTAGCAAATTGTCATTTGTATTAATTTTGCAACTGCATTTGTCTCAATGGTCGGCTGTTTAGAATGTTTGAATATGCGTATTATTTTTTGTTATTTTGTCGCTTTAATATATGTAGATGAACTTGTTTGATCGTTTATTACGAGATTAATTGGTTGCTTAAGATCAACCCATTCCCACACAATCATACTTTTTGGCGCTCCGCACGGAAAAAAGCCGGGGAAAACATTGTAGGGTATGAAAAAAATGCTTGTAGTAAGTAATTTCTTCACAAACCACGATGATTTCTACCCAAAACGACAAAATACTTTTTTTCCGAAAAATGTCGTCTGCAACTTCTTTCAAACTGGACCAGTATCAAAAACTGTCGTTTGGTAATATATTAAGTTAGTGGATTTGATTATTCAAGTTCGTGATGACTTTAAGAGCTAACTTCTGAATCATTATAACTTTGTCTCTTACCTGACCATTCACAAGGCGGAATTCATGAACTCTACTTGCAACAATTGATTGATTGATTGAATGGTGTTTAACGCCACTTTTAACGGTATTTCAGTCATATCGCGGCGGCTGGAGCACCTAAAATTTCTGGTATTTCTAACACCATCTCCAGCTGCTATCCCACATAGGTTTACGATTATCCACCCATTGGTGAGAGACAAATGTCGGGAAATATATGTGCTGCCGCCGCCCGACAATCGCCGCTGTCAGTAATAATAATGATGATAATAAATAAATAAGAGTAGATAAATAAATAAATAAATAAGATAAAATAAAAACGATTGACAAATTAAATATATTACTTAGATCGGACAAGAATTTGAACTCCAACATTTGGTTACACCATTTTTATCGACGATCGAATTATATGTCGTAACTTCAGCTCATTGAATGTGTAGTTACGGCGTTTATGTCGCCAACTGACAAAATAAGATATTTTGATATATAAGACAAACTGCTATTACGGGGGATAGTGCAAGGATACAGGACGAAACTGCTGAGAGCCCCGCCTGGTTCTTTTACGTGCTCGATGGATAGCATCGTCACACGGGGCCTCGGTTTAACGTCTCATCCGAACGACAATTAGTTGTTTTAGTTGATATGGTCAGCCGAGGGCTCGAACCCGTGATTTTGAGGTTTGAAGTCAAGTGCTCTACCAACTGAGCTAACCAGGCTGACTGTATGCATGTGTGCTTGCGTGTGTATTTTCATTGTAAATAAATCACATGTTGAAAACAATTCGACGCAAATTACTCTACTGACATCATCAGCCTATCGATTCTTTGCTAAATTTCAAAATCAAAAAATGTTATTGAAAAGAATAAGATCGTCTTGCAAACAATGCTTTAAATAGACTCCCATTTTATCTAAAAGAAGTTATTTAAAGGCCCGGTAATATTTATAGAAGATTCAAACGAGTTTAAAGAACTTCCTGAACAAACAATTCAATCGATTTGAAAGACAATGATGTCTGAAAACTAATACAGGACCCATCCAGGTAATATTACCTTAACCGATTCCCATACAATGACGCTTTTTGACGCCTTTAACCCTTTTCCGTTTTGTCCAAAGTCAAAGAGGTTGCAGACTACAATGAAAATACGATACAAATTGAGATTAAACCACCCTGTGTGGTTGAAAGCATTGTGGAAAAGAAGAAATTGCTTGTTACAAGCAATTTCTTCTTTTTCCACAATGTTTTCTCAAGTATAAAATCACAGGGACATAAAAACCAGGGATTCTACAGGAAAGGGTTAAAGAAAAACTACTTGGAAAACATTGTGTAAAATGAAGAAATTGCTTGTAACAATCAACTTCTTCCTTTTTCCTCAATATTTTCTACCCAGAAAGTTAAAAATATAAAATTTTACAAACTTTTAATTGTCGTCTGTATTTTTTGTCAATTTGGAAACTTCCAAAATAGTATCGTCTGGTAATGGATTAACCCATTCCCACTCAGTGACGCCCCTAAGGAAAAAAGTTTGGAAAACATTGTGGAAAATGAAGAAATTGCTTATTACAAGCAATTTCTTCATTTTCCACAATGTTTTTCACTCAGAAAGTTGAAAATATCCAAAGTTTCACTAACTTTAAATTTTTTTTATGCCATTTCTTTCAATTTGGGCCAGTCAAAAATTTGCCATATTGTAATGGGTTAACATAATGAATTATTGAAATTAATTAGTACTTGGACAAAACAGTAGTCGGTAGGACTTACTATATCAACGAGATAAATGTAACCTAGGCAGAAAAGTTTGATGTTCGAATAATTGCCCATATTTACGGTCGATTATTGGTAGATCGGACCATCTGTGCGCTAACGAGCACAACCTGCCCACACAAATACGACTTTTCTTCTAGTTGAGCAGAAGTTGTAAGGAGATGTCATTTACCGTAAGGATGCATTCAGAATACAGGCTATTCTTCTCGTCTAATGTTTCGCTTTTATGCAACTGACCAATTTGCTGGTTACGCCCACTGAATCCTTCGGCCTCTCCCACTGACTCCAACAGAAAGTTCCGCGTCGAGTTTTAACGGAGTTATTTTGCATTTTTTATGACCGGTAGCATGTAGAATGGTTGATTGGCGACTTATACGTCGTTAGTTACGACGTTTAAATCGCCAAACCAACAAAATCGATTCGCCAAATGGCGGACAATGTCGGAGTTAAAACTAAACTTTCCATTCTAAATGAATACTTTCATTGGTCGACTGATTTTTTGATTGACACTCGCGATTGATCAATTATTCAAAAGAGAATGAACACGGTGGTTTATCAAATATAGTTTCATCAGTCTAAATGATGACAAAATTCTTTATCCCTAGCCACGCCAATTCAAACCGCAGATTTATTTAGTTGTCGGAGACAGATCTTTGGTCGTAGACCTGAACTTGTAGCAACAGTTTAGGTCAGCTGTATTGATGACGATTGAGTCTAGCTTCGAGCCGCCGTTACAGTGCAGTTGGTAGCGCATCAGACTCCCAATCTTCAATCATAGGGTGTCATACATGTAGGTACGATCTGACATTTGTCTCTCGACAATGGATGGATAATCGTAAACCTATGTAGGATAGCGGCTTGAGGATAGTAAAGGATATAATGGTTGTACTGGTGCGAGAGATACATGTGCCAGGAATCAATTGTTAGGTGCTTTAGCCGTCGCGATAAGACTGAAAATTTATCAAAAGCGGCGTTAAACCCCAATCAAAAGCAACAAATAAACAAATTAGTCTAGCTTCGACGGAATGGTTTTTACATAGGTTTCTTTGACGAGGAAGCTTTGTGCAGAAATAATAATTTGATTGGTTGGTCGGATTGAATTGAAAACGACGATCCGACAATCGTTTTGTCTCTCGAAGCCATTACAACCTTATTCCATATTTTTACGATAGAAAATATCTTTCAAAAAAGAAGAAAAATGAGAAATTTCTTGTTACTTGAAATTCTTCCTTTGCTTAAAATGATTCCGCCCTATTTGGCACTTATTGTTCAAAATTGAGCACATATTTGAATGCCATCTGCAACATTATTCAATTTTAACGAGTCTAACATCTTGTCGTCCGGTTAACTGAAATGCGTAAAATATTTAGAATCTTTTAGATTTTTGCCTTCAATTTACGCGAATTATTTAACCTATTCCCACACAATAATGCTTTCGACGCCTCCCAATAAAAAAAAAACTGAAAAAACACTGTATTGAATAAATAAATTGCTTATTACAAGCATTTTCTTCAATTTCCACGATGTTTTCTTCACAGAAAGTTGAAAAAATCTAAAATTTCATCAATGTTAAATTTTCTTCTGCAACATCTTTCAATTTGGACTAGTCTAAAATATTATCGTGTGGTAGTGGATTAAGATCAAGGTTACAGCCCACTTGGTCTGCATTTTGTGGAACTATCGATTATAAATACATATTGTAGGTTGATCGCACTAAGACATGAAACAATATTTAATAATGATTGGAATCCATTATTCAGAAGATTTCTCAATTTACACAAAGATAATTAACAGCGGGTTAGCGTATTTTCTTTTCATTTTAGATTTCAAGTGTTTGCTATGAAATAATTGTAGCATTCTTCGTTTTTGACTTGTTTTAGTAGAAATGTCGTTCTTAGGCTATCAAAAACATTTAACTCGCATATAGAAACGATGCAAATGCATCTAAGTGAATCAACTCCCCAAAGCAAAATAATTTTGAAAACATTGTGGGAAATGAAGAAATTGCTTGCAACAAGCAATTTCTTCATTTTCAATAATGTTTTCTACCCAGAAAGTTGAAAAATCGATAATTTCATAAAATCTAAGTTACCGCCTGTAACTTCTTTCAATTTGAACCGTTTTCTATCGCAAAAGACTTTTTTTTAATTTTACAAATTTTGAATTGTCGCCTGCAGCTTCTTTCAAATTAATTTTCTCTGGAAAAAATGATATTACAAATATATAAATGATAATATTAGAATGTATCGGAGAAAAATCTGGTCTCAACATGTTTCATATATTTCGATCTTACAAAGATCTCCAACCCAACGAAGTCAAAATGTCTAATCTATCAAATATTCGTTAATTACAGGTAATGGAAACCCACTCGTTACAATTAAGATCTTGAAATATTAATACAGTTGCATGACTTGTAACGTAATGTTACTGTAGCACACACTGCAAGGAATTCATGGAAACCCAAATTATCTATCCAGATCAAGGGTAGTTACCCATAAACAGATTGATTGGTTGATTGAATGGGTTTTACGCCACTTTTAGCAGTATTTTAGTTATATCACGGAGACTGGAGCACCTAACAATAGATTCCTGGAATTTCTCACACTAGTACTACCACTACATCCTTTCCTAGCCTCCAGCTGCTATCCCACTTAGGTTTACGATTATCCACCCATTGGTGAGAGACGAATGTCGGACAGAATATGTGCCGCCGCCGGGGATCAAACCCATGACATCCCATTATTGAAGATTAGGAGTCTGACGCGCTACCGTCTGCGCTATGACGGCGGCAACAGTGAACAACAAAGGTCTTTCATATCCATCATCCTATCATCCTAAAAGCAAAACAAAAATACTATTACGCACTTAGATGAGCAGTAGGCTCATCTAAGTGCGTAATAGTATTTTTGTTTTGCTTTTCAAACTCGACTGCATTCAGAGAATATGAGAAACACCGCCACACTCTTTTCGTCGTTGCGACATCGGTTTGAGATCCAATCATGGTTTTTGGTAAACTATAGCATGTACCGTTGGATCCAACTATGGTGTTTGGTAAACTATAGCATGTATCGTTGGATCCAACTATGGTGTTTGGCAAACTATAGCATGCACCGTTGGATCCAACTATGGTGTTTGGTAAACTATAGCATGTACCGTTCGATCCAATATGCTTTTAGTCAACTATAGCATGTACTGTTAGATCCAATATGGTTTTGAATCAACTATAGCATGAACTGTTGGACCCAACTGTGATGTTGCAAAAAAAAGCCAACACCACAGATGAGACCAACCGTGGTGCTGGCGACTCGAAACACCATAATTGATCCCAACCATGGTCACTTAGTGTTGGTTTTTACTAATTTATTTTAGTTCGGTTGCGACGAAAGCTTTAAAGTTATAGAGTCGCTCTCGAACACATACAATCCAGAGATTTTCACGTCCCCGACGTCACTTGGTGTTGGGACCAACCATGGTCTCTTGGTGTTGAATACCATAGTTTTGTCAACACCATAGCTAGGCCTAGCCATGGTTGCCTACACAAAATCATTTAAATCCTATTATCATTTTGTTTAAATGTAGATATCGATCGGAATCTCGCCATTCATGTTCGTGTTTGAAAGATCAACATATACTGTCAAGGGGTATACCTATAAATGCATTTCGGTGTTAATGATTTCTGTACACATTTTCTAAATTTTCTGCGAAAGCAAATCTTCGCCATAAAAGATGGCGTTATTAACGCGTACAAGGCATCCAAATGAATTGAATAAACATTGGGAAAATATATTATCAAAAAGGTAGGAAGAGAAATGATAGAAGTAAGGCGAGGGAGTGTTCAGTTGAAAATGGGAAAAGTTGTATACTACTCATATTTTATTGCATCTACATTCTTTTTTATCCCCAGATTACAATAAGAATATTAATTGGTCAATCGCTGGCCCCGCCAACTTATTCCTTTAGGCCCGCACATTGACTCCTACAGGAAGTTCCGCTTCGATGTTAAACGGTGTCCTTTTGCATTTTTTTAGAAGTAGATGCAAATAATTAGCAGAATTGTTGGTTGGCGACCTAAACGTAGTAACTATAGCTTGAATAAGTCGCCAATCCAACAAAAAGCTTAACAAAAAATGGAGGCTAATGTTTGATTTCAAAATACACTTCTTGTCTAAATGAATGATTTCACTGGTCGACTGATTATTTCATTGACAGCCGCGACTGGTCATCTTTTTCAATCACTGATGAAATTATCAATTTCGAGCAAAATAGTTTCATTTTCGCAATTAGCCATTTCGTCTTTAGAAATAAATGTAAATACTAAAACGCTCGTTAATGCCAATTTTATCGAACTCTAAAAGAGAGTTTAGACTAATAGTAGCATTCTGAATATACTCGAAAAAAAGCCCGATCGTTTCGAACAAATCACAAATACCGAGCGGAGAATCAATAATGTTTCTGGCAAATAGAAGATGATTAAGACAGCTGCAGTTGTTTCCAATTCGTGTATGGATGGATAACTTGTAGCTTTCTTTCACCAATAAAGTACAACTTTTGAGATAGTTAGTTCCGGTTAAGAATTTTTTTTTCCAAAACGCGGTAGAGTATTTTTATTTTATTGGCACGTTGCATTTTATTCCACCTCCCAAGGGCACTTCATTTCTACACTTTTGAAATCGATGCTTTTGTAAACCGCGTAGACTATATACAAAGACATCCTCCAGATACTTTGTAGCACTAATGAAGTCAAAGAACTGAGGCTTTAGCCTTTGCCCATTTAAGAACTATGATATAGTGTTACGCTGTGTTTTTGTTCACCTATCCTGTAAAGATTCAAGCGCCCTAAAGGCAAACATCTAGATTCGGCATTCAGTGTTTATGTTCTCCATACAAAAAAAAAAAAAAAAAAAAAAATACCGATTTTCAATATAACCAATGGTAAAACCTTTTTTTTATGTTCACCTTTAATTCCTTATAAGGGCATGTCCTTGCTTTCTGATCCAATCAAAACTCATGCGATTCCCTGCTCACGATTTACTTTATTATTAGATTTGACAAGATTAACAAATTAACTTTTGAATATTTTAAACTTGGCATAATATTCTGAACTTCTTTAATCTAACCACTTATTTTAATGTGTGCAAACTTTAAGGCTGAGGGGCTTTTTTCTCATTCAACCCTCATCCATGGCAAGTATAAAATAATAAACATTTGCAATCGAGTGAAAGCAAACAAATATGAGCTTTTGATTTATGTAAACAACATGTCAAAGTAAGTTGATTCTAGTGTCCACAAGTTATTCCTTTTCCAAAACCATTATATTTCTTCCAAATTCACCATTTTCTTACATTTCAATATTTAACCAATGACCATGTTAGAAAATTGTAGGCTTGTCCAAACTGAAAGAAAACGCAGAAACAATTTTAACAAAATTTCAACAAATTCTAAAATTCCTTTTCTTTTGGGAAAGGATAAATGTAGACATTGAAGAAATTGTTTGAATCAAGCAATATCTTCTATGTCTGCAATGTTTTCAAAAGTTGTTTTCTTGAGGGGTGAAAAACGGGGATTGTGTGGAAATGGGATTAATATTTTCTAGTGATAATTTATTCAAATAGTAAACCAATTTTTTGTAAATTTCTTGAAAATGTATTTTGACATTGACAGAGTAACCATTCTTGGACCGCTGGCCAAATCAACTGGCCCTGGAAGAAAACTGTTCCTTGGCTACCTAAACGTCGTACCTACAGCTTGAATAAGCTGTAGTTTTGACTTTTAAGTCATTAAATAACAAAAATGTTTCATTTGTAACAAGCAATTTCTTCTTTTTTCCACAATATTTCTAACCTACTGATTTTTTAAAATTGAATCCACTTTCAATTTTCGTCTGAAAACCTTTGAATATTGACGTGTCTAAAATCTCCAAAAACGGGAAAGGGATAAAATCTTTTCTCTCAGAAGAGATAAATTTTACATCGGTACAAGCGCAATTTAGGATGAAACTTCCACAAAGATAATACCTGCAACAATCATTCCATGTAAGCTGAGAATCCTTCATGACAATTCTGAAAGACAAATCATTATTGTTGCATGACCAACTGCCGTTATAGTCCATGGTTCCAGGCTAGAGTTACAGGTGCTCTGTGTAAAGAAATACCTTGTTGTCATTAGTTTTATATTAATATTTCATTGCACTTCACAAAATGGACTTTAAAAGTATCAAACTTAACTTATTATCATGGGCAAAAATTTGGACTGGTCCAATTTGTAAGGAGCTGCAGACTACAATTTAAAGTTTATGAAATGTAAGATTTTGTCAACTCTCTGGATTAAAAACTTTTTGAATACGAAGAAATTACTTGGTTTAAGCAATTTCTTTATTTTTCGCAATGCTTAATGCTGTTCTTAGACAGTTGCGGTGTAGAAATAGTTCTTTAACCCATTGTCACTCAACTGATGCTCTTTTGACGCTCAAAAGATAAAAATCTTTGGAAATCTTTCCGGAAAATAAAGAAATTGCTTATAAAACATGCAATTTCTTTATTATCCTCAATGTTTTCTACCCCTCAACAAAGATTTTACAAGCCCCAGCAACAAAAACTGTCGTCTGCAACTTCTTTGAATTTGGTCTTAAGTTTTTGTCGTCTGGTAATGAGTTAATCAGTGACCAAATGATTTTCGGTTTAGGACTTGATGTAGAATTGAATAAGCATATTTTAGATATTTTAGACCTGTAGTGTTGCCACGAGAGCTGCACTGTGACAAGATGATCTTTATCAAATAATTTTGTATTAGGGTAGCAAGCCATTTCGTGCCCGAATGGCTTGCTTGGTATCCCTTCTGCTTTAGACAATTTGTACACTCCATACTCCCACACTCGCTTGGGACATTGGGAAAGGATTACCTAGCAGGTGCGAGGAGGTGTGATCATGCCAATGACGTTTTTGACCAATTGCGTTTGTCAATCATGGAATAAACCGACCAATTAAATACTTTATTCAGGCAGCCCGGACCTGAGCTTATCAACCCCAGCATGGGCCGCCATTTTATTAACCTTTATTGTTGGTTTGGTGACTTAAACGTCGTAACTACAGCATATTCAAGCTGTAGTTACGACGTTTAGGTCGCCAACCAACTATTTTACTTTTATGTTACATGCTACTGGTCATAAATTTAGCAAAATAATGCTGTTAAAAATCGAAGCTTGACTCCTGTTAGAGTTAATGGGCGGGGCCTAGGCAGCTGGCGGGCGGGGCCAGCGATGAGTCAATTGTTGCAATCAACAGAGAGAATTTCATTGGATGATATAAATTTGAAATTCTAAAAGTCGACAGCATTGAGATTCTACCTTTATAGCCTTTTTCTATATATTCCGACAACACCGAAAAGAGTCGCAACTATAGTTTGATTGCAATGTATCGTGCTGGACAAACGATAAAATGTGGAAATTAGTCTGTTTTCACTGTTTAAATTTTCGCCATAGTCAAGCCTTGCGGCTTGGATATCTTATCTAGAACATTCTTCCCCATTCACCGTATCTAGTAGGTTCAACGGATTAGAGATTTTCTTAGTACCGTTTCATGATTGTAATTGTTACCTTTGTTATATGCAAATGCTTGTATAACCCGACCATGGGTCTGAAAGCTAATAAAGTATATTGAATGGAATTTTTTGAACAGCTGAGTAACAATGTACAACAGAAATCTCGAATTTGAAAGAAAAATCGAGTCGCAGGTAATTTACTCATTTATACATTTATTGAGACGTCAGATTACACTTGTGTAGATCAAGAAAACCCGCTATAGAATGACTGCAATAAACAATTAGTAGCTGTGTGATATTCATATGTGATAGTTTTACTTTTTTAACTTAACAACTTCTCATATATACATGTACATGTATTTAACAGCTTATAAGACTTTTTTTAAGTTCCACTAAGGCTTTGCATCTACAATTTTGCCTATCTGCAATGACAGAAGTACTGATTCGGTCTTGATTGCATATTTGCATTGATAACATGTCATGTTGTACAAGACATGATTTATCTGTGGACACGATAAGGCACACTGCAGCCTTATATTACAATTACGAGGAAAGTTTGCAGTCATTAGAAACCTTAGCTGATACCATCACCACTAATTCTATAAAACAGTTTCTTATATTACAATTACGAGGCCAGTGTGCAGTCGTTAGAACCCTTAGCTGATACCATCAGCACTAATTCTATTAACAGATTTCTTATTTTACAATGACGAGGCCAGTGTGCAGTCGTTAGTACCATAAGCTGATACCATCACCACTAATTCTATAAACAGATTTCTTATATTACAATGACGAGGCCAGTGTGCAGTCGTTAGTACCATTAGCTGATTCCATCACCACTAATTCTATAAAACAGTTTCTTATATTACAATGACGAGGCCAGTGTGCAGTCGTTAGTACCATTAGCTGATACCATCACCACTAATTCTATAAACAGTTTCTTATATTACAATTACGAGGCCAGTGTGCAGTCGTTAGTACCATTAGCTGATACCATTACCACTAATTCTATAAACAGATTTCTTATATTACAATGACGAGGCCAGTGTGCAGTCGTTAGTACCATTAGCTGATACCATCACCACTAATTCTATAAACAGATTTATTTTATTACAATGACGAGGCAAGTGTGCAGTCGTTAGTACCATAAGCTGATACCATCACCACTAATTCTATAAACAGTTTCTTATATTACAATTACGAGGCCAGTGTGCAGTCGTTAGTACCATTAGCTGATACCATTACCACTAATTCTATAAACAGATTTCTTATATTACAATGACGAGGACAGTGTGCAGTCGTTAGTACCATTAGCTGATACCATCACCACTAATTTTATTAACAGATTTCTTATATTACAATGACGAGGCCAGTGTGCAGTCGTGAGTACCCTTAGCTGATACCACCAGCACTAATTTTATAAATATTTTTCTTATATTACAATGACGAGGCCAGTATGCAGTCGTTAGTTCCCTTAGCTAATACAATCAGCACTAATTCTATAAAAAAAAATTCTTATATTACAATGACGAGGCCAGTGTGCAATCGTTAGTACCCTTAACTGATACCATCACCACTTATTCTATAAACAGTTTTTTTTATATTAGAATTACGAGACCAGTGTTCAGTCGTTTGTACCCTTAACTGATACTATCACCACTTATTCTATAAAGTTTTTTCTTATATTACAATTACGAGAACAGTGTGCAGTCGTAGTACTCTTTACTGATACCATCACCACTTATTCTATAAACACTTTTCTTATATTACAATTACGAGGCCAGTGTGCAGTCGTTTGTACCCTTAGCTGATACTATTATCACTAACTCTCTGAACATTTTTCTCAACTTAAAATTTCTTTAACCAATACAGCAAATTTTGTCTAAATTTTTAGGAGTTGCAGACAATAATGTGAAATTTTGTAATTTAAGATATTTTCAACTTTCTTTGTAAAAAAACATTTTTACATTGTTACAAGCAATTTCTTCATTTTGCACACTTTTCCAAAATAATTTTTCTAGAGGGGCATCAAAAACCGTTATTGTGTGGGAATGGGTTAAAATGATAATATAAGGCAAAACATAAGAATGATTTCATCGTTTAACTGTCATGTCGCATTTTTACAAGATAAATCTGTTGACGAGATAAAGAAAACAACGACTTTATCTATTAATTGGGAAAACAATGTGCAGTCGTTACCATGTAGATCATTTTTCGTTCATTTGAATCTGGTAAATTTTATGTCAGGTAGACAAAATATGCCTAATTTGTATTAATTTTGATAAAGATGCATGTTTCAATGCAGAATATCGATGGGAACCCTAGTATTGGATTGCATCGATAACATGCCATGTCCCACTAGACATGATTTATCTGTGGACACGATAAGGCATGCTGTAGTCTTATCTTTACAATTACGAGGACGTTTTGCAGGCATTAACACCCTTCGTCATCGCTGTAACCAACTCCGTAAAGTCAGTTTCACCTGCAAAATAACTTTTTTTTTCGGAATTAGATAGTTAAAGACTATTGTTGATGTAACTCAGTGTACAATAGCTTTCATTGCGTATCACGTCTTACTAGACACGGCTTATCCGTAAATAAGTTTGTTGGTTTGTTTGAATGGGGTTTTACCCCGCTTTCATCAATCTTTCAGTTATATCGCGGCGGCTGGAGCACCTAACAATAGAATCCTGGTATTTCTCACACCAGTACTACCAGTACATCCTTTCCTAGCATCCAGCTGCTATCCCACATAGGTCTACGATTATCAACCCATTGGTGAGAGACAAATAGTCGGAAAGGATGACTACCGCCGTCGGGGATCGAACCCGGGACTTCTAGATTGACAGTCCGACGCGCTACCAACTTCCGTAAATAAGAAAAGGAAAACTGCAGCTTTGGTTACAAAGGCATTTCACATTTGACAAATAATTAACGGACAACACAATTTTAGACTTATCCACCCCCCACCCCCTCTCTCTCTTTCTTTCTTTCTTAAATCAATTCAAAATAAATTGCACGTTGATTGTACTTAATTTCTTGCACCGTTAAATATCAAGTCATGTGAATATAGAACATGTAACGACACACCTCTATTTTTCTTCTGTATTAAGAAAAGGCAAACTATAGCTTCATTGATAATGAGGAAAATAATTTGCAGTCCTTCCAACATTGATATGTCATTCAACCCTCTTGGTGACCTTGTATACTTTTTTCGTAGTTGCGAAACGTAGTTAGTGCGCATACATTATATATCTAAAGTCTGGAATACCACTTAACGGGAACCACGTGTTTCCTTGGCGAATTTAACAACTTAACGATTAAAGAGTCACTACAGTAGTAAATGTGTGTTATGAGCTACTACATGCAAACAACTAAACAACAAACAATCAAACAAACAAAAGTAGATACCGGCTGCTTGCACGACCAACCTTGACTTTTCTGATTGTTTTCAATTTTTGAATAATCTTTCCAACATTGTTATCCAGAAATATTTGAATAATCTTTCCAACATTGTCTTCCAGAAATATGTGAATAATCATAAACCTAAGTGGGGTGAGCAGCTGGAGGCCCGGAAAGCATGTACTGGTGTGCGAAAGCCAGGAATACATTGTTGGTGCACCAGTCGCCGCGATACGACTGAAATACTGTAAAAAGATACGTCAAACCCCCATTTTAAACAAACAAATCAATTTCGGATTAAGCTTTACATGTAAAGCTTTATGAACCTTCAATAATACTCGTGAACGCAATCTCAATATATCTACCCATTCCCTACACAATTAAACTTTGGACGCCCTCAAGAAATAAAATCAAAGTACTGAAAGTACTGTAAGCTAGCAAAGCATGTATGGTTGATTTTAGAAAAGTTTTCCCCCGTTGGGTAGAAAATATTGTGGACATTGAAGAAATTGCTTGTTACAAGCAATTTCTTCTTGTCCACAATGTTTTCCAAAGCTTCTTTCTTGAGATGCTTAAAAAGCGGAATTGGGTGGGATTCGTTTAGATAGCATGCTTTTGACAGAGTTCTCTACAATTTGAATTGAGTTTGCAATATTCCTGAAATACATAAGAACTTTTTTTATGTCGTAGGCATTCCATGGATTTGGTGGTTAAGCATCTAGTGGCAGTGTGGACTCTTTGAACTTTGAGAGGACCTCAAAATTTTGTCTGTTTGCTTAAGCTATCAAAGCTGACGCTTTGCTAGCTAAAAATGAAAAAATAAAACATTGTGGAAAATGAAGAGATTACTTATAATAAGCAATTTCTTCATCGGCCACAATGTTTTCTAGCCGAAAAAGAAAGAGATCTTTGTAGTATCATAAACGAAATATTTTGTCCTGAAACTTCTTGCAATTTGGACCAATCTGAAATAGTGTTGTCTGGTAGCGGGTTGAATCAGTGTTGACTTTGATATGATGGTTTCCGATACAGAATCATTGGTCTATTGTATCTTCGAGCTCTAAAATAATTTCTATTATCAGAATGTATAAGATAGTCTCCTCTCAACCCATTCCCAAACAACCCCTCGAAGCGGATTCATACATTGTGTGATTAGGATTTTCTGTTCATACCTCCCTAAAAACAAAAATATTCTCTTCATTTATTATAATCTAATGTATCCAAAAAGCTTTACAAGTTTGTATACCTTTTTGAAAGGAACTATTTTGTGCGGAAGCATACAAAATCGCTGCGTGCTCAATTCTTTGGAGTTGTGAATAAATTTTTAGACCAATCCGTATGCTCGTTTTTGATAGACGGCCCTAAAAATTAGATTATCATATTTTGAAAACCTTATCGGAAACGGGAAAATATTTGTTAACAATCAGTCTCCCCTGTTCAACTTGTCACAAAAAGATATTCGATAAATAACACGAATTATTCAAGTTACAATAATTTCATTGTTAACTCCTTCTGCATTTACATTGTCAATTATTCGAATGTTATTGTTAAAAAAGAACATAGCGCTTTTTGAAAGCAACCTTTCACTTTCTAAGAATACCTCATTTCAATTGTATTATATTTACAGTTTAATAAGGTCATTTCCATCAATTTCCTCGAGGAATTTCCAAGATATGTAGCTATCACCGGAAGGTCTCTAATATAGACTGGAAAATAGGGTAATGTGTAGTCGACCGGCTCGATTGGTATATTTTTCTTTTTGCAGATGTTATTTTGAAGGAAAAAGGTAGGGGGTAAGCTCCCCATTCCTCTTCAATAATTTTGTCAGATATAGCACTTGAAGCTTTTGTTCTGAAAACTTCGCTAATGAAATATGTCGACGTCTTAAACTTAGCCCTCTCTAAATCGAACGCTGTCTTGGTGCTTGGATTATCAGCAATTGAAGCTAAAACACCAGGCATATAAACCCCAAGACGATATCTGTAAAATAAAATAGAAAATGTTGTTACTTTCACAAATATTGTTACTTTCACAAATATTGTTACTTTCACCTTTTGTAGGAAGTTGTTATTTAGCCCTTTCCTGATCAATTCCTGCTTTTTACGTGCCTATGTTTTTATACTTGAGAGAGCATTGTGGAAAAAGAAGAAATTTGCTTGTAACTAGCAATTTCTTCTTTTTCAACGATATTTTCTATCCTATTGAATGATTATTTTCAATATTAAATTAAATCTAAATTGTTGTCTGCAAAACCTTTGGATTTGGACAGGTTTAACATTTTGAAAAACTGGAAAGGATGAAACAGTAAATGTTGGATACCTACATTTCAGGGAAAGTTTGTTTCAGTTACACCAAAATGGCAAAATTTGCGTGGATACATGTTTTATTTTATAGTTTTCACTTCTTCTTTTGTCGAACTAAATGTCTAATACGTCTATCATTTTGAATTCATTTATCATAGATTCGTTTTTCATTTTTAACCCTTTCCTGGTTTTTGAAATTTTAGACTGGTCCAAATTGAAAGAGGATGCAGACGACAATGAAAATTGGATGCAATTCAGAATAAAACCATCCTATGTGGTAGAAAACATTGTGGGAAAAGGAGAAATTGCTTATTATAAGCAATTTCACCTTTTTCCACAATGGTTTCTCAAGTATAAAATCACAGTGTCGTAAAATCCCGGGTTTATCCAGGAAAGGAT
Organism: Fragum fragum; assembly: GCA_946902895.1. Classification (NCBI taxonomy): domain Eukaryota; kingdom Metazoa; phylum Mollusca; class Bivalvia; order Cardiida; family Cardiidae; genus Fragum; species Fragum fragum. Next base: position 15,972,322 of record OX336372.1, read on the forward strand.
TGAATTAAAATAAGGTTTCTTTGTAAGAAAAATATTTTTTAAGAACGTATTTTCCTGGCTTTTCATCATGTTAATGTGTTGTATGGAATATTTTACTGTTTTCAGTTTATTGAAATATTTTTATAGGATTTCAGTAACGCTTGCTCTTAATTTAAAAATTTTAGTCAATTTCTTGCGAATTTTGCAACATAAAATTGTTTAGAAAAAAGGGATATTTCTATGAAAAATGCACGGAAAGTCATACCGATTTTTTCTGTATATCATCTCATTTGTATACTCTTAACATTGTATTAATAACCGAAAGGTTGCAACAAGTGACCAGTTGGCAAATCGCGACTGTCAATCAAATAATCAATCGACCAATGAAATCGTTCATTTAGACCTTTGAAAGCCAACATGTTATTTAACCCATTCCCACTCAATCCCTCCTTTTTACGCCCCTCAAGGAAAAAGCTTTGGAAAACATTGTTGAAAATGAAGAAATTACTTGGATCAAGCAATTTCTTCATTATCCACAATGTTTTCCATCCAAAAAGATGACAAAAAATTAAAATTCCATCAACTTGAAATTGTCGTCTGCAGCTCCTTTCAATTTGGACTGGTCTAAAATTCCACTGTGTTGGAATGGGTTAATGCTACTCGAAACTGGCCTTAAATTTGGAAAATAACGCCGTTTAAAATCGAAGTAGAACTACAAGTTGGAGACAAAATAGCGGGGTCAACGGAGTAATCGGGATTGGACATTTGTATCAGTCTTTCTAACTCCATGAACAAAATTTTGAGCATACAGTTATTTTGTATGATTCCGCACAAAATAGTCCCATAGAAAAAAGTATCAAAATTTGTGAAGTTTTTGCTCTTTTCGCTCGATGCTATTAAATTATAAGAAATGAAGAGAATTTTTTGTTTGGAGGTATGAGCCGAAAACCTAATCACACTGTATGAATACGCGAAGCAAACTGTGTAATTCATAATCTTTAGAATCGAAATCACTTTTATTTCCAATTACCTGTTATTATGTAGAATTGTATGTAGGAATCAAGCTAATTTATGTCCCAAGATAGATTGTGATTATTTCAGGAGGAAAAATGCTGATATAAGTCTACACGACGTTAAGGTCTTTCTGACAGACTCCAGGTTGCAAATAAACAGTATATCGTCGGTGCACGATCAAAATGTCGTAAATACAGCTTGAATAAAGCTATATTTGCGACATTTTGCTCTCGCAAAGACGATATTACCCTTTATATCTAAGTATCTATATCATGTTAACTTTCGAGTGATCTTTCTATCCAGATGCGATCCGATCAAACCAGATTCCATTAATTATTTACGTAGACAAATGTATCTACCTATGAACACAATCTAAACACGCAACATTTGAAGGCAGTGACACTATACTGTGGCTATATCTCGTCAATAATTCATCGTTAGAGACCTTTATTCATTAATTCTGGCCATGTGATGTCAGGCAGAAATACCAAGTGAGTTGTCTCAAAGCATGCTTGACATGTGTTTACTGAGTTAAAACTTGTTAACCCTTGTCATGCTGAACCCGGAATATTCCGGTTTTAGCATGAGGTGTAGACTAAGATCAGACTGCACATAAGTGCAGTCTGATCTTAGTCTACACCTCCTACTTGTACTTTCCCTGTCAGAGTTGATAATGAAATTGATTTGTAAAAGAAATATTGATTTTTGAACAACAAGTTCTATCAGTGCTTTCAGCCCTTTGATTTAACATCAATTCAGAAAGGTAATTTATACAGCATGACAAGGGTTAATATTGATCTTGATGATAGTACTGTCAATGAAATTCAGGTTGAATTAAAGTACATTGTGTTACATACGATACCAAATCAGGTGTCTCTTTAAAAAGTCATTTCAGTGATTTAGTATCTTCCCCAATCGCATGGAGAAATTCCATCAGCAATTTAGATGTAGTTCTGGAAGATAAGTTTAAGACTAATTACTATTTCCTCGTAACTCCTGGATTGCAGCAAGTTGGTGGTCTTTTGTTCTAAAGCTTAACTGTTTTATCTCGATGTAAATAAGCTTTGGAATGAAAAGCACTAGCCTTTGTGTGGCTCCATGCGGTTAGACGAGTTATAAGAATAAAAGCCTACCCTTGTCATATTCACAATATCATCTGACGGGACAAACGTGGCAACTTGCATGTCGTTAGGGGAGACTTAAGGGTATTTTCATCATATTCCCCACCTATCATTTTAAGTTTTGGGGTTATCTTTGTATTGTTTTGCATGTTTTTTAATGTTACACTGCCGTTAAATTTCTTGCATGCTAAATTACCAAAGCTGTCATTGCGCCGTAAAACACCAATCAATCAATTAATCAATCAATTAATCAATCAATCAACATGATCAATCAATTTGTTAACAGAAGTGTTGACTCATTCAAAACAGAAATTCAAATTTCATTTGCTATCGGTTGCCATACACATGTACAGTATGGAGTATATTATTGGTTATTACAGTTTTTTAAGGAATCCATTATTTTTCTACCTTTTTTATTTCGGAGTAAGAAATCTCTTTCATCAATTGTTCCTCCTTTCCTTGTTTGTTTGTTCAGAGCCAAGTCGCCTTTAATCCTTTCCTGTACAATCCCTGGTTTTTACATCTTTGTGCTATAATTCTTGAGGAAACATCGTGGAAAAAAAAAAGAAAAGAAATTGCTTGTGACAAGCCAAGATATTGTCTACCCTGTATACAGGTTATTTTCAAATTTGCTTTCACTTTTATGTGGTGTCTGCACCTTCTTTCAAATTAAACGAGACTAAACTTTTGACAACCGGGAAAGGGTTAAACATGGTATTGTAGAATGTTCATTAAAACTGAAAATGATTAAATAAGGCTCATTTTACAGTATAGTCCGATCGCTGGTCACGCACACTGACTTCGCTGTCCCCAACCCTCTGAGCTCCGCTCTGCGTTAATTTATAAAATTTATGGCCCATAAGATGTTACAACATAATAAAATAATTTGTTGGTGACCCAAACGTCGTAACTACAGTTTGAATAAGCTGTAGTTTCGACGTTTAAGTCGCCAAACCAACAAAATTACTTCACAATATGTCGGCAAATGTTAGAGTTTAAAGTTCATTATCGGTCTAATTGAATAATTCGATTGGTCGATAGATTCTTGAAATGGCAGACATAATCCACCAATTTAAAGGATCTATAAACATCCCTCAGAAAAATGTCTACATCGGAGAAAAAGCTTGCCATATGCTCAAAATGTTATCTCATTTTGTTTAAATTTTCGAAAGTATGTCAACATGTACCGCAAGAAGCTTAATTTTCTCGAAACATGTTTTCGGAATTAAAACCTCATCTTGGCTAAAGAGATTTTGACATTGATTTAAAAGAAAGAAATTAGTTGAGATAAAATCCATTTGCTAATTGCATGCTGACGACATGGCAAAGAATGTCAAATGCTGTATCGATAGTCGGAAATCTTAACGAAAATCTATTAATTGCGTGTTGCTACCGCAAGTATGTTTTGATTCTATGGTTCATTTAAATTCAGCCGCGACCATAGCGCATAGTTGGCTGGGTGTCACGGTTGTCCATAGACTGGTTACGGCTTTGTTCAAGTCGACGGCGGCACCAGTCTAGATTGTCTAACAGGATAAAATCAAAGCACTGAAAGAACTGTAAGCTAGCAAATTTCATTAAGTCTTAGGCTGGTTCAGTTTGAAAGAAGTTGAAAACAATTTCAAGTTTGTTGAATTCTGAAAATCCTTTCTGCTCTCGGGTAGGAGATTTGTGGTCATTGAATAAATTGGTCGTTATAGTTTTTACATAGCTTTTTAGAGATGCTTAAATAGCGGGATTGAGTGGGTATGGGTTAAATAGCATACTTTTGAAGGAGTTCTCTACAGTTTGAATAAAGTTATTTCATGTGGCCATAAAAAGCAGTGTGCATGGTGAAGACTGTTCAGACTCATTTTGAACACAATATGCTCTAGTGAGCTAAAAATACCTAAGAGATAGTCTTGCAGTAAGAGTTTGAAATATTCCTGAAAACATTAAGAACTACTTTTTATGACGTAGGCATTCAATTGATTTAGTGGTAAAGCCTCCAGTGGCGGTTTGTACTCGATGAACTCTGGAAAGGCCTCAAAATATCGTCTGTTAACATAAACTATCAAAGCTGACGCTTTTCTAGCAAAACACAGGATACAATGTTAGATAAACAGTGTCGATCAAAATTCCACCCCGTTTATTTCACCAATGTACCCCTCTTCTAAACGTATCTGTTTTATTAAGTACAAAAAAAAATGTATTTTTCATATCGAAAGATTACGAGTATCACAAAATCTGTCCAGTAAATAAACCATATTTCATGCACTCTAGAAGTTCAGTTTTACTACATTTCCTAGCAACATGTTTTATGGCCAACAATATAAACTGACATTTTTCCATTGTTTCATTGATTAAATGCGTTTTTATTTTTCATTTGGATTAGATAACAGCGTGGTGAATTATTTTAACCAGTGCAGAACTTATTTTGCATTTCCGAACTTAGATAGGAGCCTTTCGGTGCGGTAAACCAAAAATCAATTAAGCAATCAGATCATATACGCAGGAAGTGTATTATTGATCTCTGACCTTGAAATCAAACATTTACCTTAAACGTCGTAAGTACAGGATATTATAGCTGTAGAGTTGGATAACCTATTGCCATACGACAAAGACTGGTTCTAACGGGAAAAATGCCAATATCATGACGACGACAAAATATTAGATTAGTCCAAATCGTAAAACGTTTCAGGCGAATTTTTAAAGTTTATGAAATTTTAGATATTTTCAAGTTCCTTGTGACAAGCAATTTCTGCATTTTATACGATGTTTTCCCTAAATTTCCTTGAGGGGGGGGGGGAGTCAAAAAGGGTAATTGTGTGGGAATTGGATAAGACTATTAGGTCGATCAGCAAAGATTCGTTTCTTACTTTCCCGACCGTATATCTAGCAAACTAACGTGGTTTAACCCATTCCCACACAACAAAATTTTACACTGGTCCAAATTGAAACTTTTCGTCCTTTTGGACATTTTTCGTCATTTTTGATAGAACACATTGTGTACAATGAAGAAATTACGTTTTAATAAGCAATTTCTTCATTGTCCACAATGTCTTCAAAAGGTGTTTTCTTGAGGTGCGAAAAAAAGTGGGCTTGAGTGGGAACGGTCGATCTTTCTTGTCAGAGCCTCAGTTGGCGTGACTAGCTAACCATCAGTGTTACATGAACGTGAAACAAAGACAGTAGGCTTTCTTGAAATCAAAGAAGCACATTTAAAAAAAATGCGTTTAGTCGATGACATCCCCGAGTGCGTACCTATCACAGGGCGCAAAGTGAAGACTCCTTTCAGTCTGCACTTACGCGCGGGGTGAAAGGAGGAATCTTCAAGTAGCGCTTATGTAGAATTATTTCATTGTCGCCTTTCTCGTGTATCAGATAAAAGTACTTCTTATTTTATGACTTTTCTACTGCATTCCATTTTTACAATCAAGATAATTCTTTATTCTTTTATTTCATAATTTTGACGTATTTTTATTTATTCTAATGCAGATATTAGGTATTAATCTATAAATTCGATAAGGAAAATGAATGCTTATTCTAAGGACTTTAATTACGACTTAAGTTCCTTTAAGACTTAAATTTAGTTTGTAGCATCTTTCTTATTTCGTTACTTATTTTTTAACTTATTTAGCTTATTTCATTTGTAAGGAAACGATTTTTTTTTTCATTAGAAAGATAGGGTATTGTTTTCATGTCTTATAAGATATTATTTTACTTGTTTCATAACATATTTCATAAGTAATTTAACGCACATCTTATTTCATGTCGATTATGTAGAGGATAATCGTTTGTTTCAGTGTAAGATCGATTTTATTTCATTGAGTGAACAACAAGAGCTTTATTTTCACGACTGGCGAAGCTTTTGTTGTTCACGAAATGAAATATCAATCGATCTTACTCGAAAAACAAACGATTGTTCTATTTCTTTAATGCAAAAATTAGACAAAATGCGAAAATTATATGACAACTTTTCTTAAACCATATCAACTAACTCAACTAATTGTATTTCGGATGAGAGGTTAACTGTGTGATGGTGCTATCCAAGAACCAGGCGGAGCTATCAGCAGTTTCGTCCTGTATCCGTGCACTATCCCCCGTAACAACTAATCGTCTTCTGGGGTGTCGCTCATATGGGCATGTGGTACGGTAGTGACGATAAATAAACGGAAATACACACATTCGTAATATTTGCAAAAAAGCAGTTTTAGAAACACAACGAGTACAACAGCTGTCGCAGATCAATAAAACCCATCACTATGAAAATTGATATTTGTATTTGAAATACATTTAAGGCCGTGCGTGGGATATCTAACTATTTCATATGAGGGCTAGATAAAAACGCAGATCACCATGTGCATTCCCGCAGTCTGATCAGAGTCTTCACTATGCGCTCTATAAATAGATGCTGACTCGTGGTTTCATTAAACCACTCCCGCACAATGAAACCTATTGACGCCCTCGAAGAAAAAACTATTGTGATAGCAATGTCTTCATTTTCCACAATCTTTTCCAGATAGTTGAAATGAAAAAATCATAAACTTTTAACTGTCGTCAGAAACTCAGTTAAATTTCGGCTAGTCTAAATTTTTGCCGTCTGGTATTAAGTTGAATTACTTTCAGATACTTTTACAGGGTATACATAATTGACTTATCGCGACTGTCAGTCAACCTACAGCTTATTTATGTTGTATTCACGACGTTAAGGTCACCAACCAACTATTCTTATCGTTTGCTATATGCTACTAGCCATAAATTTTGCAACATAATGCCGTTTAAAATCGAAGCGAAACTTTCTGTTGGAGTCTGCGGGATGGGGCAGATTTAGGAAGTGGGTGGGGCCAGTAATTGGTCATTTCAACACGCGCGTGGGGGAACGTCTAGAAATGTCACTCACGCGCTCGGGCCGTGATCATGGTGCAGTGGTAGCGTGTAGGACTCCTAATCACGGAGTCCCGGGTTCGGTCCCCGGCCGCGGTGAATATCTTTTTCCGCCATTTGTCTCCCACCAATGGGTGGATAATGGTAAAGCTAAGTGAGATAGGCAAGTATGAGTCAATGGGCGTGGCAAACAGACTAAGTGGACGGGGTCAGCGATTGGTCATTTCTGCCAAGGATATCATGCCAAACCCTGAAAATAAACCGTAAAAACAACAATACCATAAAATACACAAATACAGCTGTTAAAAATCGACCATTAGATTTTGTTTGATGGCTTACCGCGAGATCGATTCGGTACCGCCTACTTGTAACAAAATGTGTGATTTGTCAGCATGGTTCGTCACATGTAGACGGACCAACTTGGGAAGTTTTGTCAAACGTGTCGACCCAGATCAGACTGTAACACATTCTACCAACTCTTCTTCCGTTTTGGATGGGCCACGGCCGTAGCGCAGTTAGAATCTCAATCATGGGGAGTCGAGGGTTCGATCCCGGGTCGCAGCCTTTCCGAAAAGTGTCTACCACCAATGGGTAGATAATGGTAAAGCTATATGGGATGAGCAGCTGGAGACTCGGATAGGATGTAGGGGTAGTACAGGTGAGAGAAATACCAGGAATCAGTGATTAGGTGCTCCAGCCGCCGCGATTTGACTGAAATACTGATAAAAGTGGTGTTCAGACAAACCCACTTTGGATATAATATTTGCGATAGCCTCGATTGGATACGTATTTCTTTTAATTTGAGCCAAAGTGTGACATTTCCAACCATTACACTCGTGCGCCAAGTAAAGACTCAAATCAGACTGTGCATCCGAGTCTTCACTTTGCGCTCTGTAGATAGATACCAATTCAAAGCTTTTTTACGCGATCAGCGAATATTCTATATGTCCTGGGTGGCTGTCCAGGCCCCTCAGTGTCAACACGTCACGGGGCCCATTTCATTATAGACAGAATACTGGATGGTCCCTTTTCCATACCTTATCACTTGTAGGATCCACACTAACCCTTGTCATGCTGAGCCCGAAATATTCCGGTTTTGGCAGGAGGTGTAGACTAATATCAGGCTGCACTTATGTGCAGGCTGATCTTAGTCTATACCTCCTGCTTGTACTTTTCCTGCCAGAGTTGTTTATGAAGTTGATTTCTAAAAGAAATATTGGTTTTTGAACAACACGTTCTATCAGTGCTTTCAGCCCTTTGATTTGACAGCATTCATAAGGTATTTTATAAAGCATGACAAGGGTTAAGTTAGTAATGGAATACTGAATTTATTCAATGATTCGTCTATAAAGAGATCTTCCGAGTTTTTATCTGTTTTAGACAAAGAGCTTAAAAAAATACGTATTTTATAAATCCAAATTTTATAAACCATGTATAAACATGACATTTTGTTTTTAGATATTTGGTTAAAACAACAACAAAACACACACACACACACACACACCTAGGATGTAACGGTTTATGATATTCCACAAATATATGATATTATTTCGTCAAGAAGTTGTTAAAGTTTTATCTCAACAAAGTTTACTATGTTGTCAGTATCTTTTATTACATTAGCTATAGGAACCTCGGTTAGTAAACTGACTAATCGCGACTGTCAATCAAGGAATATATCGACCAATCAAAATCTCATTCAGCCCGAATTTGAAATTTAACCCTTTCCCATACAACAGAACTTTAGACTGCTCCAATTTGGAAGAGGGTGCAGACGACAAGTCAAAGTGTATTTAGATTGAAAAATAACCACTGTAAAGGGTAGAAAACATTGTTGGGAAAGAAGGAATTGCTTGTAATAAGCAATTCCATCTTCCCCTTCAATGTTTTCCCCAGGACAAAACCTATGGGTCGTGAAAACAAGTGATTGTACGGGAAAGGGTTAAACACCAACATTGGCCTCGATTTGTGTGAAATTGTTTTGTTGTTTGGCGACTGAAACGTCGTAACTACAGCTTATTCAAGCTGTAGCTACAACGTTAGGTCGCCAAACAACGATTCTAATTTCTTATTACTGCCCATAGTTTAAATCGAAGAGGGACATCCTCTTGGAGTCAATGGGCGTGGCAAAAGGAGTAAGTGGGCGGGGCCAGCGATTGGTCATGTAGAATCGTCGTCACGTGGTTTTTACCTACATTATGTACCTTGAAAAGGTTATGGCCGTATCATCTTGTCATCTAAATTTTTAGTGATGAAAAGAACAGAACAGAACATTTTAATAGATGTACGCGAAGTGCATAGTTACTATTTCGTATATTATGTTATACATGACTTTGTACTTAGTACACGCCTCATAATGTTTTTGTTCTGTTCTGTTCTGTTTATCATGAGAAGTTTTGAAGACTAGGTTTGGAAGCTCAGGTGTTATGGTGCGGTTTGTAATGAAAGTTCATGGTTAATTTTCGCCTCTTCGGATGCTATAACACAAAGCAAAAAAGGTAACAATCATGGTAATTGTTCAGTAGTATTGTTTCCTCTGGTATTTTTTGTCTACCGTTTGATTGTTTGAACATTTACCAGACAACAAAACGTTAGACTGGTTCAGATTGAGACAGGTTGTAGACGACGAATCAAACTGCGTGCAAGCAACAAATAACCGGCTTATAAGGTAGAAAACATTGTGGAAAGAGAATATTTTTCCCACAATGTTGATAATTAGAGCTTGTATGGGATAGGGTTTAAAAAACAATTATGAATTTTGGAAAAATTACCGGCCACCTGTATGTATGTTTTCTTTCGTTTATAATTATTTTCATTTAAATGACCATGAAAACTCCTAATATCCCAAACACTCATGGCAATTGTATCTGCACTGGTTTGGTTGCGTCGTATGTCCTTATATGATCAAGATCTATCTATCTTCTTGTGAGGTGTCATGGATCAAGGTTTCCATGCCTCTTCTTACCATTGCATTTTCTCACAAAAGTCCGGACATGGTATTGTGAAGACATAAAAAGCAATCTGCTTCGAAAGCATTTCAAATTAATAATAATAATAATAATGATAATAAATATTGCAGTTTAGGAATGAGCTAATAATCACATTGCAAGCACTCTGCGCGGTAATAATGCTATCTTATCAAACGGTGTTCTGTGTAATATTTAAAAAAGGGGGATATCTTACGTCATTTTCTGGAAAAAAAATATGTGCAAATCCACACAGAACCAATTCAAAGAGAAATATTAATCATGAGAGCGGATTAAATTTCCAATTAATTCTAAAATTCTAAAAGCGTTTGTTTTTATCGTTTCTCGTTGTTTAATTTTACATTAATTCGTGCTTTGAAACAACAATGCACAAAGACTTTCAATAACCCTAATAACTGCAACTATTGCAATGATCTGCCTAATGAAAGCTGTGTTCGTCTATGGAAATATCTTTACATTTCACCCATTTCCACACATTGACGCTTATTGCCGCATCTAAAGAAAAACAATCTGGAAAACATTGTGTAAAATAAAGAAGTTGCTTGTGACAAGCAATTTCTTTATTTTCCACATTGCTTTCTCTCTACTGAGTTGAAAAAAATCTAAAATGTCATACACTTTAAACTGTCGTCTGAAAATTCCTTTCACTTTCGGCCAGTCTAAAATTTTGCCGTCTGGTTATGGAATAAACTTACAATTATTGAGAAAGCAGACTGCTTTTCTATTAAATCTGTTAATATAACTCTTAACCCTTTCCCGGTTTTTGAAATTTTAGACCTGCCCAATTTCAAATGTTTCGTAGACGACAATTTAAAGTTGAATTTATCTGAAAAAAAATCCTTATTATTCAGTAGGGTAGAAAATATTGTGGATAAAGAAGAAATTGCTTGTAACAAGCAATTTCTTCTTTTTCCACAATGTTTTCTCAAGTATAAAAATAGAGGGACTTACAATATAGGGATTTAACAGGAAAGGTTAAAAAAGGTGACTCGTTCCACGCAATTTGAGGCCGACTGCGCTCCGTCATGCGCTCCACCTCGCTGTCAAAGGGCCTTATTTTGTAAAATTTATGATAAAAATGGTTGTATGGCGAACTGTGTTGTAAAAATGTCAGTCGTACACATTTTACATTCAATTTAGATAAAATTTTGATTGGTCATAGAATGTTTGTTGCCCAATTGTTACTGTCAATAAAATAATCAGTCGACCAATGAAATCATTCATTTAGACCAGATGTGAGTTTTGAACCCCGGCGTTGGCTGTCATTTTTCTTAAGCCTTTTCTTTGAATTTGATACTTAAACGTCGTAACTACAGATAATTAAAAAATCTTCTGGAAAAAAACATTGTGGAAAATGAAGAAATTGCGTTTAACAAGCAATTTCTTCGTTTTCATAATGTGTTCTACCTTTGAAGACAAAAACTTAGAAATTTAAGCTCAATATTGTCGCCTGCAACATTTTTTTATTTTTTTTTTTTTTATTTTTTGAATTTTGATAAGTCTATTTGTAGTCCTTTGGTAATTTAAAAGATTAGCATGATAGCATTTGATTGTTACTTATTACACGTTATGTTCAATTTAAGTCGAAATGACACATTTTTCAATTTTAGGTTTGGCTAAATCCATAGATAATTTAGCACTTCATAAACCGCCAATGAAGTTTTGAGTGTTTTTGGTGCAAATAAAGGTTGTCATTCCCATTCATCGCAATGTGTATTTCCGTTAATTTATCGTTGCTAGCACATGCCCATATGAGCGACGCCCCCAGAAGACGGTTAGTTGTTACGGGGGATAGTGCAAGGATACAGGACGAAACTACCGAGAACTCCGCCTGGTTCTTTAACGTGCTCGGTGAATAGCGTCGTCACAAGGGCCTCGGTTTAACGTCTCACCCGAGAGACAATTAGATGTGTTAGTTGATATGGTCAGCCCATTTTCACGTTTCTCCATTTTAGGCTACGGTAAACCAACTGTGATGCCTTGATAATGTGCCTGCGACATGCTAGATTTAACGGCAGCCATATTGAAACTCCTGATTTGGAACACCTTGTTTTTTATCCTCACACATCTTCCTCACAGTATTATAGGGGGTAAGTGTTTCTTTTATTTAATTTTTAACGTGTGTCAGCATTTGTCATGCTGACACACGGACTATTTCTGCAGGAGTTACAGATCAGCCTGCACATGTGTGCAGACCGAATTTAGTCTACAGTTTCTGTGTATCTCTTATAGCCATAGCAATCAATAGAACTAATTAGCAAAAGGTATATTTTCCCAGATTCATAGCAGCTCAGGGCTTTCAGCCCTTTAATTTCAACGTAAAGCTCTGAAAAAGGATTATATTTGGCCTAACAAGGGTTATGCCAATCCCAACACAATCCCTCCTTTTTACGCGTGTAAAGAAAAAGGCTTTGGAAAACACTGTGGAAAATGAAGAAATTGAAATTTGTTGTGTTGGAAAGGGTTAAAAATAGGAACTTTTACGTTAGCCTGATAAAATTAGATGTGAAGGTACAAACCGTTCATGTATTCATACGTATTTAACCCATTCACACACAATGGCGCTTTAAAACGCATCTCAAGAAAAATGCTTTAGAAACATTGTGGAAAATGAAGAAATTGCTTGTTTCAAGCAATTTCTTCATTATCCACAATGTTTTCTTACCCAGAGTACACAGATATTTAAAATTTCATCAACTTGAAATTGTCGTCTGCAACTTCTTTCGATTTGGGCAAGTCTAAATTTTTTCCGTGTGGAAATGGGTTTAATATACATATATTTTCAAGCGTTATTACTGAAAATTACGAAGTTTCAACTATTGACGGTTCGCTGGCAAGGTCTACTGAACCCCAACAGAAAGTTAAATTTAGATAACAAAAGGCGTTATTTGCGAAACTTATGGCTAGCGATGAGTAAGAAAAAAGTAAATGACATTTTTACAACCTGAACGGGGCATAAGCTGTTGTTATGACGTTTAATTCGCAAAAGCAACAAATAACATAAATAAATACATGGACATAAATGTTGACGGATTTCGGAGTTCAAAGTTTGCAGCCGGTCTAAATGAATGATTTGATTGGTCGATTGATTCTTTGATTTACAGCTCCGATCCGTCACATAACCCATTCATTGGGGTAATTTCATTATAACAGACAAATAGAATATGTTTGTTTTTATTGATGCCTGGAGGACCCCCCTCCCCCCAAACTGATACATGCACAACGCTTCTTCATGAAACTAATTTCCGCTGACATACAGTGAGATTAGATTAACATTGTGATGTACAAACCTGGGATTTTACGTCACTGTGGTTTTATACTTGTGAAAACATTGCAGAAAAGAAAAAAAATGCCTGTAACAAGCAATTTCTTCTTTTCTCACACTATTTCCAACTACTTTCAATCTTCAAGATCGTCTCCATTGTCTTTGAAATTGGACCAAGTCTAAAATTTCAAAAACAGGAAAGGGTAAAATCAGTTAGATACATTTTTATTGGTAACGATCTGCATGAATATAAACATGAATTTGTATGGAGCTTAGAGAGAGGAAAAAAGCTTCATTCTCAATAAAATACCTAAAGCTCTAAATCGTGTTAATTTAAGCTCGTCCGCTGGACATAGCTCAAGGTTTGTTCCAAATCTATGTACGAATCAAAGGGAAATTATATCTAGAATTGAAACATGACCTCTATTCAGGACTTTTTAATTATCCAAGATATTTTCAAAAGTGCGATTTCACACTAGGGTCATTTTATTGGTGGGTTTATTTAATTTCTAAAGCACTTTTATGACCAATGATTTGGTTGGTAAATGTTAATGATTAATTATTGCGCACACAGGGTACAAAATACCTGTACTTTTTATCAAGTTTAACCCTTTCCTGTACAAACCCAGGGTTTTACGTCACTGTTATTCTTGTGAAACATTGTAGAAAAAGAAGTAATTGCTTGTAACAAGCATTTTTTTCATTTCCATACAATATTTTTCCACCACGTAGAATAATTTCATTTCAAAAAGCACCCAGTTTTCATTGCTATTCGCAACCTCTCACTTATCTCATGAATTGTAGGCTTACTTCGTAGATTAGAATTGCAATCGTCAGATTTGTTTATGCTCTAATGCCCCGAGTAAGTTTTTCTTATATATTTTGTTGTGTATATTGGGGACATATATGGCTCAGGAGGAATAAAACAAAGAAAAACGTTGTTCGGGGACCAAAAAGTCATAACCACAACTTTAATAAGCTGTAGTTACGGCGATTAAGACGTCAAACCAACATCAATTTTCGACAGTAATGTCTGAGGTCACATTCCACGTCTTTTCAGAACTAACAATTTGATTGACAAAAGCGATCCCTTAATTCTTTTATGGCAAATTTTTTACTAATGTTTGATCACAAAAAATACTGCTTCAATGTTGGCAAAGCAATAAGATTTCGTCTGGTCGTCAATTTAATGCGACTGTAAAACTAATATTTCCCCTGCAATCGCCGACGTCGATCCTACGCTGTTTTATAACAAGCGGCCTTTGAAAAATTCGAATCGCCTATGTGTCGTCGTTTTAATGTGACTTTGGCTTAAGTCAAAAATAATGTCCCTGAAAAATCTAGTAATGAACTGATAATTACTTTCATCTACAACTTAACACTAGAACACTTTTACATCTATACTTAAAGAAACGCGAAAAACAGAAAGACATGCAACATTTAATGAGCCGAAATTGGCTTTTAACCCATTCCAACTCAACAAAATTTTAGACCGGTCCAAATTGAAAGGAGCTGCAGACGATATTTTCAAGTTGGTGGAATCTAAATTTTCTTTGACTTTTTGGATGGAAAACATTGTGGATAATGAAGAAATTGCTTGTAACAAGCAATTTCTTCATTTTCCACAATGTTTTCTAAAGCCATTATATTGAGGGGCGTAAAAAGGAGGGATTGAGTGGGAATGGGTTAAAATGTAAACTTCTGGTCTGGCATGATGCAGATAAAATTGCACCAACTTGACACCAATTACTAGGAACATGCCATTGTTATCAAAAAACAGATAAATTACACCGCAAAAGACCCAATGACAGCCAATTCTAGTCACCGTATACGTATATTGGAACTACTTTTTTTGAAGTCGTATCCCATGACAGAAATCTATATCTATGATCGATAGGATGTCAACCATACACGATTATTTATTCCTGTTTCACAAAATAACTACAGTTTCGGGTTTCTTCGTCCCTTTTTATTCATTTACTGCAAAATCTAATTACAATAGCGTCGAGCAATCAAATGTCTGTAAGTAAAGCTTTTGCTTTTTCTAATGTAATCAAAGCACTGAAAGTACTGTAAGCTAGCAAAGCTTGCAGACGACAATTTCAAGATAGTGGAATTTGGAAGAAAACATTGTGGACATTGAAGAAATTGCTTGTTACAAGCAATTTCTTCTATGTCCACAATGTTTTCCAAATCATTTTCTTGAGATGCTGAAAAAAGCGGCATTGAGTGGTAATAGGTTACATAACATGCTTGTGAAAGAGTGCACTACAATCTAAATAGAGTTAGTTATATTCTTAAAATACAGCAGGACTACTTTTTATGGTGAATGCATTCAACTGATTAGTGGTTAAGCCTCCAGTTGCAGTTTGCACTCGTTGAACTTTGAGACGACCTCAAAATTTGTCTGTTAACTTAAGCTATCAAAGCTGACGCTTTGCTAGCTAATAATATTTCTTATAAGATAAAAAAGGGGCTTTTGAAAACATAGTGAACAATTATAGAAATGCTTTTTACAGGCAATTTCTCCATTTCCCACCATGATTTCTTTTTTCCCTCGAAAAAAGGAAAATATATAAGCATGATAAGATCTTGTATGAGTTAGGACCACGATGGAAATAAGAGTCTTTCGAGCCTTTATCGTGTTATCCTCGAGGAAAAAATAGATACATAAATAAACGAACTTAACATTGTTGTCAACAACGTCGTTTAATTTGCACCAACAATGTTACGGTCCGTTAATCGGTTAAAACCTGCAATTGTGCGATATTATAAAATTCGATGTCGCCTTCAATAGGTCTTTAGGTCTGTCCGACAGATTGATATACCGACTTCATATGTCGTATGGAAACTTGTAAAAAACATAAAACTCGATTCAAACCAGTAGTCTCTCTATCCATCTTTAGTCATATGACTTTTACACATCGCTGTGCGTTGATACAGAACAGCCAGTGCATCTATATAGTACATTCATAACATGACCTTCGACTCGGGGAGTGAAATAAACACGTTGAATATTTTTAGCTAGCAAAGCGTCAGTTATGATAGCTTAAGTTAACCCATTCCCACACAGTAAAATTTTAGACTTGTCCAAATTGAAAGGAGCCGCAGACGACAATTTCAAAGTGATGGAATTTTAATTTTTTTCGTCTTTTTGGATAGGAAACATTGTGGATAATGAAGAAATTGCTTGATCCAAGCAATTTCTTCATTTTCCACAATGTTTTCCAAAGCTTTTTTGTTGAGGGGCGTAAAAAGGAGGGATTGAGTGGGAACGGGTTAACAGACAAAATTGTGAGGTCTTCGCAGAGTTCAACGAGTGCAAAATGCCACCGGAGGCTTAACCTCTATATCGATTGAATACCTACGCCTGAAAAAGTAGTTCTTATGTCAGGAATATTGCAAACTCTGCAATTGCTTTTTATGGCCACATGAATTAAATTATTCATATTGTAGACAACTAAAAAAAAAATAAAATGCTATTAAACCTATTTCACTCGATTGGAACATCTTATCCCATTCCAACCCCCACCCCTATTACGCCTTTCAAGAAATAGCTTTTGAAAAAAGTGGAATTGCTATCAAAAACAACCGAATATATTTAGGGCGACGGTCACACATGTATTCATGGAAACGAAATATATTAAAATTGAACCAATCAGGAGTTAATTAAGATTCCAATAAAAGAAATCCAGGAATGCTGTGGTGTTATTGAATTGATCAATGTTCACATTTTAAGTAGAAGAACTCATTTCCGTCGTTCAAAAACAGATGGTGTTTCGAGTGGGTCTGTGTTTACAGACCTTTTTAACGGTGCCCTGACCGGACATGGGTCACAGTGCTTTATGTCTTGATACAAATTGATTCAATAGTACGGAAAAACTCATCAAAATCCAAAAATCCGTTGTATCATAAAGTAGTCAAGTAAATATATTTCAAATTTGGTATTTTCTTTTGTCGTTTAGCACATCCAACCACTGAAAATTATTTGACAATTGAAAAAAATAAGAAATAACTATAAACAAATGAGTACTGTTGTTTAATAAAACGTGTCTTCAACCCATTTTCATACAGTGTCGTTTTTTTTGTTTGTTTGTTTGTTTGTTTGTTTGTTTTTGATGCCCTAAAGAACCATGATGATTAAAATTATGTTGGAAATTGCCGATTTCTCCTTTTCTCATGGTGTTTTCTACCTTATTTGTCATTTACTTTCCAATTTTAGTTCAATCTAAAATGTCATCTTCATTTTTTTTCAATCTGGACCAGTGTAAAATTTTGTGGTGTGGCATTGAGTTAAAAGATTGAATATGAAGAATAGTATATTTCATGACGTTCCTTTTGTACAAATTGTGTCTTGAAATGTTGAAACTCTTTGGCCCGGTTGCCTCGTATATAAAATTCAAAGCTTATATTTTGAAACTTAATTATAGCTCCTTAGAAATGAGTTCTACAATCACATAGGTATCAAAATCGGACTTTTTGTCCCCCCCCCCGTTCTTCCGTATATTCGTCCTAACCGTAAATCAAACTAACGTCAATGAGTACTCTCAACTAGGCACAAATGATCCAAATGTCGTAACTACAGCTTTATTTTGATCGTTCAGCGTCGATTTGCTCATTAATAGGTATGAATCGTTTAATTTCGGAAAATTTCTCTACTGTCGAGGTAAAAATTAGATGTTAAAGCTCAAAACCGGGATATTTTTGTTGGGCATGCAAAATACCGTAACTACAACTTGAATAAGCTGTAGTTACGACATTTAGCACGCCCAATGACGATGTGATATTCGTTTTTGTGGATATTTAAGGTACAGGACGAACCTTTTGTTACATGTATCTTAGTAACTCCTTACAAAATGACCACTTTGTTCTCGAGTCTGGGCTGCCAACGGGATGAAAAAGGCTCTCCTAGAGTCAGGAATTGTTACGAATGGTTTCGTTCTGCGTGGCAATTAAAAGCGACCGCTTTCTTCTTGAAACCCGCTTTTGACAAAAGTACATGAGCAAGGCAGTGTACCATTTCTAAGCGTTTTCAGGCGTTTTAAAATCCTAAACGCAGGCCTTTTTTAAATAGAACTTAATAGAATGGGAGACTATCCTAAGCCATTATATCACAGTCCAACTTTTTATTGGCCCCAAGGAAAAGTTTTAAAAAAACATTATGGCAAATGAAGAATTTGCTTGTAACAAGCAGTTTCTTCATTATCCATAATATTTTTTTACTCTTAAAGACCAACGTTTTAAATGACTTCTTTGAATTTTGAAGTCAAAAACTTTTCCCATCTGGTAAAGGGTAAAATAGTGTCTTTTTTCTCTTTATTTTATACTTTGCATTTAACTTAAATTTGTCGTCAGCAACATCTTTGAATAAGGACTGGTCTAAAATTTTATCGTGCGGTAAAGGGTTGAATACGTTTGTTTACTTTATATATCTATATCATAATAAGCATCTAGCATTTTTGATGATCCGTTTTACTTACGTATGTAACCCGTTTACATGATGAAAAGCCACCCTGTTGTTCCTTAATCATGTTATTGCCTATCTATTTGACTTTGTTGAACTACCATTTAAAAATTGTCATGTTGAACCCGGAACATTCCTGTTTTGGTAGGAGGTATAGGTAAAGATCAGTCTACACATAAGAACAGCCTGATCTTTGTCAAAATTGTTCTTAAAATTAGAATTTCTAAACAAATTTTGACCTAAAACTAGTACTTTAAGTGCTTTCAGACCTTTGATTTTCATGCAGTTATGAAAAAGATATATTCAGCATGACAATGGTAGAAATTAATTTGTCACGTTAAAATGTACCATCTTGAAAGTGCGGCATATGTTTACCCTGATCAGAATGGCGGGATTCCCATGTTCTCGCGAGACAAACTTTTAACAGATTTTCAGAATCATATCTTTCAGTTCTCGTTTAGTCGCATGATGAGTTACAAATATTTGTAGTAAACCGGACAAGGAAAAGTACAGAAATACCCGAGCCTAGAATAAAATCTATTATAAATCTTTTAAATGCAATTTTCGATTAATTTATGACACAAGCGCCCCTTGTACCGGAAATGCGTCTATTGATCCAGACGGATTGCAAAATGGCGTAATTGATCAGTTGACAGATTTACGTTCAGATAAGATTTTGCTTGCATTTACAGAAATGGATGCTTTTCGGAACTTCCTATGCGCCCAGAAGGATTTTGGTTAACACTTACACCCCCTTTGGTTTAAATTCTGATGTTAACCTGACTTAAACGTCGTTACTACAGCTTATTCAATTTGTAGTTACGATGTTTAGGTCGCCAACAAATAATTATACTTATTTTTAACATGATACTGGCTATAAATTTCGCAAAATAACGCCGTAAAATATCGAAGCTGGACTTCCTATCGGAGGCGATGGGCGTGGCAAATGGAGTAAGTGGGCGGGACCAGCGATTGGTCAATTAGTAAACTCACAGACTATTTATCTTTCTCTCTTATCTGTTCCTATTTCCAAAATGAGTTTTCTATAGTTCACAATGCAAGTGAGAATGTAATTTGTCATCGGGCTATTGTGGAAGATAACACATTCTCTGGAATTAAAACTCGTTTTATGCCCGGTGTAGCGTTCACAAAGGGAGGGGACAAAGAGCATTTCAAACCTTAATGGGGTTAGAATAAAACATGTCTGTATTACCGACCAAATACAATGAGAGCGAAATGAAATTTCCCCGTATCGCTAACAAAATTGCCCAATATAATTGCGATGAACATAATGACCTTCGTTAAATACGGAACATTTTCCACAGAACGATTTTAGGCTTTTTTCATTGAACATAGATATCGTCCATTTTATACCAACCTCGACCAAGATTTTTTTTTCTCAAAAAGCTTATTCGTATGAATGAATAGGTAAATACGATTTTTATGCTACGACCGACTGCTTGGACAAGTATCGTACCTAGAACCAAAGGAAACGCAATCTATTACTAAGACAAACCCGCTTTCTACATCTGAAAAAAGAAAGGCTGTTGTTATGTTTTGTTCCATTTACATCCAAGACTTATAAAATGTAAGATTTACTGTTGGCCAAACGTGCCAAGAATTCTACTCCACATGTCCCTGTACGTCTCCCTTTGTTTGATGGAGTTTAGCGCGTCAGAGTCCTAATCTTCAACTGGGATGTCATGGGTTCGATCTCCGGCGGCGGCACATATCCTTTCCGAAATTTGTCTCTCACCAATGGGTGGATACTCGTAAACCTAAGTGGGATAGCAGCTGGAGGCTTAAAAAGGGTGTAGTGATAGTACTGGTATGAGAAATACCAGGTATCCAGTGTTAGGTGCTCCAGCCGCCACGATATGACTGAAATACAGTTAAAAGGGGCGTTAAACCCAATTCAATCAATCAATCAATTGATGGAGTGGAATATTTTAGAATTTATTAAGATAACGAAAGTTGAAGGTCACGTGGTTTCTTGATTATACCAAGAATCATTCTTCATTCTGAAAATCTATATTAACCTCGTTTAACCCATTCCAACTCAAGCCCTCCTTTTTACGCCCCTCAAGAAAAATACTTTGGAAAACATTGTGGAAAATGAAGAAATTGCTTGTATCAAGCAATTTCTTCATTATCCACAATGTTTTCTATTCAAAAGACAAAGAAATTCAAAATTCCGTCAACTTTCAATTGTCGTCTGCAGCTTCTTTCAATTTGGACCAGTCTAAAATTTTCTTGTGTTGGAATGGGTTAACCCAAACCTAGACGGCATAATTTTAGAATGGTCCAAATTCAAAGAGTTGCGGACAACAATTTAGAGTTTGTGAATTTTAGATTTTTTCAACTTTCTGTGTAGAGAACATTGTGCAAAATGAAGAAATTGCTTGTTACAATTGAAGTATGATTGGAAGCGATTTTGACAAAAACTGTGTCATGTAAAGAATAGATCAAATAAATCAACCAATCAAATCATTCATTTAGCCCAAAAGTGTACTTTGAACTCCGACATTGGCCAATGTTTATGTTTAGCATTTCATTTGGGTTTGAGACTTAAACGTCGTAACTACAGCTTATTCCAGCTGTAGTTACGGCGTTTACGTCACAATCCAACCATTTTAGTGTTTGTTACATGTGCTTAGCCGTAATTGTTTCAAAATAACGCCGTTTATAATCGAAGCGGGACTTCCTATCGGAGCTCAGTGGGCGTGGTCAGCGGAGTTAGTGGGCGGGGTTAGCGATCCGTCACATATTTCCATTGGAGTCTCAATGGCGGTCACAGAGTCAATTACTTAATGGCGATACACTATACAGTTGTCAATAAATTGTCAACAGTAACAAAACACTGTGTAAATAAAAAGGATACAATTATCAAAAGGAGGTCGAACATTTTAAAAAAAATGTAACCTAAGCCCTTCGAACGTCGACTCTCATCAAAGTTAGTAGATGTGTGAAGTTTTTAATAATTTTACGAGCGTTGAAGCGCATACAATGAACAACCAGAACAGTCACTCGATACATTAAGGATGTTCGCTCATCGTTTGAAGAAATTGTTGGTCAGCCGCTAATTTAACCCTTCCTGTAGAATCCCTGGTTTTACGTCCTTGTGATATTAACCTTGAGAAACCATTGTGGAAAAAGAAGAAATTGCTTGTAACAAGCAATTTCTTCTTTTCCCACAATATTTTCTATCATATTGGATGGTTACTTTTTGTACCGTACTTACTTCATGATATAGTCTGCTACCTCTTTGAATAAGGACAAGTGAATATTTTGGAAAAGTATGGTTGACAAAGGGAAATATCGCTCATTTTGGACAGTTTTCCTCTTTTCATACTAATATTTTGTTTTCATTGAGGTATGAATCTAAAAACGGTCCGCATCTATTCAAGAATCTAAAAACTAACAACACTGCTTTATACATTACGGTGATCAAGATTTTAGGTTCCTGCCTCAATGGAAACAAAATATTCTCTTCATTTCATAAATACAGAAAGTTGAAAAAATCTGAAATTTCATTAACTTTGAAATGTCGTCTGCATTCAGACAAATCAAAGTAAATATCTTAATAATTTTGAGTAATATTTTAAGAATTTACTTTGTGCGCAAGCATTCCAAATTGTGTTCATGTAAGTATGACAAGAAAATTCAGTCAACCAAAACACTTGAATCTTGATAGACAATACTAAAACCGAATTGTTTGAAATGACTAATGATCCAGCAGACCACAACTAGAGGCACTTTTTTCCGAAAATGAAAAAAAAAAAAAAAAACTAGTAGGGTAGAATGGTAGAGTGGGCACCCCAGATTAAGAAAATCTACCAAGAGTTAAAGTTCTTAATCCTGGTGATCTTGCACAGTCCACGCAGTCTATCAAGAGTTGGCCCTATTTGGACTTCGGAGGAGGTTCATTCTTGCTTAACGGTCCGCATCTATTCAAGATATGCAAAGCTTCAACGGGATTCAAACAAGATAAGAACGATTAGATTTTACCTTAATCTATTATCAGATGACAAAATTTTAGGTCCAAATTCAAAAATATTGCTGACGACAGTTTTCAGTTGATAAAATTTTATTTTATCTATTTATTTATTTATTTATTGGGTTATTTATTGTCTTTTGAGGTAGAAACGTTGTGGATAATGACGAAATTGCTTGGAACAAGCAGTTTCGTCATTTTCCAGAAATGTTTTCCAAAGCTTTTATCATTGGGTCGTCGAAAGCGTTATTGCGAAGGAATAGATTTGATATGAGAATCTCTGAATGCTTTTATCTCGAAGATAGTTTTAAGAACATCCTTATCTTATCATAGGGAGAATAAACCTAGATGGAACATTGCTATCTAGACTCCTTAGATCTTTTCCAAAAGGCACTGTATTATACTTGTTAAGTAAGAAATGGGATTTTCGCTTTAAAAATCTTCAATCAACTCTTTCACATTACCAAAAATATGGTTACAAAAAGTTCCCATGTCGTGTCAAAATCTTTATTCCTTTAATATGCCTGGAGGAGGATTAGGTTGAATCCCACGAAATGAAATTCCTGTCACATTCAATTTAGGCATGAAAGCATTTGGCTTTTTATTCTGAAATGATGGCCTGGATTCATAGAGGATTTTGTTTTTAGTTTTGGCTTGTTTACGAGTTAATCCGTACTGAAAGCGTTAATCTTCTTTGGTCGAATTTCTCAAGGCGATGTTGGTATAAGAAGGCTGTCCGAAAACTAGGTGTTCTATTATACCCGAAATTGATCCGTGAATTGTCTCTAAACATATGATTATATTTATCTTTATTGTATCCCGCAGTGTCAAATACGGATTCGTATAAGGTGGTCTAAGTTGAAGTCATTTTCATTATGTATATGACGTCGAAATGCACATTAACGTTATCAGAATGGCAAGAAGAGGAGGAATTCTTGTAAAAAATACGCATTTTTTATATTTTTTATCATTGAACGAATTTTTGTCATACAAAATGCTGGCATATTATAAATGGAATAATCAGTTACGATAGATATCCCATATTTTGTATTGGCTTAGAGCTGCGGAAGAAAATTTTCATTTTCCACTCGACCTTCAGTCTCGTGAGTAATTTTTCCTCCACAACTCTAAGAAAGTACAAAGTGCTGAATAGCTATCATAATATATTCCTTGTGAATCGCTATTCCGTCCATGTTTATTATGAAGATTTAAATGGGAGACAGACACAGTACAAAAGACAAGTTTTCACAAACTTTCATTTAAATACAATTAGTATTGGTCAATTTGCTACCTATTTTAAGCGACCACTTTTATAAAGCGACCACAGTCGAAATTCAATTTCCTATGGTTGAAAGATTTTAAGAAGTGTACGTGTTTGCTGGAAAATATCGGAAATAAGTCTCATGCTTTTTGAACTCATTAGAATGATCTCTACTAGACAATTTACCAATCGAAGGTCCTGCGTCAACCGCCCATTTACTCCGTTGGTCCTGCCTATTTACTGGTTGCTTAATACAGGTTTTTATAAACGCATCACCATATGCTCTTAACCCATTCGAAAACTGTGACGCTTTTTGATCCCCCCAAAGAAAACAATAAGAAAAACACTGTGAAAAATTGCTATTCATTTCATCAATATTTTCTATCCAGAATGTTGAAACAATCTATAATTTCATAAACTATAAATTGTCGTCTGAAACGTCTTTCAATTTGGATCTCACTTCAATTTTTCAGCCTGTTAATGGGTTAAAAGTCTGTTGAAAGAAAGTTCAACTTGTTATGGAACTTCATCTACCTATCTTGTGAAATCTGACCACACAACAATTCTTTAGATAGGTCCAAGCTGATAGGAGTTACATACGACAATTAAAGGTTCATGAAATTTTTGGTTTTTTCAATTATATGGGTAGGTAACATTGTGTAAAATGAAAAAAATGCTTGCAACAAGCAATTTCTTCATTTTACACAATACTTTTCCAATTGCTTCTCTTGGGGGGGGGGGCGTCAAAAAGTGTAATTTTGTGGGAATGGGATAATGATTTATGCAATTAACAACAACAACATCACTGACAAGCCCTAAGGGAATTTGACTGGAATAGTTCTTAGTAATTTTTTAAATCTATATTTTATAAAATAAGTCTAAGACTAAATTCTAACCCATTATTAGATGTGGAAAATTTTAGACTTGTCCAAATCCAAAGGAGTAACAGACGACAATTTACAGTTTATATAATTCGAGATTTTTTCAAGTTTCTCGGTAGAAAAACATTGTAGAAATGAAGAAATTGCATGTTGCAAGCAATTTCTTCGTTTTCCACAATGCTTTCAAACCTTTTTTTTTTCCTTTGTGGAGACAAAAGGCTTCACTGTGTTAGATTGGGTTGTAGTGACCAGAACATTAAGTACTAAAAGTATACGGACAAAAGCTACATTTGAAATTGCGTGAATTTCGATACTGTTTCTAATGAGTCAATACTGATTCCAAGACGAGGGAGAAAAATCATTCACATGGTTACAGAGGCAAAGATAATTAGCCTTTACTGTGAAAAGAAATTACAAAAAAAAGTTTATGCAATTTCATTCGACCAATCGGTGTTTGCTGTTTGAACTTCATGATTTCTAGGAATTTACAAGAAGAGAATCCGCCCTTTTCACAAATTGTCTCTCCGTTTTTGTGTTTTAATCTATTTATTTTTTTTTTGTTTGTTTGTTTGTTTTTTTGTACGATATCCGTCTCTTTGAAATAGCTGCTCGAATGTTGCATGTAAAACATGGAAATTGCAACCCCCGTTGCTGGTGAAATAAGAATTTTAATTAAATTGATAAGTAGTTTATTGAGAAAGTTCTATTCACTTAACCCATGGACGACAAAATTTAAGTCTGGTTAAAATTCAAAAAGGGTACAGTTATCACCGTTGAAGTATAGGTACAGTCTGCATTTATAATGAATGAAATTGGTCCTTTTGACCTTCAATGATTTGATATTCGGGTGCAGAGAGTCTGTGCAACTTTTCATTTTGTCTGACAGCCGCTCTCGGGAATCGAACACGGAACAACACAGACATCCTACTCAACAAATAATGCGTATAGACAAGTTATCTTAGATGCATATGGGCAAGTAATATTAGATGCGTATGTACAAGTAAAATTATCAGCCGTCATAGCGTAGACGGTGGCAAATCAGACTCCCAATCTTCAATCATGGGATGTCATGGGTTCGATCCCTGGCGGTGGCACATATTCTTTCCGATATTTGTCTCTCACCAACGGGTGGATAATCGTAAACCTAAGTGGGATAGCAGCTGGAGGCTAGGAAAGGATGTAGTGGTAGTACCGGTGTGAGAAATCCCAGGAATCCATTGTTAGGTTCTCAAAACCGCCACGATATGACTGAAATACTGTTAAAGGCGGCGTTAAACCCAATTCAATAACCAGTAAAATGAGATGCGTATGGAAAAGTAAAATTAGATCAAAACCACCTTCAGCAGACTTACAGGCGACAGCAGTACCTGTCTAAAATGAACAAAACAAAACCCTTTCCTGTCTTTCGAAGTTTTGGTCTTGTCCAGTTTAAAAGAAGTTGCAGACGACAATTTAATTTTAGTACATTTTCTGAAGCAGCCAACCTACGGGGTAGAAAATATTGCGGGGAAAGAAGAAATTGATTGTTAAAAGCAATTTCTTCTTTTTCCACAATGTTTTATCAAGTACAAAATTACAGGCATGGATTGTATAGGAAAGGGTTAATTACGAATCCATTACACTGGTGCTTTGACATCACGGGTTACGATGAATACAATCCAGAATTTGCTAATGATTCACGATATTTCATAATGTGTTCCACAGGTCTACAGAAGCGAATTTCGTAACAAATAAAGTTCAAACAATAGAGGCTTTGACGTTAACTAAACTACTTTCAACCTTGTTAGAATAGTTACAAAAGAATTGGTGACAAGTGTGAGTGACTGTGATTTATGGTAGTAAAGAGTACAAAAGAATTAAATCAGAGACCATTAGTATATGTTAGTATCTGTTATTAGTTAGACAATGCCAGTACAAATGGGTCACTTGACGCTTCCTGCTTAACCCATTCCCACTCAATGCGGCTTTTTGATTTCACAAAGAAAAGAACCCATAAGAAAACATTGTTGAAAATAAAGAAATTGCTTGTTACAAGAAATTACTTCATTATCCACAGTATTTTCCACCCAAATAAGTTTAAACATTTCACCAACAAAAAAATTGTCGTCTGCAACTTCTTTGAATTTGGATGGGTCTAAGATGTTATCGTCTAGTAAATGGTTAGCTTCAACCACCACATCACAAATCAATACAATACAATTAACTCGATTACCTTCATCGTCATTTCATAATCTTTACATAATATTTACAACGTACAGGAACAAAAAGTAAATCGAAGAAAAAATAAAAACGAATGAATAAATTTAAATTTGAGGGAGTAACGCGAAAGAGGCTATGTATGTACGTAAATTTTAGTTTGTCATTATTTGATATTTTCTTATTTCAACTAGTTTAGTTTAACCCATTCCTACCCGGTGACGTTTTTAGACGCCCCCAAAAAACAAAAAGCTTTGGGAAACATTGTGGAAAATGTAGAAATTTCTTGATACAAACAATTTTATACAACGTTTTCTACTCAGAAAGTTGAAAAAATCCAAAGTTTCCTAAATTTTATTTTGTCCTCTGCAAATCCTTTTCAATTTGGACCAGTCTAAAATTTTACCGTCTGGTAATAGATTAATGTGTTTACATTAGTACTACTCAGTAGTTCAGTTAATTTGAATGCACTTGGTTTTCGAAAAAAAATGTTGGTTCATATATTGTTTTTTATTGGGGTATAAAATGAACAGTGCAGAGTAAAATGGAATTCATCTTCTGTCTCATTCAAAATACTTAAACTACAGATTCTTTGGTTAGGTGGAATGTTTCTGTGCCTACCGTTTTCGACATTCGGTGAATCTTTTAATCGCAAGTAAACATGACTGTGTGAATAATAACAGAGCCATGGCTAGTCACGCAAACCATTATGATAAATCTGAAAGAAATAATCAAGAGAACTTAACCCATTGTTGGTCCAAATTCAAACGTCGCAGACAGCAGTTTAAAATTGTTGTTACCTGAGAAATAAACAGTATATGAGGTAAGAAAAAAAATGGGAAAAGAAGAACTTGCTTGTTACAAGCAACTCCTTCGTATCCAAGAAATGTTTTCTTGGATGTGATATCTGAGGGTTGTAAAAAGCGGAACTGTGTAGAAATAGGATATTCAACATAAAGTCAACTATTTACCAGAACTGGTATTCATTTCCATTAGCTCAATGATTAAAATTGAACATTTTCCGCTGTCGATCAAAGAGTCAATCGACCAATCAAATCATTCACTTAGACCTGAAGTGAACGTTAAACTCCGACATTGACCGACATTTAACTGGATCATTTTTCGTTTCGAGTGTCGACTTAAACGTTGTAACAATTTATTCAAGCTGTAGTTGCGACGTTTAGGTCGTCAACAAACAATTCTATTTTTTCGTTAATTACTACTGGTCATAAAATTTGAAATGTTACGCCGTTTAATACCAACGTGGAATTTCCAGATGGAATCAGTGGGCGGGGTCAGCGATCATTTAATTATGACGTCAATGTGAATTTCATCTATACCAAAGGTTCAAAGTTGTTGAAGAATTGAAGGCATGTAAAATCTCTTTGGTCAAAGAATTTAACCCATTCCAACACCATGGAATTTTAGACCAGTCCAAATTGAAAGGAGCTGCAATTTCAAGTTGATGGAATTTTGAATTTTTTCGTCTTTTGGGAAAAAAAAGCATTGTGGATAATGAAGAAATTGCTTGATCCAAGCAATTTCTTCATTTTCACAATGTTTTCCAAAGCTTTTTTGTTGAGGGGCGTAAAAAGTAGGGATTGAGTGGGAATGGGTTAAAGCGTTAACCATCAGTTGACCCTTCCAATTGGCGGATCGTTGGTTTCGCCCTCTGAGCTCCAACAGGAAGTTCTTCTAATATACTAAACAGCGTTATTTTGAAAAACTCATCGTCAATAGCTCGTTAAAAAAATAAAATGGTTGATAAGCGACCTAAACGTCGTAAGTACAGCCTGAATAAGAAGTAGTTACTACGTTTTAGTGACCAACCCAACTATAAAACTTATATTAATGTCAGGTCAGTGTCAGAGTTCAAAGTTCACGTGAGCTGCGATCGGTCAGTTTAACCCATTACCACACGGCAAAATTTTAGACTTGTCCAAATTGATAGGAGTTTATGAAGTTTATGAAATTTTATATTTATTTGACTTTCTTGATGAAAATCATTGTATAAAATGAAGAAATTGCTTGTACAAGCAATTTCTTCATTTCACACAATGTTTTCCTTACTGTTTTATTTTTGGATGGGCGCCCAAAAGCGTCACAGTGTGTGAATGGGTTAAACAAGAGAAACAATATAAGCGAACGAAAATTGCGATTGAAGATCAAAAGATATAATGGAACATTTTTTTTATATCAAAGCGTTCAGTATCATCTCTGATACTGAAAATCAATTCCAAAATTAGAGGTCCAACATCACTTTAATTGTATTTCCTGAAAGAAAATCAAATTGTAGAATTAAAAGCAAACCTTGATAAATCTGCCATCTCAATTACATTGCGATACATTTTAGAACGTAAAACATCCGATGGGGAAGATGATTGCGCAATGATTCGAAAGAGATAAGAGATTAAGAGAATGACGGAGTTTGCTTTCATTTAGGTATAGAACTAGAGTGCTGAGATTTTGATACACAAATATAATTATACATTGAATTAATTTGCTAGGTTTGGTGAGAAATTTCCTCTTTTACTAGACTATTTTGATATATTTGGTTAGCTCGCAAAGTCCATTGTACAAAGAGGAACGTAGATTTCGTGTTTTGTTGGGTTTTTTTTTGTTTTTTGTTTGTTTTGATTTTTTTAGGTTTTGTTGTTGTTGTTGTTGTTGTTGTTGTTGTTGTCTTTTTTCAACTAAAGATTAATACGTCATGAATTTTCATTTATTCAATTTTAAAATAAGTTAATTTGAGTTTCGTCCATGAAGAATCAGGCTGGCTTAATTTTTTGGTTGGCTTAATCTTTGTTTTCATACTTCCGTGTTCAAATTTTGAGCATGCAATCATTTTGTATAGTACAAAATATATCCATTTTTTTCTCTCAAAACAAGTAAAACAATTTCCTTGTTTTTCTTGATGGCATTAAATTAAAAGAAATGAAGATAATATTTTTAATTCCATTGAGCTATGAACTTAGAAGCTTAATCACAGGTTGATTTTTTTAGCTCACCCGAGCACGAAGTACTCATGGTGAGGTATTTTAATAACCCTCTGTCCGTCGTGCGCCGAGCGTCGCCCGTTGTGTGAAAATCGTTCTTTAAAAAGGTCATCTACCCCCAATCCAAACTGCTTGGCCAATTTCAACCAAATTTGACAGAAATGTTATTTCGGTGGTGCCCTTTAATGAGAATTGAAATTCGTTGAAAACCCTTGCAATGGCAACAAAACTGAAATCTAAACAAAATCTTTAAAAATTATCTTTTCCTGAGCAAGAAGGCATAGAGCCTTGATATTTTGCATGAAGCATCAGTACACTGACCTCTTTCAAAATTGCTAAAATTTCAGTTAATTTTTGGGTATTCTCCAGTAAAAAGCCTTGAAGAAAGAGCCTTACCTCAGGTGAACGCAAGGGCCACTTGTCCTTTTGTTAGGTTCATCTTTCAGTGAAATGAAAAAAACTTCTTCAATTCTCGAATGAAGAAAAAAACAACCAAAAAAAGCTGTCGTTGTCGTACATCAAAATTGTTTAAATTTTATTTCCCGATTTTTACACACCTCCATTAAAACATGTTTAAGTTCGGACTACGGATCATAATTTAATTTTTCATTTCTTTAAAACAAAAAAATAATAATAATAAATAAATAAAGAAATAAAGAAATAAGGCATTGACTTCATACGAGATCCAAGTCTGCGACGAGGCATTTCCATTCACAAAAACTCCATATAAATGATCCGTTAGAAAACCTGCCTAACTGACAAGACGATTTTGCTTGTGACAAGCAATTTCTTCATTATCCCGCATTTTACCCGAAATAATCGATTAAAAAAAAGTTCTTAAAATTCGGTCGTCTAAAATTTTATCATCTTGTAATGGGACAATGTATAAGAACAGTCGTTTCTTTGTAAATTTTCAAATAATATCATTTTCATTTTTTTTTAATAAAAAACTTTGTTTGTTTTTATACCTGAAAAAAAAATAATCAACAATTCTGTCTTTTAGGCAGGGTTTCCTGGATAATGGATCATATTTGAATTCGTAACCCTTGTCATGCTGCATAAATTAACTTGCTGAATTGCTGTAAAATGAAAGGACTGAAAGCACTGATAGGACTTGTTATTCAAAAACCAATATGTCTTTTACAAAACAATTTCCTCAACAACTCTGACAGGAAAAGTACAAGAAATAGCTGAAAACCAAGATCAGACTGCACTATGTGCAGGCTGATCTTAGTCTACATCTCCTGCAAAAACCGGAATATTCCGGGTTCAGCATAAGAAGGGTTAAAATGTTTATTACTAGAAAAAAAGCAAACATGTTTATAAATACTTCACAAATGTGTCGGCCAATGATGGAGTTCAAAGTTCATTTCCGATCTAAATGAATGAATTGATTAATCGGTCGATTCTTTGACTGATAGTCGCCGTGATATTACATATCAATAGCCAAAAATGTTGTGGAATAACGCCGTTTGATATCGAAGTCAAACTTCCTGTCGGAGTCAGTGGGCGGGTTAAGTGGAGTCAGTAGGCACGGTCAGTTAACAGGCAATTCCATTTCGTCTACTTTTATATTTAATAAAAAGCTATGTATGCTTTTGAAGGTGAAAATTAAAGTGCGCTCAGGAAGGAGAAAAACTAACTACTTGTACGCTACGAGATTTACCACCACATGCAAAGCGTTTTATTGACCTTAATTAAGGTACAGAACGTCCTCGCATAGCTGCATATATAGATGTACAAGTTCTGAGTGATCACAGGCAAATTTTGCCGATACTTGTATAGACAAAAATGACCTTTGAAAACTCACTATAACTTGCACATCTATACCATTGTATACAATAGCTGATATTCATGAAGGGTGGACACACTATCCGTCACAATAAAAGTATATAACAAATGTTCACGGGAAACAAATGTTAATTATGAGTACGGGGTTTTACGCTTTCAACAGTTTATTTATGTGACTAGATATATTTTTAGACAATTTTGTTTTAACCGCGGTTAAATTAGAAAAAACAAAACAAACAAAACAAAAACAACAACAACAAAAAAAAAAAAAAAAAAAAAAAGACATTAAGCTTACCATGTCCATCTTAATATCTGTTTTCTTTTAATTTCCTAGCTCGTTTCTCTTCAACTTGTTATAAAGACACCAACACGACAGACCCTCTTCGTCTTTGACAAGCCGTTCAACCAAGAAATATCAATGCTCTAATGTGTCATACTTGTAAATCATGAATGCGACTATAAATCAATTAACTACGATCAATACTTGTTTATTGGGCTAATCAAAACACGTCGAATTATTTTCTGACAATAAAGTGCACGAAGCGGAAACTATTATTAAGTTATAACTATTGACGGTCATAGAACAACAATTGTTGTACTTCCTGTCACAAGGTGCCGCAATATGGTTGATTGATTGATTGAATGGGATTTAACACCACTTTTAACAGTTATTCAGTCATATAACGGCTGACGGTTTTTTTGTCTGAATGGGATTTTACGCCGCTTTCAACAATCTTTCGGTTATATCGCGGCGGCTGCAGTACAATGGATTCCTGGTATTTCTCAAACCAGTGACGTCATCACATCCTTTCCTAGCCTCCAACTGCTATCCCACATAGGTCTACGATTATCGACCCATTCGCGGCTGATGGAGCACCTAGCAATGGATTCCTGGTATTTCTCACACCAGTTCTACCACTACACCCTTTCCTAGCACGCAATGGAGGTTTGTCTAAAACTACTTCAACCTATTCCCACCCAATGACGCTTTTGGAAGCCCCTCAGGAACAAGCAATTTCTTCTTTTTCCACAAAGTTTTCTACATAAAAAGTTTTTAAAAAATCTAGAATGTCGCAAACATAGTCCTCTTCAACTCCTTTCAATTTGGATCAGTCTAAGAATGTGTTGTCTTTGAATGGGTTAAGTGAGCATTGCGATATTTTACCCGAGAAGCGGATTCACACCAAGTGGTTTTGTTTCTAGATTCATACCTTAATGAAACCACAAATATTCTCTCTATTATTTCTTATAATTTAACCATTGTCATGCTGTATAAATTACCGCACTGAATTGCTGTAAAATGAAAGGGCTGAAAGCACTGCTAGAACTTGCTGTTCAAAAAATCAATATTTCTTCTAGAAATCAACTTTAAAACAACTCTGGCAGGAAAAGTACAAGCAGGAGGTGTAGACAAACATCAGCCTGCACATATGTGCAGGCCGATCTTGGTCTATACCTCCTGCTAAAACCGGAATATTCCGGGTTCAGCATGACAAGGGTTAATGACATCAAGCAAAGCAAGGCAAATATTTCTACTAATTTTGAGTAAAACAATACGGATCTTCTTTGTGCGCAAGTTACGTGCTCAAAATATTTTACATGGGTGTATGAAAATAAATCAACAAATTCAAATCGCTTGAATCTCGATAGGCACTCCTATAGCCCTAATCATTGATGTATTAAACGCGACTGCTTTTTGTTGTAATACTAGCTTGCCCATACAAATTTCTGGCATCTATTTCCCGGTTCAACTTGCATGAACAATATATCGTCGTTGTCGTTCTAAAACGTCGTAACTACGGCTCGGATCAAGCTGTAGTTACGACGTTTTAGAACGACAACGACGATATATAGGCAATCTTAAACTTGTGGTGATCATATAGAGAGAACATGTCGTGGGTATGGTTTAAATCTGACAAAGACCAAAGGCCAAAGATCTAAATGCAACCATTCCAGTTAAATCTTCAAACTTTGATTGAGGTCAGTGTTCGCAACTCTTTGAAATCGTTGTCCTGTTGACCAATCGCGGCTGTCAATAAAAGAATCAATCGACCAATCAAATCATTCATTAGACCGAAAGTGAACTTTGAACTACCGTATTGGTCGACATATATGTGAAGCATTTTTGTTGGTTTGGTTTATTTACGCTGTAGTAATAGTGTCTAGGTCTCGAGCCAACCATTTTACTTTTCCGTTTCATGTCACTGGCCAAAAAGTTCGTAAAATAACGTTGTTTAACCCATTCCAACACAGCAAAATTTTAGACTGGTCCAAATTGAAAGAAGCTGCAGACGACAATTTCAAGTTGATGGAATTTTGAATTTTTCCGTCTTTTTGGATAGAAAACATAGTGAATAATGAAGAAATTGCTTGATACAAGCAATTTCTGCATTATCCACAATGTTTTCCAAAGCTTTTTTCCTGAGGGGCGTAAAAAGGAGTGATTGAGTAGGAATTGGTTAAGAATGAGTTGAAACATCTTGTCGGTGTCAGTGGGCGGGGCCAGCGGGATCAGTGGACGGGGCAAGCGATCTGTCAGATGTGGGACAGGTCTCTAGAATTCCAAGAGAACAATAGCTTAGTCCCGAAGAGACTTCCTAACGTGACGGGAGATTCACAGGGATCACAAAGAGCGTGTTTTTATTGCCTTTAAATATGATTAAATTCGTGCAATGATGGCGTTTTCAACACCTTATGTAATTCTCAATCACAATGAGAGAATAGTAACCTGGGCATTAAATGAGACGGTTCATGGGAAAATTAAGGAAATGTGGTTTAAGAAACCTCTTAGCCTATTTCCATACTATCGCTCTTTTTGACGCTTCAAAGGCTTTGGAAAACATTGTGAAAAATGAAGAAATTGCTTGTTACAAGCAATTTCTTCATTATCCAAAATGTTTGTTACAGGCAATTTATTCATTATCCACCCTGTTTTCTACCCTAAAATAATGATTTTGAAATTTCTTCCTTCCGCTTTGAATTGTTGACACCAACTTCTTTCAGTTTAAACCAATCTAAAATTTTGTCATCTGGTAGAAGATTAAAGAAGAACACTAAGCTGTGATTATCCTCATTTGCAGATCTCAATCCGCGTCCGTTGATCTCCAACAAAGCAGTTAAAATGTTGGAGTCAACATTAGTGACTACGACTGATCTTATTGAAAAATCTTTTTTTTTTCTTTGGACCGTCTATCCGTCTTTTACCTAATCATATTTTGTCCCAGTGGCCTCACAAAATGTTAAGCAAAATATTTAGGAGTTAGTGTAAGCGTGCGCACGATGTTCTCAACATTTTATATGTACACTTTGGAAAGACTAAGATCAGCCCGTACCTGTACACAGTCTGTTTCAGGGTATCATATGCTCTCTGTTGGCGGATTTTAAATTCTACATTCTTCAAACAAAGTTCGAAAATCCACCCATTAGATATCAATGTTGATCAATGTTTATGCTTTAAACTCAGTCGGGCTTAGTGAAGCATTTCTACAACGTTCAAAAGTTTTTATAAAACATCTAGCTATCATAAGTACACTATCCCAATATTGTATACAGACACTATGATTTTAGTGTTGAATTCTGAGCGGCTGTGAACGTAAGATACATATATTTGTTATCCTTTTTGAACTGAAAATATAAATGCAAGTAAGTAATGGTGAAAGTAGCCCAATAATTTTTGATTCAATAAGAATAAGTGAAAATAAAAGGTTGAGAACGATGGAAATTCCAGATTGAGTGTCGCATAATCAACTTCTCCTAGAATGACAATAGAAATTCCTTTTCGGGACCCCCCAGTCTTTAAACATCGTTGGGCGTCCAAAATGTCGTTACTACAGCTTAAATAATGCTGTAATTATGAAATTCTGATCCCCAAACGACGATAAGTAACTAAGTCAAAGCTGTATTTCAGCGTTCCCAATTTCTCGTGTCGTTTCTTAAATCGTGATTAGAGCCTGAAATTATTACACTTTGATGATGAAGTCAGAATTAAAACAGAATTGCGAGAGACCTTGTTCAATGTTTCAGAAAATTTCACTCATAGTTCATTAATTCTTTATTTCCAGAAAACTTTCAATGGTGTCCTTTTAATTCATTTAAAATCCCTCCTTTGTCCTTTGGAGACTGGTAAAATCGTGTTTATTGTCTTTGAAACATGGAAATCAATTAAAAACAAATAACCTTTATTAAATTTCCACAATTTCTGTACTGATTAGATTTTGAATATACTGCACACTAGATAACAACAGTATCAAAAGCATAACATTGGGAATTTAACAACACCGGCAACGATTTGCGTATATATCTCTGAACACATTCCAACACAATGACGCTTTTTGACGCCTCTGAAAAAATAAGGCTTTGGAAAACTTTGAGGAAAATGAAGAAATCCTTTGACACAAGAAATTTCTTCAATACCCACAATGTTTTCTACCGAACGAGACAAATAAGTTGTAGATTCCAACAACTCAAAAATCGTCGTTTGCTACCTTTTTTCAAGTTGGACCAATCTAAAATTTTGTCGCCCAGCTGCAAAGACTGCAGTTCAATGAATTATGCAAGGCTTCTTCAATTGTTTCCGGGTTGGTGGATTATCACTTGATAACTCCACCGAAAAGACAGTGAAATTATCCAAATGGAAGATGAAGTCCTGCTTTTTAGCTAGCAAAGCGTCAGCTTTGATAGCTTAAGTTAACAAACCAATGTTGAGGTCTTCTCAAAGTACAACGAGTGCAAACCGCCACTGGAGGCTTAACCATCAAATCCGTGGAATGCCTACTAAAAAATAGTTCTTTTATATTTCAGGAATATTGCAAACTCTATTCAAATTGTAGAGAAATCTCTCAAAAGCATGATATTTAACCCATTCCCAACCGATTCTGCTTTTGAAGCATCTAAAGAAAAAACTTTGGAAAACATTGTGGACAATGAAGAAATTGCTTGTAACAAGCAATTTCTTCAATGTCTACAATGTTTTCTACCCAAAAAGGGAAAGATTTTCTAAATTCAACCATGCTTTGCTAGCTTACAGTACTTTCAGTACTTTGATTCTTATTTCACGCTACTGAACGTCAAATCAGAGTGGCCAAAGCCATGTTGACGTCATCAGGTTCATATGATAATCACACATATAATGTTAATAATAATATATAATACTCTACAGTTTTTTTCCCGAAAAAAACCTACTTTGTCCCCGCCATTCGTAGAAAATACAGCTTTTGCTATTCACTCAATGAAAGATGAATCGATCTTTTTCTGGAAATGATAACTTTTCTCCATACTCACTAAAATGCGACCCGATGACGTTTCGACTAATAGACTAAACAATATACAAGCTATCGGCAGATTGCAGAATCAACCACAACTAAACGTAACCCATCTAATTATTATGCCAAAGGCCTAAATTGCGACCTGTTCATTTTATGAGACCAAAGACGAGAACAATTTCGCCAAAGGAGGTATAAACAAATATAGCTTATAAGGTACGCTGATAAGGTAAACTATGACACAAACAGACTTATATACGAAATAACTCTCGTTTTTAAGATGGCATAATTAATCTTATTTCTTTATTTATGTGACTGTTTTTGTCCCGATTGTATGTTTTGTTGCATGTTATTATGCGGCTTTTGAGCTTAAATGCTCGACGCCTGTGAAAAACTTACCTTCTGTTCTGTTCTATTCTTAATGTAATACACAGTCACTCTCTTTTCACAGAAGCACCTCTCTCATTCAGTCAAATTTTACTTGGTTTGGAGTGGGGGAGAAGAAGCTCATTAACGGTTCATAGGTCGTGTTTAGATGAGGCTAATTGGTGACACCGGCTCTGGGTTGCGTCATTTATCATTCCGGGAGCTCCACGCAAATTACGGAACAAAAATGCGTTAATTCTTGTGACCCTAGAGTCAGAGTCAATTAGCAATTAAAACGAGGGAAGAAACCGGTAGTCAATGACGGTTTTACACGCCTTGCCGGAGAACATGCTTTCTAATTACTTGTTGATTCTATTTTCTGTTTTCTAAATCTTGAATCATGGGAACGCCCGTCAGTAAAAGAATCCGTCTATAAATCAGATCATCCCTATAGACCGTAAGTGAACTTTAAACTCAAACATTTGCCGACATTCAAGTTAAACATTTTTGTTGGTTTGGTTATCTGAACGTCTTGTTAATAACTTGAATAAGCCCTAGTTACCACTTTTAGGTCGTCAGCCAATCATTTTACATCTTAGTTACATATTAATAGCTAAAAATCTGGCCAAATGACCTCGTTTCATATCGAAGTAGAACTTCCTGTCGAATTCAGTTGGGATGGCTTGCGGTGTCAGTGGGCGGGGACAAGGAACCGTCAGTTAGCGGGACAAAGATAGTGAATGACTGTTCTAGATTTAGGAAAAACTCAATTGAACGAAACCCAAAGTAGAAGTTCTATATCTCAACCATATATTTTGGGTTTCTGCCTTCCAGCCTGGAAACAACAAATAATTGTTTAAACCAACGGCATATTCATGGATCTGCCATCGAACAACCCACTATTAACACAGAGCATTATCATTTTACAAGACCCCGTCCTCTAGGAACAACATATAATTCCGTCAAGTCCATATCAAAGCAACCTGCTGATAGCCAACAAGCAAGACTCCGTCCTTCACGACACACTGCTCAGTTCTGATTTCAAATCCGGGTTAAACCACAGAGTAGTCCCTTTATTCACTCAAAGCTCTATAATATTGAAAGACCCTCGTTTTTAGTCCCATTGGCTGAAAGCCAGCGAGCTATTGTCATGGCGTTGTGTCCGTCGTTAATTTTTACTATAAAAATCTTCTCCTCCAAAAGTATTGAATGCAACCAAATTTCAAAGAAATGATGCTGGTGACCCTTTATCAGATTCATCCAAAAAATTAAGATCGGATGAAAAACAAGGCTTTAATTGGCGGGGCTAATTTCCATATATATGGTGGAACCTTTAAAAATCTTCTTCTAAGAAACCAATGTATACCACAAAACAGCAAGCTTATGATCATAGATGTCTATACTTTTAAAAGACTTCTGTCCCTCACAATCAGTATCTTAGTTCTGTACAACCATTCCAGATTATTACCACAGACTAGCCTAATAGTGGTATCAAAATGTTCTATATTTTTACATGGTCCCTGCCTTTCACGATCAACATGTTTTTTTTGCAAACCAATCGACGAATCGCTGGCTCCGCCCACTGACTCCGGACACTGACCCACTGACTCGAACAGGAAGTTAAACTTCAATAACAAACGGCGTTTTGTCTGAAAGATTTGCACGCAAACCTTAAAAATCTAAAATGGTTGGTACGCCACCTCATCGTCGTAACAAAAGCTTGAATAAGCAGTAATTACGACGCTTAAGTCGCCAAACTAACAAAAATATTTCACGAAAATGTCAGCAAATGGAGTTCAAACTTCATTTCCGTTCTAAGTGACTTATTCGATTGGTCGACTGATTCTTTGATTGACAGCCACAATTGGCCAATTCCAGGTTCAACCACAGAGAATCCGTCCGATGGCCTAAGAGCTCGTAATTTTCACAAGACCCCGTCCTTCACGCTCACCATATTTTGCAAATCCATTTCAGGTTCTACCACAGACCAGCCTCCTGATGGCCGCAGAGGTCCAATATTTCTACAGGAACCCCCGTCCTCCCTGGTCATTCCAAACACGAAAGGTGGCTTGGTACCGTGTGCAGTGTTTGGTAACCCGCCTCCGAGAGTTTACTGGATTAACTCGGATGGTATTGAGGTAAGTTTTACTCGTTCATCTATATTCTACGGAAGCCTATTACTGCCGTTTGACTTACAACTAAGAAATAAGATCTTAGAAATTATTTCTTAGAAATAAGAACTTGTATCCTAGATATTAGAACATAGAAAATATGAAGAGTACCTAGAATGTTGTTACAATTAAATAGTTATGTTTTTTTCTCTCCTTTAGATGCCCATGATAATATTTATCTGAGATGATTTGTTATAATATAGGGTAAATATATAAATGTGACGTATAAATTGTTCTACTTACAATCTTTGGCTAACAGTATCTCTTTACGATGTATTGTAACTTGGTACTTATAAATCAAAATCTTGAATACAGCCGATCTTAAGTCTAGTCTAAGTTCTTATATCTAAATAGTAAATTCTAGTTTTTAATCTCTTAGTTCTAAAATATAATTTCTAAGTTCTATTATCTAGTTGCTAATTTTTGAGGTATAAGTTCTAATATTTAAGGTCTAATTTCTAATATCTCAGTCCTAACTTCAATGATCTAGGTTTTTGTATATATTATTTAGGTTGAAATGGGTGCTTGTTATTATTTACGGAAACCTTTTAACCGTCCATTATACTTAGAAATTATGTCTTAGTAACAAAATGGTAACGATACTCTGAATACTTTCATATTAATTTCTAATTCTTGTTCTAAGTTTTAATGTGTAGGATCTAAGATTTAATTTCATAGATCTTAGAAATGATTACTAAGACCTAATTTCAGAGTTCTAAGATTAAATTGCAGTAAAAGGCTTCAATAATATTCCAATAAAAACAGTGCTGATATCAAACTAATCATACGGAAAAAAGTTTACCCTTATACGCTACATCTTAAGGATAGAGTCACACCATCCATTTCCGTCTTTACAGATTCTTGTTTTTAGCTCCACTGGCCGAAAACGAGAGAGCTATTGTCATGGCGTTGTGTCCGTCGTGCATGCGTCCGTCGTGCGTGCGTAAGGAAATGATCCTTGGGTAACCTTTATCAGATTCCATCAAAGAATTTTGATCGGTTGAAAAACATGGCTTTAATGGGCGGGGCTAATTTTCCATATATGGTGAAAGCTTTTAATATCTTTGTCTTTGAAACCCGCGGATGGATTTCAACCACATTTCACAGAAATGATCCTTTGGTGACCCTTTATCAGATTTTGTCAAAGAATTTTTATCGGATGAAAAACATGGCTTTAATGGGCGGGGCTAATTTTCATATATGGTGAAAGCTTTGTACCTCTTCTTCTCAGAAACCGATGGATGGATTTCAGCCGAATTTCACAGAAATGATCCTTGGGTGAACCTTTATCAGATTCTTCAAAGAAATTTGATCGGATGAAAAAAATGACTTTTATGGGCATGGCTTATTTCCATATATGGTAAATGATTTGAAAATCTTCTTCTTAGAACCTAGTGGATTGATTTCAACCAAATTTCATAAATGTGATCCTTGGGTGAAACTTTATCAGATTCCTTCAAAGAATTTTGGTCGGATAGGAAACATGGATTTAATGGGCGGGGCAAATTTCCATATATGGTAAAAGCTTTGAAAAAATCTTCTCATAAACCGATGGATGGATTTCAACCCAATTTCACAGAAATGATCCTTGGGTGAACCTTTATCAGATTCATTCAAAGAATTTTTATCGGATGAAAAACATGGCTTTAATGGGCGGGGCTATTTCCATATATGGTAAAATCTTTCAAATTCTTCTACCATTGGATGGATTTCAACCAAATTTGAGGGGATAAATCCCGGCGGCGGAACATTTTCCGATATTTGTCTCTCAACAATGGGAGGATAATCGTAACCCTAAGTGGGATAGTAGCTGGAGGCTAGGAAAGGTTGTAGTGGTATTACTGGTGTGAGAAATACCAGGAATCCATTGTTAGGTGCTCCAGCCGCCGCGATATGACTGTCGACAATGAAGAAATTACTTGTAACAAGCATTTTCTTCATTGTCAACAATATTTTCCAAAGCTTTTTCTTGAGATTCTTATAAAGCGGAATTGAGCTTCAAGGAGTTCTCTTCAATTTGAGTAGAGAGCAATATTTATGAATACATAAGAACTACTTTTTATGGCGTGGGCATTAAGCCTCCAGTGGCAGTTTGCACTGGTTGAATTTTGAGAAGACTTCAAAATTTTGTCAAGTAACTTAAGCTATCAAAGCTTATTCTTTGCTAGCTAAAAAGTAGTTTGTATAGTTAACTTTATCAGAAGTTCTTAATCCATTAACAGACGGGAAAAAATAGATTGGTCCAAATTGAAAGGTGTTGCAGATCACAATTTATGTTAATTGAAAATATATGTCTTTTCAGTGGATAACATTTTGGATAATGAAGAACTTACTTTAAAGATGTTATATCTTCATTTCCCACAAGGTTTTCAGTTAAAATGTGGTTTTGTGTCGGAATATGTTAACTAATAACTAACATTACAAACTCTTTTACTAAGGCGAAAGTGCGACATTGCGAAGGTAGAAGCACGGATTTCTTAGATAGCGTTTTCTTCAAAATCGATTAGTATAACTTTATATCTAGCGTTGAGAGACTTCTCCTAAAGTCAG
The DNA here is from genome assembly GCA_946902895.1 of Fragum fragum. NCBI lineage: Eukaryota > Metazoa > Mollusca > Bivalvia > Cardiida > Cardiidae > Fragum > Fragum fragum. The sequence goes on from OX336372.1 coordinate 16,014,482, forward strand.
CAACCGACTGTGACCTACTTGTGACTGTAATATTGGGTAACATACATGCAAGTTGTTTTATTCTGAATTGATGCTCAATATTCTATTATACGTATCTGATCTCACTACTGAATTTAAGGCCCGACCACCTAGCGCTTTACGGCTGAATCACGGTCAAAAAGTGGTCACCCGTGGAGTGAACGATCTTATTCACGTTGATTTCGAGTTTGAGATAATGAGGTACAGTCGATTTATAGACGGGTAGGACGCGGGGGGATATCGGAATGGCGTCGGACGTGGCAAAATTGCTGAAATTCCAGGCGCGGATAACCACGGTAAAGACTTGCAACACACGCTAAACACGCGTGTTAATCCGTGTTCTAGTAATCCTTAAAACTTGGGAAGACCCGATAAGATGTGAAAATTTAGCAGTCCATTACGGACAGAGTACGGTAGACGGACAATAGCATGTGTTTAGCAGTTTATCAAGGAGAAATGGATTGTTCCGCTTATATAAGTTCAAGCCCGTTTAACGATTTTTGTTTGTTTGTTTGCTTGAATGGGGTTTAACACCGCTTTCAACAATCTTTCAGTTATTTCGCGGCGGCTGGAGCACCTAACAATGGACTCCTGGTATTCCTCACACCAGTACTACCATTACACCCTTTCCTAGCCTCCAGCTGCTATCCCACATAGGTCTGCGATTATCGAGACATTGGTGGGAGACAAATAGTCGGAAAGGATGAGTGCCGCCGTCGGGGATCGAACCCGTTTAACGACACCTAGAACATATAAATACGACAGCTCACTGCTAAATCACATCTGTATCTCTTCTGAATCGCGGCAGATAATAAATACCATAATTTTCTGCAACATCGACACATACGGTGTAGATGTTATGGGGTGGACACTAATCATCAACTCATCTTCATGCTCCAACACAAACAGAACCAATTGATACAGGTTCAACATATTCTTGCTTGAAGGAGGAAGAGGAAGTAGCGTGACTAGATTTCGGTAAGTCTTCTGGAAACACCTTAATGAAGTATTAATTGCTACTGGAAACAGCTTGATGGATTCTGCGCCTGGTCTTTCTACTGTTTGGAGTAAGTAGCTTGCTGATGACAGAACTGCGTATATTTTGGAGAGAGTGTGGTAGCTGTCTGCTGCATGTGGGTACGAGGTTTTCTGTATGAAGCTGTTGGTATACTACCGGTTCTGGTGGAAGCACTTCTGAAAGATGTAGGGTAGATGAATTGATTGCTAAAGGGCAGGGAAGCTGTTCAAGCTTGGAGTCTTGACACGACCTGACCTGGTCTTGCGCATCACTACTATGGTAGTTCACTGTCACCAGACTGGCGTTTCCGGTCCTAACACATTGTGTCAAAGATCAGCTCCTTTTCTTGTCGTACTGCTTCTTGGAAGCCGTATGTAGTTCTGTCCTCCTGGAGCTCTATATCCATCATCCTCTTGGCATGCTTACAGCTGCGGCTGGACGTAGATGGAATAGAGATGAAAGGGCCTGGCCAACAGCTACAAAATCGATGTCATCGAATCCATGAGCCTGGCTGTCACCGTCAGTGTCCACTGACGAGGGGGACGCGTGACCGTGAGCTGGCAGTGGTACATGGGATCCGGGCCAGAGTGACGAGGGGATCTCTGGTGTTACTTGGAATGAAACGTAAAAAGTGTAAACATTTACTTAGTTGCATGTCATTGATATTTTGCTGGTAAAAGTATTTCATGTATTGAAATATGAGATGAAATTGAAAAATGTAAGTAAACATATTGAATTTAATGTACTTGCGTCCGACCGAAAACTTTTACTTTAGAAATCTTCTCCTCAGAAAGTACCGCACAGATTTCAAACTAGACTGGTCAACCTGTACCATCTACCCTGCTCTCCGATCTTGTATCGTCAGATCAGGACAAGCTCACTACTCAAATTTCGACCAAATCTCGTAGAAATGATCCTTAGGTGACCCTTTATCAGATGTTGATCGGTTAAAAAACATGGCTGTTATGGGCATGGCTAATTTCTAATGATATATAATGAAAATTCTCTATCAGAAAACGGTGCATGGATTTTAACCAAATTTCAAAGGAATGTACCTGATTCGGTAAAAAATTTGATCTGATGAAAACATGGCTTTTATTGATGGGGTATATTTCAAATATTGTTTAAACTAGAAATTTTGAGCCAATTTCCATATCTATACACGTGCATTGATTAAAACTTTGAAAATATTCTCAAAACCAGATGATGAAGTTAAAAAAATCCACAGGAATCATCCTTGGGTTACCCTTTACAAGATTCCTGCAAAGACTTTTGATCGATTACAAACATGGCCGGTCGAGCATATCAGGCGCTCAAGAGCCTCTAATTATGATAAGGATGGTCACGGTGATTATCCCGTGACGCAGAATTTCATAGATCTATCTCAAAAATAACGGATTGCTGATCTAACAGCTTAAACAATCTATAGTTACGACGTTTAAGTCGTCAAGCAAACAAAAATGCTTAACATTTATACCGGCCAATGTTTAGGGATCAAAATTCACTTCCGGTCTATATGAATCCTTTAATTGATCGATTGATTCTTTGATTAACAATCACGAACGGTAAGTTACTATTTATTGCGGTAACGGTAACATCACGAACAAAGTTGATATCGTGATGCATATTTCATATATCCGTCTCCGTGTTCAGTGTCGTGACGGAATCAAAATTGCGTGTATTTAGGAGACAATAATAAACTGTGGCGTATCGGGATATGGACCGTGATGATAATTCGTTATCCATGTATGATCTGCAACTTACAAAAACAAGCACAGAGGATATTCAAATATTCATACCAATATTTCCTGTAAGTTAATAAACAAAACACCGTAACCTATTGATAACATCATTTATCAATTTAAAATATGTGTTTACAAATCTCTTAATGTTGAATTCCTATAATCGTTACAGTTGAAATGTTTGATTTTTCAGAGTGCATTAGATTGCATTAATGCGTCGCATTATCACAATATGAAACAAGAAATCTGACGGTGAAATATTAAACTTACACATTAGTGATGGTCTCGGGGGACTTGTTGTATTGTGTGACTTTGCAGCTGCATCGTATTTATTGTTTGTCTCCCATAATGCATGCAACTGCTTGGAGTTGGATCTAACATCCTTATCCATTACGAGACGACAAATCTTTAGACTCGACCAAATTTGTAGTAGTTGAAGACGTCGGTTTCCGTTTTTGGAAAATTTAGATATCTGTCTATTGGGGCAGAAAACATAGTGGATAATAAAGAAATTGCTTGAAACAAGCAATTTCTTTCTTGTCCACTATGTTTTCCTAGTTTATTTGGTGTTTAAAATAGGTGGATTGTTCGGGAATTAGCTCAAACCCGATGTTTCTGTAGAAAACTCACAAGCCATTCTCAGTCTTTGTTTATCGTCGCTTCTGTAGCTTTGCCTTTATGAACGACAACCCAAGAAGATATTCAGTCGTCAGGGGATAGTTCAAGGATACAGAATGAAAGTACTGAGAACTCCGCCTGGTTCTCTTACTTACTCGATGTAGAGCACCGTCGCACGGGGCCTGGGTTTAACCCATTGCAAGATAGAATTTCAGACTGGTCCAAATTGAAAAGAGTTCCAGACAACAATTCAAGGTTCATGAAATTTTAGATTTTTTCCAATTTTCTGGGTAGAAAAAATGTGTAAAGTGACGGAATTGCTTGTTGGAAGCAATTTCTTCATTTAAATAATGTTTTCCTAATTGTTTTTCTTGATGGGGTCCAAAGGCGTCATTGAGTGGGAATGAGTTAATGTCTCATTTAGTTTATTAGTAATTGAATCAGGCCGGGGCTCAAGCCCGTAGTATCGAGGCTTGTAATCTAGTGCTCTGTCGACAGAGCCAATATGGAGGTCTCTTACAATAATTATGTCAACTTGAGCAAATTGAACCGTTATGGTTTTTAAAAACCATTAAGTCTGCCCGATTAGCTCATTTGGTAGAGCACTTGACTCCAAACCTTAAGAATACGGGTTGGAGACTTGGGCTGACCATGTCAACTAACAAACTAATTGTCTTTCGGATGAGACGTTAAACCGAACCTCCGTGTGATAGTGCAATCGATCGAGCACGTTAAAGAACAAGGTGGAGCTCTCAGTAGTTTCGTCCTGTATCCTTGCACTATCCCTGTAACAACTAACTGTCTTGGGGCGTCGGTTATATAAGCATGTGCAACGGTGGCGACGATAAATAAACGGAAATACACACATATAAAGTGGCAAACGAGTTGACTAGGTCTCTACAAACCTCTACTTTAAACGAGATTAGTCCATCTGTCTCTCAAGAATCGATCGTAGCTTCAACAAAATACAAACTTAAAGAAAAGACAGATAGTTTATTATTAAATATAAACAATAGTTTTGAAATATTTTCAGGTAGAGAACAGAAGCGGTGTGATAGAAGTGTTAGTAAACAACAGTTTATACTTCCACCCGTTCGGTGCTGGGGAGATTATACCAACCATTCATACCCAACTGTATCGGTGCGTCGCCAAGAATGTCATAGGTCAAGTGTCCAGTCGAGCAATGCGGACTGCTGCAGGTAATGTTTCATAGTTATAATGAGAGGTTACTGAAGCGTTAAACCGTTCCCATACAACAACGGGTTTTGACACATCCTTAGAAAAAAAGAGCTCTAGAAAACATTGTGGAAAATGAAGAAATTGCTTGCTACAAGCAATTTCTTCATTATCCCCAATGTTTTCTATCCAGGAAGTTGAAAAATATAAAATTTTATTAGCTTTGAATTTTCATCTGCAACTCCTTTTAATTTAGACCGGACTAAATTTTGCCGTCTGGTAATGGGTTCTAATGAATTTAATGAAAAAAAGGTTACTAAAGATTGAAATGATGCTAACAAAAGATTGAAATGATGGTAACGAAAGATTGAATTGATTGTAAAAGTCATCGTTTTCTTCTAAAGCTCTTACTCTAGCTATTTCAATTTCTAATATTTTATTTACCGTACTTTCTATAAGTTCTGTTTGTAATAATAATTTCCTTGTGAGTCTGAAAAGTATTAACCCTTGTCAGGCGGCGCAAACTTCGCAAGCCGGCTAAGGATCAATATTTTCTCTCGTTATAGATTTCTGAATCTAGAATGGCCATTCTACCTTATTGTATGTGTATTTCAAAATCCTATCTCTGATTTAACCCCTGCTGGATTGTATATCTTTCCAAATATTTGTTTACTCAATTATCAGGAGAGCGTTTGTCGCCTGACGGCTAAGAATTCTTTCGGGAACATCAAAAGACACATATCTCGGAATGAAATCAACATCAGCTGATGTCAATTATGGTTCGATTTTCAAAATTGAACATAGAGTGAGGTTGACAAAAATAACCAAATTAACCTATTGCCACACGACAAGATTTTCTTGGCGAAATTGAAAGGATTTGCAGACGACAATTTAAAATTTATTAAATTTTAGAATTTTGCAGCTTTCTGTGTAGAAAACATTGTGTTAAATGAAGAAATTGCTTGTTGTAAGCAATTTCTTCATTTTACACATTGTTTTCCCAATTGTTTTTCTTAAAGGGTGTCAATAAGCGTCAATGTGTGGGAATGGTTTAAAGAAGATTTTGTTTACTGCGAAAATTTTAACGATGACCAGTCTGCACACACCTAGAAATATGGCTAGGATCGATGCTTTTCTCACTTCCGAGACTTTTCGCGTCCGAGTTAAAAATACAATTATACGTTGTCATCCCGGTTCATCAAGTTATGGTACCCTAACAATTGATGGACTGTGGACTACGCCCACTTATCTCTCACATGGCAGTTCGAATGGTATATCAAGAAACGTTAGCTGTAAAGTAATGTTGGCTGGAAATATAAAAAGGGGGGGGGCGAAGAAAACGTTAGCCATGACCTAAATGACGTAGCTACAGCTTTGATAAGCTGTTGTTAAGGCATTTCATGACCAGACAAACAAATATATTAGGTCATCGTTCACGTCCGGTTTAGATTAACGATTTGATTGGTCAATCGTTTGTTTATTTGTTTTTTTTTATATTTTCACCTACCACCCGTCAATTTAACAAAAGATTAAGTAAGGGTGGATTATAGAGGACATAGCAAGGGATTAATTCAACACTGCCTTAACTGCCTCTATGGTTTTAGGCCCCCGATATGTAGGGAAAAGGTCAGTGCGAAATATAATAGCTAAAGTTCGTCTCTCGTCCCATAACCTGAAAATTGAGACTGACAGACATAGAAACATCGACAGAGACAGACGGAAATGTACACTTTGCGACAAAAATGACATTGAAGACGAATACCATTTTACTCTAATTTGTCCGTATTTCCAAGATTTGCGAACAAAGTTTATTACTAGTTATTACTCTAAACACCCAAGTATGTACAAATTCATCGATTTATTGAATACTACAAATAAGAAAACCCTTACAAAATTATCAAACTTTTATTCTTTGGGATTTGAGATGAGAAACAAATAATTTTTTTGCACTCAAACTAAACCTAACTTGATTAAGAATTGTTCTTTCTATATACTCTCACGTAGATTATCATTTATTAGCATTGAATATATGTCATGCATAACCACTACCGATTTCATAGCATGTTGATTTAAATGTTTGTATTTTGACTAATGAGCTTTTAATAGCTGCATGTCTAACAAAGTATCTGTATCTGTAAAGCTACAAAGGGTCTTTACAAATAGAATCCGTATGATATTACATCTAAACACCCAGAACAGAAATCATTATCTTGTCTTACGCTATGCCCATCTAAACTCGATCAAGTGATGGTGTCTTGTTCACTTTCCATGTTAACTTAAACCAATATTATTCATTTTCCTTTAAAATAAGAAACTTCAAATTGTAAAACTATTTTTGTTACTTTGAAAATTTAAGCAGAATTGACATCAAAAGCTGTAGGCATCTTAGATTTTATCCGTTATATGCGTAACTTTAACCCTTTCCTGTTCAATCCCTGGATGTTACTTCCCTGTGTTTTATACGTAGGGGGGAAACATTTTGAAAAAAGCAGATTGTTTGTAAAAAGGTAATTTCTTCTTTTTTCCCGCACTATTTTTTTACCCTTCTGAATGATTTTTTCAAATAAAATCGACATAAATTTGTGGTCTTGAAAACCTTTGAATTTGGACAGGTCAATTATTTTGAAAAACAGTAAAGGGTTAAGAACGCCATTCTATAAGATGTAATAATAAAATAAATTTCATCTTATAGTAAACATGAAAGACGGAATTTGTCACATTTCCTCATTGATCATGTCATATAAAACGCCAGTACAGAGGAGAAAAAGATAATTTATCAAATGTAGCATAATTTGATAATGCTCTGGTACGGCCCGGTGGGGCCCATCGAGATATAACCGTTACAACTAGAGTTTGATCATAATTGAACATCGCTCGTACGCCAGCTCGGAGGCTTTTATTGAATTAAATAATTTTCTTCATTGCGTAAATTCATTCCTTTCCCGTAATATCTAGAGAGTAGATGTAACGTCTTAAAGTGAAAAACATGTTTTTCCTACAAGACAGACGATGTCATAGATCGTGGATAATTCGGGATTTTCATAAATGTTATAGTAACAAAGGGGATTCATTTTCTTTATTTTGGATTATTCAGATATTGCGAATTACTTTAGCCCATACCCACGCTTTTTGACACCCAGCTTTCTTACTTTGGAAATTTAGCAATTAGGAAACGTTGTTGAAAAGGAAGAAATTGCTTGCAACTACGTTTTCTACCGACAAAATTGAAAAAAAAAATCTGAAAATTCATAAACTTTGAATTTTCGTCTGCGGCTGCTTTCGATTTGGAACAGTCTAAATTTTTGTCATCTGGTTTAAGAACAGGAGATTGAATTCTACCAATAAAAAGATAACGGGTTTTGTACACGTAGTTCCATAATATCCCCCCCCCCAATCGTCTTCCCTGTGTGGAAGAACCATCCTAGACGGATTCACCGTTTTTCAAAAGTTAGACCTGTCCTAATTCGTGACTTATTCTGTTCACTCTCATTATCCACATGATAAAATTCATCTTGGTTATTTGTGTGACTGTTTTTTTCCATTGTATGTTTTGTTATTTGTTACATGTTATCATTTGGACTATGAGCTTATTTGCTCATCGTCTGAATAAACTTATGTTATGCTCTCTTCTGTCCAAACTCAAAGGTTTTGCAGACGGAAACTTACACCGGATTGAATATGAAAAACAACCACTCGGTGAGGAAGAGAAAATATTGTGGAATAAGAAGAATTTGCTTGTTAAAAGCAATTTCTTCTTTTTCTACAATGTTTTCTCAATTATAAATTCATAGGGACGTCTAAACCAGGAATTCATCAGGAAATGGTTAAGAGATTATTTTTTCCCTCGTGTTTGAAATGAAGACCTAATCACAAAAGTCTCGAATGAGATAAGTTTTTTTTCTTTTCAGACCTCATTCAAAATATTTTAATATCAGCCTTTTGAAAAGAATATTTACTCATTACCAGGTGAAGAAAAGTTCAACTTGCCAAACTGAAAGAAATTTCAAGTTGATGAAATTCGATTTTTTCATTTTTATTTTTTTATTTATTTTGTGTGGGGGGAGTATTGTTTTATTCTTGTTGTTTTGTCGTAAGGAAAGAAAACAAACAATAATTTCTGGGACTTCTTCTGCCACCGAAACTCTTTAATTGTTCTATGCTCGACAACGTGCTTTGTTTCTAATTTGGAAAGGATCCGAAACAATGTTTCGCTCATAAAACTGCTCTTTCGATCTTAATCTTGAATTGAACACCAGTCCGAGCATATTACGTAATGATCATGTAGCCCCAAGCTTCAATGTAATTATCCTAAATTAGTTCGTCTGCAGAAGGCCGTGGCGTCTGCTGCTACTAGAAATATTGTATTTGTCGCACGGTATTCATTCTCATCTGCGTAATTTCCTTGATGTCATAATTTCTGAAAATCTTAAATGTCATCCTTTTATTGTTCGATTTGGAGATCATCGAAAACACAATTTATCCCTTTTTCTGTGGGGAAAATAACAAAAATAAAAAAACTGTCAGTCAAGGAAACAATCAACAAACCAAGTCATTTATTCAGCCCGGAATTGAGATTTGAACTCCACCATTTGTGTGAAACATTTTCTTTTGTTTAGCGTCTTAAACGTCGTAACTACATCTTATTTAAGCTGAAGTTATGACGTTTAGGTCGCCAACCAACCATTTCCCTTTTAATATTACATGCTGCATGTATTTGCTATAATATTTACAAATAACACCGTGGAACTTTCAAAATTTATGGCCAGCAGCATGTAATAAAAGTAGATTTGTTGGTCTGCGACCTAAACTTCGTAACTACAGCTTGAATAAGCTGTAGTTACGACGTTCAAGTCGCCAAAATCAACAAAAATGTTTCGCACAAATGGCGGCCAATGCCGGAGTTCAAATATGTATTCCGGGCTGAATGAATGATTTGATTAGTCGATATATTCCTTGATTGAAAGACACGATTGGTCTATTGTAGATAATGAGGATAAATTCTTCGTCTCTGTTTCATTATTATAAGTACAACAACTGAAAGTCGTTTCACGTTTTTAATTGATTAACATTTTCCACACGGATAAGCCTGTCTCTTTTCAAAAGCCATACATGTTACAGGGTCCGCTGCTCATCGATTGCTTAAGCCTCCTTTTTGAACTCGGCAGGGCTTACATTAAATTAATTTCCGGATGCCCTTGGTTTTTAATCATGGCGGAAAACAAGATTCCGTTAAACGAATTAAACCGGTATGGGGTAATGTTTCGAATGACTTGGAATTTTTCAAGTAACATTACGTCAGGTTTTTTTTTTTTTTTTTTATAGAGTAGCATAATTGTTCAAAATCATGCGACAGATAGATCTATTGGCCAAAAATAACGACTATTTATTAGACTTGGGCATAATCTAAAACAGTATCCTAGTCTTCACACTTTTTTATTTCACTAGAATAAACCCTTGTAATTTAGGTATTGCTTTAAAATGAAAGGACTGGCGGTACTGGAAGGCCTAAATGAGGGTAAATAGTTTTCTTGAATATTAATTATTTAATCAACTCTGGCTAAAAGGGACAAACAGGGGGTGTAGCACATATCTGCAGGCTGATCTTGGTCTAAACGTCCTACCAAAACAGGAATATTCCGAGTTCAGCATGACAAGGGTTAAAGGTTATTTTTGTTGTTTCTTAAATGATAAAAACAATTCATTCATATACTCAGTAAAAAAAAACTTAGCTTGACAAGTCAAACGATCAATATGGAACATCATGTTACAGTTGTAATACAAAGCCCTGTATTTGATTCTAGCCGCGTATGAAAACTTGGATACGATGCTCAAACTTCGGTTTCGTGAAGTATTAATAATCTAATAGTATATTATTGATGTTGTTCTATGCGTGAGGTCATTTTACCGGGAAAATGGCGTCATCTAACCATATCCATATCAATGTAGTACATGGCTGATTCGATTTTCTAACTCTCGGTTTCGGTTTCGTCTGCCGTCAATGTATAAATCATTTAAGGAAAATTAGAAGTTATATAATAGAATACATTATTAGATTTGCTTTCGTCGGACATTCTTCAAATCGCATTAAATGGCAATCTTAAAATGTGTCAAGTTTCCAGAGAATGGCAGCCAATTAATTTACGTTTTGTATCAATTTAAATGAAGGTCGTTAAAGGGAACATGATTAGTTATATTTCACAAATAATATATCAACATATCGGAAACATTTGGTGCTGGGATACACACCGATAAGATTCTTTTTATTCCTGAGACATTTTAGGTCGATTCCACCGATTTCTCAACTGTGTATCAAGTGATTGTGGTATGTTGACTATTCAAAAACTGAGTAATATCTAGCCTTAATTACGAGCTTGTTCATAGCTACTCTCATGTTATTGTCTTCGTCGTACGCCCATCCGTGTGTCTGGAAATTATATAAAATCTTTATTTAGAGAAGGTAGCTTATTAAGCTTTAACATTCAAAAAAAAAAATGTAAAGAAGAGCTTATTTACAATGAGGAAACGATCAATCACAATTCAAGAGGTAATAATATCTATCATAACCGTAATGTTTTTGAGGTAAATTGTGTTAATAAATGATGATTATTAAGGTAAGTGATGAGACAACTCATAATGATAGGGTGAGAAACAGATACGATGTTAATTACCGTTCTTTAAAGTAATCGTACATATATATGTATGTGTGTATATACACTCACACGCAAGAAAGTACTGGACAGATTTTCACAGGAACGATCCTATAGTTACCCTTTATCGGATTCTTTGATTTTTTTTAGATCAGATGAAAAAAGTTGCTTAAAAAGACGGAGTTAATTTCCGTGTACATATATGTTAAAAACTTTGAAGATCTTCTAAGAAACCGGTGGATGGACATCATCCGAATTTCACAGAAATGATCCTTGGGTGACCCTTTATCAGATTCCTTAAAAAGTCAAATAGATGAAAAACATAACTTTAATAAACGGAGCTTAGTTCCATAAATAGTAAATAGTGAAAACTTTGATAACCTTTTTTTTCTCAGAAATCAGTTGATGGAGTTCAATCAAAATTTTCCCAAAGTGGTCATTTAATGACCTTTTATCAGATTTCTGCAAACAAATCTTATTGTGTGATAAAACGTGACTATTAAGGGGGGGGGCTAACTTCCACATATGGTCTACATGTATACTGAAAATTATGAAAATCGTCTCAAAAATCAGCCCTTAGTTTTCAACCAAATTCTGTTTAGCTCACCTGAAGACGAAGTGGTCTGGGTGAGCTATTGAAATTGGTCATCATCCGTCTTCCGTCCGTCCGTCCAATTACAATCACACACAAAAAAAAATCTTCTCCTCCTAAACTAACCAAGGGATTTCAACCTTACTTCGGAGAAATATTTGGCATTAATCTTCATCTATTGACACTCTACCAAAATACCTTAAAGAAATACTGTACTATGAAAATTAGCCCTTTTCTGTGTGATACCTGATTTTACATAGAAATAATATTGAATTCTTTGAAAATCTTCTTCTCTTAAACCATAAGGCCTAGAGCGTTAATATTTAGCATTAATCATCATCTATTGACCCTCTACCAAAATACCGTACTCTTGAAAATTAGCCCTTTTTCTGTGTGATCCCTGATTTTACATACAAATAACGAAGGAAATCTTTGAAAAATCTTCATCTCCCAAACCATAAGGCCTAGAGCTTTAATATTTTGGTGTGTATCAATATCTTTTGACCCTTTACGAAATTAGGTCATAGAATTATGGTATTCTGAAAAAAAGCTATTCAAAGATATTAGAAAGGAATAAAGAAGGAAATCTTCTTAAAATCTTCTCCCCTAAACCATTAGGCCTAGAGCTTTGATATTTAGTATGTATCAATGCCTATTGACCCTCTACCAAAATACTTCAAAGAATTACCGTACTCTGGAAATTAGCTCTAAATGGTAGGATCTTCGATATACCTGGGGTTAAAGGAGAAATTCTTTAAAACAATCTTCCCCAAAATAATTAGTTGGAGGGCTTTTATTGACATAAAGCTTTGAGCCATTATACTCAGGGGAGCGATAAAGGACCACCGTAGTCCTCTTGTTTAAATAGGTAGTTCCTATGTTACAGAAAACTAAATTAACTTTACGATAAGTAAATTGAGGCCGGTTGAGCGAATCAGGCGCTTAAGTGCCTCTAATTTATCTCCACTGACCGTAGGCCGTTTGGTCTATTCACGTCTCATAGTATTTCAGAGGAATTGACCCTTGTTACTATTGTTCAGATTCCCCAAGAAAAATTGACCAAAATATTAAATGAAAAAGAATACGTGGCTTTTATGAGCAGGACTAATTTCAACACATAGACATTTTTGAAAAGCCCATTTTTTGGAAAAGGATTTTAACAAAACTTGACAGGAAAGATCCTCGAATTATATTCAAACATCATAAAATTAAAAGGTAGTAATTTTGTTTATCATTAGACGAAGGTAATAAATGCTGTTGGACCAAACAACGTCTGTGGACCAAAGCATCAAGCTACTTTCTTTCTCTCTTTTCTTTTCATTTTCTAAAGCCCAAACAATTATGATCCTCTATGCCAGTGGAGCGATACAGACGCTTCGGCACCTTCGATGCGAAAAGAAATAGATTCTTGCATTTCAGCCTGCACGTGAATTCTTCAACATTTGCACACGAGCGCATCGCATTTCGATCAGAGTTTTTACTACTTATGCTTTTTGTAGACACGTGCTGACTCACCGTTTTTTATTGACAATCAGCAAATCGTCGGTGGGCGGGAAAATGGCGTATTACAGCTTTATTAAAGCTGTATCTACGACATTTATTTCGCCCAATGACGACGGATCTTTCGTAAGATGAACGGTAGTTTTAAGATATTTATGGCCGGCATTGCATTTTTTGTAAGATGGACGATTAGTTAATTATATTTCATGGTCGTCGATTCATCTTTTGTTAGATGGACGATCAGCTAATGATATTTTATGGTCGTCGATGCATCTTTTGCAAGATGGACGATTAATTAATGATATTCTATGGTCGTCAATGCATCTTTTGTAAGATGGACGATCGGTTAACCATATTTTATGGTCGTTGATCTATCTTTTGTGAGTTGGACGTTTGGTTAACAATATTTTTTGGTCGTCTATGCATCTCTTGTTAGATGCAAGATTGGTAAACGATATATTATGATTGCTAAACGATATTTTATGGCTGTCGATGCATCTTTTGTATGATGGGCGATTAATTAATGATATTCTATGGTCGTCAATGCATCTTTTGTAAGATGGACGATCGGTTAACCATATTTTATGGTCGTCGATATCTTTTGTGAGTTGGACGTTTGGTTAACAATATTTTTTGGTCGTCTATGCATCTCTTGTGAGATGCAAGATTGGTAAACGATATATTATGATTGCTAAACGATATATTATGGTCCTCGATGCATCTTTTGTGAGATTGACGATTGGTAAACGATATTCTATGGTCGTCGATGCTTCTTTTGTAAGATGGACGATTGGTTTACAATATTTTATGGTATTCGGTCATTGGTCGTGTTTCAGGATTTTCTAAAGTAAATTCATCTTATTCCCTTTAAGCCCTAATCATTTCATTTAACCCTTACTACCACACGAAAGAAGTTTTGATTGATCCAAATTGAAAGATGTTGCAGTTACCAGAACAAAGTTGGCCTAAAATGAATGAATGCCATTTGAATTAGATAGAAGAAATTGCTGGTTAAGAAGAATTTCTCTTTTCTACCATAGTGTTTTCCAAAGCTTTATACTTCTTCGACGTGTACAAATTAGGGATAGTGTGGTAATAGGTTAAATTAAATGTCGGGAAACTTTTTTGCTGGAATTTCTATGAAAATCAATGATTTGATTGTCCGTAGGGAGTATTTGAATGCTACTCACATTTTTCAACAGAATTAAATCAAATTAAAAACGATCTTATTTAGATGACATTATTTTCTATATTGTAACATAACTCGATCTAGTTTGTTTTAGGGTTAGCCCATTCCAACACAATAAGACTTTTAAACGTCCCTCAATATAAAAGCTTTGGAAAAAGCAAAAAAAAAAAAAATGAGAGGGAGAGAGAGAGAGAGAGAGAGAGAGAGAGAAAGAGAGAGAGAGAAGTATTTAACAATATAGGGAAAGACTATACTCAATTTGGTTTATTCACTTTGACAATATCAAGAAATAAATGTTCGTAGTACAGGATTTGTCTCGATTATACAATACGATTTGTCTTTCAAACAATGTATTGACAATACTTGTATTAATTCTATCAGATATCATGTAACGGACGATGCTTCTGAAAAGTTACACAGAACAACCATTAAATTCTTTACAAAGCACTCATATTAAACCGATTGTTTATTGCAGTAATAATTTTGTTCGCCTTAATAATAGGTTATTTTTTCCCATTTCCTGTTTCATTTTTTAGAGTATTATGGAAAGTTTTAAACACTACAAACTTATGATCAAAGTGCTGTATTCCACTTGAAATGAACTTTGATATATTTACAAAATATTACCTAATAGAAGCAAATCTGTTTACAGCATCCAATTTCACATCTTCCCTTCATTGGCTATTTTACACAGATTTGACTGTATTCGGCAGCAGTTCAAAACAGTAGGTTTGCAAGTTTTGTGTGAGTTCACTAGAGTTTAAGCAAGCATGGGGAAGACTTTATAGTATAACAGATGATTGCAGATTTTGCCACACATTATCAGGCTAAAACTTCTGATTAATAACTTAAATACGAGCATTAATGTATGAGTACACGAAGCGATGAGATACAGAAGTTTTCACACATCCATGAAATCAGATGATTTTTTCAAATTCAATATTATCGAGTGATATACCAGAAAAGATGTGAAAAAAAATAAGCAGCTTGAGACAGTTTAATGGGACTCTTTTTAACAAAGGAAACAAATTAGCTCCGTGCTTATATTAGCTCAATTGACTAATCGCGGCTGTCAGTCAAGGAATCAACCGACTAATTAAAGTATTCATTCAGCTCAGAATTGAGGTTTGAACTCTGGCATTGGCCACCGTTTTTGTTATATTTTTTTTGTTGGTTTATTGACTTAAACGTCGTAGCTACAACTTATTCAAGCTGTAGCTACAACGTTTAGATCGCGAACCAACCATTTTAATTATTTGTTACATTGTTCCGGCTTTAAATTTTGCAAAATGACGCTGTTTAAATTTGAAGCGGAAATTCAAGTCGGATTAAAGGGCGGTCCAAAGCAGTAAGTGGACAGGGCCAGCGATTTGTCGATTAGACGACGTCTGAGGAATTCTTGTCATGGCCCGTTGTCCGCCACGCGTCCGTCCTTTAACTTCCCAGTAATAATTTGTGATCTCTAAAACAGCTTGTCAGATGACAGGATCAATTATTTGAACATCCTTTCTCAGATAACCCAAAAGAGGTTTCATTTGGACTAAACAAATTTCTTATTGGCGGTCTAGTCGTCACAAATGGAATCTTATGGCGAAACCTTACAGCCTCTTCCTTTCCAAAACATTCATTCGATTTTTTTTCTAGAAAGTTTTTTTGGCGCGTCATATTATGTTATCTCAGATTCTATAAAAAGATACTAAGAATTGGTTTTGGCTTAACAGCACTCTATGAAACATAGGGAAGTCTTTAAAAAATAATCCTTTCTGAAAGACTTGGTTGGACTTAGATGATTTTCTACATCATAGTTGACTTCCCTCGTATCCTTCATAGATTTATTATTGGATTAGCAACATGGTTTTGATAGACTGTGCGTATCAGCTTTAAAAGTAACAAAATGAAATATAAAGAATGTTTTTACTTGAAATCGCCGATTTGATCAATTTTAGTAGGTACGTGTCTGTCGATATCTCTCTCGAATTCCTTGACGAATTTGTGACAGGATAAAAATATGACTTTAGTATGTGAGGCGTATTGGTATCATATTAGAAAAATTAAAATCTTAAGAATTGTGTCCTTTCACAGTTCCTTGGAATATGCCTTGTGTAGAATTTGCCCCCAGATTTCTCCTTAAATCATAGCGTTCATTGACAATGCTTAATAGCACTATACAATATAGTAACACTGTATAGTTGCTAAAAAATGAATATCTTTCCATACAGTCTCATGTTAATTGACTGGAATTAAAGTGCCAGTGGAGTCGTACAGCGCCCCCCAACCCTCTCCCTTGAACCTCTTGCTTTCCGTCGGCGATAGTATAAAAAAAGTACAAATGAAAGATGAAGACATACCCACAGAGTATTAAATCACAAAAAAGATCACAAACATATGCATCTAGGATGACCACAGTTTTATACGGAACACACATGTTTATTCAAAATAATACATAAACTCCCTATGTAATACTTGATTTACCCCGGTGCCAACGACGAGAACAATGAATATAGAGGATCTGTAACATACTCTGTATATGTTGTAGTACAGGGAGATTTACTGACGCTCGTAAGCTTAGTTTATTTACGTGTATTCGTTTGACCCCATTGACCACTGACTTAGATTCTCTCTTGAAACGCCAGTAAATTATTTCTCTCATTCAGACAATTCATTTGACAATTCATCATGAATATCTTAAAATTCAAGATTAACGAAGTTTTAAACCACTTTCCGTATTATTTACGACTGAAACAGGCTATGAGCATTAAGCAAATAACTTATTTTTTTAATGAGCGATGAAAAAGTTGTAGGCGATCACGTAGATTCTCGCGGCAAGTTTATGATCATGCGCAGAAATGCGTGGAATTTACATCCGGTTTTTGGATCGATTTTGAAAAAGCGGTAATGTATAAACAAAACCTCTAAACACGATACAAATAAAATAATTGTCATTTTGTACCGTCATAGGTCGGTATGCAAAAAAAATCAAAACACTGGAAGTACTGAAGAAGCGTGTTCTTTCAGCGCCTGATTTTGGAAAAGATAAATTACCCAAATACTTTTTATAAGAAAACGTTAAACGATTTAATTATACATGTATGCACTATACAAGAAGAAAATTGACAAAGCTAATAGAATCATGAGTCATTTGTCTTAAGTCAATGGGCTTAAGTAAGGGATTTACATAAGTGAAGCGTAAAAGTTGGAATAGCAGCTTGTGGCTCGAATAGATTCTTAATTTTTTTTTTTTTTTTTTTTTTTTTTTATTTTCTTAATTTTTTTTATTTCACTAGCGAGGGAAATTATCGGAAGCAATGGTTAGGTGAACCAGTCGCCTTGATATAAGTGAAAGACTATTACAAATGGCTCCAAAGTCTGTACAAAAGCAATATAGGGGAAATTCTCCGCCTAAAATAATTTTACTGTAAAACTACTTGGTCATATCGTATTCAGCATATGTGAACTATTCCTTAATATCTTGGTAAGTCAAAAGGTATGCATGTGTTCAATATTCACTTTATTGTGTTTCTAAGTTCCCCAAATTTGTCCCGGTTTTTGGAATGACCTAAAACAAAAATATCATATTGAAACACATTTAATGGGAAAAGCTAGTTCAAAACGGTCTTAATCAAATTTATCCTGATATTTTGAAAGACCTAAAACAAAAACAATGGGACCATTTTAATGGAAAATATTTGTTTACAACGAAATGAAGGGTTTGAATGCATGTCTCTTTAGAAATAACGTGCAAACTCAATTACAATTAATGTTGTTTTTCACAATGTTGATTGCAGGGAAACGTGACACTACTAGACCTGGCTACTAAACAGAATCAATCTTTGTCCTCAAGCTCATGACAGAATTGAATCGGGCTCTCATAAAAAAGTGTTTCACTACTCTTGGACACACGTCACTAATTCAATTCGGCATCTAGTAGAGCTTATCTTCGAAGAATGTTATATGTAAGACCCGCCATGAGATTGTCGTTGACACAAGCTGTTCATAGTCGAGTCTACATTAGGAAAGTTATTACGGCAACCTGGAAGGGCTTAATTCTTACTTGTTCAGTTATATCCATTCCATTGCATTCCATTCTTTTCCATTCACCCATTTTTTTCTCGACGAGGTAAAGAATGGTCTGTTAATACTATTCCTGAATTTCCATGATCAATCAATGACGCAATATTATGCAGTTATGACGTCAGTCGAGAAGTGATCTTACATAGGATATTCAGTTCGTAGAAAATATCCTATGTTGTTGGTACTCATTAGAATCGTCTCACTGAGACGATTCTGGTGAATTCAAACAAAATTGGATTAAGGTATGTCTAGTTATTAACTTATTAGTGAATAAGGCCACTTCTTTTTGAGAGCTTGTTTTGAAATAGGTATTTTGATTGAGGTCGCTTAAGGGGAGTGGTCGCTTAATAGAGATGGCCGCTCGAGCAAGGTCGACTATAGAGCCTTCCCTATGATGGTGTTGAATTTCAAGAAATGAAGATAAGGCCTTTTTATTCTATTTTGTGGCTTCATACAGTTTGATAAGTGCTATACTTCCATAATTTCATTTTAGTTTTGTCTATCAAGATTCAAGCGTTTTGATTGGCTGATATTTTCTTTTCATTTAAGAGATGAAGAGAATATTTTTTGTTTTCATGGAGGTATGAACCGAAAAAACTAATCACACTGTATGAATACGCGAAGCGGATTCATACATTGTGTGATTAGGTTTTTCGGTTCATACCTCCATAAAAACAAAGAATATTCTCTTCATTTCTTATAATTTTATAGTAACGAGTGAAAAAAGCAAAGACCCTACATCTTTTGATACCTTTTTGTATGGGATTATTTTGTTCGGAAGCATACAAAATCACTGCGTGCTCAAAATTCTGTTCATGGAGGTTTGAATTAAATTTTTCGACCAATCAGAACGCTCGTTTTTGATAGACGAAACTAACAATTAAATTATACTTTCATGAACACAATTTTGCGCACGCAACTAATTTATATGCTTTTGCACAAAGTAGCCACATACATTTTTAATTGAAATTAGTAAAGATATTTTATTTGATTTGCTGGCTGGCATTGGATTATTAGAAATGAAGAGAACATTTTTTGTTGTTGTTGTTTTGTTTTCATTGAGGCATGATCCTTAATACTTAATCACACAAATCTATTAATCCCCTTTCACATATTCATATCCCGTATACAGTCTGCCCCAAAATAAATGAACCTCTTGAGAATTAATAGCCTACTGGCTGGCAATAGTCATGGCGTTGTGTCCGTCGAGCGTGCGTCTTAAGGCATCTTCTCTTCTCCTAAAAAAACTCATTTAGCGTGATATTGCTTAAAAAAAGTACACTCTATATTGTTGTTTCTAAATTAGAAGAAAATCAATTCGTCTGTAACCAAACTTAGCGGCACATCATTGCAGATTTTAACCACATTTTACAGGGATGATTCTGGCGGACTTTACGTCCTCGTAAGCTCTTTATAGGAAATACTTTTAATTCTTTTCTCAATCGATAATTTGAATCAAAGTACTGAAGTACTGTAAGTTAGCGAAGCATGGTTGAATTTAGAAAACCTTTCCCTTGTTGGATAGAAAACATTGTGGACCATGAAGAAATTGCTTGTTACAAGCTATTTCTTCATGGTCCACAATGTTTTCTAAAGCTTTTTTCTTGAGATGCTTAAAGCGGAATTGAGTGGGAATGGGTTAAGAGCATCCTTTTAAAAGAGTTCTCTACAATTTGAATAGTGTTTTCAAAATTTCTCAAATACATAAGAACTACTTTTATGGCGTAGGCATTTAACGGATTTAGTGGTTAAGCCTCCGGTGGCAGTTTGCACTAGTTGACCTTTCAGAAGACCTCGAAACTTTGTCTGTTAACTTAAGCTATCAAAGCTGACGCTTTGCTAGCTAAAAACAAGATTTTTTTGATTTATCAAACACATAACGCTAACTTCCATCTCGGGTCAAACACAGTAAAGGAAACGCCGCTGTCGGTGATAAATTGGTTGTTCATTCAAACCATGCATGGAAACTAGATGTAAACCTTGCACTCCGATATGCATGTCGAGCATATTTTTAGATTTGGCGACTTCAGCATAGACAAAAAGTTGAAACTTTTCATGTTTTACTTTGAGTCTTATCCTACATGCTAGATCGAAGAGTCGAAATTTTATTGGTAAATTTCAAGTGAAAAAACTTCCACTTTTCTACTTTTCGTCCCTTACGATGGCTGTGAAAAGTATAAGAGTCAAAAATGTTGTTACAATCTTCCAAATTTTGAATATTCGGGTAACCTTTTTTCTAGAAAAGTGGAAAATAGAACCCCCAATTTCTATTTTCGAGTTCCTCGTTGGTCGAAAAATGAATGATGGAAACAGAATTCCGTTATATGACGCATCACCTGTCCCACATAAAACTAATTGCGGCTATCCGAGCCAAATTATAGAACAGATTAACCGAATGCGTAGTCAGTTAAAATATTCTATATTAGTCCCATAAACGAAAACTATTGCATTCTAACAATATGAAAGGGAATGAACGTGATTTAAATATGTTATGTCTAAAAAAATCGATATCCCCTTCAAAAAGGGTATTGATGACAACGTATTCAACCTGCAGTTACACCGTTCATGTCGACAATCAGAGATTTCCTATAACTGTATGTCCCTGATAAGATACTTTGCAAAATAATGTCATTCAATATCTAAGTTGAACTATCGCGTATACGCCGCTCTTTCCACATTTTCCATATTTACCTTTAGAATTTTATCGGAAAATAAGAAATTGGCAGACTAGATTTGACGAAACCATTTTAACCACACGAGGAACTATTTATCAGTGATGCTCTCGCACATTTGACAAGGGGGTTATTCGGTTTCTCAGGAATCCAATGGCGGGTTATCCCGATATTTCCCGATAATGTGCGAATAAACCCGTAAAAAGACAGATTGACGAATTAAAGTTGCTAATGGCGGAATTTCATTTCTAAAGTGTGATGGGTAATCGCTCCGTTGAGTTTAAATGAAACTGACATTAGTATGGCTCTTTCGGGAGAAAAATAACGCTTTGTTGCAAATGAGCTCCGGATAAAGGGCAATACTATGATCTTTCAGGCAGGGTTATAAATGATAAACTAGTTTGTTTAGAAACAACAACAACGTAAACAAATTCTGTTCCGTGTTTTGGGTTAGGTTATTGTGTGTATGCGTGCGTGCAACCGCGCGTACGTGTATGTGTGTGTTTAAATTTTTTTTCATGTTCCAAATATATCAAAACTCTATCCTAGGTAAAGGTTAAATTTTATTGCAAATTGGATCTTGTTATTTGATGTTAACATTACTGTTTATCGTCGGTGTAAAGCTAAAACGTAGTAATTGCAGCTTAATTCAAGGTATAATAACAGAGTTTTAACATTACATATCTTCCAGAATAGTTGAGGTAATATCGTTGAAAAAGAATTTTTGTTGGTGTTAGTATCCGAACTTTACTGATATTTATTTACTTATTACATGGGAAAGAAAATTCGTGTGACCGTAAGTCTTTAGTCAGATCGTTTAGGTGTACAATTTGATCACAACTAAACAGAAAAAAATCACTGTAATTACAACAAAAAATTTCTTAGAGTCCCAAACGATACTGATTCAAACTTATTCCATTGGAAAGGGAAAAGATTGGAGAAGCGTTCTTATTCTCTGAAGCCATAATGTTGAACATTCTTTAAGGGAAAGCGCAGGATGTTTTTCAAATTTCTTCCCATTTCCGAAAGAGGTGATAAGATAATTTCTGGATAATTGAAGAAGACGTGCGTGTTTCAACAAAGGTCACGTAATCTGCGTACAATAACTCGGCGCAATTTTCTCTCTTCAAAATGCTAATCATGGGTTCGCCCAATATTCCAAGAGGCATACTTTCACTTGAAACGTTTTAGGCCCTTAACAGTAGATTGTTACCAAGAATTGTGACAGATAGTATTAACTGATAGATCATGACTTTAACCCATTCCCTCCCAATCCCTCCTTTTTACGCCCCTCAAGAAAAAAGCTTTGGAAAACATAGTGGAAAACGAAGAAATTGCTTGTGTCAAGCAATTTCTTCATTATCCACAATGTTTTCTATCCTAAAAGACGAAAAAAAAAATCCATTAACTGGAAATTGTCGTCTGCAGCTTCTTTCAATTTGGACCCGTCTAAAATTTTGTTGTGTGGGAATGGGTTAAATCAAACAATCAATCGACCGACCAATTCTCTTACTCAGACAGTAAGTGGAATTAATCGATATTTATTTGAAGCATTATTCGAACTGTAGTTACGTCGTTTAGTTCGTCACAAAATGGTAAAAAATCGGAGTTGACTGATAATTTTATTCAAAACATGTACTGAACTGACACAATATGGTTTGCTGACGTCATTTCCCTGGAAGAGATATCACGTCAAGATTAATTTTATTTTGATTTGAGCAAAATGTAAGTTTCGAGAAATTTCTGTTCGTTTCTTTTTTATATTTTATAGTCAAAATTCTTTAGAATATAACAAATGGAATAATATGGTGCAGTAGTGATACAAAAGCTTGCATTGGATTCTCGTCGCGTAGGAAAATGCGACCTTTGGTCTCGTGAAGTAACCCAACACAATAATTTGTATCAAAACTTTTGCATAATTTATCCTTATTCATTAAAACACATATAAGTACTTCAAGTAAATTATATACATTCCACACAGTCAAAATCGGACACGTCAGAAAAAATCCGTATCTGACAGTGTAAAATACGGTTCCATGTAAGGTAGTCTAACATGACGTCATTTTCATTCTGTATATGACGTCATAATGCAGCTAACGTAATCAGAATGGTGAAAGAGAAGGTAAATACTCGTAGAAATCTATCGATTTTTTCAAACATAGGTATATAATAAATTGATTTTTGTAATTACGGAAGAGATACCACATCTTGTACTTGTTTCTCGCTGCGGAGGAAATTTTGATATCAAACTCGACATTCGGTCTCGTGAAATATCAAAATTTTCCTCCGCAGTTCAATGCAAATACAAACTGTTGTATCTCCATCGTAAAATGATATATCCTTATTTACTGTAGGTATATAACGTTGTAAGGAGTTTTGTATTTTCTCTTGCAGTTATTGTTGAACAGCTTGAACGCTTTAGTGTCAACCTTAATTCAGTCTGGGTTATGCGTGGTGGTACTGCTGTCTTCAGATGCGAAATCAATCCGCCTTTCGTGAAGGATTACGTCACTGTGTCGTCATGGAAACATGATTCGAAAGGTACTGTCATTTCCGGACTTTGTTGTCAAAAGCTTTTGTACATTAACCGTGTGTTGATGCAAAAAATAATATAATAATTTAGAAATGAACGAATTAACAACAACAGAAACAACAAAAAGCGTAGTAGAAAGATAGATATCCTTAGTTCATGTTTTAGTTTTTCAATTGTTATTCATTTGTTCAATAGAGGTTTTTTTTACTTTTATTGATCGGTTTTCAATCCTTTTTTCTCTCATTTTCTCCCTTTATATTTGTAAAAAAGGTACACGTTCCACTCTTTTCTAAATTCTAGAGGACCGTGTCAGTATTACGGAAGGCGGAGAATTGCATCTTCGTGACGTCAGAGATGAGGACGGGTACAAGTCCTTTCGGTGTACGGCCACGTGCAATATTACAAATACAGAGAGAAACAGTGCACCAGCTCGTCTAAGAATTCACGGTATGGCATAGCAACAATCTAGAACTTGAAAAAAGAAACTGCCTTAACCCTTTCCTACTTTGCAAAATTTTAGTCCTGTCCAAATTCTATGGTTCTGAAGATGATGATTTAAAGTTTGTTTAATTTGAAAAATAATCATTCAATAGTGTAGAATATATTGTAGAGAAAGAAGAAATTGCTTGCTACAGGTAATTTCTATTTTTTCTACAATATTTTCTCGATTATATAATCACAGGGACGTACAAACCGGGGATTGAACAGGAAAGAGTTAAACTGCTTTAATCATAAGAAAAGGTCCGTTTTAGCTCCACTGGCCGGCGGGCTATTGTCATTGCGTTGTGCAAATTGTATGTGTGTCCGTGCGTGCGTGTGTGCGCCAGTCTGTAAACTTTTACTTTAAATATCATATTCTCAGAATGTACTGAAAATAATAATAAAACAAATTTCACAGAAATGATCCTTCGGTGACACTTAATCAGATTCCTTCAAAGAATTTTGATAAGATGAAAATATGGCTTTTATTGTTGGGCTAATTTCCATCTATGGTGAAAACTCTTTAAATCTTCTAAAAATCCAATGGATGGTTTCAATCAAAATTCACCGGAATGATCCTAGGGTGACTCTTTATCAGATTCTTTAACAAAAAGTGTGATTGACAAGAGGAAAATGTCTTTTTAAAATCTTCTTCTCAAAAGCAAGTGGATAGATATCAACGAAATTTAGCCGGAAGTTTCCTTTGGTAGACCGATTTCAGATTCCAATAAAATTGATCGAAATAAAATACATGGCTTTTATGGGCATGGCAGAGATATTTATGTTCAGCTTATAAGCTCAGGCGGATAAAAGCCAGTGAGCCATTGTCATTGCGAAATTCCGTCGTGTGTCCGACCGCACGTTCGTCCGCCTATAAACTTTTGCTTCAAGGATTTTCTTCTCAGAAAGCACAGAACAGAATTCAATCGAATTTCACAGGAAGTATTTTTCGGTGGCCCTTTATGAAAATTTTATATAATTTTGATCCGATAAAAGAAAACATGGCTTTAATGGACGAGGTTTTATGCCGTTTATTTTGAATACTTTGGAAATATTTTCATCAGAAACCAATTGATGGCTTTTAATAAAATTTCACAAGAATGATCCTTTGATGACACTTATTCAGATTCATTAAAAAAAAGTTGATCGGATGAAACACATGACTTTTATGGATAGGGCTATATTTAATATATGGTTTAAATAAAAAAAATGAAAATCTTTTTCTTGGGAAAGCAGATGATGGATTTAAATCAGATTTCACAGGAATGCTTCTTTGGTGAAAAAACACGTTTTTTTATGGGCTAATTGTTACATTGGTATTTACTTAGAATATGAGATCTTCTTCTCAGGAACCTTTCGATGGAGTTCAACCAAATTTCACAGGAATGATCCTTGCTTGACTCTACAAAGAATCATGCTCGGTTAAAAACATGGCTTTTATCGGTGTGGCTTTTGTCCCCTCAAAAGGTTTTTTATAATGAAAACGTTGAAAAGAAGAAAAAGAGACCCCTTCTCATTTCCAATTTATTAGCCGTACAAAGATCAAGCTATTAGCTCTCATAACTTTTGGGTATTTTCTGGTTAGAATGGGAATAAACACTCTTAAGTAATTTAGATCGTAGTTTCACCTTTATATTTATTTATTTATTCACCATCTCTATAATTACTTCATTCCTAATCTGTGAGATCTATGGTTAAAGTTTCAAGTTGAGGACTACTTAACCCATTCCCACCCAGTGACGCTTTTAAACGCCCCAAAGGGAATAAACTTTCGAAAACATTGTGGAAAACGAAGAAATTGCTTGTTACAAGCAATTTCTTCTTTTTCCACAATGTTTTTTACCAAGAAAGTTGAAAAAATCCAAAATTTTATAAACTTTAAATTGTCGTCTGCAACTTCTTCAATTTGGGCCAGCCTAAAATTTTGCCGTCTGGTAATGGGTTAACTCTTGTCTTGCTGAATCAATCTCTTTTCAGAATTGCATTAAACTCAAACGGTTTAAATTACTGGAATCCTTAGTTGTGGGTTGATATTTCCTTTAAAAATTATTATAATAAAAAACCATCTAGTTTGAAAAGGAAAAACAGGTGGTGTAAACTTAGACCAGACTGCACATGTGTGAGCACACGGGCTCAGCTTGACAAGGGTTAATTATCATTGATATATCACGGATGGATGTTAAGTTAGAAAGTAGAAATAAAACATAGGGAAAAAAATAAATAGAATGTTCCTATTGATAGTTTGTATTCTTTGAGAGATGTGCTCCGAAAAAAAAGTTGAATCAAGGAAAATATATAAAATATAAGCATCCCCGATGTATGGATGTATGGTCCTAGTACGATATAATTTTCTCAATGAGATCTGTTCATCCATGACAGCTATTATACATGTAATGTCTAAGATTCGCAAACGTTAAGTCATGAGAGCAGAAGAGCAGAACAGCTTAAAAAATATTCTTTATGGTACGTTAAACACATTACCATTCGGCATTGGACCATTAGACTTATCCAAATTGAAAGAATTTACAGACGAACATTTTAACTTATTGAAATATCGAAAGTTCTTTTTTGTTGGGGGGATAGGTAAAACGGAATTGTGTGGAAATGTATTAATAACACTTCTTGCGATTTCCAAATCGACCCTAGGAATATTGGTCCGAGATAAGAAAAAAAGGAAAGATTTTTTTTATATCTTTACTTCAGAAAATTTCCAAACTATTTTCGTATACAAATCAAACCCATCCCACTATCTTTTATAATTAAACCAATTCACGAGAAACTTAGAATTAATGCCTATAGCACCATCTGATAGATATAGAAATTACATTAATGTCATGGATAAAATACGCATTTCCAACTTAATTGACCAATCGCTGGCCCCGCCCACTGACTCCCTTGGCCCCGCCCATTGACTTCGACAGGAAGTGCCGCTTCTTAACGGCGTTATTTCTTAAAATTCATGGAAAGGAGCATGTAACAAAAAAGTGAAATAGTTGGTTGGCGACCCAAACGCTGTATATAGTTTCTACCACGTTCAAGTTGCCAAACCAACAATGGCGGCCAATGTTGGAGTTGAAAGCCTAGGTCGGGGCTGAATAAATAATATGATTGGTCAAAAGCGATTGGACAATTTATTCCCACAACATCTCTATTTACGACCTTATGCAAACAGTAAAAACAATGATGAAAATGAAGAGCTTGTATGTTATAAGTAATTTCCTTACTTTAAGCATTGTTGTCTTTCCTTATAATCCGAGATGTTTAAAATTCTTGTATTGTAGCTTATAATTGTCGTCTGCAACTGTCTTGATTATAAAAGTCTTAAAAAACTTGCAGGACAATTATCATCCACAAGAAGGATTGATTCGAAGCGATATTTTTTTTTTTTTTCAATTTTCATTCAATATTCATTTATTGTTCCCAACAGATCCCCCAGCTGGCGGTAAAAGCCCGTCAATACAGGACTATCTTTATCAAGACGTCCAGACAGACGTCGGTGAGAAGGTAGAACTATCATGCGTTTCTGACGGCTGGCCATTACCCACATACAGATGGTTTAAAGGTACATATAGATTGTACTTTGATTGTTTATGTAAATTTAATGCTCATTTAACACATTCGTCATGACATCTTAGTTTTGTCCAATTTTAAAAAGGTTTCAGATGACAAAATTAAGACGGCTTCACACTTTACTGCATTTTGAAAACACAGGAACGTAAAAAACAGGAATTAAATAGGAAAGGGTTAATATGAAAATAAAATGTCCTCCTTTGAAGAAAATATTATGAGAAAAGAAGAAATTGCTTGCAATAAGCAATTTCGCCTCTTCTCAAAATGTTTTCCAAAGCTGTACCAATTTGACGTGTAAAATGCAGGATTGTGTGGTAATGGGTTAAGTGTATATGAGCCATCATTTTCTTATCAAATCGAAAGACCGTTATAAGATATTTTATAAGTTAGAAGACTATAACATTAAATTCTTCAAGTTGTATCTTATGTTTCTGATGATCAGGCAAAAACAATAATCTTTGTACTCTAATGCGATTTGATTGATTGATTGATTGAATGAGGTTAAACGGCACTTTTAACAGTATTGTAGTCATATCGAGGCGGCTGTAGCACCTAACAATGGATTTCTGGTATTTCTCATACCAGTACTACCACTACATCCTTTATAAGCCTCCAGCTGCTATCCCACATATATTAATGATTATCCACCCAGTGGTGAGAGACAAATGTCGGAAAGGTTATGTGTCGCTGCCGGGGATCGAACCCATGACATCCCATGATTGAAGATTAGGAGTCTGAAGCGCTATCGACTGCGCTATGATGGCGGCTCTAATGAGATTTGAACCCACGTGAATACGCCGTTGCCGTATCCGCGTTGGTTCGAATCCCGTTTATGTAAAAAAATAATATAAATTCTTCCCTGCGGATGACAAAGACAGGAGTCGCATTTGAGTGAATATTTATTTTCTAACTTTAATATTCTTTAATCATTTCGATTTCTCAAGATAACACCATGGTAGATTTGAACGATCCAAGGTTCTCCCAACTCGGAGGCAATCTTGTAATAGTCTCAGCGGTCCCAGAAGATAGCGGGGTATATCGCTGTAATGTCAGCAACACAATGGGATCAGCTGCAGCTATCAGACAGCTGACCGTCAAGGGTAAGTCTGTTACCTTCTTTGCTCTTGCCTTATTGATCCAGTAATAATTCCGTGTCGACAGTCAGTGGGGCCTATCGCTGTTAGGTAAGTAATACCAGCTTGCATCTACATGCAATGTGAGCTTTGTTCGTATTACCTAGTTAACCCGAAATACCTCATATTCTCTGATGTCGGAGGTAACCTTGTGATAGCAGCAGCTCCAAAATAATTGAATAAAGCAGCGATCGTTTAAGGAATATGTTACTAATATAAGAAACAGCCTTTGTGCATGCACCGCTCGCTTTCCAAAAGATAGGACAAACAAAGAATGTCCTATCATATGATTATTATCATAGATATGGAAAGTCAAGTCAAAAATCTATCAAAACCGAATTGAAAAGTGAATCAATTCGCTTCTTTTGATTATGTTCAAGATATGATAGGCTAAATTGTTTGTTCTACCTCAGCATATTTGTGTACTACACAACATGTATATTGCCTCCGTCAAAGACGATCACTGCTATATAATCTAATTGTTAGTTTCGTCTATCAAAAACGAGCGATCTGATTGGTCGAAAAAATTAATTCATACCTCCATGAACAAAATTTTGAGTACGCAGCCATGTTGATTGCTTCCGCACAAAAATAGTTCACTACATAAAGGTATCAAAATTTGTTAAGTTGTTGCATTTTTCGCTCGATACTATTAAATTATAAGAAATGAAGATAATATTTTTTGATTTCATGGAGGTATGAACCGAAAAACCTAATCACACAATGTATGAATCCGCTTCGCGTATTCATACATTGTGTGATTAGGTTTTTCGGTTCATATCGCTTCGCGTATTCATACAGTGTGATTAGGTTTTTTCGGTTCATACCTCCATGAAAACAAAAAATATTATCTTCATCCCATAAATGAACATGATACTAGAAATTCTATTCAGTCGGACGTAGCTTTTGAAAAAGCAACAGTAAAGGTCGGCGGTAAACCCCCATTTATATAACCCACGATTCTCTCGGATGTTAACTTAAGATGGACCCAGTTATACCCGAGTATAGCGGGGTATATCGTGGTTATGGAAGCAAAACTATGCCAAGTTCGAGTTATTATGCCAACCTGGTGAATTTATTATTTCCGTTTTTTATCGTCGCTACCGTAGCACATGCCCATATGAGCGACGCCCCAAGAACACGGATAGTTGTTACGGGGGATAGTGCGAGGATACAGGACGAAACTGCTGAGAGCTCCGCCTGGTTCTTTAACGTGTTCGGTGGATAGTACCGTCACACGGGGCCTCGGTTTAACGTCTCATCCGAAAGACAATGAGTTTGTTAGTAGATATGGTCAGCCCAGGGCTCGAACCCGTGATCTTGAGGTTTGAAGTCAAGTGCTCTACCAACTGAGCTAATCGGGCTGACACCAACCTGGTGACGTAAGCGCTGGCGTTTATATAGGAATTAGTATGATGAACTAGCTTCTTCAATTGACGGGTTATTGTCCACGCCCATTGACCTCCGCCTGGAATGATGGGTGACATAATATATTTCAACATGTGATAAGGAACGTAGAATTAAAAGCAAATCGTTGACTGGTGACCTAAATGTCGTAACAACGGCTGGAATAAGCGACATTCAAGTATGAAAAGCTTAACGAGAATGTCGATGTTAAGATCTGTCATAATAATTTGATTGGTCACTTGATCTTTTGAGTAAAATCTCACCATTTAAGGAGCAATCTATCAGATCGAGAGGGTAAATCCGAATCATTTATCAACCCTTGTCATGCTAATCCCGGATTATCCTTACTTTGATAAGAGAAAACGACAAAGATCAGCATGCACATATGTGCGGTCTGATCTTCGCCTACACCACCCGTTTGTCTTCTTTAAGTCTTAATTTCCGGAATATCAATTTTGAAACTAAGTTATGGCGCTAACAACCAGACCTATAGTGCCATCGGCACTTTGTTTCTGAACAAATGTTTTATTCTTCATGACAAGAGTTAAGACAACTTTCCCTTTTAGGTATAATATTTCAAGTATAGTTGATCATTGACATGAATATGCTATACTCTTAGTGTTTGTATAAAAATACAATCAGATTTCATATAAATGATTTCAATTTTTGATTTATTTTTTAAAACAAACCTGATCGATCAATGGTATCAATTGTGTCAAAACGTCAAAGAAATTCTCAAAGCCTTTCGGATCTCTCTGAATCATATTACAGCTTTGTTTTGTTCTGTAATGTATAGACAATATCTCACACAACAAAGGGATTACATGGAATGGGAGAGCGAAATTCTTTTAAAATTTAGAACCTCGAATCTTTCCCAGCAGGTTTATAGAATGTCTATGGGTCTTTCAATCCAGCCTAATGTTGACACAACGGTAGCGCTAATGCATTGTGTTATTTCCCCGGGGACACTGTGCACTAAATTAAAAAGAACCAAATTAAAACCTTCTCTGACACTTGTCACGGGCATTGAGAATTTCATTGGATGGTTGCCATCTTACTTTAAAATCAAAGTACGGAGTGAACTGAAATAGTCTTGTCTACTTCGGCTTTCCACTTTTAGCTTTTATTCCACTCATGTAGTACCTCATTTTATCGATCGACAACTCGTTACTTGATATTGGATCAAGCTGTAGTTACGAGGTTTTTGTCGCCCACAGACGATATGTGCCTGAACATGACAAGTCCAAGATTACACAAAGGCGCCAAGTATAAACGTAGACTTGCACCATCGACGACTTGTACGTTAAGGCTATGTTAAAGTCGACGGCGGTACCAGTCTAATTAAAAACGCAGATTTGCTAGGTCTCAAGTCTTAACTCTCTTCTGTGTTGATAGGTGCTAAATCAGTGCTTTTACAGTCACCATTAACAGTTTATTCAAAAAGATTTACACAAATAATATATCGCCTTTACAAAAATTCCGTTAGATCTATTCAATGTTACAGGATACAATACAGGCCACACGCAATCCCTAATTTACAAATCGCGGCTGCTAATCAAGGAATCCATCATTCATTCAGCCAAGAATTGAGCTTTGAACTCCAGTATTTGCAGGCATTTGGTTGGAATTTTTTTGTTGGTTAGGCGACTTAGAAGTCGTTTATACAGCTTATTCAAGCTGTAGTTACGACGTTTAGGTCGCCAACTAACCATTTCACTTTTTTTGTTACATGCTACTGGCTATAAATTTCGCAAAATAACGCCGTTTAAAATCGAAGCGGAAGTTCCTGTTGGGGGTCAATGGGCATGACCAACGGATTAAGTGGGCGGGGCTAGCGATTGGTGAATGACACGAGCACACACATGTCACTAGCACGTCTTCACTTGAGAAATGAAGAGAATATATGTGTTGTTTTGGGTTTTTTGTTCTTTTTTTTTTTCATTGGGGTATGAATTTTAAAACTTAGTCTTACTGTTTGACTACGCAAAGCGGATTCATGCATTAGTGTGATTAAGCTTCTAGTCTAATGGGTGAAATTTTTAAAGATCTTGTGAAAGATTCAGATTACGACGTGCTTGACGTTTTAATATGTTTTGCAGTAGAACCTGCATTCATAACATATAAAACATGACAATTATTACCGTACTGTTATTACAAAACAATACAATGAAACTTGATGTTTTGAAGTTAAAAAATAAACACACACAAACAAAGAGCAGCAAGATGAATTGGTGTATACCACTTTTATTTCTATTTCAGTTTCTCTGTTCGCCGCAATTAAACCAGCTCGACAAATTATCGACTCGGGACAATCTGCCATGTTTAATTGTTCTGTAACCGGAAACCCTATCACTTCCGTTGAATGGTACAAAGATGGCGTTTTAATAGATACAAACAATGGTAGATTGGTGTTCGAAACGGAAACCCTCCTGAAAATCGAAAACGTTCGACGTAATGACCAAGGGATGTATCAGTGCTTTATATCAAACAGCGATTCTGAAGTGCAGGCGACGTCGCAATTATTGCTTGGAGGTACAAAAGTTTGAAATCGTTTACCTAGCCATTCATTGAACCAATCGCTGGTCCCGCCCACTTGCTCCCTATAGCCCCTCCCAGTAACTCCAACGCGGAGTTCGGCTTCGATTTTTAACGGCGTTATTTTGAGAAATTTACGGACATTAGCATGAAACAAAAAAAAGTAAAATGGTTGGTAGATGACCTAAACTTAGTAACTACTGCTTGTATAAGCTGTAGTTACGATGTTTAAGTCGCCAAACCAACAAAAAAGGTTAACAAAAATGGCAGCCAATACTGGAGTTGAAAGCTCATGTCAGGGCTGAATGAATAATTTGATTGGTCGACTGGGTCCTTGATTGACAGCTGATATTGGTCAATTACAGCTAACCACTAAGCCATCATTCAATGGAGGGCCAAAACATGGCCGCTGAAGAAAATGGTCGCTCGCCATTTTTTATGGCATAACTATGATGTACCGATTTGCTTACATATATAAATTATCGAAGAAATCTCACTCCATTTATACATGTCCTCAAACCCATTGGAATCGTTTCCGTGAGACGATTTTAATGAGTTCAAATAACGCAGGATTAAGTCACGGAATTTTAGCTAATTCACCAACTTTTTAAAAGCATAGGCTTTTTGGAAGGGGAATTTCGATTATGGTCGCTTGACAGAGGTAGTTGTTTAATAGAAGTGGTCGCTTAGCGAGGTGGTGGCTTAAACAAGATTGACCGTAGTTAAATAATCAAGATGAAAGTCTTCTAGCATTCAATTAAACGTTTGCTATTTTTTTTTCTTTTTTAAATTTTAGATAAGCCAAATTTGAAAGACAATTTAGGTGACCATGGAATGTAACTGCAATTCGCAGCGAAACCGTCCTTTTTGGTAGAAATTTGACTGATAAAAGAAGAATTTACTTGTCACAATTTCTTCTTTTTTCCGAATTGTTTCCTAAGTAAAAAAATCGCGTGGACGGGTTAAGGGTTAAGTCACCTATAAGTATTTTTTCCAGACATTGGTATTTTAGAAAAAAAAAAACGATTAAATAAACATCACGCTTTTGCCTGCTCCGATAAAAAAAAAGGCAAGGGTAAAATTTACCTTTTGTTTGAATTAGGTAAAAAGTAGAAAACGTGATTGAACCCATTTCCACACAATCACTCTTATTTGCGCTTTTAAAGGAAAATATTGGAATACATTGTGGAAATGAAGATATTGCTAAAATTGAGCAATTTCTTCATTATCCCCGATTTTTTTTTCCTTGTTGTTGTTGTTGTTGTGTTTTTTAATCAAAAAATGCAGGGAAAAATAGAATTCCATATTTGAAATTGTCGTCTGCAGCTTCTTTTAATTTAATTAGTCTAAAACTATGGTGAGTGTGAATGGTTAAATCAAGGGATAATTACTATTATTATTATTTTTATTTTCTTTTTTTTTTTGTTATAAAAGCTGCCCATCCTGTGATAGACGGATTCAACGATTTGTTTGTACAAACTGGTCAACGAACTGGCATGCGGTGCATAGCAGCCGGGAACCCGACACCAAAAATACAATGGTTATTAGACGGGCAACCAGTCCGCGAACAAAGTCACGTGAGTGTCGGTGATTTCACAATGGCTTCCGGTGACGTCGTGAGTTACGTAAACATAAGCAGTGTGAACTTATTGGATGGCGGAGAATATAAGTGCATTGCCACCAATAATGTTGGTCGGACTGAGCATACTGCTCGGCTGAATGTTTATGGTAAGTAAATCTAACCCTTTCCCGTACAACCCCTGATGATTACGTCCCTGTGATATTATACTGGGGGAAAGATTGTGAAAAAAGAAGAAATTGCTTGTGAGAAGCAATTTCTTCCTTTTCCGCAATATTTTTTACCATATAGGATGATTATTCTTTGAATTGCTCTTACTTTATAACGCCGTCTGCTATCCCTTTGAATTTGGTCCAGTCTTGAATTTGGAGAAATAGTAAAGGATTATATTGTTATCCATGCCCTCTTGAATAACGTCTATTAACATAATACAGTTCTTAGAAATCAATTTGTAGATGGCCTTTACCCCGATATGACATCAAGTCAACGATTGCAGCTACTAGGATAGCCGTGGCTATAGCGCAGTGGTAGCACGTAGGACTCCGGAGCATGAAGGTCCCGGGTTCTATTCCCGGACGCGGCGAATATCCTCTCCGACATATATCTCCAACTAATGGGTGAATAATCGTAAACCTACGTGGGATGAGCAGCTGGAGGCTCGGAAAGGATGCAGTGGTAGTACTGGTGTGAGAAATACTAGAAATCGAAGGTTAGGTGTTCCAGCTGCCGCGATATGACTGAAATACCACCAAAAGTGGCGTTAAACCGCATTCAATCAATCAATAGCAAGCAGGATTATGATTGTTACCTTTAAAATCCCAGCAGAAGTGTTTCGGAACTAATATAGGAATTTGTTCAAACACACGCACACAATGGAATGTGTTTCTTTCTAATGGTTATCGTAAATCAATTTCGAGGATAAGAATGTTCAATAAGTCATTTAAACAGTTGAAGGGAAAAAAGATGAGAAAAAATGAAAAATCAAATAAATTATTTGATAGAACACTTATGACAATTTTAAGAAAATCAGTTAATCTTAAATTAAGCGGCAACTCATGCGGCGACAAAAAAGAGGTCGCTTAAAAGGATGGTCGCTTAAAACGCATGTTTGTGAAATGTATGAAGGAACGATTTGAATGCATACGTGAATTAATATAGATTTCTCACCAAATCCTTTGTTATTGGAACTCAATATAATCGTCTCAGGGAGACGATTCTAATGAGTTCCAACCATATTGGATTTTCCACCATATTTGTAGCTTCTTTATGATAGCTATGGTTCTGAAAAGGGGATTTCGATCGTGATCGCTTAATAGAAGTGGTCGCTTAATAAAAGTGGTCGCTCCAAAAAGTTAGACTGTACACCCTCTTGTTGTTATAATCAAGGAAAACTTCGGGAATGAGGCTGTTAGATAAATTAAGATACACGGACTTTTTTCGTGAAAGTTTGAAAGGAAACTTTAATGAAAATGAATTAAGTTTTCAGAATTAAAATGGATGGGGTCTCATTTCATTTAATGTCAGTTTAATTGTACCGTCCGCAGAGTCATGAAAACGGAGAAAAAGAATCTTTAACCTTTTTACGGGGAACATGGTTTTACGATCCAAATTAGTATGATATGGAAATTTTAAAAAACAAACACACATACAAAACATACAAAAAACGAGCGACTTTCACGTTTAATTTTTGTAAGTATAATATCCAGTAAATAAAGAATGACATACGAGTTTCTTTCAAATTAAATGTTGTCTGGTCGAGATTTGGAGATCATGGTGAGATTTTGTCGACAGTAGTAAGGAAATACGGATTTTCTCCCCTTTGACATAATTGACCAATCGCTGGTCCCTCCCACTAACTA
The DNA here is from genome assembly GCA_946902895.1 of Fragum fragum. Lineage (NCBI taxonomy): Eukaryota > Metazoa > Mollusca > Bivalvia > Cardiida > Cardiidae > Fragum > Fragum fragum. The sequence goes on from OX336372.1 coordinate 16,050,821, forward strand.
AACTGGCCACGCCCACTGACTCCAACAGGAAGTCCCGCTTCGATTTTAAACGGCTTCATTTTGCAAAGTTTATGGCCCGAAGCTTATAACCGAAAAGGAGAAAAGTTGGCTTTCGACTTAACCCTTGTCTTGCTGAACTCGGAATATTTCTGTTTTGGAAGGTGGTATAAACAAAGATAAACCTGCACATAAGTCCAGTCTGATCTTGGTCTACACCCCCTGCTTATACCCTTTTATCTAGAGTTGTCTTTATAATCAATTTTCAAAGGGATGTTCACCCTCATTAAGACCTACAGTGCTGTCAGTCCTTTAATTTTAAAGCGATTCTCTTTTGGATTTTAATTTAGCATGACAAGGGTTAAACGTCGTAACTACAGTTTGAATAAGTTGTATTTACGACGTTAAGTCGCCAAACCAACGAAAATGCTTGTAAAATGGTGGTAAATGTTGGAGTTCAAATTTAACTTCCAGTCTAAATGAATGATTTCATTGGTCGACTGTTTTTAGACAGGTCAATTGGTCAATTGTTTGCCTATCTAAAATCGAAACGAACTTGTCCACATAAATGAGAGAAAAGGAGATGAGAAAACATTACTGTTTATGAAGAAAATAATGGAACACAGCATTTTATTCATTAACAACAAAATTTTTTACCTTTCAATTGAATATTATGATAATTTTCCGATATATAAAAAGTTATCTTTCAGATCTATTTTATGCTATCCAAGATTTGCCCAGATATTTATCATTATTATTAGTGGCCTTTAAAAGGGTACTTGTCCGCAAATAAAAATGTCTGTGTCGGACTGGTGGGGTATGGTCGAGTAATGATAATAACTTACATCCAAGATCAGGGTACGCTTTTACAAAACATTTTCGTACTTAATTTAGAATTTACTCGAAGTGAAAATTGATTTTATTGATTGGATGGGGTTTAACGCCGCTTTTAACAATATTTCAGTCATATCGCACCTAGCAATGGATTCTTTGTATTTCTCACACCAGTACTACCGCTACATCCTTTCCTAGCCTCCAGCTGCTATCCCACTTAGGTTAACGATTATCCACCAATTGCTGAGAGACAAATGTCGGAAAGAATATGTGCCGCCGTCGGGGATCGAACCCATGACACCCCATGATTGGAGATTAGGAGTCTGACGCGCTACCGACTGCGCTATGGCGGTGAAAATTGGATTTAGTTTCATTAATGAAGTAGTTTAACTATTAATTTACAAAAGTTCTATTAGTAAAAATGAATGACAACATGTTTTATCTATAAGCACTTATCATAATGTTTAACACATTCCCACACGACAATTTTTTTAGATTGGTCCAAATTGAAAGAAGTTGCAGACAACAATTTTAAGTTGATGGAATTTCAAAATTCTTTATCTTCTAGGGCGGAAAACATTGTGGATATTGGGAATAGGGTAAACAGAAAAGCTTAGGAGTTTGGGCAAATTCTCGATTGAGTTAGAAAGTTTTATCAATTTAGGCCTATAGGTAACATTGATATCATTCTAGCTTTTGAGCTTGACATTTTATTTAAAAAGAATTCCCAAATTGTAGAAATAAACGAACGACATAGATGGTTAAATTCACGTAGACGCAAAATTTTGGGGTCCTTCCATAAGTCCGCAACCAACAGTTCTATTTTGTTGCTGAACAAACATTTTACAAAAAAAAAAACAAAAAAAAAAAAACGTTTATTATCTAAGGTGTTCTTCCTGTCGAGGCCAAGTGCGCGGGGCCAACGATGCAGTTATAAGCTATAGCCGATTCATTCTACTTTTCATTAAATGGTTATGTTACACGAATAAGAAAATGAATGAATGAACTAATGAATTAATTAATTAATTAATTAATTAATGTATGAATGTCGTTTTACGACGTATCGACAGCTAAGGTCGAATAAAGAACTTCTAGTTTATATGTGTAAAATTCAAAGTGTTGGAAATATATCTATTAGTAATATTGTGTCGAATATAAGGGGAAACTGAAAAAGACTGTTTATATGAATATGTCACTCGTTAAAATGTTATACTGGTTTAATATGGGCCAGTGACCCATGCACTTTGTTCAACAAAACTTTATCAAGCTTAACAACTAACCATCTTTTGAACGCAGACTTAATCGTACCAGTCGACCTCTAGTAATAATTTAACAATTATGATGTGGCGATCTGCATTTTCAATTGTGCAGACGCGTTGGACGGATATTAGGGACCCTAATTACATGTCAATTGCCTTAAAAATCTTGGCATGTTTTCTGGAGAAGAAAATCGGGGTGTCACAGCACTGTATGGGGATATTAGCTGACAACATTTCCAACGGAAATGTGACACACACGCAATCCATTTCAACGTGATTCATTGTAAAATTACAAAATTGGCAAATAAAAAGGGGCTAATCAATTCAAACAAACAAAATTTTAGACTTGTCCAAATTGGAGGAAGCTGTAGACGATAATTTAAAGTTGATTGAATTTCAACGTTTTCGACTTTTTGGATAGAAACAATGGTGAAAATGAAGAAACTGCTTCATACGAGCAATTTCTTAATTTTCCACCAAGTTTCCAAAAGCTTTTTTTCTTGAGGGGCGTAATATAGAGGGATTGTGTTGGAATGGGTTAATGAAGACGATTACCCCGTTTTCAATCATTAATCCTTTCCTGTTTTTCAAACTTTTAGTTCTGTCCATATTCAATTGTTTAGCAGACGACAATTTAAATGTCCTTTAGATGAGGCCTGTGTGAATCAAATACCGGGTTATAAGAATGGATAGAACTTAACTCCTCTTTCCATGGCTCGAGCTCATAAAGCCTTTCAAATTGTCGAAAACTTGTGTTGGCTGTAAAACATTTCATTATCATAGGGTGAAAGTTATCCCTCAATTCTGCAACATTTATTGGCTTTTGTTGAAAGGGATCAATTACTGAGATGACGGAGCTTAGGTTTTTAGATTGAAAAAGAAGAATGAGTGAGATGACACGAATTTCTTTCAGAAACGGAAAAAAAGATCTATAGTTGCAAGGTCTTTTCTTTCTTCAAACCAAAAAACAAATTTAGTACGTAAATCCATTACCAGACGAAATAATTTTACTCTGGTCCAAATTCAAAGCTGTTGTAGACGACAACTTTTAATCGATTAAATTCATTTTTTTTTCATAAGTCTTTTTTTTTCGGGTGCGTAAAAAGACGGGGTCGTATGGGAATGAGTTAAAGCATGTGGGGCGATTCAGCCCCTCGAGCCACTCTTGGTTAGCAGTCGCAATTTACCAGTTCTTGTTTAGTAACAAAAACTTGCTCGACTGAACTAATATTGTTAGACCGATGATAGAAATATTTATACCTGTTCTAATACAGCGACATCAACAACAAATATTTAAGTTTTTTTTAAACGAAAAAAAGTATCTAGGATCATTATAAAACATCTTAATTTTGCAAAGCAAACATATCATTACATCGCTGAATGTTCTTCAGGTATTCCTTACATCCGGGAAATAAAAAATGTGACAGCAACAGCCAATGAGCCTTTATCAATAAGATGTTACGTCACGGGATATCCTCATGACAAGATCACGTGGTCCAAAGGTGAGTATTAAGCTGCACCATAATAATATCGGTACGGAATACCATCGGGTCATCGCGTTTTTCTTAGAAACTTGAACCAAAGGCGTGATAATACGACGGTGAGATCTCGGGATAGCGACAACGAGAGAGGGAGAGTAGACAATGTCGACAAGAGAATACGGGAGTCAGTGGTGAGCGTGCTAGATAACCTACATGTAATCTAATGTTCTCACCGTCATAGTCTTGAGTCCTCGTATTCTCGTCATCGTGATCTCGTATTCTCGCTGTCGTGATCTCGCATTCTCACCGTCGTGATCTAGCATTTTCTCCGTCGTGATCTCGTATTCTCGCCGTCGTGATCTCGCATTCTCGCCGTCGTGATCTCGTATTCTCGCCGTCGTGATCTCGTATTCTTTCCAGTACTCTCGGGTTCTCACCATTGTTTATCGTAGTTCCACCATCGAATGCGCGTACTTTCATCTTTTTTGTGTTATCTACGTGTTCCCGTTATCGTACTCGTTATTCAAAAAAAGCACCACATAAATGTCGGCCAACGTCGAGGTTCAAAGGTTCACTTCCTTTCTAAGTGAATAATTCGATTTGTCGATTGGTATTTGTATTGACAACGCGCTTTGTAAATGGGTCGCTAAGCAATGATTTGCATTTTATTTTGTGACGGCATTTTTTACAAAATAATGTCGTTTAACCGTTTCCCATACTATGGCGCTCTTTCGACGCCCCTCTAGAAACATGATTGGGAAAACATAGTGGAAAATTAATAAATTGCTGGTTGCATTTTGTTCCAGAATGCTTTCTACCCAGAAAACTGAAAAAAAAAAATCCACAAATTTTAAATTGTTGTATGGAACTCCTTTCAAATTGTACCAGTCTAAAATTTTGCAATTTGGGAATGGGTTAATACCTCAGTCGAAAAGCTATGTCGGGAGCCAGTGGATGTGGTTAGCGATCCGTTTATTTTCTAGTGTAGAAATCACTTTACTCGAATTCCTCTTTTTTCTTAAAGAAAATATCTAGCCAAAGTTAAAGATAAATTTTATAACAATACCCAAGTGGGATAGCAGCTGGAGGCTAGGAAAGGATGCTGTGGTAGCACTGTTTAACTTCATTCAATCAATCAATAATAACAGGAGGCGGTTGCTGTGGAACAAATAACCAAACCCAAATGATTACAGACAAAGGGGAAGAAATCGTATAGAATGAAATATTCGCTTCCCCCCTCCTCCCCTCCCCATTGACGACTACTGCAACTGTGTTACATTGTAGATATACATGGATAGGCAAGAATGCTAAATGGTGTTTTCTTGTATTCAATAAGTAATGTGTATCATCGTGCGTTTTGAATTTATTGATGTTTGTTCACGGAAACCTTGTGTAATGTCATTTACGTTCGTGTGAATTGGAAATGATATAATAAGATTCGTAAATCAAAACCCCTCATAATCTCGGGTATTGCGCTTGGAACTGACAAGAATATTAGTTTCTACATGCTTGTATCTTTGGGATATATATTGAATATTACAATTGTCTTTCTTTCTTATAGGCCTAACCAGTCGAGTAGCTTGTGTAGAATACTATTTGACGCGACCTATTCTACACAAGCTACGAGACAAGATACGGCCTGTATGAAAGAAAGACTGTTGTAGTATACCTTTTATTATATACCAGAAAATAAGTAGACATTAAAATATCTACCTTACATACATTTGTAATTTGTATACTTTGTAAATCTGCGAATTCTGTGAATTTGTTGATAAATATTTCAACCACGGAAACCTTGATAGCTAGAGTTTGTAAATCTTCAGGATAATAACAAATCTTCTGTAAACTACTCTATGAAAAATAACCTGCATGAGGTTGACACGTACCAGAGCTCTATAATTCAAGAAAGTTAAATAAAAGCCGCGACGAAACTTCTCTGGGTCGAAATTTCAGTACACACAATACACCAATCTAAAAATAGACCGACAGTGTCAAAATGTCTAAAACGGATAATGTACAACACAATATGATAGATCTATGTGTATTTGCATGTTTTATAAATGAATGAAGCTGAACTTCATTATAGTGTAACACGCAAACATCATATATGTTGACATTTGCATTACTCGACGAATACAGATTTTTTTGAGGTACTAGGCAATACGGACTTTTTCTGTCGCGTTGTATCATATGCCGAAACAAAGCCTCGGATAGTTTATATATATATATATATATATATATATATATATATATATATATATATATATATATATATATATATATATATATATATATATATATATATATATATATATATATATATAACAACAACAACAACAAAAACGAATCCGCATGCAAGTATCGACTCTTGGGGAGAAATGCCATTTCTGCCTAATCCAGCTAAGATGCGGACGTGTCACGGTGATGTGGTTCAATCAACTTACGGTCGGTATAAACGTAGAGGCTCTGCGCGCCGACATATATTTTAGTCCGACATTCCATAAAGAAAGTTTGAAAAGGATATTGTAAGTTTATGTTTATACGACATAACGGTTTTATCCAGAGGTTTCCACTATGTGGTTACTATAGTACGTCCGCACTGTTACTTAACATTACAGATCGCGTCTTTCAATAAACGAAATAATCAATTTAGTCAGGTGAACTTTGAACTCCAACATTGGTAGAGAAGAAACTGAAGCAGTTTAGTAGATTTGGCTACTAATACGTCGTAACATAGCTTATCGAAGCAATTTTACGACGTTTAGGTCGCCAAACAACCATTTATTTATTTATTGTTGCATGCTACAGGCGGTAATTCAGCAATATAACTTCCTTAAAAACAGATAGCGGAACTTTCTGTGGAATCACTGACCATGGCAATTAAATCGGGGTCAATGGGCGGGGTCAGCAATCCGTCAATTAACTCTTTCCTGCTTTTCAAAATTTTAGACCTGTCCAATTTGAAAGAAGTTGCAGACGACAACTAAAAGTTGGCGCATTATGAATAGTATCCAACCTACAGGGTAGAAAACATTGCGGGTAAAGAAGAAATTGCTTGTTACAAGCAATTTCTTCTTTTCCAACAATGTTTTCTCATGTATAAAATTACAGAGACGCAAAAACCAAGGATTGTGGAGGAAAATGGATGGTAAAAAATTATCAACTCATGCAACCTCATTTGTCGTCAGCGTCATGAATTGCGTAAGCACGTTCACGTAAACCGGGTGAAAAAAAGGGCATATGAAAAAAGTAAACATGCAAAAATCTTATTCTATCAACATCAAAAGCCTTAGCACGTTCACGTTAACCAGGTGGTAAATTTGGCATATGAAAAAAGTAAACATGCAAATATCTTATTTGATCAACATCAAAAGCCTTAGCACGTTCAAGTTAACCAGGGGAAAAATTAAGCATATGAAAAAGAAAACATGCAAATATCTTATTTCATCAACATCAAAAGCCTTAGCACTTTCACGTTAACCAGGTGGTAAATTTGGCATATGTGCAAAGTAAACATGCAAATATCTTATTTCATCAACATCAAAAGCCTTAGCACGTTCAAGTTAACCAGGTGGTAAATTTGGCATATTAAAAAAGTAAACATGCAAATATCTTATTTCATCAACATCAAAAGCCTTAACACGTTCAAGTTAACCAAGTGGTAAATTTGGCACATGAAAAAAGTAAACATGCAAATATCTTATTTCATCAACATCAAAAGCCTTATCACGTTCAAGTTAGCCAGGTGGTAAATTTGGCATATGAAAAAAGTAAACATGCAAAAATCTTATTTCATCAACATCAAAAGCCTTAGCACATTCACGTTAACCAGGTGGTAAAGTTGGCATATGTGAAAAGTAAACATGCAAATATCTTATTTCATCAACATCAAAAGCCTTAGCACGTTCAAGTAAACCAGGTGAAAAAATAGGCATATGAAAAAAGTAAACATGCAAAAATCTTATTTCATCAACATCAAAAGCCTAAGCACGTTCAAGTAAACCAGGTGAAAAATTAGGCATATGAAAAAAGTAAACACGCAAATATCTTATTTCATCAACATCAAAAGCCTTAGCACGTTCAAGTAAACCAGGTGAAAAATTAGGCATATGAAAAAGAAAACATGCAAATATCTTATTTCATCAACATCAAAAGCCTTAGCACGTTCACGTTAACCAGGTGGTAAATTTGGTATATGAAAAAAGTAAACATGCAAATATCTTATTTGATCAACATCAAAAGCCTTAGCACGTTCAAGTTAACCAGGGGAAAAATTAGGCATATGAAAAAAGTAAACATGCAAATATCTTATTTCATCAACATCAAAAGCCTTAGCACTTTCACGTTAACCAGGTGGTAAATTTGGCATATGTGAAAAGTAAACATGCAAATATCTTATTTCATCAACATCAAAAGCCTGAGCACGTTCAAGTTAACCAGGTGGTAAATTTGGCATATTAAAAAAGTAAACATGCAAATATCTTATTTCATCAACATCAAAAGCCTTAACACGTTCAAGTTAACCAGGTGGTAAATTTGGCACATGAAAAAAGTAAACATGCAAATATCTTATTTCATCAACATCAAAAGCCTTAGCACGTTCAAGTTAGCCAGGTGGTAAATTTGGCATATGAAAAAAGTAAACATGCACAAATCTTATTTCATCAACATCAAAAGCCTTAGCACATTCACGTTAACCAGGTGGTAAAGTTGGCACATGTGAAAAGTCAACATGCAAATATCTTATTTCATCGACATCAAAAGCCTTAGCACGTTCAAGTAAACCAGGTGAAAAAATAGGCATATGAAAAAAGTAAACATGCAAAAATCTTATTTCATCAACATCAAAAGCCTAAGCACGTTCAAGTAAACCAGGTGAAAAATTTGGCATATGAAAAAAGTAAACATGCAAATATCTTATTTCATCAACATCAAAAGCCTTAGCACGTTCAAGTAAACCAGGTGAAAAATTAGGCATATGAAAAAGAAAACATGCAAATATCTTATTTCATCAACATCAAAAGCCTTAGCACGTTAAAGGTAACCAGGTGGTAAATTTGGCATATGAAAAAAAGTAAACATGCAAATATCTTATTTCATCAACATCAAAAGCCTTAACACGTTCAAGTTAACCAGGTGGTAAATTTGGCATATGAAAATAGAAAACATGCAAATATCTTATTTCATCAACATCAAAAGCCTTAGCACGTTCAAGTTAACCAGGTGGTAAATTTGGCATATGAAAATAGAAAACATGCAAATATCTTATTTCATCAACATCGTTTTATGATATTACAGTCTGTTAAATCAAACCTAAGGATTTCAAACATGGTGCCGTTAAAACCATTATGCACTAACCTGAAAATTAAGCTTATCCCGTTCCAACACGATAACGTTTTTTAACGCCCCTCAAGGAAAAGAATCTGGAAAAACATTGTGTAGAATGATGAAATTGCTTGCAAACAAGCAATTTCGTCATTTACTACAATGTTTCTTAAACAGAAAGATGAAAATGTCTAAAATTTAATACACTTTTAATTGTCGTCTGTAACTCCTCTCCATTTGGACTGGTCTAAAATTCTGCCGTCGGCATATGGGCTAACATGCCCATTTTTTTAATTAATCTGAGTCATAGTGCTTGGTTTGATTTTTCATCGCTCTTTGTCCGTAATAGTCACCTGCTGCTCAGCGCATTATTTATCACTGGTCCATTGATGACGGAGGAATGGCGCATGTCTCACTGCGTCTTGTCAGTTGTCGGGAAAATGTTGGTAGAGCAAGAGTTCGTAAAATCACCCCTCTCTCGGATTGGAAACGCAAAAGCTTAACGCCTTAGCTAACTTGGCTCGGACCAACTATAAAACGGTAATAAAACCAGGCTGCATTATACTGTATTGTCATGATGAATACAATAAATGTAAATGTAATAGAATAGGGAATGGGAGTCAATCTGAATTTCAATGAACCATTCCATAAAAATAGATGGATATTTGCAGTTCATTGTAGAACATTACAGAAAAAAACAGCTAATTGCTTTTCCATTTCAGACGGTCGACAACTCCCATTTAATCATCTACAACGGGCTCCAAACGGTACCTTAATAATCCTGAAAGTTCAGAAATATGTTGACGAGGGAAAATATACGTGTAGCGTTGTAAACAGTGCCAACCTCGGGATGGATAGAGATGTTTACGTCAGTGTTGTTGGTGAGTTCTTTAAGACCCTTAACCTATTCCCATACAACAAAATTTATACTGTTCCAAATTGAAAGAAGCTGCAGACGATGAATTTATGTTGGTGGAAATAGTTTTTTTTGTTATTATTATTTTTTGTCATTTTGGAAAGAAAACATTATTCAAGCTATAGTTACGACGTTTAAGTCTCCAACGAACCATATTGGTATTTTTATTTTATATTATTTTTTTTTGGTAACATGCTACTGGCCACAAATTTTGAAAAATAACGCCCATTAAAATCGAAGCGGGAGTTCCTATCGGAGTCAATGGGTTAGGCAAAAGGTGTAAGTGAGCGGGGCCAGCGATTAGTCACTTATATGCTTAAAATGTTCTTTTCTACTTTCCATTTACAAAATTTGAACTATTCGGAAGAACCCAAAATCTAGCTAGGGCTAAAATCTACATAAGATAGGAAGTTTATTTTCATATTTTCTTTTTCGGATGATGGGATTTAATTTTATCAAATCATATCGAATTTTCATAGAAATTTAGCAAATTAAATGAATGTGCGACCATTATCTTTGAAATTGATTTTTTTACATATTATTTTTTTCTATCGCAGAACCTCCAGTGATAGATCCATTTCGAATACCACCTAGAAAACAAGGTGACCGTGTGACCTTAACATGCGGCGTGAGCAGCGGTGACCTACCTATCAATATAACATGGACGAAGGATGATGGACCCATACCGCCTGATAAAGGAATTGTAATAGAGGTAAGTCAGGTGACCTGGACATGACCTTGACATGCTCTGTAAGCAGCAATGGTCAACCATCAATGTAACATGGACGAAAGACGAGGGACCCATACCGCCTGATATGGGAAATGTAATAGAGGTAAGTCATGTGACCTTTACATGCTCTGACAGCAGTGACAGCGGTTTGAACCCATACCGCCTGATAATGCAATTGTAATAGAGGTAAGTAATGTGACCTTGACATGTTCTGACAGCGTCGACGGTCTAACCATCAGTGTAACATGAACGAAAAATGATGGACCCATACCGCCTGTTAAGGGAATTGTATTAGATGTAAGTGAGGTGTCGTTTACGTGCTTCGTCATCAGCGATGATCTAACCATCAATGTAACATGGACGAAAAATAATGGAACCATACCGCCTGATAAGGGAATTGTATTAGAGATAAGTCAGGTGACGTTTACGTGCTTTGTCATCAGCGATGATCTAACCATCAATGTAACATGGACAAAAATTATGGACCCATACCGCCTAACATGGTCGAAAGACGGTGGACTCATACAGCCTGATATGGGCAATGTAATAGAGGTAAGTCGTGTTACAATGAGGTTTTCTGTCAGCATCAATGGTCTAACCAACAATGTAACATGGTCGAAAGACGGTGGACTCATACCGCCTGATAATGCAATTGTAATAGAGGTAAGTGATGTGACCTTGAGATTCGGAGTAAGCAGCGATGATCATCAAATAGAGAAAATCAATGAAAAAGATTATTGGCCGTTGCTGCCTGTTTAGGGAACCTTGATTTTAGTTCAGCCCGCTTTCGGTGAGCGAGACATAGTTGTCACTATGACAAGTCGGTGTATGTGAGTTTGTGCGTTAGTCCGTTAGTTAGTCCATTACTCTGTCGGTCCGTCCCACTGTCAGTCCATCCGTCCGTTCGTCCGTCCGTCCAAATTTGTCCGGACAATTACAATTATGGATGGATTTCAAAATAATTAGCACAATTATTCTCAATCATTATAAGATTTGCCATTCGCAAGAATTTTTTGGGGTAGTTCTATTGTCAAGGTCACATCTCAAGGTAAAACACTAAAAGTGTGTTTGTCCGGACAATTACTCCTACATTTATGGATGGATGGATTTCAAAATAACTTGGCAAAATTGTCCTTCAGCATGAGTAGATGTGCCATTTGAAAGATTTATTTATTTTGGATAGCTTGAAGTTCAAGATCAAATCTCAAGGTCAAACACTAAAATTGTGCTTGTCCGGAGCATGATGCTTACAAAACTTTGCGGGCTCGACAGCAGTTGTCCTGGGACAACTATCTAGTTCTTGTATCGTTTTTGTTTCGACATCATTACTGAGAATATTGAAGTTAATCCGTTTATGATAACCACAGAAAATTCCTGAATGATATATTTTGCACTAACAATATGACCCTTCCACTACTTCCACTATATTGGTGTACTCTGAATGCACTTCTAACTCATTCATTCATTCTTTATTGCATAAACACAAATGGTTACAGCAACAAACAAATTTACAAAATAACACAGGATCATAACAAAGAAAATAATTATCCGAAGAGCACATGATGTTGGTGTGCGTACGTTATTATTTTATTATCTTATTATTACCCTTTTATTGTAACGATTGGTTCATTTCATTGATTGATTTATTGTTACTATTTTAACATTTCTATTTATTATTATCATTATTATGTACTAAAAGTGTATTTTCAAACATGCGAATTGGATTAGGTGAAAGAAATTTGCCTTAGAGGAAATCAGATATTTACTTTTGTATCTCATAGGCCGGTCTATAAGGTTTTATTATTAAGTATACAACGCTAATCAAAACGAAATACAGAGCGTTGTATGTTCACAGATAACCTGATTCTTGAGAATATCAATTTCATTGAATTGAAAATATTAATATGTATATGACAAGGTCAATGATTTAAGCGCATTGTAAAACTTGTTCGAGTTTTTATCAGTATAAACAACAATATAGATGTTGTAGACATGAGATTGATAATTTTTCTTTTGTTTGCCAAGTAAAATAGTATTTCTTCAGAAATTTTGTTCTTATATATATATTTTGGACATATAAGCATGAAATGGTATTCATTTTCAATTTGTTTTAAGTTACAATTGATGCATAGTATTTCGTTTCTCGGTTTATCATTATGTCTTCCCGATGCAATGTTTAAAGAATGTGTTGATGTTCTAAATCTAGTTAAAGCTATTTTATATTCCGAGTTTTCAATAATATTAAGGTATTTTTCGAGGCAAAATGTGTTTTTGAATAGACTATATGTTTCCAGACGTGATGAATTATTGATCGCTTTGTGCCAGTTTTGGTAAAAAATGTCTAAAATCATTTGTTTCATTACACTATAGTTAATTATATATCTATTTTGGTTTAACCACATATTTGATAGACCAATTTCGTCGAGGATTTTCTTTACTTGATAGGCCCAGTTATTATTATTATAATAAATTCCATTATCGGTATCATCTCGTAACGTTTTGTAAGTTTTAGATAGAATTGGTTGTTGATTAAGTTGTAATATCTTTATCCAATATTTCATTATTATCATTTTGCGATGGATGTACATCGGTATACTGCCTAATTCTCCATAAAGTACGTGAAGGTTTGTTGAGTTGTTTAAAGAAAGTATCCGTCCACAGAATTTAGAGAAAAATGTTTTCTATGTCAGCGCAAGGGTGATAACCGAATAATTATGATGAGTAGCTAAGTATAGGTAATACAAATGCATTAAATAATTATAGTTGTTCGTTAAACGGAATATCTAATTGGTTTATAACGATAAAAGGCTTGTGTAAAGAATGTGGCGCATTTTGTGAAATCATTTTTTGTGTACGATTCCATTTACCATTTTGAATAAGTTTAACCCTAGATTAGACATATATCAATATTTTTTATGTCGTTCAGAATGGACTGTAGAGATTGTTGATTTGTCGCAAATACTACAGCATCATCTGCGAATAGTAAAAGTAATAAATTCAAGTCGTCGATGCCAACTATTCCATCAATATTACTGTTAATATTTTCAAGGATGTCATTTAAAAAAAGAGACAGAGAATTCTGCTTAGGGGATCTCCAACACTTGACAATATAGGCTCTGATTTCATTGACTTGTAGTAAATTGTAGATTTAATAGAAATGTACTTTGATTGAATAGACTCAAATTTTGTGCTATTTTTTTATCTTTCATTATTTTTTTTTCCATAGAAGTAAACGATCGATTCTGTCAAACATTTTCTCCCAGTCTAGGAACGCTGTGTATAACTTATTAATTGATAAAGTTTTAGAAATTATTGCATGTAATATATATATATATACAGTCGGTTGTTGATTGATTGTTTTTAAATTTTTTTTTTTTTTTTTTTTTTTTTTTAATCCAAATTGATTGTCTGTGAATGATCTATACTAGTCAGTCCAGTTGGTCACTTGTAACTTCCAAACTCGTCAGTACTTTTAACATAATAATTGACCAATCGCTACCCCCCTTTACTCCTTTGGCTCCGCCCATTGACACCAACAGGAAGTTCCACTTTGATTAAACGGCGTTACTTACAAAGATTATGGCCAGTAGCATGTAACCAAAAAGTTGAATTGTTGGTTGGCGACCTAAACGTCGTAAGTACACATTGAACAAGCTGCACGTACGACGTTTAAGTCGCCGAACCAAAAAAAAATGGGTCAAAATGTTGGGCAATGTGGGAGTTCAAAAGTCAATTCTGGTCTAAATGGATGATTTCATTGGTCGACCGGTTATTTGACTGACCACCGCTATTGGTCAATTTGCCAGCCAGCTATATTGTATTGCACTTTTCGCAAGGCCGGATCCTACACCATAATTGATGTCTTATTATTTGACTTTTGTTTGGACAGACTACCGGACCGTACAGTAGTTTATTGATGATAGGCGATGTAAACCCAGATCATGACGGCAACTATACCTGCCATGCCTCGAACCTTGCAGCTAGTACTAACTACACTGCTGAATTACATGTTAAAGGTAAGACGTTAGAAACAGAAAGGCAAAATCAAAGTTCTGTCAGCTAGCAAAGCATAGTTTTGTTAAGTAATTGTTTTTTTCAAAGGTAATCATGATAAATAAACGATGTTAAAGTAACCCAGGAGTTAACCCATTTAACATGGCAAAATCTTACACTGGTTCAAATTGAAAGAAGTTGCAGACGACAATTACAAGTTGGTTGAATTGAGAAAATACCTACCTTGTTTGGTAGAAAAAAATGTGGACAATAAAGAAATTACTTGTTACAAGTAATTTCTCCGTGTATTCACAAACACGCCCGGTAATCTCGGGCGCCATCTCTTTTTGGAGAACAGTACAAAAAGGAGACAATGATACTTCCGATATGGAGCCAAGGACCGGAATTGAACAGAAAGGAAAGAAAAACAGTGCACCTCGCGTACAATTTGATCTCCTATTAACCTATTATGCGTTTTCCTAAAACTTCCAGAGTTTCATACCACATAGAAATGATTATATTATCCGTTGGTGGTGATATATTTCAAAAATAATTCCGTTTGTGGATAGAAACTTGAATCAAAGTATGGACATCGGACCCGATCAAACACGAAAATGCGTGTTGAAATCGTTTAAAACCATGTTTTCAAAAGTTCTGAAAGATTTAAGTGGCGATGATTGTGAAATGAATGATAACGTGTTGATATACAATAATGTTACTACAAAGAACTGCGTATTCCTACCCCTTTTACGGATTTTCTTAGATGAGAAGGAGACCAGGATGCGGTGCGAGAGACAAGGTTCAGAGGGAGAGGCGATGCATATGTAAATGTACTGTAAACATTCTAATAGAACCCCATACTCTTATGTAACCCCAGCCCCCCTCTTCGAACGGCAAAGCCTTCTCTTTTTGTATGGTTTTCTGAAAACTTATAGAACTAATAAACCCCAATACCCAACAAATCAATGCCACAATGAATTCAATAAAGGGCGAGTATAACTGTTCTCAACCAAATGTTCTGCTTTTGTGTTGGTTCAGTATTGTGTGTATTTCCGTTTATTTATCGTCGCTACTGTAGCACATGCCCATATGAGCGACGTCCCAAAGACGCTTAGTAGTTACGGGGGGTTGTGCAAGGATACAGGACGAAACTGCTGAGAGCTATGCCTGGTTCTTTACCGTGCTCGATGGTTAGCACCGTCACATGGAGCCTCGGTTTAAAGTCTCATCCGAAAGACAATTGGTTTTGTCAGTAGATATGGTCAGCCCAGGGCTCGAACCCGTGATCTTGAGATTTGAAGTCAAGTGCTCTACTAACTGAGCTAATCGGGCTGACATGGGGTTCAATGCTTAGATAAATGATTCGCTTTAAGCTGTTTTCGTTATATTTAGAGGGCACTGTATCCCGGATTATGTCAAAACTTAAAAAACTTCACTGTTACAGTTAATATCACCGTGACAATTACAATTTTTGGGTGATTTGAGAATGATTTCGGAATGAAATTGAATGAGTTGTAGGAGCGAATTTGAATGAAATTAAAGGGATGTAATCCAAGATCGCTAATTCGTCCAAATTATTACCCCCCTTTATTAAATATACGTGATTTTGTGTTTGTGTGTCTTCGCGGACCAATCAGTCGCTTTAAAACCAACATCAGCCAATAAAAATTGCGAAAAATTGTTAACGATTTGAATGATATGCTGCTCACTTTGGACGATTTTTAAATGTTTATAATTTTGAGCGTTTTTTAATGGTTTGAGTGAGTGTTTGGAATGAATGATTGGAGCGCTGTGTGAGTGATTTTGAATGGTTTTGATCGATGTGAATGTCAATTTCACGATGTTACTTACTGTATACTATGTATACTGTAAATTCACTCCATTCACGAACCAACTTTGGTTTTGATCTGCTCTTTGCAGTCGAAGTAAATCTTCGCCACCCCACCCCATTTTTTCGTCTTAACATCTGTAGCCCGTAATTAACACCCGCCCCTTTTTAAAGAAGTGTAAAAATTCTAATAAAACCCCGGTGTTGTAATAGAGCTTTTACCGGGTATAAGGAACAGAACGTCCGTTTATTGCAGATCTGAACTCCTTCCGCGTAACATATTTCTAAAAACCTAGCGTATTTTTCAAATTTTGTGATGACCTGAATTCTCAATTTAGCTATTTGTTTTTCTTTGAAAATGTTTTGTTAGAATAGATTTACAAGAGTTATTACGCGTTCACTTTATGTTCACCATTGTGGCCCAGTACGTCAGTTTGGAAAAAGGAGAAAAATATAGACCAGATTTGTCGCAGACGATTTTTCCAACACTCAGGTGAAGCTGAATCGATTTAATGTTGTACTAACCTCACTAATTTTTTTAAATGCTATGGGACAAAGGTGAAAATTGAAAATCATTTTTTCAAAAACTCTATAAATATAACTACTATTGATTTGATTTTCAAGCATCACCCTCTTTGTCGTTCTTTTGTTACAATTTACATGGATTCCTTGTACTTCTCACACCAGTACTACCATTACATTCTTTCCTAGCCTCCAGCTGCTATCCCACTTAGGTTTACGATTATCCACCCATTGGTGAGAGACAAATGTCGGAAAGGATATGTGCCGCCGCTGGGGATCGAACCAATGACTCTCATGATTGAAGATTTGGAGTCTGAGGCGCTAACGACTGCGCTATGACGGCGGCTATTGGACGTTAGGGCATGAAGAATAATGACTTAAAAGATAAAATGAATGTCATTTGTTTTGACATGACCCTGCCAATAATTGTCGTTATAAAAGTTCTAGATATACTGTCGGCAGTATCTGTTATAAAGACTTTTAAAATAATGTTCTTTGATTGGCCAATTAACTTCATGTGTGATCTCAAAGTTAACACAAGTCAACATTAAATAAACCAGTGTGTAGCAGAGTTGTGACTGAAAGTAATGAGCTCAAAGCGCGGGTTCTCTATTAATTTATTGGTGAGTTGTGTAACTCGATTCTTTCGACTTTGATATAAATATGGCTGTTCTAGAGAGTCTGAGAGATACATTTACTGTGTAAAAGGGAAAGAAAAAGTGTCATGTATGTAAAAGGGAAAGAAAAAGTGTCATGTAATATTCATTTAGTTACAGTCCTAGAAATTCATTCACTGTATTCTTCTATATATGCATCGCCTCTCCCTCTGAACCTTGTCTCCCGCACCGCATCCTGGTCTCCTTCTCATCTAAGAAAATTCGTAAAAGGGGTAGGAAACGCAGTTCTTTGTGGCAAAATTATTTTATATCAACACGTTATCATTCATTTTACAGTCATCGCCGCTTAAATCTTTCAGAACTGTTGATAACATGGATTTGAACGATTTCGACACGCATTTTCGTGTTTGATCGGGTCCGATGTCCAAACTTTGATTCAAGTTTCTATCCACAAACGGAATTATTTTTGAAATATATCACCGCCAACGGATAATATAATCATTTCTATGTGGTATGGAACTCTGGACGTTTTGGGAAAATGCATAAAAGGTTAATAGGAGATCAAATTGTACGCGAGGTGCACTGTTTTTCTTACCTTTTCTGTTCAGTTCCGGTCCTTGGCTCCATATCGGAAGTATCATTGTCTCCTTTTTGTACTATTCTCAAAAAAGAGATGGAGCCCGAGATTACCGGGCGTGACAAAGTGTTTTTTTTTTTTTTTTTTTTTTTTTTTTTTTTTTTTCCCTTCATACCTCATTGAAAACAAAAAGAAGAGGGCGTATTCATACATTAATGTGATACAGTTTTTGGGTTCATACCTCCATGAAAATAAAAATTCTCTTCATCTCTTAAATAAGCTCGCGCCGCTTTCGTTCATTGCGCACTACTACGATAATGACGTCACCAAATACACTAACGACGTCATAAGGCCACAATTTAATTCTCGTAAGAAATGAAGAGCTATTAGTGATTTTGTATGCCTTATTTTGCCCTAAAGACATAGAATAATCGTTTGTTTTCCGTGCAAGATCGGTAAATCTATGATTTCGATTAAATCAAAAGCCAGATTTACCACGCATGAAAACATAGCTTTCGTTTAGAGCTAAAGGGCCCTCTCATAGCGCAATCATGGGATTTCGTGGGTTCGATCCTCGGCGGCGACAAATATCCTTTCCGACATCTGTCTCTATCCAATGGGTGGATTATCGTAAACCTAAGTTGGATAGCAGATGGAGGCTATGAAAGAATGTAGTGGTAGTACTGGTGAGAGAAATCCATGGTTAGGTTCACAAGGCCGCCGCGATAGTATGACTGAAACACTGTTAAAAGTGGCGTTATACTCCATTCAATTAACCTATCTATCGTTTAGAGATAAACAGAATAAAGGACATATACATGGTATTTCACGAGTATTCATTTATTCTCTAATCACAATCCCGTTTTTTAAATCCCTCATAAGTAAAAATATGGGAAACGTAAAAACAAACAAATGGCTTGTGACAAGTCATTGAATCATTTTGCAACATTTTTTCTACCTTTAAAGACAAAGTTTTTTTACAATTTTTATACATCTGAATTTGTCGTCTGCAACCCCTCTCAAATTGACCAGACCAGACTTTTGATTCTTCTCTTCCACCACAGTGCCTCCTCGCTGGGTCCATGAGCCAGCAGATACAGACGTTGTCCGGTTAAAGACGGCGTTCATCAATTGTAAGGCAGCAGGAATACCGGATCCAACCATTACGTGGAAAAAAAATAACAAAACCGGTAAGTCTAAATGATTTACTTTCACGATCACCCAACAATCAAATTACATAACCCTTTCCTGTATAATACGCCTCTGTGTGTGTGTGTTTTTTTTTTTTAGAAAACATCAAGCGAAGAGAAGAAATAGGTTGTAACTAGCAAATTCCTTCTTTTCCCACTATATGTTCTACCTTGTAGGTGGTTACTTGTCAAGTTACACCAACTTTTGATTGTCATATTCAACTTATTTGAAATTGGGGAAGACTCAAACAGGAATATTCCGGGTTCAATATGATAAGGGTTAATACTAGGAAAGTATATATCAAAGAAAGTAACTTGCGAATTACGCCTATTGGTCCCTTGTATTTTGAGTTAGAAAACATTTTGGAAAATGGAGAAATTGCTAGTAACAAGCAATTTCTTCATTTTCCATAATGTTTTCCAAAGAATGTTCCTGAAGCGCGTCAAAAAGCGTAACGGTGTGCGAAAGGGTAAAGGGACTAGGGTTATCTGAACATTACCATTTTGGTATACATGTGCACCGTGCAGGACTGAAACAATTAAGCCCTAGAATATTTATTTTGTTTTATTCTCTTTATCTTATCAAACCTACCCTACAGGTGAATCTCAACACAGTTACATCATCTTGGATTCCCAGATAGATGACAGTTATCGTATCCATGGTAACGGAACCCTAGAAATTCGTAACGCCAGAGAGGACGATGACGGGAATTATCTATGTCAAGCTGATAATGATATCGGGCATGGAATAAGCAAGATTATATATCTAACTGTGCATGGTATGTGTAAATAGTATATCGTCGGTGTTCTACGAAAACCTCGTAACTGCAGCTTATTCTATGCTGTAGTAACGAGGTTTTCGTAGAAAACAATCGATATAGTTTAACCCTTTCCAACTCATTGACGATTTTAGTCAATCCCAAGAAAAAAGCTTTGGAAAACATTGTGGAAAATGAAGAAATTGCTTGTGACAAGCAATTTCTTCATTCTCCACAAGATTTTCTACCCAGATGTTGAAAAGTCCGAAATTCCATAAAGTTTTAACTGTTGTCTTCAACTTCTTTCAATTTAGGCCAGTCTAAAAAATTTGCCATCTGATAATAGGTTAACACATGGTTTAGACTCTTACAAAAGTGTTACACTAATCCATTGATGTAAAGTACATACCATTACAATCTTTAATAAATAAAAGATAAATAAAGAAAGTATTTAAAGCTTCATGGATATCCTTTTCTTTATTTTCCATCTGGAGAAAAAATAACGTAATTATTTAGTCGTATTCGCCTATGCGTAAAGAGTGTCAACATTTATTGTGTATGATATGACTTGTTTTGGTCAGAACAGAGATACCTTGACTCATTCCCACACAATGACACATTTTGACGTCCCTTAAGGAAAACACTTGAGAAAATATTGTTAAAATTGAAGAAATTGCTTTCAACAAGCAATTTCTTCATTTTTCACTGTATTTTATTTACTAAGAAAGTTGGTAAAAATGAAATTTCATAAATCCTAAATTGTCGTCAGCAACTTCTTTCAATTCGGACAAGTCTGAAATTTTATCGTTTGGTAATGGGTTAAAACAGATAAGTATTACGGATCAGAATTTTTAAGTATCGGAGATAGTTTAACAGAAAAAGACAACTATTTATATACAAAAAAATTTAACTTGCTGACGATTTTTGTCGAGCCCGCTTGCGGTGAGCGAGACATAGTTGTCACTATGACAAGAAGGTGTATGTGCGTTAGTGCGTAAGTCAATCTGTCCGTCCGAATTTGCCCGGACAATTACTCCTACGTGTATGGGTGAGTTTCAAAAAAACTTGGCAAAATTATTCTCCATCATAAGTAGATGTGCAATTCGAAATATTTTTGGGATAGTTCTAATGTCAAGGTCACAGCTCAAGGTCAAACAATGAAATTGTGATTGCCAAAAGCAGTTCTCGTATAGTTATGGATTGATTTCTAAATAATTGGCACAATTATTCTCCATCATGAGTAGATGTGCCATTTGAAAGAATTTTTGGATAGCTTCAAGTTCAGGGTCAAAGCTCAAGTTCAAACACTAAAAATTGCTTGTCCGGAGCATGATGCCTACATAACTTTGCGGGCTCGACAGCAGTTGTCCTGGGACAACCATCTAGTTTTATGATTCGTGGTCATTGTTCAAATATTTTGTTTGTCAGTGCCAGCCCGTTTTGACGCCCAGGAAAAGAACTACACCGTTTTGAGGGGCAAAAATATCACAATGGATTGTCAGGCCATCGGCGATAAACCTTTGTCAGTATCCTGGAATTTTAAAGATAGCACAGTCGGCGATGGAACGGTGGGAAGGTAGGTTTAACCGATTTCCACACAAACCCGTATTTTACTCACAAAAGAATAAAGACAAAGAAGCATTTTAAGAAAAGAAGAAATTTCTTGTTACACGGAATTCAATCTTTTCCCACAATATTTTTACCTCAAATGGTACTTATTTTTCAATCCAAACCAACTTTGTTTTTTCATCTGCAACCTCTTTCAATCTGAACCAGTCTAACATTGTGATGTTTGGGAATGGGTTGAAACAAGTTTTAGAACTATTAACACAACTCCATTTAACCATTAATATACCCATACAATGACGCTTCTTGATTCCCCCCAAAGAAAAAAAGAGAAACAATGTGTAAAATGGGGAACGCGCTTGTCACATGCAATTTCCTCATTTTATACAGTATTCTTTATCCAGAAAGTTGAAAAATCTGAATTTTCATTAACATTAGGTGGTCGCCTGCAACTCCATTTGAATTCGGACAAGTCTGAAATTTTGCCGTTTAGTAAGGGGTTAAACTAGCTATACCCATACTTCCGAAGATATAAAAGTGGAAGTATCTTATGGTGTGAATTAGAAGCTTGAAATAGGCTTTTAACCCATTCTAATACTACAGAATTTTAGACTGGTCTAGATTGGAAGAAGCTGCAGACGGCAATTTCAAGTTGACGGAATTCTAATTTTGTTTTTCATTTTGGATAGAAAACATTGTGGATAATGAAGAAATTATTTGATACAAACAGTTGCTTCATTTTTCTCAATGTTTTCCAAAACTTTTTTCTTGGCGGGCGCACAAAAGAGGAATTGTGCGGGAACGGTTTAAGTTGTTTGCTGTTTAATACTGAATATTACCGGTGGTTACGAAAAATTAGTATTTGCCCTTTACCTAGGAAGCGTTCTAGAATCTAGACTGGCGAGCCTGTCCCATCTACAGGCTTTCCAGTCAACCTAGATCTTTGATAAATGATTATTGATCCATTTTCTTTTTGTATATTTTGTAGTTTGAATTCATGCAAGGCAGTGAACATAAGTACCTTTCGGTGTTTCTTTTTACTCATTACCACACAATACCGTATTTCAAAAAATGGATTCCAACTAAATTTGTCACCTGCAAATTCTCTGAATTTCTAGCGAAATAAAATTTTGTCGTCTGGGAATGGGTTAATGTACTTTGTCGAGTTTGATCATAAGGTCAATATAATCGTAAACCTAAATGGGATAGCAGCTAGAGGCTAGGACAGGATGTAGTGGTAGTACTGGTGTGAGAAATACCAGGAATCCATTGTTAGGTGCTCCAGCCGCCGCAATATGACTGAAATACTGTTATACGCGGCGTTAAACCCCATTTAATCAATCAATCAATACGTCAATAACGAGCTACACTGTAGACCTTGATATTGGTCGATTTAATTTTTCACTTTTTTTTTTATTTCAGACATACCGTGATTGTATCAAACACAATCCGAGGAAAGTTATCACAGATGTCCTTACGTCCAGCACTAAGGGATGATACAGGGCTATATACGTGTACAGCTAAAAATGCCTTTGGTTATGACTCAATGTCCATGTGGCTAATTGTGCTTGGTGAGTTGTGTTTAGACAGCGAAATTCTGTCAAATGATAAGGATTAACGATAGAACGGTATTCGGTATATCTTACCGTAAATTTTTAGACTTGACAAATTGACAGTAGTTGCATAGGATAATTTAAAGTTTGTGATTTTTTTTTCAAATTTTTGGGTAGTAAAACATTGTGTTAAATGAAGCAATTGCTTGTTGCAAGCAATTTTTTCATTTGACACAATGTTTCCGAAAAAATTTTCTTGAAGGGCGTCCTGCAAAAGCGTTGGAATGCGTTAAGAAATAGGATGTCGTAAATGGGCTACGTTAATGTCAATAACTCATTCCCACAGTGATGCTTATTATCTCCCTTCAATATAAACAATCGAGAAAGCACCGTGTAAAATGAAAAAAATGCTTGCAATATCTCCATTTCACACAATGTTTTCTACCCCGAGAGTTGAAAAAATCTAAACTTCCATAAACTTTATATGGTCCTTAGCAATTCCTTTCAATTTTGAAGAGTCTAAAATTTTACTGTCTGGTAATGGGTTCACCCATTCCAATACCATAGAATTTAAAGAAGTTGCAGACGACAATTTCAAGTACAGGAAACCTTTAAAATCTTTATCTTTTCAGTTAGATACATTATGGATAAGAAAGAAAATGCTCGTAACAAGCAATTTCTTCATTTCCACAATGTTTTCCAAAGCTTTCACATTGAGGGACGTTTAAATGCGTCATTGTTTTGGAACGGGTTAATTCATCTTTAATCAAGGTAAATATTCATCTCGCCAACCGACAATATATACGAACGATTTGTCGCCATTTTCAATTTTCAATGTTCAAGAATTGTCAAGAAATGTGTACATGCTTGTTTAACAGTTTAATACAGACGATTTTTATCACCTGAAGTATAAAATCTTACTAGTGGGTTCGATTAAGTGACATAATAATTAAATCGATACAGTTGCTTTTTAACTATAGAAAAAATGATAAATCTAATTATTACATGTATATACCTATTATAAATATTTCTAATTAAATGTATACATTTCGCACAGACAAGTCGGACACTTCAAAAAAAATCGTATTTGACAGTGCCAAATACGATTCCTTATAAGGTACTCAAATAAGACGTCATTTTCACTCTACAGATGACGTCATAATTCGAATAAATGTAATCAGACTGGTAAAGGAGAAGGGAGATGGAGTAATATGTTACGACAACGATACAATAGCTTGAATTTGCTTCTCCCTGCAGAGGAAAATTGATATTCCTCTCGACCTTCGATCTCGTGAAATATCAAAATTTTCCTCCGCAGCTCAAAGCAAATACAAGATCATGTATCTCTATAGTCACATAATATTCCATATTTATTATTATTATTTATTCTTAATTCAAAAAAATGACAACATCCTTTTTTCAGAGCCACCAGACGCTCCCGGAAACCTAACTATACTGAATGTCCAGAGTCGATGTGTTGTTTTGTCCTGGGAAAAACCGTTCACCGGAAATTCACCTATCTCTAACTACGTGATAGAATATGAAAATACAACAGGTCTGTAACACTAGGCTAATTTGAAATGAGAAATGCCTCGGTACTTTTTAAATCTTATTCCTTCGAAGTCTTTTTTCTAATAAAGTCGGAAAAAAAAAAGAATTTGAATGTGTACTAAATGCTTGTGTTCTCTTTTAAGTGTTTCTCTCTCATTAAACTATGGATTGTTCTCCAAAAAATCTGAAAAAATGCATTTTAATTGACAGAGGGTCTAAGTTCCATTCAACTGCAAAGATCGTATTGAGACGGGAACTCGGTTAACCTTTTCCTGTTCAATCCTTGGTCTTTTACTTACCTGTAATTTTATAATTGAAAAACATTGTTGAAAAAAAATTGCTTGTAACAAGCATTGAAGAAATTGCATGTAACATGCAATTGCTCTTTTCTACAATATTTTCTATCCTACAAAATGGTTATTTTTAAAATTAAATGCACTTTAAATTTTCGTCTGCAAAACCTTTGAATTTAGACAGGTCTAAAAAAATTTAAAACAGGAAAGGGTTTCTGAAAAGAATAGGAAATTAATGCTGAGATCCTTAATATTACTTGATATTGCAGTCTTCTATCAAAATATGTCAATTTCTGGACAAAAATTGGCACAAACGATTGATTTGCGCTACTGTCATAGCAAGTCCTTCCCAAATGTTTCCCTGTATGTAATAGCTATATTCATCCTTGGTAAGTAGATGAAGGTTTCCCTTAACCCAGTCCCACGCAGTGACACTTTTAGACGCCAACAAGAAAAAAAAAGCTTTAGAAAACCTTGTGAATAATGAAGAAATTGAAGCAAATCGAAAATTTCATATACTTTAAACTGTCGTCTGCAATTTCTTTTAATTTAGGCCTGTCTAAAATTTTGTCGTCTGGTAATGGGTTAATAACTTGATTTTGATGACCTATTTTTACAGATAAGAACAGAGGTCCTGTTCGAAATATAACCGTACCTGGTCATTTACTTACTTCCACTCTAGAAAACCTCCATCCGGCATTTAGATACAACATCCGAATAAGGGCGAATAACTCTATTGGGCTTGGTTTTACAAGTCACCAGGTGACGGCAGTGTTAAAAGAAGAAGGTGACTATTTATCTTTAAGAACATACAATTTTTTCACCAGAAGATGATATTTTAACTAGTTTTCTTTTAATATCAATGTTAGTTTTTAATATTTTTAAGGTCTGTAAAACGTTAACGTTATCAAAATTTGAAATAATCTCGCATTTTTAAATGTTTCACAAAACATTGAAAGAGGAATTTGAATTTCTTCTTCTTTCAAGCAAATTTCAATAGCTGGAACGATAAAACAATAAATGAGAGTGCCTTTTTTCGATTTCAGCACCAAGCGGCCCCCCTATCGATGTTGAAGTCACAGCAATAGGATCCCAGAAATTACGAGTTACATGGAGGGTATAAACTTTAACCTCCTTAACCCTTTCCCACAGTATTCCTCCTTTTAATACCTCTTAAGAAAACGTTAGGAATCATTAAAGAAAAGGAAGAAAGCAATTTCTTCGTTTTCAACAATGCTTTCTATCCAAAAACTCGAAAAAAATAAAATTCAATCAATTTGAAATTGTCATCTGCAGCTTCTTTTAATTTTGACCATTTGTTGTGTGGGAATGGGTTAAGGGATGTGGAGAATATATATATATATGCTAGTTTCCACCTATCTTTCGCTAGTCTACCAAAAATCTAATTAGGTCATTTTTGTAACAAGCAATTTCTTCATTTACACAATGTTTTATACCAAGAACTTTGAAAAAATTTAAATTCCATAAACTTAAAATTATTTTATGAAGAATTTTCAACATGTTCCAGTCTAAATTTTACCGTCTTGTAATGGGTTAACAAACTGTAGTATGAAATTAATTTCTAATAAAAAGACAAAGACAACCAAACAAATTATTGTGCACACTGAGATATATCAAAAGGACGGAATTCGCGTTTCATTTCAGCCACCAGTTTTGGAGCACAGGAACGGCGTAATACTTGGTTATTTTGTTGGATACAAGGAGACCCACTCCACGACAAAGTTCCGATTTATTCCTAAAGATATCGTCGAGGATGACGGTCCGGAAGAAATGGTGTCCGTGCTTATACCAAACTTAAAGAAATTCACAGAATATACGGTGAATGTAAAGTGCCATAATAAAGAGGGAGTAGGACCGACATCACCTGATATCAAAGTGTCTACCCTTGAAGATGGTGGGTTCTAGATTAGTTTATGAAATTGTTTTTTTTTGTTTTTTTTTTCGTTTTAATTGAGGTATGAAACGAAAAACCTAATCACACTTATGTATGAATACGCGAAGCAGATTCATACGTTAGTGTGATTTAGTTTTTCATTTCTTACCTCCATGTAAACAAAGCATATTTTATTGAAGAGAATAATTTTCAACATTTTGCTCGTGGAGATATGATTTTTTTTTCAGCCAATCAGAACGCTCTTTTTTCGATAGAATTCGATAGAATGGTATACGTTTCTCACATGAAAAAATATATGTGATGCTTCGATATTTCCTGAACTAATTAACAAAAGACAGAATTTTGTACTTTACCAAATTCAAAGAAGTTACAGATGGCAATTTTTGTTAACGAAATGTGAAAAATATTTTCTTTGTGATAGTAAATATTTCTGATAATGAAGAAATTGCTTGTAACAAGCAATTCTTCAATTTCAAAAATGTTTTTCCAAAATATATATTTTTTGTGGGTGTCTAAAAGATGGATCCTTTGAGAATAAGATATCTGCTGGGTTTTGTTTTTCATTAAAAAGATAAGTCCCCCTTCTAATTTATGATCAGCCTAGTCGAGTCTTTCTATATCATTTATAAATGAATGAGTTAAAAGAAATAATTTTTATGTTTCCTATTAACGCAATGTATCTACCAAGTCAATTCTACCTATAAAATTTTGATATGGATGGGTTGAAAGAAATATTTTGGTGCATTCCCTCTTGAATGCGATTAGATAAAACTAATCGATTCTTCCTGTATCATTTCTAAATGAGTGTGTTGTAAGAAATATTTAGTGCATTTCCTCTTGATTGCAGTGTTTCAAACCTACTCGATTCTTCTTATATCATTTGGAAATTAGTTGGTTGTTGACAATTACATGTATTTAGTGCATTTCCACTTGAATGCAGTGTTTCCAACCTACTCCATTCTTCCTATATCATTTGGAAATTAGTTGGTTGTTGACAATTACATGTATTTAGTGCATTTACTCTTGAATGAATTGCCGAATCCTGCCTAACTACGTTTTAATTTATGAAATAAACAGACCAAAGGAAGCCCTATTATCAGTATCATCATTCTATTTATGCTACGTTTCAGTCCCTAGCCAGCCACCAGCCGATGTTCAAGCGTTTGCTCTGAATTCTCAAGAAATCAAAGTCATATGGCGACCACCACCCCTATTTACCCTGCATGGTGTGTTACAAGGATATAAGGTGCTTTACAAACCCGTCCGAATAGACGAAGGTAAGCTTGATATGCAATATAAGGGCTAGTTAAACCTGATCTCAAACAATGAGGCTTTTTCACGCCCATCTATAAAAACAATTGGGACAATGTTTGTGAAAATGAAGAAATAGCTGGTAACAAGCAATTTCTCCACTTCCCACAATGTATTCTACCATGCAAATTGAAAAAGAAAATCTAAAATTTCATCAAATTTTCATTGTCGTCTGCAACTCCTTTCAATTTGGACCAGTCTAAAATTTTGCTGTCTGACATATACTACTCTTGAAGGTAAGAAATTTAACAAAATTGATACAGAAAAGGACCACCTCCTTAAAAGGAATGACTATTTAAACCTTCTTATCTACTTTTATATCCCCCCCCCCTCGCGAAGTAAAAGGGGATATTGAATGAGTTGTATTACGAATTTATTAACCATTTCCTGCATAATCCCTTGTTTTTACGTCCCTGTAATTTCATACTTGAGAAAACATTGTGGGAAAAGAAGAAATTGCTTGTATCAAGCAATTTCTTCTTTTCCCACAATGTTTTCTATACTGTAGGTTGGTTACTTTTCAAGTTGCACCCACTTTTAATTGTTGTCTACAACTCCTTTCAAATTGGAGCAATCAAGAGTAATGGACAATATAAGGAAACGACGCCTCTAAATTTATTGACAAGTTTGTGCAGTTTTTTTATCTTAATTTTAGAAAAAAGATCCGTCATAATCATATTTCAAAAATGTATTAAGCGACCACTCTTTTCAGGGACCATTTTTTTGTCATCCGTTGAGTGGTCATTTAATACAAGTTAATGCCATACTGGCACGTGATCTTTTTCAGACGAGACGGACGCTAGTCACGTGAGGTCTACAAACCTTCAAGTTACCATTGACAATCTAGATAAATATACCAACTATAGTATACAAGTGCTTGCGTTCACTAGAAAGGGAGAGGGTGTTAGAAGCAATGCTATATATGTACTCACTATGGAGGACAGTAAGTGCCACTGGTTTGGGGGAGTTGCATCCAAACAGTAGATTCTCTTTTTTCGGAATATAGGTTTGGTTCTATTAACGGATCGTCGCGGAGAATCAAAATATCAACCATTCATTTAGACCAGAAAGGAATTATTAACATCCGTTACAAATATCACATATCTCTCCCTCCTTTTGATGGTTATAACTACATCCACTAACGATTAGAGTTGAGTTTAATTTCAATGCACTTAAATATTTCACAGTAAAGTCATTTAAGATCTCAGATAACCTGCTCTGATCTA
Organism: Fragum fragum; assembly: GCA_946902895.1. Classification (NCBI taxonomy): domain Eukaryota; kingdom Metazoa; phylum Mollusca; class Bivalvia; order Cardiida; family Cardiidae; genus Fragum; species Fragum fragum. Next base: position 16,080,263 of record OX336372.1, read on the forward strand.
TCATGGCTGGCAAGCCGCAATTTTAGATTGATTGATTGAATGAATGGGGTTTAACGCCTCTTTTAACAGTATTTCAGTCATATCGCAGCAGCTGGAGCACCTAACAATGGATTCCTGGTATTTCTCACGCCAGTACTACCACTACATCCTTTCCTAGCCTCCAGATGCTATCCCACTTTGGTTTACGATTATCCACCCATTGGTGAGAGACTAATGTCAGAAAGGATATGTGCCGCCGCCGAGGATCGAACCCATGACATCCCATGATTGAAGATAACCGCAAATTTAGTATAAGTTGATTTTATTCGGTTGAAATATACATTAACTATGAATTTAAGCGTTCACAAGAAAGAGTATGGGTATTAATCCTTGTCATCGTTTATAAATTACTACTGAATTGCTGTAAAATCAAAGGGCTGAATGGACTAATAGAACATGTTGTTCAAAAATCAATATTTCTTTTAGAAATCAATTTCATGAACAACCCGGGCGGGAAAAGTATAAGCAAGAGGTGAAGACTAAGATCAGACTGCACTTATGTGCAGGCTGATCTTGGTCAACACCTCCTGTCGAAACCGGAATATTCCGGATTCAGCATGACAAGGGTTAATGGATGGTTGGTAATGCCCACTGACCTCGAAAAAGGCATTTATATTGATTTAGCTTAAAAATCGATTAATTAATCAAATCATTCATTTGTACCTGAAATAAATATTGAACAACGAATTTTATGCAAAGCATTTTTGTCGTTTTTATGATTTAGACGTCGTATTTGCATCTCATTTAAACTGTAGATACGGTTTTATTACCTCTACCAACGATATACTTTTTGTTTCATGCCACTGACCGTATTTTTCAAAATTTGATCTTTTTTTTATCTCAGTCCACCGATTCTCCAATTTATGCCCGACTGAACCTTTCAAGTGTTCACACCTTATATTTCCAGAGCCCGGCCGACCTGCCGGTATAAAGGCGTTACCTATCAATAATAGCAGTGTCCTAGTATCCTGGCAGAAACCACACAATCCGAGCGGAGTACTTACAATATACAGTATATACTTTAGTAATACATCAGCTACTGCTCAGGTTGGTACCCTCCACACTCACATGTAGGACCTACTCTGGTAATGTAGAACACTGAAAGCACCATATTGCTATCTTGGACAAGAACAATCGTTTAGGAGTCTACAGAACCCACAGCATATCTCTCAGTTTTACATAATCCACTTCGTTTGAAGTTGTCTTAAGATTTGCTGGTGCATCCTGACATATTAGATCTCTACTTTGTTAGTGCAACAAATACTTTGCAATATGTCCAATTTGGAATATTTTTCGAAAGATGTATCGTTCAAATGAATAAACAATGATACATTGGCCAGGTGGATGAATTCGTTGGGTTTATTCTCCAAAGCAGTGACCGCAGTTGTACGTGGCTTCAAGAATCGGGAAAAAACTTGATTATTTAATTTTGTTAGCCATTCAAATGCAATAAATTGGTGTATGATTTTGAATTTGGAAGACTTGGTTGTACTACGCTTCGTAATTCAAAAATAATTCTTGATTTGAGAGTAATTCTTTGAATTCATTCGTAAGTTTTATGGCAAAAAATGAAACTGATAGATTATCATTTCGTTGATGGGCGAGCAACGTTTCGCCCATACAGCTTGAATAAAACTGTATTTACGACATTTTGCTCGTCCATCGACGATTTGTCGTGTGTATTTTTCGATTCATTATAGTTCTATTTCAAATCATTTTTAGGAGGTGAAGATTGATGTCGAGCCCAAAGATCTCAGTTTTGTTCTTGGTGACCTTGAGGCAAATGTCAACTACTGGGTCAGAGTCACAGCCAGTACAAGAATGGGCGAAGGTGAAAGTACGCAGATTGTTACAGTTATGCCTATTAATAAAGGTAAACTCACCGGTTATATTGCCGAGAGCTAAAATTTAAATCATAAAAGTAAAGATTGAGGGGGGAGGGGGTTAAAGAAGCATCAACATGTTACCAAACGGCAAAGTTTTAGACTGGTCCATATTGAAAAGAGTTGTAGACGACAATTTAAAACTTGTGAGATTTTGGACTTTTTATCTTTGGTGTAGAAAATATTGTGGATAATGAAGAAATTTGCTTGTAACAATTTTTTTATTACACTTACACAATAAATGTTAACAACCTTTACATATAGGCGAATACGACTAAATTATTATGTTCTTTTTCTTTAGACAAAAAATAATGAAAAGGATAAACATGACGCTTTAAACATTTTCTTTATTTATCTTTTATTTATTAAAGATTGTAATGGTATGTACTATATACATGTACATCATTGGATAAGTGTAACACTTTTATAAAGGGCTAAATCGTGTTAACCAATTATCAGACAGCAAAACTTTTAGATTGGTCCAAATTCAAAGAAGGTGCAGACAACAATTTCTGGGTAGAACATCTTGTGGAGAATGAAGAAATTGCTTTTCACAAGGTATTTCTTCATTTACAACAATGATTTCCAAGGATTTTTTCCACGGGGGCGTCTAAAAGCGGCATTAAGTGAAAACGGGTAAAATAATTTGAAGAAAAGCCTTTAGTTAACAAGGATGACACTAGTATGTGACAATTATTTACATGCTTTAAATGTTTAACAGTCAGACTTCCGCTACGATAAGTCCTTACCGACGGGTTATTCCGAGTTTCATGATCACTTCAATGCATCGAAAATAGCTTAATGCCTTTAAGGTACACTCAAACAATTCAAATAATGTACAATGCATTTTTCAAACGGGAATTCGGAGACGACATTATTTGTTTTACCCTCAAGCAGGACCGAAAAAATCTTTACGAGCTCGAACCCTCAACAGTAATCGACTGTCTCTAAAATCGGATTCTAATTCCGTTTATTTTGCAGTGCCAGCAAGGATTACCAGTTTTTCACACGAATTTGTTGCTTCATGGCAAGACAGTTTATTACTACCATGTAGTACTGTAGGTGAACCGGAACCGGATGTGGTGTGGATGACAAGGTACGGTATAATGTATTGTAAGGCTTTAGACCAAGTTACTATCTCTGGTTCTGTCAGTCAGTAGATGGCGGGTCACCAATTAAATTTATCCTCCCTTCGTGATATTGTTGGTTCTTGCTTTTTTTCCTGAGCTTTAACAAGAGGCTTTCTACTACAGTACAATATGCGAATAGTTGTAGTGTAGTCTTTTTAGAGCCAAACAAGAATTTCCAAAAGAACTAAGTTTTTTTTTCTTTAGAGGGGGGGGGGTAGTTTATCAATACAGTTTTCTTGTCAGGTTTAACATACATCATAAAAATTGGCTAAATGTGAAAAGCAATAGAAGCTTCATTTGGCGTCCGATTTGAAATTTTCAGAAGCTTTGCGTTGCTCTGTTGTTAGTTGTAGCGGTAGACCCTCGAAAAAAAAGAGTCTATAGCCTCAATGCCAAATCCCGACCGGGTCGTCAGTTACATTGGGTATGTCCTTAAGAAAGCTATATCAAATCCCTTGCTTTGCACTGGTGATAACGAGAAATAATACGGTAAGTTGACCTTCATTGCGGTATAACTGAAATCTTGTCCAAAGCTGCTATTACTCTAAACAGACAGTAAAAACATATTTTACCTTGTTTACAACGGTGGCGATGTCTTTGATGGTTTTTTTTTTTTTTTTTTTTTCATATAATTTACAGACTTGGTGTGATTGAAAACAGTGATAGAAGACAGATTCTTGAGAATGGATCCCTTCTTCTGGAGTCCGTTGTTAGTAGCGATGCAGCCAATTATACATGCAGGGCAGAGAACCAGTATGGTAGTGACGTCATCACATACAGCGTCAGTGTTCAAGGTGTGTAGCTTCGTAGGTCAAAACATATCTTTATGAAATTCACAATTCACTTTCATAAGCATCAGTATTGAGTTACCTTTTCTATCAAAATACTTCTTCTTATGCAGAATTGACACAATCAAAACGTCAATTTACCAATCAATTTATTCATTTATACCAGAAGTGCCTCATTAACTCCACCATTTTTGTCAAGCATTTTTGTTGATTGGGCCACTTAAATGTCGGCGACTTGTTCAAAATGGGGTACGGTTTTGCTTTTTAATATGGTTAGATCTATATATTTTGACAAACAAACATTATTTAGTACTTGGTCTCACTCTAATCGGCAATTTGGCCTAGATACTGCGTGTCGCTATTTAGTTGTTCTTTGAAAGTTTATGCTTTTAATTTTGGCAAGATGTTTTCGAGCCCATTGGAAAGCTACAAGTTTAGAATTTAGCATTGTCAAATGGCATACCACTGCTACAATGTATTCATAGGTGCTAATATATTTCTTCAGGACTATTTGTTGTTTAGTGCTGATGTTTGACACCCCCTTCCCCTTCAGTGTTAGGCAGTCCTGTTTGGCCGTAACGTTCAACGTAAATTTAACGAGAGTTTATCCCTAATGGCCTTAGCATGAATATCTAGATAAATGGAAGTTCTTCAAGACTAATCTAGTTTTAAATATCAAGGATTAGCATGAATATTGAGACAAATGGATGTTATTCAAGGCTAACTCAGTTTTAAATCTCAACGAAGCTACGCACCGCCAAAATTGACACTTTTGGCTTTATGTTTAAACATTGGGAAACCGTACAGGGGTGGAACCAGTTCAGTCGAACTTCATAGGCGCAGGTCAGTTGGCACGGTCAGTGATTCACCAGTTATGAGAAAAGCTCTAATTTAATTGGTGGTGTAAAGTTAAAATTTTATATTTTGTAAAGAAACAAAAGACTCGACGGTTATTATTCAAAATAAGCAAAATTAAATGACTAGCGTTGTCTGAAATTGTAAAATTAGCTGTTCAAAAACATTTTATTCAAACTTTCGAAGGATTTTCTCGAAAATATCACACACTAGTTGATATCGTTCGATGGCTAATAAATGACGATTGTCATAGTCAAGCAAGGCCGACATTCAAAGACGATGCAGACGACGATTTTTAGTTAATGGAATTTTTTTTCCTTTGGGGGAACAAATAGTTACAGCTGTTGTTGAAGAAATTAAATGCAACAAGCAGTTTCTTCATTTTCTACTGTATTTCCAAAGTCTTTATTTTGAGAAGGGTAAAAAGCGATATTGTGTGGGGATGGAATTAGCCGATATCATGCTTATCTATATGTAGGCCTATCATAATAAACGACCTAGTTACATTTATTTAAGCGAACGAGAATAATAAAAAAAAGTGTTCTCACTGATTCCTCTTCTTTTGCGCAAATGGCCAATAATTTTCTAGTTCGTTCAAGAATTGCTAGGGAAAAAGGCGAAGAAAAGAAAAAACATTTCCTTTTACTTTTCATCTGTTCCCAGTGTTTGCCTTGTTATGGCACATTTCACTTAATCCATTGTCAAATATTCAATATTTGTGAATGAATTCGAGTTGATTTGAGATGTAAAATCATTCTTAACCCTTTCATTCTTCTACTTTCATGTTGAATCTCGCAGTGGATACCGAATCGAAAAGTAAGTAACATCACACATATTATGTATTTGTGCTACTCTGTATAAGAAATTGATCCAAAACTCTACACTGGCTTTACTTAAGCCAAAATCTTAAGTTAAAGCCACGCATACTCATTTTGTGTATATGTTGTTTGATTTGTTTAACTCTTATTTTAACTAAGTGGGATAGCAGCTGGATGCTAGGAAAGAATGTAATGGTAGTACTGGTGTATGAAATACCAGGAATCCATTGTTAGATGCTCAAGCCGCCGCGATATGACTGAAATAGTGTTAAAAGTGGCGTTAAACTCGATTCAATCAATCAACGTAAGTCTCATTAAACTCGTACCTACTATAAAGTTGTGTTTTATGGGGGAAATCTGCTATATTTCCCTTTCTATTAGTTCATTTGTTTTAGTTTAATATCGTTTTCCATTTTATAGCATACCCTAAGCCCCCTGTGTTGTCAGTGGTCGCTGTAACATCGTCAACCATTCAGGTCAACTGGCTTTCTGGGAGCAATGGAGGAAGTCCTATACTTGGTAAGTTTTAAGCAGGCATCTTGATAAATTATATCCATTCCATATAAATATAACCCATTACAAAATATAAGACTGGTCCGAACGGAAAAGGAGTTGCAAATTCTTCATTTTACGCGATTTTTCCTCAATTGTTTTTCTATATCCTTTTCTGTACAATCCCTAGTATTACGTCATTGTATTTTCATACTTGAGAAAACATTGTGGAAAAAGCAGAAATTGCTTGTGACAAGCAATTTCTTCTTTTTCCACAATATTTTCTACTCTACTGAATGATTATTTTTCAAATGAAATCGACTTCCTATTGTCGTCTGCAAAATCTTTGAATTTGGACAGGTCTAATTTTTTTTTAAAAAACAGGAAAGAGTTTATGGTACCTTCAAAAGCGTGATTGTGTGTGGAAGGTAACTCACCTATAAATTTCGTTATTAACCCTTGTCATGCTGAACCCGGAATATTCCGGTTTTGGCAGGAGATGTAGACCAAAATCAGCCTGCACATAAGTGCAGCCTGATCTTGGTCTACACCTCCTGCTTGTACAGTTTTTGTCAGAGTTGTTTATGAAATTGATATCTAAAAAAAATATTTATTTTTTAACAACAAGTTCTAATATCAATACTTTCAGCCCTTTGATTTTACAGCAATTCAATAAGGTGATTTATACAGCATGACAAGGGTTAAAAGGCCTTTACCAGTTGGTACTTACGTTTCTATGTTTATTCACTAATCTATCAGTCGAACTGATATGGTCGCTTCCAAAATGGCGTCATTTAACTTTTTTTACTCCTTCTTAACTCTAATTTGATTCATAGAATCAATCTTTTTTATGCTCATCTTATAAGGAATATTATGCCATATTTGTAATACAAAACCTTGTATTGGAATCAGGGACCGCGTAGGAAAATTTAATATCACATTTTTCTTACAATGCGAGAATCTAATACATGGTTTTGAATCACTATTACATCAAAGTATTCAATTCATTACATACAAATCAACATAATTAAAATAAACGCACGAATCTTTTCTTGAACGAACCCACTTTAATAAATTTCCATTTTAGCATGACGTCATTTTACATCCGTATCAGATTAGTACAAGGCTTGTACGATTTTTCAATGAATGTATCATATAATGTAAACCAGTAGGTATATAACAAAAATAGGCAATTTCTCAAACAGTCCCCAGAGGATCATCGCTTAGTCTAAATACGAGAAACAGATATTAAGGCTGCTCAATTTTCAAATTTTACTCTCAATTGAAATTAGCAGAATTATGGCCTCGTCCACTGAGTTCCATCTGGAAGTTCGATATTAAACGGCGTTAATTTGCACAATGGACCCCTTCCTGTGCAATCCCTGATTTTCTCGTCCCTGTAAAATTATACTCGAGAAAACATGATGGAAAAGAAGAAATTGCTTGTATTAAGCAATTACTTCTTCTCCCATTATATTTTCTATCATAAAGGGTGGTTACTTTTTAAAGTGAATTCACTTTATAATGTCGTCTGCTAGCCTTTTGATTTTGTGCAAGTCCAAACTTTTCCAAAATCAGTAAAGGGTTAATGGTCAATTGCATGTAACAAACGAGTAACAAATATTAGGTTGGCAGCCTGAATGTAGTAACTACAACTTGAATGAGCAGTAACTACGATATTTAAGTCACCAAAGCTGCTTCACATAAACGGCGGCCAATGTCAGAGTTCAAAGTTCACTTCCAGTCTAATTGAAGAATTTGGTTGGTCGATTGATTCATTTATCGAAAGTCGCGGTCCTTCAAATGTTGCAAACTCTGTGTATGCTCGAATTAATATTAACTTAAGATTTTAAAAAATCTTGTGTGAACTCTAGAGAGCATATTTTGCCTCAAATGTAGTAATATTTTGTCAGAATGTGCGTCTTTATAATATACTGATCAAATTCAATATGGGGTCAACTTGGGAGAAAAATTAGCTCACTAGGTCAAATCTTAGAAATACCCTGTGTGTACCTCTAGAGGGCACATTTATTGGCCTCAAATGCATGGTTATTTAGTCAGAATGTTTTTCTTCATACTTTCTTGGTAAAATTAGATATTGGGTCATGCTTAAAATATTAAGTCAAAGTGTTTGTCTCTTTGATATTTCGGAAACTAGGTCATTTTGTTTAAAAAGTAAGCCACTAGGCCAAACTTTGTATACAGCATACAGGCTACATTTATGGCTCAAATATCTTATACTTGGTGTAAATGTTATTTCTCCATGATATATCAAAAACAGAATTTTGATGTAGGCTCACCTTGGTTTATAACCATTCATTGTCATTGACTCAGGTGAACGCTTTAGGTCCGATGACGTTCTTGTTTACATCTAAGCCGGGTTTTATCTATCCAAGAACAACATTGATATGTAGTGTATCTGTAGCTTTAGATGACTTAACCCTTGTCATGATGTATAAATTACCTTACTGAATTGCTGTCAAATCAAAGGGCTGAAAGCACTGATAGAACTTGTTGTTCAAAAATCAATATCTTTTTTTTAGAAATCAACTTCATAAACAACTCTGGCAGGAATAGTACAAGCAGGAGGTATAGACTAAGATCAGTGTGCACATAAGTGCAGGCTGATCTTTGACTATACCTCCTGCCAAAACAGGTATATTCCGGGTTCAGCATGACAAGGGTTTAAATTGTAATAAAATTACCTCATGTTTTCGATTCTACATAGATTGCACACAAGCATTGAGCAATTTACTTAAGAAATGAAGAGAAAAATTTCGTTTACATGGAGGTATAAACCGAAAAAACTAATCACACTGTACGAATACAAGAAGTGGATTCATACATAAATCTGACTAGGTTTGTTCGATTCATACCTCCATGAAAACAAAAATATTCTCTCCATTTCTTCATTGCTTATAATTTAATAGCATCGAGCGAAGTTTTTTTTTTTACAAATTTTGATACTTTTTGTATGGAACTATTTTGTTCGAAGGCATTTTTTTCGTGGAGGTATGATTTTTTCGACCAACCAGAACGCCCTTTTTGATAGACGAAACTAATAACTAAATTATTGCTGTATTAAAAACTATAAATAAAGATCTATGTAGTTACAGTTGCAATAAAAAAATCAAACGTTCATGTGTGAGAGGAATTCTTTTTTCTGTTACAGGTTTCGTGCTGCGGTACAGAAAAGAGCACGATAGTTGGCAGGAAGTGAATCTTGGGTCAAAGAACAGAACATTTACTCACAACAGCCTTCTGTGTGGAACGCCTTACAAGTTCTCTATAGCAGCTTTAAATAAAATCGGCAAGAGTGAACTCAGTAATATTGTATCAACGAAAACTAACGGTTCAGGTGATTAAAGACATTAACCCATTCCCAAATAACAAAATTTTAGACTCATCTAAATTGAAAGAACCTGCAGACGACAATTTCAAGTTGATCTAATTTTAGATTTTTTGTCTGTTTGGATAGAAAACATTGTGGATACTGAAGAAATTGCTTGATACAAGCAATTTCTTTATCATCCACAATGTTTTTCAAAGTTTTTTTTTTTTTTTTTTTTGAGTGGCAAAAAATGAGGGATTGGGTGGGAACGGGATTTATTGTTAGAATGCTGTGAAGGAAGTCTTGTAAAAACACTTGTATAAATAAGGAATTAAACCTTCTGGATTCGAAAGAAACAATAAGAATAAACAGAAAACGAGACTAAGATTTTAAGCTGGTCATTCAGCGGCCGAAAGTGTTCATTTCAGTTTGAATTGTAGAGCCCGTATTTACACAACGGTCTTAATGAACGTTTTGTCTTATTTTCATAATGATGGCTTCTGGCTTCGATTTGCAAACTGCTGAATACGACCAGGGATGTTTTTGCGGGTTCGAATCTCAAGCACGGTAACGGTCGATAAACAAGGTTTTCTTCAATTGACTATAGAACGCAAGGAAGCGATGTTCATTATATTGACCTGTCGAATAATGCCGTTTTAACAGGCCTAAATAATCAAAAAGATAACTCAATTTTCTGTCTAAAATGACGTTTACCAATTCACCATCATCTTAGATAAATGACAAGGTCACATGTTCAAATTGTACTCTTTTTCAATTAGTACATGTATTTCCCATTTAAACGTCTTATTTAAAAGTTTAATTAAAGTATATAATTCCCATTTCAGCTCCTATTGCGCCGTCCAAGAATGAAATACTCCGAACAACGAATGTCACATCAATAGAGCTAGATCTCAGAACATGGCAAATAGATTTCTGTCCTATCCGGTTCTATTCAATCAAATACACGGTTTTGGGTGGCGCCCAACAGTGGAAAGAAGTCACAAATAGTATTAGTTGGAATACGGTAGGTAATCTTTGCATTTAATATTAAATCTTATGATTACTCATAAATTTTCTAAAAGTATATTATAATGTAAAATGTTGCTCTCTCTCTCTCTCTCTCTCTCTCTCTCTCTCTCTCTCTCTCTCTCTCTCGCTCGCTCGCTCTCTCTCTCACTCTCTCTCACACACACACACACACACACATACATACACTCGCTCTCTCAATGGGCTAATAACCTATTTTGTCAATTTGAAATATTTCTAATACGTCTATTCAGCTATTGCTGATAGTTAAGAAATATATATCAACACAATAGATGAACATCTTCACATATATGTACACCTGAAAACAATTTTTAAATGGGGATTATGTCTATATATTCGAGTTATTATAAGATAATTTAATTGTTAGTTTCGTCTATCAAAACCGAGCGTTCTGATTGGTCGAAAAATCTAATTCATACCTCCATGAACACAAATTTGAGCACGCATCCATTTTGTATGCTTCCGCATAAAATAGTTCCATACAAAAAGGTATCAAAATTTGTACAGCTTTTGGTTTTTTCGCTCGATGCTATTAAATTATAAGAAATGAAGAATGTTTTTTGTTTCAAGGAGGTATGAACCGAAAAAACTAATCACACAATGTATGAATCCGCTTCGCGTATTCATACAGTGTGATTAGGTTTTTCGGTTCATACCTCCATGAAAACAAAAAATATTCCCTTCATCTCTTAAATGAAATAGTGTTATTCGGAAGTCGATATAGTGATAAAACTGCGTGGGTTTTATTTATTTTTTTTTTCTTAATTTGTAGAGCTGGCCAATTCAAAGCGCAAGTATACATGTAAAAAAATGACACTATTTCAACTATAAAAACAGGTCTTTATTTTGTTCTAGAACAACAAAACGCCAGAAAAAGTTGTCCTTTCATAGACGCCACCCTCTAAATGCGTACCATATCGTCGGCGTGCCCATACTGTGTCACTTTTCTTTAACCGTTTGATGACTAGGTTGCCTCCCTGCAGGTCTTGGTAGGGTTGGTTGCCCTCCACCACAGCACCGGCGATGCGCTGACCATTCAGGACAAGGTCTATGCCTACTTGCTGAATGCCTCTTTGACCAATGAAATACGAGAACATATAAACGCCGTCTATTGGAGCTGTAAAAATGCCACTGTGTTCGTTGTAAGCCCCGCCCTCATTTGTGATGATCTGTCGAGATTGAACATTTGTTTTTTTTAATCAAAATCAACAGCATTATAATCTTCACTTTCCTTATAATTGACCAATCGCGGCCGTCAATCAAATAACCAGTCAACCAATGAAATTATTAATTTACCTGTAGACCAGAAATGGATTTTGATCTCCGACATTGGTCGCCATATGTTAAACCTTTTGTTGGTTTGGTGCCTTTAACGTCGTAACTACAGCTTATTCAAGCTGTAGTTACGACATTTAGGTCGCCAACCAACTATTCATTTTTTTTGTTGCATGTTGTTTGCCATGAATTTTGCATAATAACGCCTTGAAAAGTCGAAGCGGGACTTCCTGTCTAAGGTAGTGGGCGTGGCAAATTTAGTAAGTTGGCGGAGCCAGCGATTGGTCTATTGACAGATCGTTTTACATAATAACATTTAGGCATATGCCCTTATAAAAGTGCTAAATGAGTTAAGATCTTACCACTCCTAGCTATTTTATGCAATTTAATGCTGGTTTCGTATATCAAGGTTCAATTGTTTTAAATGACTGATTTTTTTTAAGTAGTGCTTCCATGAACATAATTTTGAGCACTCAACTACTTTGTATGCTTGCGCACAAAGTAGATCCATAAAATTTTAAACACTAGTGAAAGATTTGCTTTGTTTTGCTTACTGGTATTCAATGAGCCTGTGCGTGACATTTCCAACAATTTCGCATGTGCGTGACTTGCACACTTTGAGCACCCTGGACAGCCATTTGGGGCAATAAGAACATTCGCTGATTGTTTAAAAAAGCTTTGAGTCAGTATCTTTCTACAGAGCGCAGAGTGAAGACTCTGATCAGACTGTGCGGATGCACAGACTGATCTGAGCCTTTACTTGGCGCACATGTGTAATGGTTGGAAATGTCACGCACGCGCTCAAATTATAGTAAATACGCTTTGAGGCAGAATACAAATAAAGAAGTGCATTTTTTGCACGCTGGTTTGAAAAGAAATTAAAACTCGTTATGCCATTAATCACAATAAGCTTACTTTGTCGAATATTACAACCTGTGGTCCTGAAAGTTCCTCCAAATGACTAAGATATGCTGTAAACGCTACAAAACCTAGAATGACAAAATAATAGATGAAAGTCATGCCGCGCTAAATGTCTATACAATGAGAGGATTATATTTATGGTTATAACTATAACAAACAAATATGCCTCTGTAATGGTCTTATTTACGGATCGCTTACTCCACTAACTAAGTATGAGGGCCCCGCCCATAGACTCCAACAGGAAGTTCAACTTTGATATTAAACGGCGTTATTTTGCAAAATTTATTGCCAGATACATGTAACAAAAAAAGTAAAATGGTAAGTCGTTTAAAGCGCAAAACCAGCAAAATGCTTCACATGAATATAGGCCAATGTTGGAGTTCAAAGTTCACTTCCTTTTTAAAAAACGGTTTGATTCGAAGACTGAGTCTTTAATTGACAGCCATGATCGTTCGATTTCGAAAGAAACATTCATATTACCTATTACTTACGTAGATTATCAAAAGTTCAAAATAGGATCGATTGATAATTTCTTTGTTTAAAATGAATGAGCCTAAGTAGAAGACGGAAATTATAAACATATGAGTGCATCAATTTTTCCTTGAATTGTTATCTTCACTTTAAAATTCGGACTTATTTTAAATTTTATCATCTTGAAATGTGCTAGTCTATGTGGCATAGAAACATAGTTAGCCTACCTTGTGTAGCTCGCAAAGTACGAATACCGGTATTTTCATCTCTTGATGAATCAGACCGACTCTTCTCTAGAGGTGATTTCTCGGTCATGTCCAAATGTCCAGGTTTTTCATCAGGTTTCGCACAGTTGTTCTCCTTTCTCGTTTCTCCCAGCTGTTTTGTTATCTCTTCTATCTTCTTGGCCTGCTTCTCTATCATCTCTCTCTGGGCTTTTATCTCTTCTGTTTGTGACCTATATTACACACATTTTGTATCACGAGCATAGGACGTGCGTTCACTAGTCGAGAGTAGTAAATGATATGTCTCGGCTATGTCTCGTAAAAATGAAAACGGAATCGACACAGAAAAGTAATTTTTGTTTACAATTTTTTAATGGTTTCATCTATTTTAAAAGAGGTAAGTGGATTGTAATAAAGTCGAGATGTTTAAGGACTTTAATTTCGAGCTTAAATTTGTAAATGCGCTTTTTACACAAGTGCATCATCGAAACAGCTTTCGGTTCGGTAACGTTAGAGAGGGTTACGCCATCTTAAACGTAGGGCGCGTTTCTTATCCGAAAAAAATGACGAAGGTCATATCTTCAGTGTATAAACATATTCAATTTAAAAAGTGAGGGTCTTCTATCAATGATTTGTCGAACGGCTTAACCACTGCATCATTACTTTAAATATATAGTGGAATAAATGTTGTATGGCTGTATTTCATTATCATCATTTGTTTGTCATAAATTGCCAAAAAAATGAATAAATCTGTTAAAGAAATCTGAAGAGACGTGAACTTACCTGTGCAAGTTTTCGATCTCATCCACTCGTTGCAAAAGTCTCTCTAGTGTCTTCTGTTCTGGTTCCGGCCAAATGCTAGCTACAGCAATACATATGGAAATTCCAAATACCGAATACATTAACGTGTCTCGTGCCATGTTGCGTTCTTAATAGGACAAAACTCTCATATCAGCACGTTTCGGTCAACCTTACGTAGGCCTACATGGACATTGTATAATAGATGTCTTATCTTTTGACTACGTGTGCTTGGCACGTACAAATTTAGATGTTGGACAGTCAAACATAGCAAACATGACATAAACTATGCATACGACGATTTAGCAGTTAACCAACGACATATCGATCATTTTTTTAAATATCAAACTTGTGTGTGTAAAAACGAAGGCATATTTGGAAACGAAAATGACTTTTTAGTGGTGAAAAATGACCCCTCCCTTAACCTTGTAAATTTGTAATTCCTGATGTCTGAGATGATCTACATGTCTGAATTATTTATTTGTTAGTTTTGTCTATCAAAAACGGGCGCTCTGATTGGTCGAAAAAAAATATTCATAACTCCACGAACAAAATTTCAAGCGCGCAGCTATTTTGTATGCTTCCGCACAAAATAGTCACATAGAAAAAAGTATAAAGAATTGTTGTTGTTGTTGCCTTTTTCGCTCGATGCTATTAATCTAAAAGAAATGAAGAGAATATTTTTTATTTTCATGGAGGTATGAACCGAAAAAACTAATCACACTGTATGAATACGCGATGAATATTCTCTTCATCTCTTAAATGATAATTTGTTTTGTACTGGCAAACACTTCACGGTATAAAATCATCATGACGTGATATCTTCCATTTTTAGACGAAAAAAATGACTAGTAAGTGGTGGCAATTCCAGAACACTTACACGGCAAAAGTCACGCTAAATCTCGATAATATAATAGTTCATCTTCCATTTTTTTCGTGTAAATATATGTAGGAAATGGTGGCAGTACAACATTTTCATTTCATTTTTAACTCCACTGACTGCAAATAGCGGATTATTGCCATTTCAATGTGTCCGTCGTGCATCCGTTACTTTAAAAGACTTTCTACAGAAAGTACAGTACAGATTTCAACCAAATTTCACAGGAATGATCCTTGGGTGACCCTTTATTAGAATTTTTTCAAATAATTTTAATAAAAAGATATGGCTGTTATGGGAATGGATCATTTTCATACACGGTATAGTGAATACTTTGAAAATCACATTCTTTGAAACAGGTGGGTGAACTTCAACCACATTTTAAAGGATTGATCTTTTCGTGACTCTTAATCTTAATCAGATTCTGTAAAGAAAGAACAAAAGCAATAGGATAGAAATATGGCTTAAATTGGTAGGACTAAAGGTGTGTGGTATACAGTGAAAACTTTAAAATATCTTCACTTAAGAAACTAGTTGTTATATATCAAAAAAAATTCACAGAAATGAACCTTTGGTCACCCTTTATCAGATTCCTTTAAAGAATTTTGATTTGTTTAGAACAATGTTTTTGTTGTTGTTGTTTTGTTCTGTAGTTGTTGGTGTTTTTTGTTGTTGTTGTTTTGTTGTGGGGTTTTTTTTGTGTTTTTTTTTTGGGGGGGGGGTTGTGTGGGATTTTGGGGGGGGGGGGGGCGTTTATCCATTTATGAAAACTTTAAGATGTTCTTTCTTGAAAACTGGCGGATAAATTTCAACGAAAATTCATTGAAAAGGTCTTTTGGTGGCCCTTTACAAGAATTGCTTGGAGGATTGACTCATTTCGAGAAGAGATAGTGTTGGCAAGGAATATCATAAATTGATACTGCTATACTTCGAATATCTG
Organism: Fragum fragum; assembly: GCA_946902895.1. Taxonomy (NCBI): domain Eukaryota; kingdom Metazoa; phylum Mollusca; class Bivalvia; order Cardiida; family Cardiidae; genus Fragum; species Fragum fragum. Next base: position 16,096,152 of record OX336372.1, read on the forward strand.
CCCCATATGTCTCCTTTTAGCCCATTACCAGACGGCAAAATTTTAGACCGTTCTAGATTGAAAGGAGTTGCAGACGACAGTTTAAAGTTTATGCTATTCTAGATTTGTCTTGAACTCCGACATTGGTCGCAATTTTATTTTTGTGTTAATCTTTTTGTTAGTTTGGCTACTTCAATGTCATAATTACAGCTTATTCAAGCTGTAGTTACGACGTTTAGATCGCCAACCAACTATACTACTTTATTGTTACATGCTAATGGCAATAAATTTTGCATAATAACGCCGCTATAATCTGAAGGGGACTTCCTAGAGAAGAAATTGCTAGTGACAAGCAATTTACCATATTTCCAAAATATTTTCTACTCTTCTGGTTGCTTATTTTTCATATTAAGTCCTCTTTGAATTTTTGTCTGCAAAAAAAAATGAGTTTGGACAGGTCAAAAAAATTATAAAACAGGAAAGGGTTCATATCGACGTTGAGCTTCCTGTCGGAGTGACCGGCGATCCGTAAATTCTAAGATACTATTAACTGCACGTGCATTCTGGCAACATAATTTGCAAAACATAGCTGTAAATTCTGAATTTGTAGTGATTAATGCCACTTTCATCAAGCAACTTTTTGAAAACAAAAGCTCTTAAAAAGTGGACAATTGCTCCCCCAAATGAATCCTTTGTTGTTAGAACTCGTCAGAATCGTCACAATGAGACGATTCGAATGAGTTCTAATAATATAGAATCAAGTTCAAAATCTGCAATAATTTCGTAATGTACACCTATCGATCCCACAAAGAAGTTTATAAAGCGACAATTCCTCTTGAGCGACCACTTTTTGACCGTCCCTCGAGATGTCGCTTAACCCATTCCCACATGATATAATTTTAGATAATTCTAAATTCAAAGAAGTTGCAGTCAAAAAATATTATGTTGATGAAATCTTTAAATCTTTGTCCTTTGGGACAGAAAACATTGTGGATAATGAAGAAATTGCTTGTAACAAGCAATTTCTTCTTTTTCCACAATGTTTTTTTCAAAGATTTCATATTAAAGGGGCGTTTAGAAGCGACACTGTGTTGGAATGGGTTAACACATGTTTTATTGTATATACATTATTTTTCAGACATTATTTACAGTAGAAGACCTACACCCTGCCACAAGATACAGAATGATTGTTTCAGCACATAGCCATGCGGGATCTACAGAGTGTGAACTCATCTTTTCAACTCTCACTTATTCGGGAAGTAAGTCAACTAAAGAATGTATTTCTTTTTTATCAATAGCAAAATTCCTTTGGGTAAAGTTTCTAATCTCTAATCCCTATCAAACTAGAATTTTAAATTTAATAGAATTAAAACTAGAAAAAAATAGGACAAAAGAGTCAAAAAAAGGCTGTAGTTACGCTGGTTAAACTTGAAGTCGCCCAATCAACAAATCTGTTACACATTAATGTTAAGGAATGCTCGGGTCCGAAGTTTAATTTCGGTACAAACGAATGATTTGATAGATCGGTCCATTTTTGACTGTTAGCACCTATCCGTTACTTAAAATGTACAAGTTTTTCACGAGGTTCGTCCAATAATCAAACTTGTAACGTGTGGTTTTCATTGCCTCAATAGCTACAAAGCAAAACAATACAATGACATCATGTATGGTAGAAAAGATGCGCTTCTTGATATTTGAAAATTAACGATGCGCAGAGAAATGCCTCTAATGACCAATAATTGACCAATCGTGGCTGTCAATCAAGGAATCAACCGTCCTATCAAATCATTCATTCAGCCCGGACCAGAGCTTTCAACTCTAAACATTGACCGCCACTTTGTTAACCCTTTTTGTTGGTTCGGCGACATAAACCTCGTAACTACAGCTTATTCAAGCTGTAGTTACGACGTTTAGGTCACCAGCCAACAAGGCAACCATTTTACTTTTTTGTTGATGCTACAGGCCATAAATTTCGTAAAAAAATGCCGTTAAAAACCGAACCGGAACTTCCTATCGAAGTTTATGGACAGGGCCTAGGGAGTCAACGATCTGCAAAGGAAAATGAACGGGGCGGATTAAAATCAAACAAAGCTGTGAAATTATCATTATGCTAATCCCATATGTGTATCAGTGAAAATATTAAGTGATAATATTCACTGAAAAGCATAAGAAATGTTGGTTTTTTTAATATATTTGCTTTTGACCCTCAACATTTAAATAAGTCATACACCTGAAATGCACCTGTAATGAAATGCTCATTATTTAGGTGCTGTTGTGTGAAATTTGGCTGCGTTGGTTTTGTGAAGCTTGTTTTTTTTAACTCATTCCCACACAATCCTGCTCTTGCGCCTCTTGAGAAAAAAATAAAACATTGTGAAAAATGAAGAAATTGCTTGTCATAAGCAATTTCTTCATTTTCCACAATTTTTTCTACCAACAATTAAAGATTTTCAAAACTTCATTAACTTATAATTTACATCTTCGAATTATTTGAATGCAGACCAGTCTAAAATGTTGTAATCGTGTAAAAGGTTAATAAACTCTGACTTTTCTTTTCAGTTGCCTTGGAGCCACTTTACGTCATGCATAAAGATGACACTTATTTCTACGAGAAATTCTACATTATGGTACCGTTGTGTGGAGCTTTCTTGATTCTTGTCGTCATTTTTGTGGGGCTGGCTCTTTATTGCAGCAGGAGACGAGAGTTGATCAGTTACAAAGGTAGGTTTTCATTCCTTTATCTTTTCATATGCTAAATTGGAGCTTTAAAAATTTTCTAATACTTTTTTATGTAATGACCTTTACTCTTTCCTATTCAATCCCTACTTTTTACGCCCGTCTGATTTTATAATTGAGAAAAAAATGATGAAAAAGAAGAAGTTGTTTGTGACAAGCAACTTCTTCTTTTTTCCTCAATATTTTCTTCCATATATAGTGGTCATTTTTCAAATTAAGTCCACTTTAATTTTCGTCTCCAAAGCTATCGAAATTGGACAGGTCTAGAATTTCGCTAAACTAGAAAGGGTTAAAGTGAACTCACTTAGTGTTTCCTCAATAATTGGTATTATTATATACCTGCAAATATTTCTGGTAGTGTCAAATACGGTTCCATATAATGCTGTCTAAGATGACGTCATTTCCATTCTGTAGGTGACGCCTTAATGCGAAAAGACGTAATCAGATTGGTAAAGGAGAAGGGAAATACCTATAGAAATATAGATTTTTCTTATTATACCATCGAATTTATTTGATTAAAAATAGGTATAAAATAAATGGAATATTGTATTACGTTTGCGATACAGTATCTTGTATTTGCTTCTCGCTTATGAGGAAACAATGATATTCAACTCGACTTTCGGTCTCGTGAAATATCAAAATTTTCCTCCGAAGTTCAAAGGAAATACAAAATGTGGTATCTTCATCGTAACACAATTTTCCCAATATATTATTCGATTCGATTGTAATGAATATGCAGCTCAGTACAAGCACAAAGTAATAATTCAATTTTGAGTTTCGATTATCAAAAACGAGCGTTCTGATTGGTCGAAAAAAAATATTCATACTCCATGAACAAAATTTTGAGCACGCAGCGATTTTTTATGCTTCCGCACAAAGTAGTCCAAAACAAAAAGGTATCAAAATTTGTAAACCTTTTGTTTTTGTTTTTTTTGGTCGATGCTATCAAATTATAAGAAATGAAGAGAATATTTTTGGTTTTCATGGAGGTATGAGCCGAAAAACCTTATCACACAATGTATCAATCCGCTTCGCGTATTCATACAAGGTGATTAGGTTTTTCGGTTCATACCTCCATGAGAACAAAAAATATTCTCTTCATTTCTTAAATGCCTTCTTGTTAGATCAAAATGACATCGCGTTTATAGTCATTGCTAAATTGTGGTCAGTAGGTAATTTATCGCAAAGACGTTCACATTTTCAGGTCAAATAAGCGGTTCAATACAAATGAAGGTCAAATTTCAAAACTGACCTAGAAGGTCTTTTATGTTTATTTCACTTTAATACTTTGGACAAAAGGTGGTATTTTCGAGGCATACGAATCTGTGATACATTTCTAGTTTTGAATTGTTAGTAGGTAAATGCTTATTTGAACTGGAACATTGTATCGATCGAGATGATAAAGACAGCGGTTTACAAAATATGTAGGACCTGAGTTACTGATGGAGGGTTTCATTCTAATCTACCTAAGTGGGATAGCAGCTGGTTCTAGCCAAGGAAAGGATATAATGGTGGTACCGGTGCGAGCTATACCAGGAATCCATTGTTAGGTGCTCCAGCCTCCGCGATATGACTGAAAAATATTTAAAAGCGACGTTAAACCCCATTCAAACAAAGCAAATCATTCTTATCTTTATGGATAGGTTCTATTTAGGGAGGGGAAGAGTAAAGCGGTAATCATGTTGTAAGTGTTCTATATATATATTTCTTTTGTGGGATGAAAAATACTGTTTGATTGATTGCTTGTATGCTTTAAAGCCATTTTAATAGTATTCAGTCATCACGGCGGCTGGAGCACCTAATCACGGATTCCAGGTATTTCTCAAACCGGTACTACCATTATACCCTTTCCGAGCCGCCAGCTGCTCATCCCACTTAGGTTTACGATTATCCACCCATTGATTGAAGCCAAATGTCGGAAAGGATATATGCTGCAACCGGGGATCGAACCGGCAAAAGTACTGAAACTAAGCGAAGCGATTTGCAAAACAATAGTCCATGTTCAATTTACATGAGTATATATTTTTTATGATAGTCATAGCATTTCCTGAACTGTTATTTGCATGAAAGCAGTATGCAATTTTGAAAACTGTACAGTTTATTATCACCTCTTTTGCAGAAAACAGTTCTAATATTCGACGAGATATTACAGCAGAGACTTCACTGATGAACGATCTCGATAAACGTATAAATTATGAGTTAGAAAGTCCACAAGATGCTCGTTTCAACAGTCGGAATGTTAATTTACTGATATCACTAAACTCGGATGAAAACCTTGTCGGTAACAACGGGGCGTGGTGCTTCCATGATAGCAGTAAAACAACCAGTGATAACGCCTCCATTGGACGGTCTGGGATAACTGACACGTGTAAGATTTGATCATTTAACCCTTCCCTGTTTTGCAAAATTTTATTGCCGCCAAAATTCAAAGGTTTTGTAGATTAAATTTCAAAGTGTATTTGATTTGAAAAAAAATCTTTATTATGATAGAAAATATTGTGGAAAAAGAAGAAATTGCTTCCTACTGAATGGTTATTTTCAAATTTAATTAAGAGATGAAGAGAATATTTTTTGTATTCATGGAGGTATGAACCGAAAAACCTAATCACACTGTATGAATGCGCGAAGCGGATTCATACATTGTGTGATTGGGTTTTTCGGTTCATACCTCCATGAAAACAAAGAATATTCTTTTCATTTCTTATAATTTAATAGCATCGAGTGAAAAAAGCAAATATTTTACAAATTCTGACACCATTTTGTATGAGACTATTTTGTGCGGAAGCATACAAAATCTCTGCGTGCTCAAAATGTTGTTCGTGGAGCTATGAATGACTTTTTTCGACCAACCAGAACGCCCGTTTTATATAGACGAAACTAGAAATTAAATTATTCTACATTGAATTTCCTTCTGCAAAACCTTTGAATTTGGACAGGTCCAAAATTCTGCAAAGGGTAATTGCTTTTCTATGGATTATTTAGATTTCTCTTTTGGTAGATATAGTAACGCTTTCGTTCAATTGGTACTAACGAACAAAACTTTGTTGAAGTCATCAAGTTGTCATGAAATTTACGTGCGAAATGACACGCATTGTAGAAAAAGAGAAAATGTTTGCTACAAGCAATTTCTTCTTTTTCTACTATATTTTCTCAATTATAAATTTACAGGGAAGTAAAATCCTGGAATTGAACAGAAAAGGGTAAGATAAACACCGATCCTACAATGAAACAAACTACGATCCTCTCTTTACATTTGGCAGTTTTGAATTAACCCTTTCCCGCTTTTTAAAATTTAAGACTGGTCCAAAATGAAAGACCACAATTCAAACTGGGTGCAATTTGAAGAATTAACCACCCTATGCGGTAGATAATATTGTGGGGAAAAGAGAAATTGCTTGTTACAAGCAATTTCTTTTTTTCCGCAATGTTTTCTCAAGTATGAAAATCACAGCGTCGTAAAAATCCCGGGTATATACATGAAAGGGTTAAACATTATCCTCGAATTTTACACGTACAATCTATTAACAGATGAAGATGCCAACATCAACCCGTACGCCACATTTAACGAACTGAAACTTGAGTTCAGTAGCAGTCCTACATATCATAAAGCTGATCCTAATTCTGACGATGATTCTGTTAGTTTGGAAAAGGCGGAGGCACAGAAAGCGGTAAGACATTGCTTTACACTAGCGAATAATTTCAAGTGAGGGGGCGGGGCCATAGCGTAGTTTGTAGCGCGTAGGACTCCTAGTCATGGGGTCCCGGGTTCGATCCCCCGGCGAATATCCTTTCTCCCAACAATGGGTAGATAATCGAAAACCTAAGTTTGATGAGCAAGTGGAGGCTCGGAAAGTGGTAGTACTTGTATGAGAAATGCCAGGATTTCATGGTTAGGTGCTCCAGCCTCCGCGATATGACTGAAATACTGTTGAAAGTTGCGTTAAACCCCATTCATTCAACAAATTACAGCTGAGAATTTAGTAAAATATGATCGGTTTACATGTTGTATTTGGTATAAGGAATAACGACGATGTTTAACATTTTTCGCTTTACCTATTTGTCAACCTGTATTAATAAATCTTGGTTCTAGCATTGGCTCACACAATAGGCGTAAGTACTTGTGTATTTGCTGAACAGTTGAATCGTGAGGCTTAATAATAGTTGGAAATAATTGTTTCCAAATATATATAAAATGGATTTAAACCTTAAGCATATTACTCTGATCATACTTTCTTTCGAAAATATTAAGTAGGTATTCGTTTTCAAATCAAATCGAAAAAAAAGCGTGTTCACTGTGCTTTCGAGATGGATTTCAAGGTATTTAACCCATTCCCACACAACAAAATTTTAGACTGGTACATATTCAAAGAAATTGCAGGCAACAACTTTAAGTAGGTGGTATTTGAAAACTCTACCTTTTAGGGTAGAAAACATTGTGGATAATGAAGAATTTGCTTGTGACAAGCAATTTTTTTCATTTTACACATTTTTTTAATGCTTTTTTCTTGCGGTGCATGAAAAAGCATGACTATGTGAGAATGGATTAAATCTGATTGGTTTTGTCTGTTATATCTCTGGATATCTACTTGTTTTTAATTCACGAAAAAATATTCTCCATACAGATGCTGGTTCAGTTAGAGAAGACAGATGAGCCGAAGTACGTGTCAAAGGGGACGAGTCCAGATAATCATAGTTATGATAATCAAGGTATTCAGTTTTATTTAGAAACTACTTACAACCGTGGAGCTTATTATTGCCTGAAACTTCATCTTTTTATTTCTGTGATATTTCATTTGTATATTTTTTAATCATAAAACCGTACAAAAACTAATTCAGATGATCGTTTGTCCAATTGCGGCTGTCGGTCAAATAATAAGTGGACCAATGAAATCATTCATTTAAACTGGAAGTTAACTTTGAACTCCGACATTGGCCGTCATTGTGTGAAGCATCTTCGATGGTTTGGCGACTTAAACGTCGTAACTACAGCTTTTTTCAAGTTGTGGTTGCAACGTTCAGGTCGCCAGCCAACCATTCTACTCTTTGTTATATGCTACTTGCCATAAATTTCGCAAAATAACGCGATTAAATATCGAAGCGGAATTTCCTATAGGAGTCAATGGGTGGGGACAACGGAAAGAGTAGATGGTGACAGCGATTGATCAAATGCGTCGAAAACTCCAAAGTACATATCATAAGTTTAAATTATGATCTACGGCGCGGGATTAAAATACATGAGCTATTTTTGATATTTCATTAGTGATATAAGGTTTTGAAATAATCATGAAAATGACCTGTAGCTTTTGCTAACGTTTATGCGTTACCGTATTATCGTCATGTCACGGTGCATGTACTGGCGTCAGTTCACAAAGGTTGCATGTCTTGCGGATTATCATACACTTATAGAATTAAAAGAAAATGTCCATTTTTCGAAAATAAAATAGTTTTTGTTATAAGAAGAAAATCACTTACGTGTTCAAAAATGCAGAATTTAACGAAATCTTCATCTGTAATAGATAAAACTGTCCGAAGCCTCGCTTTTATCTATTTGTCGATGATTCCTTTATTAATTGCAATATTCCATTACCACTTTTTCAATATTCTCTTTATTACCATTTTGCTATAGCAACTTAAACTTTTGACCTTAAAATCAAAGTATATATATCTTTTAACCGTTTCTCGTTTTCGAAATTTTAGACTTTTCCATTTTTGAAGACGTTGGAGACAACAATTTAAAGTGAACTTCACTTGAAATGTTACTATCCTATACTGTAGGAAAAATTATGATTGCTTGTAACAAGCAATTTCCTCTTTGCCCACATTGTTTACTCGAGTATAAAACCATGGGCACTTAAAAATCAGAGACTATGCAGGAAAGGCTTAACTTGGTTCATTTATTCTGATGACTAATTATCATTCTGCTTTTTTCTTCTCAGCAATGGTGCTAAGTCCTCGCAAATACGCCAGCGCTGACCAAATACATGCCTTATTTACGATGGCACCTCCTCGTCCACAAAGTGCTTACAGTAAAAACAGAAGTCACGGAACAAGAAGTACGCCAAGCGACAAAGGTATATCCTATATAGAAAGACATGCACGATATAATGTCGATGGGCGTGCAAAATGTAGCTATAGCTGTACTCAAGTTGTAGTTAAGGTCTTTTTGCACGCCCAACGACGATAAATTGATAAATGGCCGAAAGAAACAAAAATATTATTATACCCCCTTCCTTGGAAGTAGAAGGATATATTGTTTTCGCCAAGTCTGTCTGCCCATCCGTCCATCCGTATGTTTTTGTTCCCATACTCTACCTCTAGAATCATTTGACCTAAATTTTGACACTTCGTACAATTTCTGATGATGGTCCCAGGACCTGTCAAGGTCACCATTGAACTTTGGTTGGAAACTGTTTCCCTTGTCTAACTCAACAAGTATTTGACCCATGACCTTGAAACTTGATACAAATGTTATCCATGACCCAAAAAGGTACCCTATTGTTTGAGCGTAATATTGCTCTAAGATCAGCTGAGTGACAAAATGATATGGGGTAAAAGTCCATTTTGCGACAACTTTTTGTTTAAATTTCCTATCTTTTACGAATAAAAGAGAATTTATGAAGATTGATTGAAATTACATGGAATGATAGTTTGTTTCCGAAAAGTTAACTATAGCTTTAATGTCAAACGATAAACAATTTCAAAATAAAATCCTCATGGTTTTTATAAATTTTTTACCTGTCCAAATTCAAAGGTTTTGCAGAAGACAATTCAAAATCGAACTTATTTGAAAAAAAAATCAATCTGTAGAGTAGAAAAAATATGTGGGAAAAGAAGAAATTGCTTGTGACAAGCAATTTCTTCTTTTTCCACAATTTTAGCTCAAGTATAGAAAGACAGGTTTGAGAAAAACCAGGGATTGAACAGGAAAAGGGTTAATAGTATTGATAGTGGCGTGGTCATCAAACATAAAATCATAATATCAAACATAAAAAGTATAATATATAAGATATGATATGTAAGATTTTGCTGTAATCTGTATAGAAACATTTTGTAACATGAGTTCGCAACCTTGCCTTTTGTTTTTCTTGTCACAGGAAGTCAGCGTCATAGTCTGATTTCAAGTGTGACCACAGTATCTAGTTCTAGAGACGAACTTCTCGAGGCATTTGAAAATCTAAACAGAAACCCTCCACCACCAGTAGTTTATGAAACCGAGGCCGATTCTTTGTCACAACCTACAGACAGCTCTACCGGTTGGTTTTTACATTTGTAATTTATTTCATTTTTATCTTTTTTTTCAATTTTGATTTACAAAAAGGTCACCATTCTTTGGTTTCTGAAATTAATAGTAGCCCCATTGGTGCGATTTTTATGGAGCAAAGAAAATGTTCAGAAAATTTACAATGCTTTGATGAAATTGGCATTGTTTAAGTTTTACTTAAATTTCACTTGGATTACTTTAGTATGTTCTGTTATTTAGCATTTGTATTGAATATTTATTCTGATTCAAATTGATAGTATATTAACTTTTTCAAGAAGGAATTATGAATATTGACTAATCTGGGTATAACGACCTCCTCTATTAAACGACAATAGTTTAAACTTTCATTTCCAAAAAGACATAAGGTTTTGAGAAGTTGGAGAATTGGCAAAAAAGGCCTTATGTAAACTCTATCATTAGAACCGTCTCTAATGAGTTCAAACAACATAGGATTAAGTGAGGATTCTGCATTAATAATATGTTTGCAAGCAAATCATATTGTGAAAAGACATTAAGCGACCATTCTCTTAACCCTTTCCCAAACGACAAAATTTTAGGCTGTTCCAGATTAAGAAAGCTGCAGACGACAATTTCAGGCTGATGAAATTTTATAATTTTCGTCTTTTTCGATAGGAAAAATGATTGTGGATAATGAAAAAAATGCTTGGTACAAGCTATTTCTTCACTTTTCACAATGTTTTCTAAACCTTTTTTCTTGAAGGGCGTTAAAAGGAGGGATTGTGTGGGAATAGGTTAAGAGACCAGTTTTAGTTGTTCCCTCTCTGATGGCTTAATACAAATTTTACTGTATTGGTTGAACAACTATTTTCTTAAATTCCTAACGTGTTTATTTTACACATATATTTTTCTGTTCAGGTACAGAGGCAGGGATTTGCTTATTTACACAGTCCCCACCACAACCAGATGAGCAAAGGGAAGCATCCTGTGAAGTTCCCAGATATGAAGGTAGGAGACTTCCATATTATCTCAACAACCTTAAGCCTTTATATATATCGTGGACTCAGAGCAAAAACATAGTATGGGTCTATACAGTGCATATAGCCATACTACGTTCTGGTCTAATCCCTCGATAGTGTTTAGGTTTCATCACCCAATTCAGTTGCACTAGCTGTTATATACAAAGTTTAACTTTATATATGACTTCGTTAACGATATTGTCTGTAAATCTCGGTCTTTAAAAATGCACTAAAAAGAAACACGGTTAGACGTGTAAAACTAGTTTTGCCTTACACTAAACCCCTATACAAAATATTAGACAAGCCCAAATTGAAATATGTCGTAGACAACAAATCAAAGTTATTGAAAATCACAAAACAAGTGACATATAGGGTCAAAAAGCACGAGAAAATGATAATTTTCCTGTAACAATCAATTTTTGATTTTTTTTCTTGTTGTAATTCTTTAAGAGCGTAAAAATGTGGTATGCTTTACCAATAGTTTCATCGGTTTGTTTATGTTATGTAGAGACCAAGGAGATTCCCCGGCATACTTCAAGATGTTCATTACCGGCTTAAATGTCAAACGTCGAAAGATATTGAAATGTAACTTCGACATAAACATTTAACCCATTCCCACACATTGACGCTTTTAAACACCCCTCAATATGAAAGCTTTGGAAAACATTATGGAGAAAGAAGAAATTGCTTGTTACAAGCAATTTCTTCATTTCCACAATGTTTTCTACCTGGAAACTTGAAAAAATTTAGAATTTCATAAACTTTAAATGGTCGTCTGCAACTCCTTCCAATCTAGACCAGTCTAAAATTTTATCGTGTGGGAATGGGTTAAAGAAGATAATTGAACCAACGAAAACCAGCTGTACATGTACATGCAGCTATTTCCTATTGATCAGTTAGGTCTCAGTGACGGATACCTGGCCACGTAAGCCGACCTGAGACAGAAACTTTTGTGCAGTAATCAAAATGGCATTGTTTTTCAAAATTTGTGGTCGGTAATAGGTAATAGAGTGGTTTTGTTAGCGACCTAGACGTCATAACTACGGTTTGATTAAGTTGTTTTCACCTTGTTTAAGTTACCAAACCCAGGAAAAATTGCTCAATATAAATGTTGGAGTTCAAGGTTTACTTCCGATTGAACTTGAATGATTTGATTGGTAAATCGATTCTTGGATTAACATCGGCGATACGTCAATTCAAGGAGTATTTACCATTTTCACTTTTTCATATTCAGCGTCAGAAGACAGTAATTCATTCAAAGAAGATCGAGAGAGAGAGCGCCATATGGGTCACCAACGGAATGGTTCCCATCACATGGAGTTCGGGGATGGGCGGGGCGGTACTGGTCCCCGGCGAAATAGAACGTGTTGTGCGCAGAAAACAAAAGAGACGGTTAGTAGAGGAACCAGTATGAATAGGTAATTTTTATATTGGAATTTATGTAAAGAAAAATGCTTGGTTTTTTTTTTTGGGGGGGGGGGAGAGAAACCTTTGAATGAATTATAAAAAAAGCTTTCCTTATTTGAAAAGATAAATTTGACGGATCGCAATAAAGATTAGATAGACCAATCGATTCATGCATTATGACCACAAGTGAACTTTGAACTCTGGCATGGGTCGACACTTATATTAGGCATTTTTGTTTGTTTGGAGACATAAACATCGTAACTACAACTTGAATAAGCTGTAGTAACGATGTCAATGTCTTCAACCAAGAATTTTATTTTTGTTACATGAAACTGAATATAAAATAAAATGCCATTTTAACATCTAAATCGAACTTCCTGTTAGAGCCTAGGTCGGCGATCCGATTATCCATGCCTAAAGTTATGATATTTTTATTTTATTATAATAAGTCTTTATAATGCTGTTTGACCTTAATATGCAAGTAACTCAATTTCATTTGCAGATAATTTCCTGGTAATTGACGGATCGCTAGCCCCTCCCATTGAACTCAGATATGAAGTTCCACTCCGATAATTTTGTTTGTTTTGTTTGAATGGGATTTTACGCCGCTTTCAACAATCTTTCAGTTAAATCGCGGCGACTGGAGTACCTAACAATTGAATCCTGGTATTTCTCACACCAGTACTACCATTACATCCTTTCCTAGCCTCCAGCTGCTATCCCACATTGGTCTACGATTATCGATCCATTGGTGAGAGACAATTAGTCGGAAAGGATGATTGCCGCCGTCGGGGATCGAACCCGGGACCTCTAGATTGACATTCCGACGCGCTACCACTTTTCGCAAAATCACTTCGATAATAAACGGTGTCATTTTTCAAATAACATATAACCAAAACTAAAATGGTTGTTTGGGAACCTAAACATCGTAATTATAGCTGAATTAGCTGTAGTTTCGACGTTTAAATAGCCAAACCAACAAAAATGCTTCACATAAATGCTGGCTAATGCCTAAGTTTAAAGTTCTCTCCCGGCTTAAATAAATGGTTTGATTTGTTAATTGATTCTTTGATTGACATCGTGATCCGTCAATTCCGGTTTTACAAATTAACCCATTACCAGACGGCAAAATTTTAGACTGGTCCAAATTGAAAAAAAGTTGCAGACAACAATTTAAAAGTTATGAAATTTTGGATTTTTCGACTTTCTGGATAGAAAACATTTTGGAAAATGAAGAAATTGCTTGTCACTAGCAATTTCTTCATTTTCACAATATTTCCAAAGTTTTTACGTCACTGAGTGGGAATGGGTTAATCTTTTTAGATTAAACAGTTTTCATTTTATGAGCGGGATTTGGTCTTAGTTGAGTGCATTGTTTTAAAATTACATAGAGATGGATTAACATGTGGCATCTGTGTGTTTACTTTCCGCGTTAACCCTTTCTTGTTCAACCCCTGTTTTTTTACATCTCTGTGATTTTATAATGAGAAAATATTGTAGAAAAAGAAAAAGTGTTTGTAACAAGAAATTTCTTCCTTTTCCACTTTACTTTCTACCCTACTGAAAGGTTATTTTTCAAATTAAATCTGAATTAACTTTCGTCTTCAAAACCTTTGAATTTTTACAGGTCTAAAATTTTGCAAAACAGGAAAGGGTTAATCTCAACCATTTAATCAAGGTTGTCTGTATCTTACAAACCTTAACATTAATTTCGTGATCCGTCAAGTCCGGTTTTACAAATTTTTCAATTTAGATAAAACCGCTTTGATTTCATGAACAGGTTTTGGTCCTAGTTATATGAATCGTTTAAAATTACACAAAGTCGGACTAACGTGTACCATGGTAGCTGTGTACTTACTTTCCGCGATGGTGTCAACCATCTTACCAGTGTAGTCTATATCTTATAAACTTTCGTCTTAATTCCAGTCGTTATGCTAATAGACCAAAGCCAAACGAAGAGGTCACATATATGTTCAATGTTGATGACTCTCCGAGTCACACACCAAGAAAACCCCAGTCTTTTGAAGAAAAGCTTCTCTGTGCTAGAGAAGGCAGAGAAACTTCAATTTGGAGAAGAGGTAATGTCTGCAATTTTGCGAAAGATATACTTTCATATCAAAGGTATACAAGAAACTACTATGTATCGTATAAAGTTTTCTGACTATTGACCTAACACATTATCTTTCAAACCTTGATCAGAACAACTCAAAACGTAGAGTGAATTTGCTTTAAAAGTATACAAGGTTTGACAGAATAATTGTAAAAAACAGTTATTATAGTATGATCTTTGCATCTTCATAATTTGCATCTTCATAATTTCTTACAAAAATCTCATAGTCTTATTTCACTAAACACGTCTTCCTTCGGTCTTATATCGAAAAGATTAAAACATATAAATGATATAACGTATTATACTTTAATGATTTAATTATTTGTTTCATCTATCAAAAATAGGCATTCTGAATGGTCGAAAAAAATATTCATAACTCCATGAACAAAATTTTGAGCACGCAGCGATTTTGTATGCTTCCGCACAAAATAGTCCCATACAGAAATGTATCAAAATTTGTGAAGTTTTTGCTTTTTTCGCTCGATGCTACAATTCTATATAAAAAAGGGGGGATAGAATATTGTTAGCTTTCGTGAGGGTATGAACCGAAAAAACTAATCACACTTATTTATGAATCCGCTTCGCTTATTCATAGTGCAAGTGATAAGTTTTTTCGGTTCATACATCTATGAAAACAAAAAAAATATCCCCTTCATCTCTTAACCCATTCCCTCACAGTGAAATTTAAGACCGGTCCAAATTGAAAGAAGCTGCAGACGACAATTTCAAATTGATGGAATTTTAAATGTTTTGGTCTTTTGGATAGAAAACATTGTGGATAATGAAGAAATGCTTACAAGAATGTGTATCGACATTATTTTTCTGATTCGAAATAATGTGTGTAAGCGGCAGTGTTAATTTATCCTGTAAGTCATCTACATTCATTCATTTCTTTTGAAAAAAGGTGGCCGACGAACTCCACATTCAAGAGTGAGATACGATACAACAATACAAACACCTGGCACAGCTGACAACAAACCCTTGGTGTCAACACAGGTACGAGTTTCATTGCAACTGTTCTTACCATTATTTCATCTTGTCGTACCAAGGGCGGCGAACGTTCTACTTATCAAATATTAGAGAAAAAGATGATCTCGATATCCCTTTACTCGTGCGATTGACCATTAACTATGGATCTATATGATAAATTACGTTTTCGTAAAAGTATCAAATTTGTCTTGGTCATCGATTTGTTTCTAACGGTATATCTTTATCTCTGCTGGTCTGTTACCTACCCGAAGAATATTCGAAACCGAAAAGATATGCTTTTCATAATTTGAGTAATGCATTAATGGATAAATATTTAACTATAAATGATATGTCAATAATCTTAAAATTCGAATTGCTTATCAACGATGTTTTTAAAGCGTTGATAGAACTGAAATAACTTTTCCCCTGCTACGATGAAGTAACAATTATGCGTTATTATGAAGGGAAATGTATAGCAATTTTTCAACATCTAAGAAATAAATAATGTAACTCGCAAATAAATATTCGATTCCGTCGGGATTCGAACCAGGGACCTCTCTGTCCCGAGGCAAGCTCTCTACCACGTCGCTATAGAAGCTAGCTTGTACGGCAAGGCAGTATAAGCACCCCTTATAGAGTACCCGGCTACATACACCCCCTCGAATCATCTATGTTGAACATCGTCAACTCCCTAATCACATAACTACCATCACATGTTGGTTATCTACGGTCGGCGCCAAATGTAGCCCGCAAATAAATATTCGCCTCCATCGGGAATAGAACCAAGGACCCTTCTGTCCCTACCACGTCGCTATAAAAGCTAGCTTGTATGGCAAGGCAGTATAAGCACCCCTTCTACACTACCTGGCTACAATAATACACTTAATAAAAAGTTTTAATTTCAAAATTTATTACTAACAAATTTCCAGGTGTTGTCCATGCACGATGCTACTCCAGAAGAAGAGGAGACAGTAAGCTTATTAGACAGGTAAAACACATAGCCAAGTCACAATACCTAAGTTTTTTAAACAAAAGGAGGTTGAGATTTATATTCATTATTTAAAAAAAAGTCAACTTCTCAGTCATACAGTTTGTGACTTAGTGGAATTGTCTTGTCGAGAAAGTTCTAATGAAAACCGATTATATCGACGGCATGTATCATAACTAGGCAAATTGAAAAAGAGCAAAGATTTTAAGATACTATCGACAAGAATGTTGACCAAAGTTAACCCATTCCAACACAATCCCTCTTTGGTAACGCCTCCCCCACCATCCCAAGAAAAGTGTTGAGGGAAAATTGGGGAAAGTAAAGAAAGCGTTTTGAACAAACATTTTATTCGTTTTTCACAATGTTTTCTAATCAGTAAAAAAAAAACCTTTATCAACTTGAAATCTGCAACTTCTTTGAATTTGAGTCTGTCTAGAATTTTGTCTTGTGGTATTGGTTTAAAATGATAAAATAAATCTAGTGCTGCAATTTCAAATGAAAATTTATGGAATTACAAAGATGAACCTGCAAGGTGAAATTAAATAATGCCATAAATACTGAAAATATCTTGCCAGTTTTAAGAATATAAATTTCTTCAATGCTTTCCGGTGCATTATTGAGATTTCTCGGTTGGTTACCACATTTTATAATTTCACCGAAAAGAGCGAAGCTAACGAAATGAAAAACTCAATTTTTGGTTCTTTCATTACACCTTACAGAACATCATGTACGTGGGACCAAATATACTGGTGACGTCATCAGGAATCCACGATGTTGCCATGTTATTCGCACCCCAAACGAGACGCTTTTGGAGATTTTCCAAAAAAAGATATGATAATCGCTAATCATTTTTCGCAAACAAGTGAAGCATATTATCATTTGTGGCTCCGGCATTCTTGGAAATATAGCTTTTGAAGTTCACTTACTGAAAGATAAATCGGCTCTAAATTGAAATAAACAGTTATACTCTTTCCTTTATACAGATACTACAGGCCTTTACCAAGTCGACGTAGTAATGATGGTGCAATGATGTTAGATGACGATGATGATAAAGGTTATACGGAAAATTTTACAGTGGTGTAAATGATGGCGATCCAATGTGTTCGTGCTAAAATAACACTAAATTTGCAAAGCCTAAAATTTCCCCAAGGGAAATTTTCGGGACCGCGATCTATAGAGCGACAGTCAGGACGCAAAAGGTGTTCAAAAGGGAACGTTGCATTAATGATTTGTTGCTTTTCAAAATACTGTATTCTTCATTCCGATTTATTCCATGTTGATTATATTACCAAAGACTGTTTGTGGTATTCATGTGTACTTCAGAAAATGTGAGATTGGACCGCATACATTAAAGTGAAAACGTGTTTGACTGTGCTTATACTAACACCTTTTTATGTGTATTCTAAGCAGATGTCATGTTATTAACACATACGCTTTCAGTGAGCCAATGAGGATGCGTATGAAAAATGAATGACTTATGTTTCAGATGATTATTCGACATTTGAATAAATGGAACACTAGTCTGTTGAGAGCAATTTAGAAACATTTAAACATAGATATGCCTAAATTGTGGATATTACGGGAGAGCGTGTGTGTCAAACGGCAACTAAATTCACTGTATTGTTCATGTCACAATAGCTTGATAAAAGAAATGGTCATGTTTACCAATTCCCATTTAGTCCATCAAGAAAAAGGTTTGAACAACATTGTGGGAAATGAAGGAATTGCTTTCATTAAGCAATTTCTTCATTATCCACAATGTTTTCTATTCCAAAAGATGAAACAATTTCAAATTTAATCAACTTGAATTTGTCTTCTTCAGCCTTGAATTTGGACCAGTCTAAATTTTGTTGTGTGGGAATTGGTTAAAGTTAATCGTTCATAATCAACTTTATAGTCTTCTGTTCGTATATTTTATAAAACATTGTGTATTTGACTGATTTAATTGCATTTTAAGCCATCGTTATGTAAGATTTAAAGATTCTTAATTGAAAATCGATATTTCTGTTTATATTTATGTAGTAAAATGGCTACATTTATCGATCTAGAACATGCAGTTATGATACTATAGCTCTTAGTGCAATATAATAGAAAACATGACTTGAAGGAAGACGTGAGTTATCATTTATTATATACAATGTACCAGTTTTCCTTAACCCATTCAAACAATCCCTCCTTTTTACGCCCCTAAAAATTAGAGCTCTGAAAAACATTGTGGACATAGAAGAAATTGCTTGATTCGAGCAATTTATTCAATGTCCACAATGTTTTCTACCCCAGAAGACAAAGAATTTTAAAATTTCATTAATCTGTAATTGTCGTCTGCATATTCTTTCAATTTGGACCAGTCTAAAATTTTGTCAAGTGGGAATGGGTTAAAAGATACATTCACTGAAGGCGAACAAGATCGCACTCGACGCCGTTTCAGTCATACGGATATGGTTAGGTGACGTCATTTTCCCATCAAAATGACGTCATGCCAAAAAAAACGTTAGGATACTTTTTTTTTTTTTTTTTAAAAGCGCTATTTGAGGCAAGCCTCGTGAGGTCTTTGTAACCTATTTAAAAAAAGTTTTTTGTTTTTTTTGTATATGATAAATGGAATACCATGATGAAGCAGTGATACCGAAATCAAAATTTCCCTGCGTGGCTGGAATCAAATACAGGGTTTTGTATTACAACTATAACATTATATTTCTTATGTACTTATACCATTTACATAATTATAAAAGTGTTCTCATTAAACAAATTTTTTATCTTAACGCCTACATTCCGAATAAAATCTATGTTTTAAAAAGATTCAATAAAAAATAGTATTATATAGCATGATAAGGAAAAAAAGTGTTAGCATGCATTGACAAATGGAATATTCATTTGACGGATCGCTGACTACGCTACCTAAACTCACGCATGTCAGTTCGACTGGGGTTATAAAAAAAGGTTTATTATGTTACGATAGAAATACAACATCTTGTATTTGCTTCGAGCTGCAAAGGAAAATTTTGATATTTCTCGAGACCGAAGGTCGAATTGAATATCAAATTTTCCTTCGCAGCGAGAAGTAAATACAATATGTTGTATCGCAATCGTTACATAATATTCCTTTTATCATATACCTATTTTTTGTTAAATAAATTCTATGAAATAGTAAGAAAAAAATCTGTATTTCTACAGGCATTTCCCTCCTCCTTTACCAATCTGATTACACTATTCGCATTGCGAAGTCATCAATAGAACGAAAATGACGTCATCTTATATGCCTTATGTGCAACTTTACTGATGCATATTTCTCCTCTGGAGTACCCGATTTTGTTGAATGTATATACTTTATTAGAAACATTTATAGGTACATAAAAAATGACATAATTTTGTAAAAAGCGTTGTTTTGGACAGAAATCAAAAGACAGGTCGTAAGTTGGAGATCTAAACCTTGTTACTATAGGATGATTGAGCTGTAGTTACGACGTTTAAGTCACAAAACCAACAAAAACGTTCTATATCAGTGACGGAGTTCAAAGCGCATTTCCTGTATAAATCAACGATTTGATTGGTCAGTCCATTTTTGATTGGCAGACGCGACCCGTCAATTAAAACTTAGAGTTATAAATTGTTCAGTTCCACACATTCGCTCGTAGCTTCCATAATGCTAAATGGAGACTAATTGTTTCACCCATCACTAATAGAAAAATAACTTTGAAAACCATTTTTTTTTCAACAGAGTTTAAATGTCGTCTACCTCTTCTTTCACTTTAGACCAGTGAAAAATTTTGTTGTTTTGTAATGGATTAATCTGTTATCATTTTCTCTATGAAATGTGTTCCATATATTGTTGGAATCTTTTATATTACGATTTTAGCACTGCTGTTTGATATATTGTAATTCTCAAAGATGCTTATTGATTTCTCATATTATCTTTCTCATATCATTCTAGTCAAACACAGTGAAGTGTTGATTCTAGTCCAAACTGATTGTTAGTCATCTTCTCATGTGAAGACCAGCTTCGTAATTTGTTGGTTCAATATCGCATATATGTATAGATATTTCAGCGAAATAACGTTTAAAGGTGGCTCTTGGGCAGATTTTAGTGAAAATTTGATACAGGAAAAGTATCAGTTATTGATGTGATTTTCACAATTAATCTTCTTTGTTCGAGTTAAATCTACTAAATTCGTCCGAAATTACATTATACTCATAATACTCACTTTGAAACGTCGGAGTTAATCGTATTAGAATTTTAGTCTTCGGGAGAAGCCAGTAACAAGTGAATTGCTAGCGAATGAAAATGACGTCAGTGGTACGTCATGGAAAACACAAATAAGGCAATGGTCGATGAAATCGAAAAAATAACATATATACCGGATGAATTCGATTCTCTTCGGATTGAACTTGGTTGACAAATTAAGCGTAACGTTTCTGTCTTTCAGTTTTTCAGCCTTATACTAGACAAATAAATTTAAGACTGGTCAAAATTGAAAGAAATTGCAAACTACTTTAAGAAAATGGAATTTAGAAAATGTCTTTTTGGATTAAAAAAGGTTGCGGATAATGAACAAATCGCATTTAACCCTTTCCTGTACAAACACAGGATTTTACCTCACTATGATTTTATACTTGAGGAAACAATTGATTGTAACAAGCAATTTCTCCTTTTATCACCATGAATTTCTGCCACATTGGATGGTTTCATTTCAAATTACATCCAATCTTCATTGTTGTCTGCGACCTCTTTCAATTTGGACCAGTCTACAATTTCAAGAAAAAGGAAAGGGTTAAGAAGCAATTTCTTTATTCTTCACAATATTTCCAAATGATTATTCCTGCGAGGCGTAAAAAAGCGTGATCATGCGGGATTGGTTTAAGTTATGAGCAGTCATTACATTACAAAATTAGCTTAATCCCCGTCTTTCAAATGTCTGAAAGCGTTTGCTTTTTAAGTAAGATTTTCCGAAAGTGAGATCCAAAATCTTTGACACATAATATGTAAGAGAGCCACTTTAAAAGTAGATATACATATATACAAAGCACGACAAAATACGAATGAAATCCATAGTTTTTGTACGTATTTGTCTTTCCATCTGTACTCTAGTCAATTTTACCATTTACATGTCATCATCGGAATACTCACGCTATTTGTTTTGCATTTTCAATTATATATGTCTGAACGTCGACCGTTTTAAACAAGATTCAAATTGTTACCGTCAAAATACAACTTAACGCTTGTCATGCTAAATAAAAATCCTATACAGAAACCCATACGAAATCAAAGGACTGACAGCACTGTAAAGTCTTTATGAGGGTCAATATTTCTTTTGAAAATTGATTATTTAAACAACTCTGGCTTAAAGGGACAAACAGGAGGTGAAGTCAAGATCAGACTACCAGGCTGATCTTTGTCTATACTTCCTGCCAAAACACGAATATTCCGTGTTCAGCATGAGAAGGGTTAAAGTTATTTTATTTTAGACTGCTTTTGGCTAAATCGTCGGTGAAGTTATAAAACCTCATAACAACGTTGACTTAAGCTGTAGCTACGAGGTTTTAGAATTATATCGACGATTTGTTGTTTTTTTATAGTCTTTCTTTCGTTTGATTTATCAATATCAAAATACATGTAGTTCTTATTTGATATTTGTGCATATAATTTTATGTGATGAAATCCGTTTTTTCCTGAACAAATCAATTTTTGTGCAAAACCGATAATATCACTTATCATTTAAGTATTTCCCAGACAATCAAGCTTTTTGACACCCCACCAAAAAACTCTAAAAAACATTATGGAAAATGAAGAAATTGCTTGTGACAAGTAATTTCTTTGTCATCCTGAATGTTTCCTACCATAAGAAAAAGCAAAATTACAAATTATTTCAACTTTGCATTGTCCTCTGAAACTTCTCTCAATTCGGGCCTGTCTAAATTTTTGTCTCCTGTGATTTGGTTATTTTTCTTAATAACTCAAATAGTTCAAACTTAAAATAAGTGCACTTATTTTCCAGTGATAAAATTCAAATTTATCTGAAACAAGAATTCTGGGCAAAACCTATAATATCACGTTATTAATCAATTGAATGTTGATTTGAACGGTCGACTTCAGGTCGTTGTATACTACATGGCAGCACTTAAGGTTTTTGTCCAACTGTGACATTCCAAAACTACAATAAAGACACCTGAGTTGTAGGAAACATTGTGATAAAAGGGGAAATCAGTTGTCGCAAGTAATTTCATCTTTGCCCACAATGTTTCCTGGAGACGAAACTCATTTTGCAACGGAAGGCAGCATTACTTGTCTATCATTTACTGTCACTTTAATATGTTTAAATATAACTGCAGCCTTAATGTTTACAAGTTTACGTTTTTGAAATCATTCGTTTTAAATGTAGAATCCAGTCAACATATTCTTCCATTTACCTTTGCTCTATGAGCCCATTATCAGATGGCAATATTTAAAACTGGTCCAATTTGAAAGAAGTTGCAAACGGCAAATTAATGTTTTATGAAATGTTGGATTCTGTTTCAACTTTCTGGGTAGAAAACATTGTGGAAAATGTTGTTTTTCTTGAGGTACGTAAAAAGGCGGGATTGTTTTGAAATGGGTTAAAGCCTTGTCTCTCAATCCCGCTTGTTTACTCACCACAAGTAAATAAAACCGGGAGAACACTGTGGAAAATGGAGAAATTGCTTGTTACAAGCAATTTCTCGATTCTGTCATGACCCATGGAGTTTTCTATCAACCCCCCCCCCCCAAAAAAATAAACAAAAAAACCAACAAAATAAAATTATCAACTAAAAACTGTCGTCTGCAGCTTCTTTGAATTTGTACTAGCCTAAAATTTTGTCATCCAGTAATTCGTTAACACATTCCTACTCAACGAAATTCTAAACAGATCCGAATTCAAAGATATGGCAGTTGATAACTTTCGGTTTATTCATTTATTGTGAAATTGCAAACGATGTAGTCAATGAAGAAATTGCTAGTAACAAGCAGTTTCTTCATATTCCACATTTTTTCCAAAGCCTTTTATTTCAGGGAGGTGGGGCGTCAAAAAGCGCTATTGTGGAGAATGGGTCAATAGAGCAAAGGTATTTTCAACTTTCATAAACTCATTACGAATTCTCTTAATGTTGTTTTGTGAAATCCGATCTTACAAACTATTGTCTCCCTTTTGCCCTTCGATCGTATTGCCCAATACTTCGAACCAAGTCTCGGGTGTAGGCTGCTGAAAGAGCCAAGGCATTCCAGGTAAAAAAGACTTCTGTTGCGTGCAAAGGGTGTCGAGCAAGATCAGATAGTGCGTACTGCGCACGTTGACCAATGTAAAAACTTCGTTCTTATTTTAAAAACTAGAATGGTTATCCTTTCTGAATGTTTAATCATTAGGAGATGCGAGTTCTGGTTGACCTCTGCTGGGTTCAATTAAGAGATGAAGAGAATATTTTTTTGTTTTCATGGAGGTATGAACTGAAAAATCTAATCACACTGTATGAATACGCGAAGCGGATTCATACAGTGTGATTAGGTTTTTCGGTTCATACCTCCATGAAAACATAAAATATTCTCTTCATTTCTTATAATTTTATAGCTTGAGCGAAAAAAACAAACAAAACCTTTACAAAGTTTGATACCTATTTGTATGGGACTATTTTATGCGGAAGCATACAAAATCGCTGCGTGCTAAAATTCTGTTCATGGAGTTATGAATAATTTTTTTCGACCAATCAAAACACCCTTTTTTAGATAGATTAAAGATTAAATTTTTCTCTCTTTTTTTTTTTAAATATTCGCACTACGAAACACCCAGGAAATCCTTTTAGTAAAAAAGAAATAGCACAAGAAATTGCCGTAACGGATATTTTGAGTATTACTTTGTGGAGGATTCTCTTCAACATGTATTTGAAGGTTATGACCACACTTCGGTGCACGAGGAAAATGTCGTAACTACAGCTTTAATAAAACACGTATTTATCCATAGTTTGCCTAAACAAAATCCTAGGATACCCATGGGGTCTCCTTATTGGCATAGCTAATTAGGAGAGCCCAGGGTAACCGAGGATTCGAAAAAACGAAGTATATAAACTGTCGGTCTTATTATTGACTAACATTAGTGTCGATTTTCTTTTTTTTTTTTTTATTTTTTTGAGGAACTTAACTTTCTTCTTCTGACAATTTGTCAGACCTAAAAAAGATAATCTGCGTATATCCGAGATTTGATTCGTAGAATGTAAGTTATGTGTTGCGAGTGCCATTTTATTTAGACTGTGTCAAATGCATAAAACTTATTATTGCTGTTCGAGATAACACTAGTCGATTTGTTATTTTTTGCCAATTTGCCAAATGTTTGTTTTTGGTTGGTTTTTTTCAAAGGCGGTTTGTACAGAAGTACACAGAAGGATCACGAGTTGTATGAAGGATCAGTATTATTCAACGTTTTATGTAAGAGCAAATATCTTAACGGTTTTAGTCGTATCTTTCTTTGTTATGCTTCTGACACATTTTATACGATTGTGTTACGTCGATCTAACGTTTACGATTTACGCCGTTTTGAACAAATATTCCAGCTATATCATTGCATCAAAAAGCGTCTTTGTGTGAGATTATGTTAAATGAACGGCGATGAATGTTTGTGCTTCTGAAGCCTGTGATATGTGTATTACAGTATTGTTAACCCTTTCCTGATCAATCCCTGGATTTTACGTCCCTTTCATTTTATAATTGAGAAAACATTGTAGAAAAAGAAGAAGTGCCTTTGACAAGAAATTTCCTCTTTTTCTACAATATTTTCTACCCTACCGAATGCTTATCTTTCAAATTAAATCCACCTTAAATTTTCGTCTTCATCTTTGAATTTGGACTGTTCTAAAATTTTGACAAACAGGAACGGGTTAAAGTGTATCTTCCTTGTATGCGAATTGTGCAATACGTTTGTTTAATCATTAACATGATTTGTAAACCTTTGTTTTATTCAAAGTTTATTTTGTAAAGTGTTTTATACATTAGTTTTTAATCTAGGGACCAGAAATTCATCTTTTTTCTGAATACATGTATCAAGTTTATTCTCTTCCCTTTTCACCGAAATTAACTCGCACTCGCTTAACAGTGGATGTAACAACAGATTATATTAATGCTGTCGAGCCCGCACAGTTTTGTAGGTATCATGCTCCAGATAAGCACAATTTTAGTGTTTGACCTTGAGCTTTGACCTTGAACTTGAAATTATCCAAAAAGTTCCTTCAAGTGGCAGATTTACTCATGATGGAGAACAATTGTGCCAATTTATTTTGAAATCCATCCATAATTGTGAGAAATGCTCCGGACAAGCACAATTTTAGTGTTTGACCTTGAGCTGTGACCTTGAACTTGAAGCTATCCAAAAAATTCTTTCAAATGGCACATCTACTCATGATGGAAAATGATTGTGCCAAGTTATTTTGAAATCCATCCATAAATGTAGGAGTAGTTGTCCGGAAAAATTCGGACGGACGGACGGAGAGACAAAGGGACTAACTAACGCACATACACCGACTTGTCAAAGTGACAACTATGCCTCGCTCACCGCAAGCGGGCTCGACAAAAACATGTCTATTCTTTTGGCGACATTAAGAACGAATACACCCACAAGAACATTTTTAACCCATTCACACACGACATAATTTTAGACTAGTCCAAGTTCAAAGAAGGTACAGACGATTTAAGGTTGATGAAACCTTTAGTGTTTTTGTCTTTTGGGGTAAAAAAAACACTGCGGATAATGAAGAAATTGCTTGTAACCAGCAATTTCTTCATTTTCCACGATATTTTCCAAAGCTTTCATATTGAGGGGCGTTTAAAAGCGTCATAGTCTGGGAATGGGTTAAAGCAGTTAAAAGACACCAACACTCCTTTTGTACATCTTGAAAGAAACTCTGACATCAAAGTCGACGTAGTTCATCATTTATGGAAAGAATAGGCAAGCGGTCTGTTTGTCTTCCCCTACCTACACACACGAATACCCCGCAGTTCAATACAGAAATATCATATCAAATTTAGTGTGGGGGTCTTTGTCTTCTGCAGACTCTGAACTAAGCATTCGTTTTTGTCAACGCTGGCAAACGAATGTTGAATTTGGCAAAAATCATTTAAACATTAATTAAGTAAAGGCTAAATCTACTGCTACACAGTTCCCTTTCGAAAAATTCCTTTAACCCATTCAAAGTCGACAAAGGTTTAGACTGGTCCAATTTGAAAGAAGTTGAAGTCAACAACTCAAACTTTGTGAAATTTTAAAAATCTTCATCTTTTGGGGTAGTAAACATTGTAAAAAATGAAGAAATTTGTTGTCACAAGTAATTTCCTCATTTTCCACATTGTTTTCCTGAACTATTTTAAGGGGCGTAAAAAGGCGGGATTGTGTGGTAATGGGTTGACTAATTTTACCTTCCATATGAGATTGTAATGTGTATTCATTATTTGAATTAATTATTTGAATATGTACAAGTTAACCCATTCCCACTTGACAAAATTTTAGACTGGTCCGAATTGAAAGAAGATGCAGACAACAATTTCAAGTTGATGGAATTTTAAATTCTTTCACCTTCTTGGATAGAAAACATTGTGGATAATGAAGAAATTGCCTGATACAAGCAATTTCTTCATTTTCCACAATGTTTTCCAAAGCTTTTTTCTTGAAGGGCGTAAAAAGGAGAGATTGAGTTGGAATGGGTGAAACAGCATTATATCGAATTTCGTTTCTATTTCAGTTAATATCTATTGCCGTTTAATTCTACGTTTCATCTTTTTTAAGAATGTTTTATTTAACCCATGTTAAAGAGTGTAAATGTGTCAAGTTTTTATTCTTTATTTATTACTTGTATAAATGGTTTGCTCTATATTCAGAGAAAGCCTTCATGAGTTCCTATACGAGTACAGTGTACAAATTATCTCCTAGTTTCCCTAATATGTGTCAATAATTAGAAATTATCGTTTCATAGTTTAGCTCGCTTTTTGGATTTGTTGAATCTTTGGCTTATCATAAGGATCTAAATAACGAACGTGTACATTTCATGCTTATCATTTCCGTATAATGTTGTATTGGGTTGGCTATAAAATAGGCTTGCTTGCTTATGGTTCCCTTAAACATCCTAATACTCGATTGTTCAGATAAAAAAAGTCGTAGCTTATAACATTCACTTCTTTCCATCAAAATGACGAGTTTGACGCCTCTCAAGAAAACAACTTGGGTAAACATTGTGGACTTTGAAAGAATTGCTTGTGACAAGCAATTTCTTCATTGTCCAAAATGTTTTCTACCCTAAAAGGTGAAGACTTCCTAAATTCCACAAATTTGAAATGTCGTCCGTAACTTCTGTCAATTTGGACCAGTCTAAAGTTGTGTACGTTTGGGAATGGGTTAATCAAACATACGAGTCAGTTTTCCGAATGTCTGTCCCTGTTTCTTTCTTTACTTTCATTTGTGGATTGGTTTACAACAATTCTTAAATGACATGCCGTCGCTATTTAGATCCTTTTAATACTCCATACCACTGTGTGTAATTATTGATAAATCCAAAGGTTGTACCAATTGATCTCTTTTACTTTCAAAGCTATCATTATTGTGGATTGTCGATTGATAATCTTGCCATATCTGTCCCATAATTGACAAATCGCAGCTGTCAATCAAATAACCAGTCGACCAATGAAATCATTAGGACCAGAAATGAGTTTTCATATCGAACATTGGCCGCCATTTTTGTTAAGCTTTCTCGTTGGTTTGGCGACTTGAACCTCCTAACTACAGCTTATTAAGATGTATTTTGGACGTTAAGGTCGCCAACAAAATATACTTCTTTTTGGTAAATGCTACTAGACATATTTAATGAAATAAAATAAAAAACACACACACAAATAAAACCGCAGTTTAAAATCAAAGCGGGACTTCCTGTTGGAGTCAGTGGGCGGAGATAACGTTGTAATTGGACGAGGCCAACGATTGGTCAATTAGACTGGTGTTTGATGTTTACAGACTTTGATCATTTCCCGTACAATCACTTGTTTTCACGACCCAAAGGTTTCGTATTGGGGAAAACATTGCAGGGAAAGCAGAAATTGCTTGTTACAAGCAATTTCTTTTTTCCCTACAATGTTTTCTACCCTTTGCAATGGTTATTTTTCAATTTAAAATCACTTTGGTTTGTTTTCTGCAGCCTCTTCCAAAGTGTAGCAGTCTAAAATTTTGTTGTACGGGAAAGGGTTAATAGATTTTTTGCGTTGCTGTACTTTGTCGAGAGTTACAGCGTCGGCTTCAAGGAGCGGCTACCGATCAAGAGGTTCCGAGCTCGAATTCCGGGAACGGCTACCGATCTTGGTCCTTTCATTTGTCCACACGTTTGGTGCGTTAATACCGCGAAATGCAAAATTGTCGGTCAATGCCGAAGATCAAATTGCATTTCCGATCAAAATGAATGATTTGATTAGTCGTTTTTCTTTGATTGACAGCTGCGATTTGATTGACAGCTGCGGTCATTTGATAATTATGAAGCTGTTCGCTAGGAAAAAAATAGGTTTCAAGTATAATTGTTAAATTCTTGACTATACAATGAAGCTATTTCAACTCTTGCCACGCTATAAACCAAAATCAGGCTGAGCGTTCAAAATTAATTAACTAAAGAAAGATTTGATAAAAAAAGTCCCCCTTTTCTGTTACCATTTCGATTTAAAAAAAAAAAGGAAAATTACAAAAAAAATTAGCTTGTCGTTGAAATGGACCCCCTAGTTCTTTCAAAGCATAATGGATGATCTAATGTTTTCAGTTTATGCATTATATTGTCAGTGTATGAGCAAAATGTCGTAACTACAGCTTCAATAAAGCTGTGGTTACGACAAATTACACGTGAAACGACTATATAAATCCCTTCTTTACAAAATGTAACACTTGAAATTCTTTACATATGTATTACGGTGATCTATCCAATTCTCGTAACCAAAGCTTGATTGAAATAAGCTGTAGTAACGAGGTTTTCATAGAACACAGACAATATGAAATGCGAAATTAACGTAAACTCAGTTGAAACGCAAAAAGAATCAACTTTGCATGCTTTCAAGGAACTGAAATTTGCCCCTTTCTTTAATATTTCAGCCAATTTTTAGTGTTGACTTAACAGCTAAAGGTACTCGACATTAATACAATTGGTGGATTGCACCTATCGATCAAAAACTCGATCGACCAATCAGATCATTCATTTAGAACGGAAGTGAACTAAGAACTCCAAATTGGCGGACAATTATGTAAAGCGTATTTGTTGATTTGGCGACATAAACCTCGTAACTACATCTTTTCCCACAACCATTAAAAGGACTTTTGAGAAATTATGTAAAATGAAGAAATGTCTTGTATTAATTAATATCTTCATTTTCCGTAATTTTCTATATATACGGATATTTAAATTTTAACAATTTAAAATTGTCGCCATAACCTTCTTTCAGTTTATACCAGTCTAAAATTTTGATGGGGGATAAAAGAAAGTGTCCTGATAGAATAGTAATAATTCGCACAGTGGATAAGTCTTGCTGATTTTTCATTGTATATATAAGACTAGCCAATTTATAAACCATTACTGAAATAAGTCTTGTAAATAAACGTAATTGTGATGTGACTGCGTGTTCTTTTTTTTCATCATAAACTTGGGTTGTTAATCTTTTGCCATACAACTCCCACAATATCAATATTATGAAAATCGTTTCATTTATTACATTGTGATTTAATTGTCAGTTTCGTCTATCAAAAACGAGCGATCTTATTGGTCGAAAACTTTAATTCATACCTCCATGAACAAAATTTTGAGCACGCAGCCATTTCGTATGCTTCCGCACAAAATAGTTCCATACAAAAAGGTATCAAAATATGTAAAGTTGTTGTATTTTTCACTCGATGCTATTAAATTATAAGAAATGAAGAGAACATTTTTTGTTTTCATGGAGGTATGAACCGAAAAACCTAATCACACACTGTATGAATCCGCTTCGCGTATTCATACAGTGTGATTAGGTTTTTCAGTCCATACCTCCATGAAAACAAAAAATATTCTCTTCATCTCTTAAGTAATAAGCGCCACTTGCAACATAATGAAATCTATCACTAGCTGACGGATTGCTGGCCACGCCCAATGAACTCGGACTCGAGGTTCCTCTTATATATTAAAGGTCTTTTTTTTGCATGTAACATGTAACAAACAAGAGGGACATTGGCTCTAAAGCGCTCAGATAAGTCAATGCCTATCGAAGTAAATAGCACAAATGACCTTATTTTAGCCAGAAGTGACCATTTATCAAATCTTGTCTGAGAAATCAAGAACAAACATTCTTACAAAGTTCCAGGGTATTTGTGCAAGAGGTGTTGCTATTAGATTGAAAAAAAACTTATTTATATTTACCTAGCGACCTAGTTTTTGACCCATGTGACCTAATTTTAAACTTGATAAAGATTCTGAATACATATCGAGTCAATTGACCCCAAGAATGTGGCTTCTACTGTAAAATCAACGTTCTTCTAAGAGTTGACCTAGTGAACTAGTTACTGACCCAAAGTGATCCAAATTGGACCATGGTTGAGATAATTTGAAAATAGACATTCTGTCCAAATATCGAATTAATTTAGCCAAAAAATGGGACATCTAGAGTGCACATGAGGTATTTCTAAGATTTGACCAAGTGACCTAGTTTTCTAACTCCGTGTGCCCAAAATTCGAACTTGGCCGAGATATCATGGCAACAAACAATCAGACCAAATATACTTTGATTTGAGCCTAAAATGGGGCGTCTAGATTGCACATAAAGTATTCCAAAGATCTGACCTTTTGACCTAGTTTTTACCAAGGATTGGAAACTGGCTGAGATATCATTGAGACTAACATTCTTTCTAAATATCAAATCAGCTCAAAAATTGAGCTGCTCGAGTGCACAGTAGGTATTCATAAGATTTGACCTAGCGACCTAGTTTTTGACCACGTGACCAAAATTCGAACTTGGCTTGGATATAACGTAAACAAACACTGACCTTATATCATTTGATTTGAGCCATAAATGTGGCCTCTAGTTGCACACAAGATTATTTGTAAGATTTGACCTAGTGATCTAGTTTTTGACCCTGCATATCCCAATATCAAACTTGCCTGAGATATTATGCAGACAAACATTCTGACCAAATTTCAAGACATTTGAGGCAAAATGTGACCTCTAAAGTGCACACAATGTTTTTCTAGGATCTGACCTAGTGACCCAGTTTTTGACCCCACGTGATTGTGACAAAATTTCAAGACATAAGAACTGCTGAAATTGTGGCCTTAGAGCAACACAAGATGTTGATACACGAGGGACGACGGCCACAGCTAGATCAGAAAAGCTCACCTTTACCTCTCTGAGAGCTAAAAGTAAAATGTTTTTATACGACCTAAATTTCAAAACTACGACAAGATCAAATAAGACATTGAGTTAAGATTCTTTGAGATATTCCTGCCCCTGTCCATTGGCTGCTATATTTCCGCTTTGACTTTATTTTTCAATATTTATGGCCAGAATCATGTAACAAAGAAGAGGACCATGATGGTCCTATTTCGCTCCCCTGAGTATAATGGCTCAAAGCTTTACGATATTTACAAAATATCAAAGTCCTGCTCCTATTTTTTTAGTTTTATAAAAGTTCTAGGCCCTATGGTTTGGGAGAAGAAGATTTTCAGAGAAGTCAATGTAAAATCAAGAATTGCACAGAAAAGGGCTAATTTTCAGAGTAAGGCAATTCTTTGAAGTATTTTGGTAGAGGGTCAAAAGGTGATGATTTATACCAATTACCAAGCTCTTGGTTTGCGAGAAGAAGATTTTCAAAGATTTCCTTCTTTGTTTCTATGTTAAATCAGGGGTTGCATAGAAATGGGCTGATTTTCTGAGTACGGTAATTCTTCGAAGTATTATAGTAGAAGGTCAATAGATAACGATTTAAATCAAATATCAAAACACTGCCCTTTACGGTTGGGGTAGAGAAGATTTTCAAAGATTTTCTACCTTACTTCTATGTACAATCAGGGATTGCACAGAAAAGGGCTGATTTTCAAGATAGGGTTATCCTTTGAAGTACATCTATTTTGGTAGAAGGTCAATAGGTGATGATTTATACCATACATCAAAGTTCTATGACGTATTGTTTGGGAGAAGAAGATTTTTAAAAGATTTTCTTCTTTATTTCAATATAAAATCAGGTATTGCAAATAAATGGGCTATTTGCAAGATTCGGTTATTCTTTCAAGTATTTTGGTAGAGGGTCATTAGGTGATGATTTATACCATATGAGCCTATGCGTGACATTTCCAACCATTTCGCAGATGCGTGACTCGCACACATTGAGCACCCTGGACAGCCATTCGGTACAATAAGAACATTCGCTGATTGTTTAAAGAAGCTTTGGGTCAGTATCTATCTACAGAGCGCAGAGTGAAGACTCTGATCAGACTGTGCATCTGCACAGGCTGATCTAAGTCTTTACTTGGCGCACATGTGTAATGGTTGGAAATGTCACGCATGCGCTCATATATCAAAGCTTAGGCCGTCTGGTTTTGGAAAAAAAAGATTTTTAAAGATTTTCTTCATTATCTCTATGTAAAATCAGGGATCGCACACAAAAGGGTTAATTTTCAAGATATTGTAATTCTTTGAAGTATATAGGTAAAGTGTCAATAGGTGATGAATTATACCTTATATCAAAGCTCTAGGCCTTGTGGTTTTGGAGAAGATTTTTTTTAAGGATTTCTTTCTTTATTTGTATGTAAAATCCGGGATTGCACAGAAAGGGGTTAATTTTCAAGATAGGTTATTCTTTGAGGTATTTAGGAAGAGGGTCAATAGAGGATGAATTATCAAGTATCAAAGCTCTAGGCCTTATGCTTTGGAATATTTTTTTCCAAGATTTTCTACTTTATTTTTATGTAAAATTAGGGATCGCACAGAAAAGTGCTTAATTTCAAGATACTTTTATTCTTTGAAGTATTTTGGTAGAGGGCCAATAGATGATGAGTTATACCAAGTATCAAAGCTCTTGTCCTTATGGTTTTGGGAATATTTTTAAGTGTTTTTCATTCAGTGGCATCAAATGTTCTTCATGGATTTCATTTCTTTAAAGAATTTTGAAAAAGTATGACCAAATAACCACTTCAGTGAAGTTTGATTCAAATTCCATGGTTAGTTTAGATTTTTTTGTAATTGTGAATGGACGGACGGATAGACGGACGGACGCCGGACGATGACCGATCACAATAGCCCATCTAGAGCACTTCTTTCTCAGGTGAGCTAAACAGTTAAATGGTTGGTTGCCGACCTATACGTCGTAGCTACAACTTGAATAACTTTGAATTAACTTGATAGAGGTCGACTATGAGATGCTGCATACCACATATCAATAATGTAGGCTGTCTGGTTTCAAAGGAGAAGATTTTTACATATTTTTGTTGCCATGGCAATCAGAGTTAAGTGTGGATTTCAATTATTTAGACCAGTTTGAAAATGATGTGCCAATGGTACATCTCTGCCATGTTTCACCAAGATTGGTCCAAGGATCAGGAGGAGATGCTTTGAGAAATTGTTAACAGACGCCCGACGCTTCATGACGATGTACTACGACACCGGACATTGGGCGAGCACAATAGCTCACATCAATTATTGAGCACTTACATAACTCCGCCATCGAGGCAGTTGAACGCTTTTTCGTGAATTTGACGAAAGTTAAGTGATTAAATCGTATATGTGTCTGAACGGAACTTTAGTTAAATCTTTGAACTTTGTTCCCCTAATCATTCCTTCGGGTTGATTCTAAAACCAATAAACATATATTCCGTCCATCAAAGCTACAGGCATCTCATCCAACTTAGGTGCATTTATTACCTTTTGACAGTTGAGACAAATACAGAAAAGCTGCCAGCCAAAAGGAGCAAAGGCACAAACAACGTAAGAATTTACTGCAATATGTTTAACCCATTACCACACAACAAAATTTTAGACTTGTCTAAATTGAAAGGAGCTGCAGATGACAATTTCAAGATAGAAAAAATTGTGGATAATGAAGAAAATGCTTGATACAAGCAATTTCTTCTTTTTCCACAATAAGAGCTATCATGTATACTTCAAATATAAAGTTCTTCCAATGGAGTACTCATCTTACTTTTTTATATAAATAGGGAATATTACCACAGTGTCTTTTTCTATGCGTTGTTATCGTGTTCGCGAATCGTGTGTAGGTATTTTTAATTGGATGAGACCGAAGGTCGAATCCAATAAAAATACCTACACACGATTCGAGAACACGATAACAACGCATAGAAAAACACACTGTTGTAATATTCCTTTTATTATATACCTTTTAGGAAATGACATTTAAATGGCTCAGAAATAACCAACTTTCCGAAAAACCCGGATTGTCAATACACAAAAAAAGAAGTCAGTGTTTAACGGTACTCGACGAATACGGTTTTTTGCTACACGCCGAATATTGATTTTTTTTCTGTCGAGTTGTATTTGACAGCCAGGTTTTACTCCATATCTTTTATAGGTATATAATAAAAGTCCATAACTGCAGTCATTTTCTATTGTAGATTCTTTCGCAAATACTCTCTAAGTCATTTGATTCATTAACACCCAACTGTCCTTCGTCTTGTATCACAACTTCACTGGCCTCAAAATTCTTATTTAGACGATACAGAGACTTATAAATCTTATAACTTGTTGATCGTCGCCGGTTCATTAACATCAACTTTAATCACACAAACCTCACCAGCATTTGGATGTACCGTCTCAATATGTCTAACACAGTCGTCTTTTCTCATAAAGGAAATATCACACTCTGTCACACCGCACATAAATCGTGCGGACTGGGTGTGCGTTAAAACATGTCGATCCAGAGAACTATTATCTTTAAATGACCTAACACATGTATGTTCACGCACATGCTTTTTTAATTCGGATGACGAGACAAAGGAGTAATCACAATACTCGCAAATGTGTTCCTTTAATCCTATATGGCGTTTCAGGTGTCGCCAGAAGTTGTTTCGATCTGAAATAAACAAATGAATAATCAAAAATTCCGGAATGGTTCACTATACTAATATAATTTAATTTTTAGTTTCGTCTATCAAAAACGAGTTTTCTGATTGGTCGAAAAAAAAAAGTCATAACTCCATGAACAAAATCTTGAGCACGCAGGGATTTTGTATGCCTCCGCACAAAATAGTCCCACACAAAAAGGTATCAGAATTTGTAAAATATTTGCTTTTTTCGCTCGATGCTATTAAATTATAAGAAATGAAGAGAATACTTTTTGTTTTCATGGAGGTATGAACCGAAAAACCTAATCACACTGTATGAATACACGGAGCGGATTCATACATTGTGTGATTAGGTTTTTCGGTTCATACCTCCATGAAAACAAAAAAATATTATCTTCATCTCTTAAATGATCCTGATTTGAAATGAATCAGCCTATTTTTTTCAACGAAAATCATCTGTTGCCTTCTGACTAAAAGTGCCTGAACAATTAGGATTTCAAAACTATAGATCCCATATATAAAACACAGTGAACGCAACAAGGTGCAAGTCGAAAACTGGTGCTAAGGTGCCCGATCATGAACTAGTCATGCTTCTATTAGCTAAAAGCAAAAGCACCGCTTAGGGATGGTTACCTGACGATGTGTTGTTGTTTGCTAGAAAATTGATAAAATTTCAATCAGTGGACTTAATCTTTACAAAAATGAAGCTCTTAACCCATTACCAGTAAAATTTTATGGTCCAAATTCAAAGAAGTTGCAGAGGACAATTAAAAAGTTATGAAATTTTAGATTTTTTTCAACCTTCTGTATTAAAAAACATTTTCCACGTGTTTTCCCAATTGTTTTTCTATGGGGCGTAAGAAATCTTCACTGTGTGGAAATGTGTTGATCATAGAGGTTGCTCTTTTGATACTTAACAAATATTTTAAGTCCCAAATGCATGTCTTATTACAAAATTTCATTTTAGTACGACAACGACGATGACAATTAATACCTCTGATTTTCTATGAAACAGCTGAGCTCAAAATTTTCAGATGGTCCTAGTGCAGATCAATCTCCATGTAAAATCGATGCGGGGCTTACCATTGAATCCTTTTGTACAGAACTGACAATCAAAAAGGAAGGCACCAGAATGCATTCGTTTGTGGTTATAAAAATTTGACTTTCGCTTGAACGATGATCCACAGACCTCACATAAATAGGCCCGTTGTCCTGTATGGTCCATGATATGACGTTGTGCATTCTCGCACTTTGATGTGCTGTACTCACATAGGTTGCAATCGTATAACTTTTTTTACCTGAATAAAAAAGAAAGAAGACTAATGGTTAGTGATACGCAAGTTGCAACTTTTGTGAGTACATTACAGTATTTTGCCAAACTGTACTAACAACTCCAATGTTACTCTTCTTTACCATGCCTTGTACCTGTACAAGAAAGAAATGATTTAATACCCCGTGTTTGTGGTCCTAAATACCACCCTACCCATTCTCATATCATGTGGTGCTGTATTAAATTGGATTTCATTTGTACTCCTTTGTACTTTGTTTAGTATCCGCAAAAGAAAGAAATGATTGAAGACACCAAGCTTGCAGTCCAAATATCAGTATGAACTATACTTTCTGGTACTGTGTGGTGCTGTACTCCCATACTTTGCTGTTATACAACGCTGTACCTTTACGTGTCAGATATATGAGTTATAATTAACCAATCGCAACTCAATCAAGGAATCAACCGACAAATCAAATCATTTATTCGGCCCGGACCTGAATATTTCATCTCCAACATAGGCAACCTTTTTTGTTGGTTTGGCGACTTAAACGTCGTAACAACAGCTTATTCAAGCTGTAGTTACGACGTTTGTGTCGCCAACCAACCAATTTACATTATTGTCATTTATTACTGATTATCCATGAAAACATAAGATATTCTCTTCATTTCTTATAATTTAAAAGCTTTAGCGAAAAAAACAAACAAAACCTTTACAAAGTTTGATACCTATTTGTATGGTACTATTTTGTGCGGAAGCATACAAAATCGCTGCGTGCTAAAATTCTGTTCATGGAGTTATGAATAATTTTTTTCGACCAATCAAAACACCCTGTTTTAGATAGACTAAAGATTAAATTTTTCTCTCTTTTTTTTAAAATATTCGCACTACGAAACACCCGGAAAGTCCTTTATGTAAAAAAGACATAGCACAAGAAAAAAATGACATTGCCGTAACGGACATTTTGAGTATTACTTTGTGGAGGATTCTCTTCAACATGTAATTTGAAGGTTATGACCACACTTCGGTGCACGAGGAAAATGTGGTAACTACAGCTTTAATAAATCACGTATTTATCCATGGTTTGCCTAAACAAAATCCTCGGATACCCCGGGGTCTCCTTATTGGCATAGCCAATTAGGAGAGCCCTGGGTAACCGAGGATTCGAAAAAACGAAGTATAAAAACTGTCAGTCTTACTATTCACTAACATTAGTGTCGATTTTTTATTTTTTTCATTTTTTTGAGGAACTTAACTTGCTTCTTCTGAGAATTTGTCAGACCTTAAAAAGATAATCTGCGTATATCCGAGATTTGATTCGTAGAATGTAAGTAATGTGTTGCGAGTGCCATTTTATTTAGACTGTGTCAAATGCATAAAACTATACTTGCTATTCGAGATAACGCTAGTCGATTTGTTATTTTTTGCCAATTTGCCAAATGTTTGTTTTTGGTTGTTTTTTTTTTTTTTTTTTTTTTTTTCAAAGGCGGTTGGTACAGATGTACACAGAAGGGTCACGAGTTGTATGAAGGATCAGTATTATTCAACGTTTTATGTAAGAGCAAATATCTTAACGGTTTTAGTCGTATCTTTCTTTGTTATGCTTCTGACACATTTTATACGATTGTGTTACGTCGATCTAACGTTTACGATTTACGCCGTTTTGAACAAATATTCCAGCTATATCATTGCATCAAAAAGCGTCTTTGTGTGAGATTATGTTAAATGAACGGCGATGAATGTTTGTGCTTCTGAAGCCTGTGATATGTGTATTACAGTATTGTTAACCCTTTCCTGATCAATCCCTGGATTTTACGTCCCTTTCATTTTATAATTGAGAAAACATTGTAGAAAAAGAAGAAGTGCCTTTGACAAGAAATTTCCTCTTTTTCTACAATATTTTCTACCCTACCGAATGCTTATCTTTCAAATTAAATCCACCTTAAATTTTCGTCTTCATCTTTGAATTTGGACTGTTCTAAAATTTTGACAAACAGGAACGGGTTAAAGTGTATCTTCCTTGTATGCGAATTGTGCAATACGTTTGTTTAATCATTAACATGATTTGTAAACCTTTGTTTTATTCAAAGTTTATTTTGTAAAGTGTTTTATACATTAGTTTTTAATCTAGGGACCAGAAATTCATCTTTTTTCTGAATACATGTATCAAGTTTATTCTCTTCCCTTTTCACCGAAATTAACTCGCACTCGCTTAACAGTGGATGTAACAACAGATTATATTAATGCTGTCGAGCCCGCACAGTTTTGTAGGTATCATGCTCCAGATAAGCACAATTTTAGTGTTTGACCTTGAGCTTTGACCTTGAACTTGAAATTATCCAAAAAGTTCCTTCAAGTGGCAGATTTACTCATGATGGAGAACAATTGTGCCAATTTATTTTGAAATCCATCCATAATTGTGAGAAATGCTCCGGACAAGCACAATTTTAGTGTTTGACCTTGAGCTGTGACCTTGAACTTGAAGCTATCCAAAAAATTCTTTCAAATGGCACATCTACTCATGATGGAAAATGATTGTGCCAAGTTATTTTGAAATCCATCCATAAATGTAGGAGTAGTTGTCCGGAAAAATTCGGACGGACGGACGGAGAGACAAAGGGACTAACTAACGCACATACACCGACTTGTCAAAGTGACAACTATGCCTCGCTCACCGCAAGCGGGCTCGACAAAATCATGTCTATTCTTTTGGCGACATTAAGAACGAATACACCCACAAGAACATTTTAACCCATTCACACACGTCATAATTTTAGACTAGTCCAAGTTCAAAGAAGGTACAGACGATTTAAGGTTGATGAAACCTTTAGTGTTTTTGTCTTTTGGGGTAAAAAACACTGCGGATAATGAGCTTGTAACCAGCAATTTCTTCATTTTCCACGATATTTTCCAAAGCTTTGAAAAGCGTCAATCCCTCCTTTTTACGCCCCTCAATAAAACAGCTTTAGAAAACATTGGGGAAAATGAAGAAATTGCGTGTTACAAGCAATTTCTTCATTATCCACAATGTTTTCTATCCCAAAAGATGAAAACATTTAAAATTCCATCAACTTGAAATTGTCGTCTGCAGATTCTTTCAATTTGGACCTGTCTAAAATTTGGTTGTGTTGGAATGGGTTAAAGCAGCAAAAAGACACCAACACTCCTTTCGTACATCTTGAAAGAAACTCTGACATCAAAGTCGGCGTAGTTCATCATTTATGAAAGAATAGACAAGCGGTCTGTTTGTCTTCCCCCACCTACACACACGAATACCCCTCAGTTCAATACAGAAATATCATATCAAATTTAGTGTGCGGGTCTTTGTCTTCTGCAGACTCTGAATTAAGCATTCGTTTTTGTCAACGCTGGCAAACGAATGTTGAATTTGGCAAAAATCATTTAAACATAAAGTAATTAAAGGCTAAATCTACTGCTCCACAGTTCCCTTTCGAAAAATTCCTTTAACCCATTCAAAGTCGACAAAGGTTTAGACTGGTCCAATTTGAAAGAAGTTGAAGTCAACAACTCAAACTTTGTGAAATTTCAAAAAAATCTTTATCTTCTGGGGTAGAAAACATTGTGGAAAATAAAGACATTTCTTGTCACAAGCAATTTCTTCATTTTCCGCGTTGTTTTCCTGGACGTAAAAAAGGCGGGATTGTGTGGTAATGGGTTAACTACTTTTCCCTTCCATATGAGATTGTAATGTGTATTCATCATTTGAATGAATTATTTGAATATGTACACGTTTGTATTCAGACGAAGTAAAAAAAACAAACCTTTTTTAATTTTTCAACCCTTAATTACTAACCCTTTCCAACTCAATCCCTGCTTTTTACGCCCCTCGAGAAAAAAGATTTGGAAAACAT
This sequence comes from Fragum fragum, assembly GCA_946902895.1. Lineage (NCBI taxonomy): Eukaryota > Metazoa > Mollusca > Bivalvia > Cardiida > Cardiidae > Fragum > Fragum fragum. The sequence goes on from OX336372.1 coordinate 16,136,769, forward strand.
TGTGGAAAATGAAGAAATTGCTTGTATCAAGCAATTTCTTCATTATTCACAATGTTTTCTATCCAAAAAGATGAAAAAATTTAAAATTCCATCAACTTGAAATTGTCGTATGCAGCTTCTTTGAATTTGACCAGTCTAAATTTTTGCCGTGTTGGAATGGATTATTAAACAGCATTATATGGAATTTCGTTTCTATTTCAGTAAATATCAATTGCCGTATAATTCTACGTTTCATCTTTTTTAAGAATGTTTTATTTAACCCATGTTAAAGAGTGTAAATGTGTCAAGTTTTTATTCTTTATTTATTACTTGTATAAATGGTTTGCTCTGTGTTCAGAGAAAGCCTTCATGAGTTCCTATACGAGTACAGTGTACAAATTATCTCCTAGTTTCCCTAATATGTGTCAATAATTAGAAATTATCGTTTCATAGTTTAGCTCGCTTTTTGGATTTTTTGATTCTATGGCTCTAAAGGATCTAAATAACGAACGTGTACATTTTATGTTTATCATTTCTGTATAATGTTGTATTGGGTGGGCTATAAAATAAGCTTACTTGCTTTTGGTTCCCTGAAACATCCTAATACTCGATTGTTCAGATAAAAAAAAGTCGTAGCTTTTAACATTTTACTCCTTTCCATCAAAATGACGATTTTTGACGCCTTTCAAGAAAAAAACTTGGGTAAACATAGTGGACTTTGAAAGAATTGCTTGTGACAAGCAATTTCCTCTTTGTCCAAAATGTTTTCTACCCTAAAAGGCGAAGACTTCCTAAATTCCACAAATTTGAAATTGTCGTCTGTAACTTCTGTCAATTTGGACCAGTCTAAAATTGTGTACGTTTGGGAATGGGTTAATCAAACATACGAGTCAGCCTTCCAAATGTATGTCCCTGTTTCTTTCTTTACTTTCATTTGTGGATTAGTTTACAACAATTCTTAAAAGACATGCCGTCGTTATTTAGATCCTTTTAATACTCCATACCACTGTGTGTAATTATTGATAAATCCAAAGGTTGTACCAATTGATCTCTTACTTTCTAAGATATCATTATTGTGGATTGTCGATTCATAATCTTGCCATATCTGTCCCATATCTGTCCCATAATTGACAAATCGCAGCTGTCAATCAAATAACCAGTCGACCAATGAAATCATTGAGACCAGAAATGAGTTTTCATCTCCAACATTGGCCGCCAATTTTGTTAAGCTTTCTTGTTGGTTTGGCGACTTAAACCTCGTAACTACAGCTCATTCGAGATGTAGTTTGGACGTTAAGGTCTCCAACCAAATATACTTCTTTTTGGTAAATGCTACTAGACATATTTAATGAAATAAAATAAAAAACACACACACAAATAAAACCGCAGTTTAGAATCGAAGCGGGACTTCCTGTTGGAGTCAGTGGGCGGAGATAACGTTGTAATTGGACGGGCCAACGATTGGTCAATTAGACTGGTGTTTGATGTTTACAGACTTTGACCATTTTCCGTACAATCACTTGTTTTCACGACCCATAGGTTTTCTATTTGGGAAAACATTGCAGGGAAAGAAGAAATTGCTTGTTACAAGCAATTTCTTCTTTCCCTACAATGTTTTCTACCCTTTGCAGTGGTTATTTTTCAATATAAATGCACTTTGATTTGTTGTCTGCAGCCTCTTCCAAATTGGAGAAGTCTAAAATTTTGTTTTACGGGAAAGGGTTAATAGGTTTTTTTGTGTTGCTGTACTTTGCTGAGAGTTACAGCGTCGGCTTCAAGGAGCGGCTTCCGATAAATAGGTTCCGAGCTCGAATTCCGGGAGCGGCTACCGATCTTGGTCCTTTCATTTGTCCACACGTTTGGTGCGTTAATACCGCGAAATGCATAATTGTCGGTCAATGCCGAAGTTCAAATTGCACTTCCGATCAAAATAAATGATTCGAATGGTGGTTTTTCTTTGATTGATATCTGCGATTGGCCATTTGATAATTGTGAAAATGTTCGCTAGGAAAAAATAGGTTTCAAGTAAAATTGTTTGACTTCTTGACTATACAATGAAGTTATTTCAACTCTTGCCACGCTGAATCGGAATATTTCTGCTCTGGTAGAAGTTATAAACCAAAATCAAGCTGAGCGTACAAAATTAATTAACTAAAGAAACATTGGATGAAAAGTCCCCTTTTCTGATACCATTTCGATTTTAAAGAAATGGAAATTTTAAAAAAAAATGATAGCTTGTCGACGAAATGGACCCTCTCATTTTTTCAAAGCATAATGAATGGTCTAATTTTCTCAGTTTATGCATAATATTGCCAGTGTATGAGCAATTTGTCGTAACTAAAGCTTGATTAAAGCTGTGGTTACGACAAATTACACACCAAACGACTATGTAAATCCCATCTTTACAGAATGTTAAATGTAACACATTTGAAGTTCTTTACAAATGTATTTACCCATTCCCACTCAAACCCTCCCTTCACCCATCTAAAGAAAAAGCTTTGGAAAACATTGTGGAAAATGCAGATGTTGCGTGTATCAAGCAATTTCTTCGTTATCCACAATAAATTCTATTCAAAAAGACTTAAAATATTAAAATTACACCATCTTGAAATTGTAGTCTGCAGCTTCTTTGAATTTGGACCAGTCGAGAATTTTGTCGTGTGGGAATGGGTTTAACGTTTTTATCTTAAACCACGCAAGACATTCCAATCATTACAAATGTGCGTCAACTTAAGAATTCAAACCTCGAGGTCTGTCGGATGAAGCCCCTGGTAAAAGTGCTAACCATCGCGCAAGTTAAAGAAACAGGCGGAGCTCTCAGTTAGTTCGTCCTCAGTCATTGTGATATCCCATTTAACAACTAATCTGGGGACGTTGTTCATATTGGCATATGCTACGGTAGCGACGACAAATAATCGGACATAAAACTAACGTGTAACGGCTCAGATTAGCATATGTATCCGCACAGTCTCATCAAAGTCTTCACTATGCGCTCTACAGATCAGTACTAACCCAAAGCTTCTTGACGCGATCCCAGAATATTCTAAATGCTTTGGGATCATCTGAAACGTACCACTATACATGCCAGAAAGACTTTGAGGTGGTACACCTTTTCAAAATTTCTACGGTGTTCTACCCTATTCTCGTAACTTAAGTTTGATATAAGCTGTAGTAACGAGGTTTTCATAGAACACAGACGATATGAAATACGAAAATTACATTAACTAAGTTGAAACGCAGAAAGAATCAACTTTGCATGCTTTCAACAAGGAACTGAAAATTGCCCCTTTCTTTAATATTTCAGCCAATTTTTAGTGTTGACTTAACAGCTAAGGGTACTCGACATCAATACAATTGGTAGATTGCACCTATCAATCAAAAACTCGATCGACCAATCAGAGATCATTCATTTAGATCGGAAGTGAACTAAGAACTCCAACATTGGCCGACATTTATGTAAAGCGTATTTGTTGATTTGGCGACCTAAATCTCGTAACTACATCTTTTCCCACAACCATTAAAAGGACTTTTGAGAAATTATGTAAAATGAAGAAATGTCTTGTATTAATCATTATCTTCATTTTCCGTAATTTTCTATATATACGGATATTTAAATTTTAACAATTTAAAATTGTCGCCATAACCTTCTTTCAGTTTATACCAGTCTAAAATTTTGATGGGAGATAAAAGAAAGTGTCCTGATAGAATTGTAATAATTCGCACAGTGGATAAGTCTTGCTGATTTTTCATTGTATATATAAGATTCGCCAATTTATAAACCATTACTAAAATAAGTCTTGTAAATAAACGTAATTGTGATGTGACTGCGTGTTCTTTTTTTTTTCGTGATAAACTTGAAAATCGTTTCATTTATTACATTGTGATTTAATTGTTAGTTTCGTCTATCAAAAACGAGCGATCTGATTGGTCGAAAAATTTAATTCATACCTCCATGAACAAAATTTTGAGCACGCAGCCATTTTGTATGCTTCCGCACAAAATAGTTCCATACAAAAAGGTATCAAAAGTTGTAAAGTTTTGCTTTGTTCGCTCCATGCTAATAAATTATAAGAAATGAAGGGAATATTCTTTGTTTTCATGGAGGAATGAACCGAAAAACCTAATCACACAATGTATGAATCCGCTTCGCGTATTCATACAGTGTGATTAGTTTTTTCGGTTCATACCTCCATGAAAACAAAAAATATTCTCTTCATCTCTTAAGTGATAAGCGCCACTTGCAACATAATGAAATCTATCACTGATTGACGGATTTCTGGCCACGCCCAATTAACTCCGACACGAAGTTCCTCTTATATATTAACCCTTAACATGCTGTATAAATTACCTTACTGAATTGCTGTAAAATCAAAGGGCTGAAAGCACTGATAGAACTTGTTAAAAAATCAATATTTCGTCTAGAAATCAACTTCATAAACAACTCAGGCAAGAAAAGAAAAAGCATATGGTATAGACTAAGATCAGACTGCACTTATGTGCAGGCTGATCTTAGTCTACGCCTCCTCCAAAACCGGAATATTCCGGGTTCAGCATGACAAGGGTTAAAAGTCTTTTTTTGCATGTAACATGTAACGAACAAGAGGGACATTGGCTCTAAAGCGCTCACATAAGTCAATGCCTATCGAAGTAAATAGCACAAATGACCTTATTTTAGCCAGAAGTGACTAATTATCAAATCTTGTCTGAGAAATCAAGAACAACATTCTTACAAAGTTCCAGGGTATTCGTGCAAGAGGTGTTGCTATTAGATTGGAAAAAAAGATTTCTTTATATTAACCTAGCGACCTAATTTTTGACCCATGTGACCTAATTTTAAACTTGATAAAGATTCTGAATAAATATCGAGTCAATTGACCCCAAGAATGTGGCTTCTAGAGTAAAATCAACGTTCTTCTAAGATTTGACCTAGTGAACTAGTTACTGACCCGAAGTGATCCAAATTGGACCTTGGTTGAGATAATTTGAAAATACAGATTTTGTCCAAATATCGAAATAATTTAGCCAAAAAATGGGACATCTAGAGTGCATATGAGGTATTTCTAAGATTTGACCAAGTGACCTAGTCTTCTAACTCCGTGTGCCCGAAATTCGAACTTGGCCGAGACATCATGGCAACAATCTTACCAAATATCATTTGATTTGAGCCTAAAATGGGGCCTCTAGATTGCACAAAAAGTATTCCAAAGATCTGACCTTTTGACCTAGTTTTTTACCTCAAATTCGAAACTGGCTGAGATATCATTGAGACTAACATTCTTTCTAAATATTAAATCAGTTGAGCCAAAAATTGAGCTGCTCGAGTGCACATTAGGTATTCATATAAGATTTGACCTAGCGACCTAGTTTTTGACCACGTGACCAAAATTCGAACTTGGCTTGGATATAACGTAAACAAACACTGACCTTATATCATTTGATTTGAGCCATAAATGTGGCCTCTAGATTGCACACAAGATTATTTGTAAGATTTGACCTAGTGATCTAGTTTTTGACCCTGCATATCCCAATATCAAACTTGACTGAGATATTATGCAGACAAACACTCTGACCAAATTTCAAGACATTTGATGCAAAATGTGACCTCTAAAGTGCACACAAAGTTTTTCTAGGATCTGACCTAGTGACCTAGTTTTTGACCCCACGTGATTGTGACCAAATTTCAAGACATAAGAACTGCTGAAATTGTGGCCTTAGAGCAACACAAGACGTTGAAACACGAGGGACGACGGCCACAGCTAGATCAAAAAAGCTCACCTTAACCTCTTTGAGAGCTAAAAGTAAAATGTTTTTATACGACCTAAATTTCAAAACTACGACAAGATCAAATAAGACATTGAGTTAAGATTCTTTGAGATATTCCTGGTCCTGTCCATTGGCTGCTATAGTTCCGCTTTGACTTTATTTTTCAATATTTATGGCCAGAATCACGTAACAAAGAAGAGGACCATGATGGTCCTATTTCGCTCCCCTGAGTATAATGGCTCAAAGCTTTACGATACTTACAAAATATCAAAGTCCTGCTCCTATTTTTTTAGTTTTATTAAAGTTCTAGGCCCTATGGTTTGGGAGAAGAAGATTTTCAGAGTAAGGCATTTCTTTGAAGTATTTTGGTAGAGGGTCAAACGGTGATGATTTATACCAATTACCAAGCTCTTGGCCTTATGGTTTGCGAGAAGAAGATTTTCAAAGATTTCCTTCTTTGTTTCTATGTAAAATCAGGGGTTGCATAGAAATGGGCTGATTTTCTGAGTACGGTCATTCTTCGATGTATTATAGTAGAAGGTCAATAGATAATGATTTAAATCAAATATCAAAACACAGCGCCTTACGGTTGGGGTAAAGAAGATTTTTAAAGATTTTCTTCCTTACTTCTATGTACAATCAGGGATTGCACAGAAAAGGGCTGATTTTCAAGATACAGTTATTCTTTGAAGTACATGTATTTTGGTAGAGGGTCATAAGGTGATGATTTATACCATACATCAAAGTTCTATGACGTATTGTTTGAGAGTAGAAGATTTTTAAAAGATTTTCTTCTTTATTTCAATATAAAATCAGGTATTGCAAATAAATGGGCTATTTTTCAAGATACGGTTATTCTTTCAAGTATTTTGGTAGAGGGTCGTTAGGTGATGATTTATACCATATGAGCCTATGCGTGACATTTCGAACCATTTCGCAGGTGCGTGACTCGCACACATTGAGCACCCTGGACAGCCATTCGGGACAATAAGAACATTCGCTGATTGTTAAAGAAGCTTTGGGTCAGTATCTATCTACAGAGCGCAGAGTGAAGACTCTGATCAGACTGTGCAGATGCACAGGCTGATCTGAGTCTTTACTTGGCGCATATGTGTAATGGTTGGAAATGTCACGCATGCGCTCATATATCAAAGCTTAGGCCGTCTGGTTTTGGAAAAAAAGATTTTTAAAGATTTTCTTTAAATCTATGTAAAATCAGGGATCGCACACAAAGGGGTAAATTTTCAAGATATGGTTATTCTTTGAAGTATTTAGGTAAAGTGTCAATAGGTGATGAATTATACCTTATATCAAAACTCTAGGCCTTGTGGTTTTGGAGAATTTTTTTAAAGATTTCCTTCTTTATTTGTATGTAAAATCCGGGATCGCACAGAAAGGGGTTAATTTTCAGGTTATTCTTTGAGGTATTTAGGTAGAGGGTCAATAGAGGATGAATTATCAAGTATCAAAGCTCTAGGCCTTATGATTTGGAAGAAGATGGTTTTCAAAGATTTTCTACTTTATTTTTTATGTAAAATCAGGCATCGCACAGAAAAATGCTAATTTTCAAGAGACGGTTATTCTTTGAAGTATTTTGGTACAGGGCCAATAGATGATGAGTTATACAAAGTATTAAAGCTCTTGTCCTTATGGTTTTGGGAATATTTTTTAAGTATTTTTCATTCAGTGGCAACAAAAGTTCTTCATGGATTTCATTTCTTTGAAGAATTTTGAAAAAGTATGACCAAATAACCATTTCAGTGAAGTTTGATTCAAATTCCATGGTTAGTTTAGATTTTTTTTAATTGTGAACGATCGGACGGATAGACGGACGGATAGACGGACGGACGCCGGACAATGACCGATCACAATAGCCCATCTAGGGCACTTCTTTCTCAGGTGAGCTAAAAAGTTAAATGGTTGGTTGCCGACCCATACGTCGTAGCTACATCTTGAATAACTTTGAATTAACTTGATAGAGGTCGACTATGAGATGCTGCATACCACGATCAATAATGTAGGCTGTCTGGTTTCAAAGGAGAAGATTTTTAAATATTTTTGTTGCCATGGGAATCAGAGTTAAGTGTGGATTTCAATTATTTAGACCAGTTTGAAAAAGATGTGCCCATGGTACATCTCTGTCATGTTTCACCAAGATTGGTCCAAGGATCAGGAGGAGAGAAATTGTTAACAGACGCCGACGCTTCATGACGATGTACTACGACACCGGACATTGGGCGATCACAATAGCTCACATTAATTATTAAGCACTTATATAAATCCGCCATCGAGGCAGTTGAACGCTTTTTCGTGAACTTGACGAGAGTTAAGTGTTTAAATCGTATATGTGTCTGAACAGTAATTTAGTTAAATCTTAGAACTTTGTTCCCCTAATCATTCCTTCGGGTTGATTCTAAAACCAATAAACATATATTCCGTCCATCAAAGCTACAGGCAACTCATCCAACTTAGGTGCATTTATTACCTTTTGACAGTTGAGACAAATACAGAAAAGCTGCCAGCCAAAAGGAGCAAAGGCACAAACAACGTAAGAATCACTGCAATATGTTTAACCTATTCCCACACAATAAAATTTTAGACTTGTCTAAATTGAAAGGAGCTGCAGATGACAATTTCAAGATAGAAAACATTGTGGATAATAAAGAAAATGCTTGATACAAGCAATTTCTTCTTTTTCCACAATAAGAGCTATCATGTATACTTCAAATATAAAGTTCTTCCAATGGTGTACTCATCTTACTTTTTTTTATATAAATAGGGAATATTACCACAGTGTCTTTTTCTATGCGTTGTTATCGTGTTCGCGAATCGTGTGTAGGTATTTTTAATTGGATGAGACCGAAGGTCGAATCCAATAAAAATACCTACACACGATTCGAGAACACGATAACAACAAATAGAAAAACACACTGTTGTAATATTCCTTTTATTATATACCTTTTAGGAAATGACATTTAAATGGCTCAGATATAACCAACTTTCCGAAAAACCCAGATTGTCAATACACAAAAAAAGAAGTCAGGTTTTACTCCATATCTTTTATAGGTATATAATAAAAGTCCATAACTGCCGTCATTTTCTATTGTAGATTCTTTCGCAAAAACTCTCTAAGTCATTTGATTCATTAACACCCAACTGTTCTTTGTCTTGTATCACAACTTCACTGGCCTCAAAATTTTTATTTAGACGATACAGAGACTTATCTTATGACTTGTTGATCGTCGCCGGTTCATTAACATCAACTTTAATCACACAAACCTCACCAGCATTTGGATGTACCGTCTCAATATGTCTTACACAGTCGTCTTTTCTCATAAAGGAAATATCACACTCTGTCACACCGCACATAAATCGTTCGGACTGGGTGTGCGTTAAATCATGTCGATTCAGAGAACTATTATCTTTGAATGACCTAACACATGTATGTTCACGCACATGCTTTTTTAATTCGGATGACGAGACAAAGGAGTAATCACAATACTCGCAGATGTATTCCTTTAATCCTATATGGCGTTTCAGGTGTCGCCAGAAGTTGTTTCGATCTGAAAAAAACAATGAATAATCAAAAATTCCGGAATGGTTCACTATACCAATATAATTTAATTTTCAGTTTCGTCTATCAAAAACGAGTTTTCTGATTGGTCGAAAAAAATAATGCATAACTCCATGAACAAAATTTTGAGCACGCAGGGATTTTGTATGCTTCCGCACAAAATAGTCCCATACAAAAAGGTATCAGAATTTCTAAAATATTTGTTTTTTTCGCTCGATGCTATTAAATTATAAGAAATGAAGAGAATATTTTTTTGTTTTCAAGGAGGTATGAACCGAAAATCCTAAGCACACAATGTATGAATCCGCTTTCAAAGAAAATCATCTGTTGAATTCTGACTAAAAGTGTCTGGACAATAAGGATTTCAAAACTTTCCTATAGATCCCATATATAAAACACAGTGAACGCAACGAGGTGCAAGTCGAAAACTGGTGCTAAGGTGCCCGATCATGAACTAGTCATGTTTCTTTTAGCTAAAAGCAAAAGCACCGCTTAGGGATAGTTACCTGACGATGTGTTGTTGTTTGCTAGAAAATTGATAAAAATTCAATCAGTGGACTTAATCCTTACAAAAATGAAGTTCTTAACCAATTACCAGTAAAATTTTAGATTGGTCCAAATTCAAAGAAGTTGCAGAGGACAATTAAAAAGTTATGAAATTTTAGATTTTTTTCAACCTTCTGTATAAAAAAACATTTTCCACATGTTTTCCCAATTGTTTTCATATGGGGCGTAAGAAATCTTCGCTGTGTGGAAATGTGTTGATCATAGAGGTTGCTCTTTTGATAGTTAACAAATATTTTAAGTCCCAAATGCATGTCTTATTACAAAATTTCATTTTAGTACGACAACGACGATGACAATTAATACCTCTGATTTTCAATGAAACAGCTGAGCTCAAAATTTTCAGATGGTCCTAGTGCAGATCAATCTCCATGTAAAATCGATGCGGGGCTTACCATTGAATCCTTTTGTACAGAACTGACAATCAAAAAGGAAGGCACCAGAATGCATTCGTTTGTGGTTATGAAAATTTGACTTTCGCTTGAACGATGATCCACAGACCTCACATAAATAGGCCCGTTGTCCTGTATGACCGTCCATGATATGACGTTGTGCATTCTCGCACTTTGATGTGCTGTACTCACATAGGTTGCAATCGTATAACTTTGTACCTGCATAAAAAAGAAAGAAGACTAATGGTTAGTGATACGCAAGTTGCAACTTTTGTGAGTACATTACAGTATTTTGCCAAACTGTACTAACAACTCCAGTGTTACTCCTCTTTACCATGCCTTGTACCTGTACAAGAAATAAATGATTTAATACCCCGTGTTTGTGGTCCTAAATACCACCCTACTCATTCTCATATCATGTGGTGCTGTATTAAATTGGATTTCATTTGTACTCCTTTGTACTTTGTTTAGTATCCGCAAAAGAAAGAAATGATTAAAGACACCAAGCTTGCAGTCCAAATATCAGTATGAACTATACTTTCTGGTACTGTGTGGTGCTGTACTCCCATACTTTGCTGTTATACAACGCTGTACCTTTACGTGTCAGATATATGAGTTATGATTAACCAATCGCAACTCAATCAAGGAATCAACCGACAAATCAAATCATTTATTCGGCCCGGACCTGAATATTTCATCTCCAACATAGGCAACCTTTTTGTTGGTTTGGCGACTTAAACGTCGTAACAACAGCTTATTCAAGCTGTAGTTACGACGTTTGTGTCGCCAACCAACCAATTTACATTATTGTCATTTATTACCGATTATAATTTTGTAAAATAACGTCGGTTAAAATCGAAGCGAGTCTCCCTGTCAGAGTTAATGGGAGGGGCTAACGAAGTAAGTGGGCAGGGCCAGTGACTGGTCAATTTCTAGCTTGTGGTACCCTTTTGGACAGTCTCTGACATATGGTACTGCATTGATAAGAGTTCTAATCATACACTTTTGTACCTATCCATAAAAAGCTCGAGCTCTTGTAAGCTCGTTGTCCTCATACCTAATGATTGAACGAATGAATGAATGCAGTTTAAAGCCACTTTCACAGTATTTCAGTCATATCGCGGCGACTGGAGCTCCTAACTATGGATTCCTGGTATTTTTCACACAAGTACTACCACTACATCCTTTCCTAGCCTCCAGCTGTTATCCCACTTAGGTTTACGATTATCCACTCATTGGTGAGAGAGAATTGTCGGCAAGGATATGTGTCACCGCCGGGGATCGAACCCATGACATCCCATGATTGAAGATTAGGAGTCTGACGCGCTACCGACTGTGATACGACGGCGTCCCTCCACAATATCTTAATTCCTACACATTTGGGTGCTGTGCTTTCAGTTATTAAATTAGTACACCTTTGTGTTAGTACGAGAATTTGAATAGAGTTGTTATTCCAAGTTTTTAATGATTTTAAACATGTTTTCCTGATGATATTTCAAAGTATAAGCTTACTTTGAGCACATTGTGCTAGAGTGATGTGTTTGTTTGAATATGGTATCGCGGGGGCTTGAGCAAGTACCCATGGATTCCTAGTATTTATCACACCAATACTACCAGTGCAACAACCAGTACTACATCCTTTGCGAGCCTCCAGCTGCTCATCCCATTTAGGTTTACGATTATTTACCCATTGGTGGGAGACAAATGTCGTAAAGGACATTTGCCGCGAACTGGGATCGAATCCTGAGCCTCATTGTTGACAATCTGACGCACTACTAACAACGCCAGTCCGCGGCCGTCCTCGCCTTGTTCTCCAGTGAGCTAAAATAAAGGTTTAACAATATAATTGTTATATTATAGATATAATTTATTTCCAGTAAATAAAGCTGCCCTCTGATTTTTTTTAGTGTAAAGTTAAGTATAAATCTAAAATCACATCATTTTCTAGATCATAAGAAAAATCTGATCATAAAACCTTAATTCCAATAGGATTTCAAAGAGGGCCTAAATGACTAGCCTAAATGAATCGTCTAGAAAATACGTTGAATTAATTTTCAGGTCAACTGCAAAAATTAGACTGTTACATTTTACATACGTTTTCTTGTGGCCTAGTTTGACTCCAAAGGGTAAACATACAAACTTTGACATCTAGAGTTCCCACACTTTTTTCTATAATTTGACTTTGTGACTTAGTTGTTTGGGTTGAAAGAGCATGAAATGTTATGTACTCTCTGACAAATCAAAAGGACTTTCTAACATTTGAACAAACAACCTAGTTTCATATTCCAAGTGACAAATTTTCAAACTTGTACCGGATTTCATCAAAACGATTATTTTGATCATATTTTAGGTTGATTTGGCATATGTGACCTCTTAGTGCCCACAAGATATTTGTAAGATTTGACCTATAGACCTTGTTTTAACTCAAATGGTCCCGATTTGTTTAAACAAGAGCATCGCCTACGAGTGCCTACGCTCGGCTTTTCGTGCTTGATAGTGGATAAAATGCATCTAGAGTTATAATCCCTCTTGATAGTATAGGTTGCTCTTTTGATAGTGAACAAATGTGAAAAGTTTCGAGTGAATGCCTTTAGTAGAACCAGATATCACAAAATGTCTAAGTTTTCGCACGACGACGACAACAACAACGACGACGACAGAAAGGCTATAGCCATACCTAAGGTTATCTCCGAAAAGCCTTGCTTAAAATCACCAGAATATAGATCTTGGCCAGATTTCATTTATTTAGCATGAAATGAGGCCTCTTGATTTCACACAAGGCTTTCTCTAAGTTTTGACCTACTTTTACTTCAAGTGAACCAATTTCAAACTACCCTGAATGGATTGAGACAACATAATGACAAATTTTCAAGATGGTTTAGGAAATATTATAGCATCCACAATGTTGACAATGTTTTTACTTATATTTGCATAGAGAAATTTTTTTTTTACTTCAAATGACTAAAAATCACCCTGTCTGAAATTCTTTATAGAAAAGCATTCTAACTTAAATTCAGGATAAGAGAGTATAAATTACTGCACATACAGGATCTACAAGGTATTTGTAAGATTTGACTTAGTGACCTAGATTTTTACTCAAAGTGACCAAATTTCCAACCTACCCTAAATGGATTGAGACAAAAATCTGACAAATTTTTACCTTGATTAAAATTCTAGCAGGAATCGTTCACAAATTTTCTGGATAATTGAGCGAATGTGTAGCCCCTAAAGTAACAACCATATTTTTCTAAGATTTAACGTAGTGACCTACTTTTTAACCCCAAGGGACCTAATTTCTATCTTATTCTAACTGCATTCGAGACAAAAATTCTGAAAACTTTTCAGGATGATTGAAATTCTAGCAGGAATTGAAGCATCTAGTGTGTTTTCAAGACTTTTCTTACATTTGACCCAGTGACCTTGTATTTTAACTAAGTGACCCAATTTCATACTTATCCGATATATAATCTAGAGAGCCACTCTTACCAATTCTAATGCTGATTGAGCAAAGTTGATAGCATTTACAGTGTTTACAAGATTTTCCTCAGATCACCTTGACCAATTTTCAGGCTTATTGAGCAATGTTTGTAAATTTAACAGTGTTTACAAGATTTTACATTGATTTTCCTAAGGTTGACCTTGAGACTTAGTTCTTCAACCTAAGTGATTTCAAGATTTTATCCAGACAAACATCTAACCAGTTTTCAGAAGCAAGGTATGTAGTCTCTAAAGTGTTAACGAGGTAAATTTTATTGACAGACAACAGACGATACAGGTGAGCAGAAAAAGCAGCCTATGCTATGTAAACAAGTGGTTCTTACCTTCTTCATCTCTTTCAACTGGAGTAATTTCTTTTTGCTTTTCTCCCGGAATTGCATTACCTTTGCCTTTCGAAATATCTGACTTCTTCAAATATATTTCTTTTAACTCTGTAAGTCGATCTCCATAATATGTAGCTTTGTCTCTATTTACTCCATTCCTTTTATCTAAATCCCCCTTTTTAGCAGTAACAACATCTGTTTTGTTTTCATTTCTTAATAGTTGTTGTTGTTGTTGTTGTTTTTCACTACGAGCACTTTCATTTCCATCTTGTTCAAACACTTCCTCTGATTTAATTTCAAGGTCCAACACACTATTTTCTGTAGAATCTTTGTCAAATACTTCATTATATTCCTTATTAGACGTTTTTTCATCTGTATGAGATTGGTTGTTTGAGTCTCGTAGAGTTGTAACTTCTCTAGTATTGATGCTACCTCCATGTTTCAAACCTGACTTTTGATTATCATTCATTTCTATACTTTCAAAATATGGATCAGCAATTTCTTCCTTTATATAAATATCTTGAGGTAAAGTAGAAATGTTGTCTGTGATCATTTTCTTGTTTGCATCTTCTTCTGGTTCAAATATATTTGATTCCTTATTCTTGGACTTGTATCTTTGAGTTTTTGATCTGCTTGTTTTTGAATTCATTGAATCTTTTTTAGATTTTGAAAATTTCGCTTTTCCAGATTTTCTCTTGCTATTTGACAGCTGTCTATTCCTTTTTGTGTCTTTTTCTGACTGATTTTCGATAGTGAAATGATATATTTCCTTCCCATACACACCTCCAATTTTCTGAACCATTCCAACTCTAAGTGAATCTTCAACCTCTACCTCAATTACACAAACTTTCCCTTTAATCATAGACTTTAAGATAGGTGAAATTTTGATTACAGATTTAGTTCCATAATGGAAGCACTTACAGATATCTTGCCAGTAGGTGAGTTGCAGGTCTGACTGGTCTGTACCAATGTCATCTTCACTGTAACAGTCAAATTGTTTATAATTGATGTTTAGTTCATCTGTCTTATCTTTTTCAATTGATCTGGAAAGATATTTTCTACTACATTTGTTGACTTTAGTTTTCTTACAAGGTGAAGTACTTTCTCTTTTTCTTTTGAAAGTGCTGGTGGGAGGAGAAACCTTTTCACGAGCAAGTGCTTTATTTGTTTCATCATTTATACCCGATCCATATGACAGATCTTTATTACATGTATTTTCTTCTTTTGTAGTTATAGGTTGTAACTCTTCACAGCCTGAGCAAATTCTATTGTCATTCTCACCACCATCAACAAAATTATCTGTATTTTTCTTGAGCTGCAGTGAATGTTCCTTGTCATATGGCTTCTTATGCTGTTCTGGCCTCAAAATATTCTTTCTACCTGGATAATTATACACTAATTCCAATGGTGTTTTACCCATACACGCAATCTCTTCAGCAGTGAATCTCTTGACGATTGGCGGCCTTGACAGAGATGAATCATACTTAGATCTTTTGAGCTCCAAAGGGTATGTAACATTTTCATTTTCTACCATAGCTTCAGCTGAATGAACACTTTCTGAAATTTTCTTCTGGTCTACAGCACCTTCATCTTCAAGTGGTAATTGTTGGGTATAAATTATCTCATTCAAGCACGGGGAATCAACAGGAGTTTGTTCATTACCTGATAACTCAATTATATGGTAGACAGTATCGTTGCTTGCTTCTGAATGATCTGGCTTGACTGTAGAATAAGACACATCTTCAACAGCATTGCAGATATTCTTTGGCAACAAAGTATTAACTTCTAATTTAGAAGATTCTTTATCAAGCATCATTGTTTTATTAGATGTGTTAAAAACTGATTCTTTAGACGCAAGAACACTTCTATCTTTCAAACCTTCATTTAAAAGTACCTTGTTCTGTATTTGATTCTTTGTTAGATGTTTAGCTGATAACATAGTTTCTTTTGGCTCTAGTTTCTGAAGTGGTACATTTAAATCCCTCAAGAGATATGCAATGCTTCTATCATCTTTTGTTATGTTTTTTGGAGCATTAAAAGTTTTTGGATGGATATGAGAAATACTCTTCACTGTTTCCCTTTTCATCTTGGAATTGTCCTTATTGACCCTTTTTCTCTCGTCAATGCTTGGGAAAAACTGTATATCCACACTGGGGGATTCCTCTCTCGTTGACTTAGTTGTTTTCACAACATACATCTGTAATGAAGAAGTATAAAATAGCTAGAAATTAGGGGTGGGAAGGAGTACTTGATTAATAATGTACTCAATCAAACATCGAATTATTTTTACCAATTTCATTAATAGATTACTCAAAAAAAATAAAATCATAGGAAAATTTATTCCCTGACACAAGCTTGTTTTAAACACTGTGCAGTGTGTATTGGATAAAGTCTACAGATCATGTAATCCATTGGTGTCATTTTTTATTTGCAAACAAATGCTAACACTCATTGTTTTCACTGTCAAACAATGACATAATTCTTACGCACCTCCATAGCTTGTTACTTTGATTAGGGTCAATGTGTTTAACCCATTCCAACACAGTAAAATTTTAGACTGGTCCAAATTGAAAGAAGCTGCAGACGACATTTTCAAGTTGATGGAATTTTGAATTTTTTCGCCTTTTTGGATAGAAAACATTGTGGATAATGAAGAAATTGCTTGATACAAGCAATTTCTTCATTTTTCTTGAGTGGCGTAAAAAGGAGGGATTGAGTTGGAATGGGTTAAATTGGACTTTAATAAGATTTACCCTTACTGTAACTAATGGCATCTTCAAGTTGTCATCTCCAAGACAAAAGTTTTTATATTTGAAGCGTGTCGATTAAATAACTTTTCCTTCACTATAGGTGAAACAAATATTGAAGTAACAGATTGATATCATTACTTGGGTTTAACATTTACTAGTAGCTACTCTTTCCTTAATGCTAAAAAGCATATTGCTCAGCAAGCTACTAAAGCATTACATTTACTATACACCAAATGTAATAACTCTGATTTACCAATATATCTCTTGATTAAATTATTCGATTATACTGTGCTACCCATCTTAACATGCGGTTGCGAAATATTTGGCTATGGAAACATTCATATGCTCCAAAAAATTCATATTGACTTTGACTTTTCTGCGAAAAATTACAAAAGCTCGAAATTCGACGACGCTTTACATATTATATGGCAAGCTTTGTAGATACCCAATCTCAATCGTTATAAAGTCATGCATAATTGCATTCTGGAATCCCTTAATATCGAGTAAAAAATATCGAATTTATATGCATATGATTAACCAAACCAATACCGGTTTCAAATGGACAAATCAAATAAAGCATATTTATAACGGTGCAGGCCGGCCTAATTTATGGTTAAATCAAAACCATATCACTAGTAGACATATCAGTAAGGTAATTAAGCAGTCATATATTGATCAATATAAACAATCCCGGGCCTCTCAGATGAGAGAATCAGAAAAAGGTCAAACCTACAACAGTTTTAAAGATTCCCATAATTTAGAATTGTATTTTAAAGCCTTAAGCAATTATGATCAGTTGTCTTTATTTAAATTTAGAACCTCAAACTTTAAATTACCAGTTAAAATCGGCTGCTACAAA
This sequence comes from Fragum fragum, assembly GCA_946902895.1. NCBI lineage: Eukaryota > Metazoa > Mollusca > Bivalvia > Cardiida > Cardiidae > Fragum > Fragum fragum. The sequence continues at coordinate 16,154,471 of OX336372.1, forward strand.
TCAACTCCATATCAAGAAAGAATATGCAAGCTATGTAGGAAAGATGAAATAGGGTCTGAAATCCATTATTTATACCGAGCAAAGGGCAGAAATTGCTGATATCTAGCATTTTCTCCTTTTCACAGTGTTATCCATGCTCTGTTTATCTCTTGATGAAAAATATCTTCTTGATCGCTGCACTTTATTACGTAGACCAGTCTCAAAATTGCCTGAATTTCTCCAAATGCCACCAAATGTTTTATTTCTCCTTAATCTGTTAATCATCTTTTACACATGTTTTTCTCTGTAATGATCATGATTATTGTTAAAAACTTACGTTAAAATGCATACGCATAATAGTAGTGAAAAGAAATAATCCAATTTATATAACATTGAAGCACAAAAAACAGTGACCTTCACAGATGATCGTGGCACTGTTTACATGTGCGTTTGCACGTGGAAGTCATATAACGGTAATGTGGGTACATATCGAGTTTCAGCCCAGTCCCCATAATAATAAATTTCTCTCTCTCTCTCTCTCTCTCTCTTTCTCTCTCTCACTCTTTCTAGTTCTAGCTCTCGTTCTCCTTTTTGATGTCCTCCACCTCATTCTGAAAATGAAATCGTAACATGTATCTTGTACGTCATAACCCCATGTTGTACAAACTTGTACCTGGGTGAATAAAAGAGTTGTTCTGTTTTGTCCTATTTGTCTGATAACCAAACCACTAAGTGCTGACAGTGGACATTCCTGTTGGCATAGTCAAGTGATATGTCCATTTTGGTGTTGAAAGTGTATAGGTAATTGATTACAGCAAAACAGCTTGCCTTGCCCAGCTGGCTTTAATGGGTAGGATGTTTTCTATAATTGTGTCCTGAGCACAACTCCCCATTCCTCCCAAGTTGCTAGGTAAAGGGACAAACAAGATTGCATTTTTAATTATTAATACTGTAAATTTAACATTAGTTTAGTAGGAAACTATGAACAACTGTGCCAAGATATTTTGAAATCCATCTATTTATGTAGAAGATATGTTTATTTTATCATTTGACCGTCTGTCCCGATCTTCAATTTGGAAGTATCATACACATCTTCGGGCATAAATTAATGCAGTATTCTTTAAGAGGAATAATAGTGCCATATTATTTTGACATCCATTAAGTGATGTAGAAGATATATACTTGAGTTTCCGGTATTCGAGCAGCCTCCCATATTCGATTTGTTTCATTTCTGCACACTCGCAGTTGACTCCTGTATTACAAACAATGTGCAAATTGTTAGAATCAACATTAATCAATGTCAGTGTATGAAATTTATCAAAGAAATAGAAATTTTCCTTACAACCCTTGCACTACCCGGTTTATACTATTTTTTCTCATTCCTTACATATATTTTTGGGCAGGTGTTTTTTTTTTTCTTCTTGCAAATGCTCTTTCAATGTAGATGTTTTTATTAAATTTGGGTAGATAGATGGGAAATAACACAAAATAAAAATTCAAGTCTGTTTCATGAATGCCACAAGTGTGACATTGATACTTGGATGTATATCGCTTAGGTGCTCGATTAAAGGAGACTGAATTTGGATCTCAATGACCAGTATATGAATACAAAAAGAGTGTAATTTTTGTTACAAAATTTGTTACAAATCTATTTTTCATTTGAACTGCAATATTCTAATTGAATTTGTGTTACTTTCAGTTTAATTCACAGAGTCTAATTATCATTGTATTAATGGGCATGTGCAAATTTATTGCCTAAGGTGTTTGAATATTGGAGACTACAGGCTATGCTCTAGGCAAGAAGTGGACACACAAACATCCACTCTCACACAAGGTCTGTATGTTTGTTGCCATTACAAGGCGGGTGTGTGAAGTTCTAAATATGAATCATTACGGAGAAAATATGTAGAATACTCAAAAGACACGACCGTGTAGTGTGTAGTCTGTAGTAAAGGCTATCCGGTTACTATTACAGTTAACTAATATTCAGAAGACGGTTTTGTGGCCGTTTGTAAACGGTAAAGCACATGGCAAATCATAAAGAGCATACCTCTGTATTTGTTAGTAAAAAAAGGTTTTGATAGTTTGAAACAGAAAGTGTCCGATTGTTTACGGGAAATTTTTGTTCAAAGGCAGTTGTTGTTGTAGATTAATACAAGCCTGTATGTCCTATTCTGCAGTACGATTAGACTGGAGAGCCTGTCCCTTCTACGCTGCTCTCCGATATTGACGACACCGATCGGAAAGCAGCGTAGATGGGACTGGTCCACCATTTTTTTTTTTTTTTTTTTTTTGTTTTTTTTTTTTAAGTAGATATATGTTCCTCGTTACTTCTCTTATTTGTCTACGAGGATTGGGCGCTGACAAGATGAATTTTATTTTTTCCGAGTTTAGGCGAGATTTAAAAATATTTCAGTAACGTTATAGAATTTGTATTCTTCGCATGCTGAAATGGTCTAACCCTTTACTTTTTTTTTTCTTCAAAATTTGGGACTTGTCCGAATTCAAAGGGGCAACAGACGTTAATGAAAAAAGCAAGTACAAATGAAAAAGTAAACATCCTATATGATATAGAATATTAAGGGAAAAGAAGGTATTGCTTGTTGCAAGCAATTCCTGCTTTTTGTAATGTTTTCTAAAGCTGGTAGATCACAGGGGGGTAAAAATCGGGGGCAATGATTCTGCGTGAAAACAGTGTATTCCTATATTTATGATACACTTCACAACGCCTTTGCTCAAGTTGTCACGACCAGAAGAAGCAAGTTTTTGATACCATTTAAAATCACCAGAAATCACGGTGAGCAACTTTGAATATTTCAAAGCATGTCATATCGGTCAAGAATGCCCTTTTCCCAGGTTCGAAGTTCTGTTTATATCTCTCTTTCGTTGGAAACAGCTTCGTATCTTATATAAAGCTCTTTGCTGAACATCTTATTGTCAATAATTGATGCCATTATATAGGTACTGTGACCATACAATAGAACCATATCCAAGTCAATGATTGGCCTAACCTAGAACGGAATCGCTGCCAACTCTAACAGGGATTCGGCTGTCTATGAAATCAACATTTCTCTGTGTTCTTTTAATAAGCATGCTGTTTAACAATATGTAGGTCAAAGGCGCCGAAGATAATTTGATACTATCTTCATCATATTATAGGATTTTTTAGGAAAAGGGCAAAACTAGCATCTGCAAACAATAACGTTACAATAATGTTAACGTCTTTTTTCTTTAGAATTTTACTCACAACGCCTTAAATATACTTTTTTCCTAAGTCTAAACCGGTATTTCAAATCGATCACTCTGAAACAAGTATTTGCATTCACGCAAATTTCCACGTATACTCATAAACTTGAAGTGAAAATCTATGTGAGTTTAGTATGATCGTTACAGAATTGGCAGAGTTGAGGGTCAAATAATCATTGAGGTCATTGATTTCTTATTGAAGAAGCTGCTATTCTCTGTTTTCAGGATTCTAAAAGGAGTTCACGTATTACAGTTGATCAAAAGGAGAATGTCATACTTGAAAATTCTAATTTTGCTGTGCGTGACACGAGCTTATAACCCATTCCAACAAGATAAAATTTTAGACCAGTCCAAATTCAAAGAAGTAGCAGACGACAATTGTAAGTTGATGAAATCTTTAGAATCCTGGTCTTTTTGGATAGAAAACATTGTGGGTAATGAAGAAAATGTTTTCCAAAGCTTTCATAATGAGGGTCATTTAAAAGCGTCACTATCTGGGAATGGGTTAAGACAATGCTACTTTTTTATTTCTGTATGTGGACGTATGTTTTTGTGCGTTATTCACGCACATATGTACACGAATGGGAATGCGGGTTTAAGTTAAAAGGAGGCAGGCTTACTCGGAAAGTAATAAATGAATTTAAACCGAAATCCATAGTTATGACCCTTTCATCGCATCCTAACTTCTCAGTACTTTCAGTCCTTTAATTATATATTTTACTATTCGAACGATACTGGTCTTCAAAGATAGTAAGTAATTGATAAAAGACAATAATAAGAACAGTCAAAAACTTTATGAGCTCCACTGCTAAGTCTATCCACGATGATGTTTTTTATTCCAATCAACACCTATTGTTTCCAACTAGTTCCCCTGTCAACTTGTAAATGACCAATTGCTGTTCCCGCACACTGACTTCTTTGGCCCCACCCAGGACAGTGTGTGTATTTCCGTTTATCTATCGTCGCTACCGTAGCACATGCCCATATGAGCGACGGTTAGTTGTTACGGGGGATAGTGCAAGGATACAGGACGAAACTACTGAGAGCCCCGCCTGGTTCTTTAACGTGCTCGATGGATAGCATCGTCACATGGGGCCTTGGTTTAACGTCTCATCCGAAAGACAATTAGTTAGTTAGTTGATATGGTCAGCCCAGGGCCCGAACCCGTGATCTTTAGGTTTGAAGTCAAGTGCTCTACCAACTGAGCTAATCGGGCTGACAGGAAGTCCCGCTTCGATTTTAAACGGCGTATTTTGCAAAATTAATAGTCAGTAGCATGTAAAAAAGTAGAATCGTTGGTTGGCGACTTAGTTGTAGTTACGACGTTTAAGTCGCCATACAAACAAAAATGTTTCATCAAAATGGCGATCAATGTAGGAAGTCAAGCTTAATTCTGGGTCGAATGAATGATTTGATTGGTCGAATGATTCTTTGATCGACAGCCGCGAATGGTTAATTAAAGCCTTATCAAAGTCGACGGCCATACCAGTCTAAATAACTTAATAGACCGAACATTAAGTAGGCCTGTGTCACATAATCTGATCATATCGTCAGAATAGGACCATGACGTCACGACTGAACGTGACCTCGGCGGGACAATGTCGTGACGACGTCACAAGGTTGCCTATAAATGTAGAGCAAAATTATGATTTGGGAGATTTTGACCCAAACACTCATAATTTGTTTCATTGTTGTGTTAAATTAATAAAATAAACGTTTGTTTTTCTTGAAGATAATATTCAATAAATATATTGTTTCTTTTGTGACCAAGAAAATCTATTTTTTCGTCCGTTGCTCCACAGCTTTTGTCGTTCACTAAACTCGATCCTGTTTTGCAAAATTTAAGCCCTGTCCAAATTCTGACTTTGCAGACGAAAATTGTAAGTGGGTTTAATATGAGAAATAATCATTCAGTATGATGAAAATATTGTGGAAAAAAGAAGTAATTGCTTGTTACAAGAAATTTCTTCTTTTTTACAATGATTTTCATTTATAAATTTACAGGGCCGTAAAACAAGGGATTAAACAGGAAAGGACTAAGAAACACAAACAGATTTTGTTTTTCCACTTAAAATGTCTCCCGTCTATGTAAAGGCGTCAGTAAAATAAATAAAGTGCAATGTTAACCCTTGTCATGCTGAACCCGGAATATTCTTTTCTGCCATTTTTTTTTTTTTATGAAATTGATTTCTAAAAGAAATATTGATTTTTGAACAACAAGTTCTGTCAGTGCTTTCAGCTGTTTGATTTTACAGCAATTCAGTAAGGTAATTTATACAGCATGACAAGGGTTAATATGATAATATAAAGTCTATTTTCGAATGCATCATGATGTAAATTAGACTCGCTCGCAGTCTCACTGATGTTTATATTTAAGTTGAAAAGATTCTTTTCTCTAGCTGATATCTTTCTCTGTTTTGCTGATCAGTTTATGAGACGTAAGGGAGGTAAATTCTAGGAATGAAATGTACTTGAATGATTTATCTATCTCACTTACTTTCAAACCCACACTTACTAACAGCCTGGGAGACAAGCTAGATGTAAATACATATAAGTGTTCTTTACTTATCAAAATGGGTTTAGACTACTCCCGAATTTCGTCATTAGAAGGAAAGTTATTTACGTTCATATTTGTCCACACAATATTTCTAAACAGCGAATCTTTCATTTTGAAGAAAAACCGAACAAAATATTCCCATTTTCTCGTGGGACCCCAAACGGACCCCCCCCCCCCCCATTATCGATGGAATTCATCCGTATGACCTACTAAACATTCTGACCAAGTTTCACCAAGAATGGGGTAAATATGATGGCCCCTGGGGTGTAAAGAGAAAAATTGCTGACGTTCGAAAACCGACGACGTACACCGCACAACGGACGTGACGAACACTCAATGCTGACAAAAGCTTACAATTAGCACGTTGTTCTCAAGTAGCTACAGTTTCGGACGCGAGCTTTTATACCCAGAGACTTTCACAACCGGATCGAAACCCTGAAAGGTTACAATCAGTGATATGCATTTGAAGCCCACATTCTATTTGTGATGATAAAATGCGAACGATATATTCTATGTATAGTTATTATATGTAGGGCCTAAGTCAACTATTGAAAGGCTTTGTCATCAGACTTTCCTAGCAGCTTAACCCATGTCCAAACGACAAAATTGCACTTGTTCAAATTGAAGGAAGATGCAGACGGAATTTCTAAGAAACGAGCTTGGCTTGTTTCAAGTCACTTTTCCTTTTCATTTTCCCATGTTTTCCTTAGTTTTATACTACAGGGCCGTCAAAATTCGTTTTTGAATGGTAGAAGGTTAACAGAATGAGAAATAGTAGGGAGTTAACGCCACTTTTCAGTCACCTTATTTTAGTTATCTTGCGGCGGCTGGAACAGCTAGCCACAGATTCCTGGTACTTCTCACATCAGTATTACAACGACATCCTTTCCGAGCCCCCAGCTGCTCATCCAATAGAGACTTACGATAATCCATCCATTGGTGGGAGACAACTGTCGACCGAAAATCGAAACCCGGGCCCATGATTAGAAGTCATGCGCGCTACCAACTGCGCTATGGCCACTGCGTATGTGTTTAGTAACGACCGATAGGAGCTTGAGTGACACCTACGACTGATTTGATAACCGCCTGATTCTTTCACATGCTCCTTGTCTATAGCGCCATCACATAATAATCGAAAGTCGCTAGTGTATGATCTGAACAATAATTGACGGATACCCCCCCCCCCCCCTGAAAGCTCGATGACTCCAACCCGAAACTATTTCCGAAATTTATATAGCGATAAGCATAGGTTTAGACAATCAGAATTAAGATGTACGTTTCATTAAAGAGAGGAAGTGTTCAAATATTCTAAGATTCTAAGAGATCAAATAATTTGTAGATATTGTTACACTAGACTCTTGAAGGCAAGTACCATTTTGCTCTCGTTTGATCGTTTTATCGCAATTCACCTAAGAGATAAGCTGTTAATGTTTACCTACTATACATACAATTGACCAATCGACAACCCCGCCAACTGACTCCCTAGGCCCCGCCTATTAACTCCGACAGGAAGTTTAGCCTCGTTATTTTGCAAAATATATAGCCAGTAGCAAACTACATCTGTCTTCTTTATACCCCAGAGGGTTTTTGGGAGGGGCGATGTAATAACCTTAAGATATATGTAATGACAAATTCAACCTATGATGATTTGTTTAACAAAAAACAACAACTAGGGTAAATTGATTATTCAACATTTCATGAATAGGTCAAACTCAAGGGTTTGAAATTTTAGGAGATCGCAAGGCAAGGTCAAATGCTGCATTTTGGAAGATAAAATTCTATCTTTCATCAACACTGAATTTGAGGCAATAAAGCACCAGCAATAAACAGTTATCAAAAAAGTCCCAGACTAATTTATTCAAAATATAAAGAAAACAAGAGGACAATGATGGTCCTAAACTGTTCAATTGAGGCTAATCACAGTACTTTTTTATATATAAAAAAGACACAGATTGTGAGAAAGAAGACCTTGGTAGTTACAAGTAATTTCTCCATTTCTCACAAAGTTTTCTCACCCTAAAAGCTTCTTGTATTCAAATTTCAATAAAACCTAAATACCATATAATTTTAGCAACTTTTGTAGTGAACAATCTGGATGTACTATAAACCAAATATGAATGCATTACAACTTTTATATGGGAGCGGAAGATATTTGAACATACTCTTATTGGGCATTTTTCATAACTTTGGATGCTTGGGAAGGGCCATTTTTGTCGAAAAGGGTATAACTTAAACAAACACTGTATATTACAATAAGGTTATGCTATATTTCTAATATAAATGCTCTAGGCACTGTACATGTATTAAGAAAGAACATTTTTTTTCAAATTGAGCATATTGACTCCATTTTTTACCTTTGGAGAAGAGACATTTTTGATCCTACAGACAAAAATTCCACTAACATAGCACAAAATTATTTAGTAATGCTACATACCAAATATGAATGTCCTTTACCTAACATTGCCCTAATTTGCCTTTTCCCCAAATTTTAGACCTCTGGGGCAGGGCCAAGTTTCATCCATGGGCTATGATTTAACCTGTTGCTGTTCAAACCCCTAATTTTACGTTGCTGTGATTTTATACTTACGAAAAATTTCTCCTTTTCCCACAATATTTTCTAACACTTAGGGTGTTTTCATTTTAAATTGCATCCAATTTTCATAGTTGTCAGTAACCTCTTTGATTTTGGAAGAGTCTAAAATGTCAAACAAGAGGGCCATGGGCGCTCACCTTAGATAAAGGCACTTTTTCTTTCAACGGTCTAATTTCATGTTAAGGTTAGGATAATGATACAAGTGGGCCATACTTACATATATAGACTATGTACCTGGGGATCCAAAAGTCTAAATTACAAATTCCAAGGCTTTGGGGCAAATTTGAAAGAAGGAATTAACTCTTTTCTCCCTCTTGATCCATGGGATATAATTTCAGAAATAAGAAAGTAGTCTGTGAACTGACGCTTCATGCCTATAATTCCCTCCCAGGGCACCCCCTTGAAACCCGAGGATCATGATTTTAGCTATTTTGAAGAGGTCAATATACTGATGCTTCATGCAAAATATCAAGGCTCTACACCTTCTGGGTCAAGAGGAGACGATTTTTAAAGATAACTTTAAAATTTCACTTTTGTTGCCATGGCAACGAGAGTTTTTAATGGATTTCAATATTTTCAGCGTTTTATAAAGGAGACCACCTACAGATTATTTCTGCCAAATTCGGTTTAAATTGGCCCAGTAGTTTAGGAGGAGATGTCATTTAAAAATTGTTCTTTATTTCTATATAAACCCAACTCCTGGAGCACCGCTCCTGGGGACCCGAGGATCATGATTTTAGCTATTTTGAAAGAGGTCAATACACTGATTCTTCATGCTCAACACCTTCTGGGTCAGGAGGAGAAGACTTTAAAAGATTATTAAAAATTTCACTATTGTTGCCATGGCAACCAAATTTTTTTACGGATTTCAATTTTTTTAGCTATTTTTAAAGGGGACCTCCTAGGAATTATTTCTGCCAAATTTGGTTCAAACTGGCCCAGTAGTTTAGGAGGAGATGTCATTTAAAAATTGGTCTTTATTTCTATATAAACCCCACCTCCTGGCGCTCTGCTCCTTGGGACCCGAGGATCATGATTTAGCTTTTTTGAAAGAGGACAATATACTGATGCTTCATGCAAAATATCAAGGCTCAACACCTTCTGGGTCAGGTAGAGAAGATTTTAAAAGATTATTAAAAATATCACTTTTGTTGCCATGGCGACTGGAGTTTTTAAAGGATTAAATGTTTTTAGCTACTTTTAAAGGGGACCATCTACAGATTATTTCTGCCAAATTTGGTACGTATTGGCCAAGTAGTTTAGGAGGAGATGTCATTTGAAAATTGTTCTTTATTTCTATATAAACCCCACCCCCCTGGTGCTCCGCTCCTGAGAACCCGAGGATCATGATTGAGCTATTTTGAAAGAGGTCAATATACTGGTGCTTCATGCAAAATATCAAGGCTCAACACCTTCTGAGTCAGGAGAAGATTTTTAAAGATTATTTTTTAAATTTCACTTTTGTTGCCATGGCAACTAGAATTTTTAAAGGATTTCAATATTTTTAGCTACTTTTTAAGGGGACCACCTACAGATTACTTCTGTTAAATTTGGTTCAAATTGGCCCAGTAGTTTAGATGTCATTTAAAAATTGTTCTTTAATTTTATATAAACCCCACTCCCCTGGCGCTCCGCTCCTGGGGACCCGAGGATCATAATTTTAGCTATTTTGAAAGAGGTCAATAAACTGATGCTTCATGCAAAATATCAAGGCTAAACACCTTCTGGGTCAGGAGGAGAAGACTTTTAAAGAATATTTTTTAAATTTCACTTTTGTTGCCATGGCGACTGGAGTTTTTAATGGATTTCAATATTTTTAGCTATTTTTAAAGGGGACCACCTACGGATTATTTCTGCCAAATTTGGTTCAAATTGGCCCAGTAGTTTGGTAGGAGATGTTGTTTAAAGAAATTGTTGATGGAAGACGCATGGCGCACGACGGACGACCGACAGACGAAAGGTGATCACAATAGCTCACTTTAGCACTACATTCTCAGGTGAGCTTAAAAGACAGGAAAGGGTTAAGAAAACATGGAAAAGAACTATCTGGTTATCTTATATACCAAACATGAGTGCCTATATAGATTGACTAGACTATAGATAGACTATATAGATTGGAAGAAGACTGTTGACTTATTTAAATTTTGAATATTTCCCTTATTTGGTTCCTAAAGCACCGTCTTGTTTTAGCATAAGAGCATAATATCAAGTGAAATAGTACAAAACCATCTAGTAATGCTACATACAAAAATTGAATGTTCTAGGCCTTATCATTTATAAGGAGAAGTCTTTTGAACTTGCTCTTATTAAGCATTTTTCCAAACTTCTAACTTCAGGTGTGGGGACATTTTTGGGTATAATTTAAGTAGAATTGATAGAGAACTATGTGGTTTTGCTGTATATGAGATATGAATGCCCTTGGCCATAAAAATTGACTAAAATGTCTCATTTTCAAATGCCTTGGCAACTAGATGTTTAAATGAAATTAAATTCTTTTAACAACTTTTGTAGAATTTTACCCATTGAACATGTCTACAGTTTCAGCTTTATCAGCTAACTGGTTTAGGATTAGAAGGTTTTTTTAGAAATTAAGGACAGATGGGCAGACCGGTGACGGACAATGACTGATCACAATAGCTCAAAACCACGCTTTGTGCTCAGGTGAGCTAAGAAACGGGCCAAAATCAAATGTTTAATTTGATGCAAGGTGAAAGACAATATTTCCTTTTTTTCTTTTGAAATAATACAGCTCAAACTTCGATAATTAGTATGTTGGCAAATGGTAGCTAAAAAATTTGATGTAACACTTGATGGAAGACAATCATTTCTCAAAACTTTATTCCAGAAAGTACAGCTTAAAAACTGATAATTAACAATTATCAATATGAAGATCAAAGGTCAGTCTGAACATGATGTCAGATGAAAAAATCAATAAACATTTACTATAATGTTTGACAGTATATTCATAATTCATAGTTTCAGAATGTAAGTCAAAGGTATTGGCCAAAGGTTTAACATAATGCAAGAAGTAAAATCATTTACTATTTACTTAGGTTTTTAGATACTACAGTTCTACAGTTAAAAATTCAAAATTTCAGTAATTGGTCAAAGATTAAGACTGAGGTCAAAGGTAAAACCTAGTGCCAGATGAACAGCATTCCCACATTGAAACTTTAAAGTTGATATAGTACTGCTCTATAATTGGTAACAACAAATTTGAAAACGTTATTCAAAGGTCAAGGTCAAAGGTTGATCATGATGCTGTGTGAAAGTCAACCCCCTTTTATGTTTCATATGCTTTTTTGTGATACGAATAATTTCTTCTTTTTTCACAATGTTTTCTCTAGTATAATATCACAGGGACTTAAAAAAACAGGAATTGAACAAGAAATGGTTAAATGAAAAGCTTATGCACACATACAAAACTGACAACAAGCTAGAATGACACACATTTATAGATTTTTTCCAACAGAAATAATGAAGTGTGGACCTGTAACATCATTTAACCCTTTCCAACACAGTGGAATTTTAGACTGGTCCAAATTGAAAGGAGCTGCAGACGACAATTTCAAGCTGGTGGAATTTTAAATTTTTTCGTATTTTTAGATATATAACATTGTGGATAATGAAGAAGTTGATTGATCAAAGCAATTTCTTCATTTTCCAAAATATTTTCCAAAGCTTTTTTGTTCTGGGCGTAAAAAGGAGGGATTGAGTAGGAATGGGTTAACCCTTGTCATGCTGTATAAATTACCTTACTGAATTGCTGTAAAATCAAAAGGCTGAAAGCACTGATAGAACTTATATTCAAAATCAATATTTCTTTTAGAAATCAATTTCATGAACAACTCTGACAGGAAAAGTACAAGCAGAGGGTGTAGACCAACATCAGAAAGCACTAATGTGCAGGCTGATCTTGGTCTACACCACCTGCCCAAACCTGAATATCCCTGTGTCATTGTCATTGTCTGGGAAATGTTTAAATGGACCATGACTGGCCCAAACCACTGAACTGAAAAAAGAAGTTTAACCTATTTATAAAATGGCTTTATTTTGCAAACTTCATGGTTAGTTACACTGTCAAGGTAAGGAAAATAATTGGTTACACTGTACATATGATATCTAAATATAAAACCAACAAATTGCTCAACAAAATCGTTGGCTAATGTTGGCTAAATTAAGAGTTCAAAATTCACCTCCTGTCTAAATGAATGATTTGATTGATATGTCAGAATGAATATGAACATCTAAATTATCCAATCAAGTTATCTGGTTACCAAACGAAAAAAAAAATCAGACTCCTCTTTGTTATGGTCGATAAGATTGTTGCTTAATCTTTTACTAATTTTCAAAATTTTAGACTTGAACAAATTTAAAAGGGGTAGTAGACAATATCATAAAGTAAGTAAAATTACAAAATTTACAATTGTATATGATAGAACATATTGTGGAATAAGAAAAATATGCTTGTTACAAGCAATTTCTATTTTTTCCACAATTTCTTTTAAGTATAATATCTTAGGGAATGTAAAGGAAAGGCTCTGAGTAAATTCTTTTCAGTCTCTTTCATTTTTTTTTATCTTTGTGGTCTAGAATAAATGGGCTTACATGGAATTGGGGTTAACTAATTGATATGTGAGGGAATATTGCAATTGGAAATAAGTTTCTCTTATCCCAAGAATATCTTCTATTCTTTTTGATGAAATTTTCCTTTAACCATTATAAAAGAAAGCTTTGGAAAACATTATGGAAAGAATTTTTTTTATTATACACAGTGTTTTCTGCCTGTAAGGTAAAACAAATCCAAAATTTCATAAGCCTGATATTGTCGTCTGCAACTCCTTTCAATTCAGACCAGTCTAAAATTTTTGCCTTGTAATGGGTGAGGGTCTGGAACCACATTCAATTAAGACAAATATGAAACTTTATGGTCTTTCAATGGCAAAATGTAAATTAATCCAAACTGGAATAGACTGTGGACAACAGATAAAACATTTTGAAATTGAACAAGAGGACCATGATGGTCCTATATCGCTCACATGATCAATATTGCTCTAAGCTTTCCTGTCAAAATTTGCAGAAATATGGTTGAACACCACAAGGAAATTGTTAGGTCCATTAATGCTGGAGAGAAGTTCAATGTTTTTAAGATCTATTTTCTACATTTTTACTAGGGATGGGAACGAGTACTCGATTAATCGAGTACTCGATCAAACGTCCGAGTATCGATTACCAATATCACTAATCGAGTAATCAGCAAAAAATAATGAAAATTCGTTTCAAAACTCAAGTTTTGATACTTTCTCAAAATATCGATCGCTCTTTTCCAACACTGTACAGTGCAAAGGGTAGAGTATGTAACACCTGGTCGTCTGCCGATTATCTAATCCCTCGATATTGTCAATCAAGTGCCAGCAGCTTTTGTTCTCGCTGTCAAACAATGTCATAAATTTTCGCACCTTCGCCGCTCTTTACTCTGATTTCGACCGGTGTATTTCAATTGGGCGTCCGTAAGATTTACGGTTAAGACAATATTCAATTAGCCGATTATTGGATTATTGTAAAGATATCATTCTATTGCTATCTGTTACCCGAAGAAGAATTATCTCACTCAGGATTATACCACGAATAAATTCCAGAAAGTCCGACAATGCCTCCTGCTAAGTCTATAGTATGGAAGCACTTCAAGCGAGCAGCCGACGACAAGACCATAAAATGTACAGTTTGTTCTTCGGAACTGACTTACAACGGCAGCAGCATGAGTATGCACAATCATCTCAGACTCAAACAACAATAACTTTGCGGATTTTTATTTTTTTATGAGTATAATGGAAAGATTTTGACACTTTCTGTTATTCTCATCACATATATAACAATCGTCCGTTTTTCTCAAATAAAGTACTGATCAAATGTATTCTAAAAATACATTTTGACCGAAGATATGCTGCATAAATCGCATATGAATATGTTTGAAAACATAGAGACTTTTAACAAAAAGACGATGTTTCTTTCGAGTATTCGAGTACTCGATCGGAAGGTTGACCGAGTACTCGATTAGTAAAATTGGTACTCGTTACCATCCATAATTTTTACCATTTTTTTTACCCATTTCCACACAACAAAGTTTGAGGCTGGTCCTTATTGAAAGAAGCTGCAGAAAGCAATATCAAGTTGATGAAATTTTCAATCTTTATGACTTTTGGGTACAAAAACTTGTGGATAATGTAGAAATTGCTTGATACAAGCAATTTCTTCATTTTCTACAATTTTTTCAAAAGCTTTTTTTCATAAGGAGCGTACAAAGGAGAGCTTACAAGACTGGATTTAATCTACATTTCCATGAAATAGGGCTTATTCTGTTGATCTAAGACAATTAATTTTAGTTATTTAGTTCCAGTACCATAATGATATGTACATAATGATATGGTAACAATGAATGCAAAATTTGAAAGCTCTAGGCTATAAAATTTTGGAAGAGAAGATTTCTAAAACTTTTGGTCTTTATCTCTTTGTAAAATTCTGAAACCACTAACATAAGGCTCATGTAGCATCCATGGTTATTTAATTTAAGATATTTATGTAGAGTACAGTATCATGGTTCTTTATACGAAATTTGAAAGCAATGGACCTTAGGACAATTTATAAAGACTTTCTCTTTTATCTCTATGTTACATCCACTAAACCACAACGAGTTGCTTCAATTAATCTCAGAATAATAATTTTATGTATTTTAACCCATTCCCATACAGTGAAATCTTAGAGGGTCCACATTGAAAGAGGCTGCAGACAACAATTTCAAATTGGTGAATTTTTAAATTATTTTGTCTCTGTGGGCAGATAATAGCATGGAGAATGCAGAAACTGATTGTAACAAGCAATTTCTTCAATTTACACATAGTTCTCAAGAATTATATTCTTGAGGGGCGTTCTAGAGGTATCGTGTGGCAATGGGTTCATTCTAATTTTAGCCTGGTCCAAATTCAGAGGTTGTAGGTTTGAAATGAAACCATCCTATGTAGTTGGAAATAATGTGGGAAAAGGAGAATTGCTTGTTACAAGCAATTCCTCCTTTTTCCAAAATGTTTTCTCAAGTATAAAGTCCTGTATTTGTACATGAAAGGGCTAGAGATTTCCTTCTTTATGACAAAAATCAATTAGCCCATAATATTGGTGTAGGACAATCTCACATTAACATCTGTTGGTAATTTGGTAGAATAATATTGTATTCTGCAGGCCTTATGGCTTGGTTCAGTACAGAACATTGTTAATGTGACAATCTGATTGTAACCAGATTGAATGCTATACGGTACACGATCGTGATTGAATGATTGTGGCTGAATACTGATCGCTTTTTCACTCTGAGCGGATTGAACGCTTTCTTGTTTAGATGTGATTGCTCAATCATTGCAAAATTTCTTTCAATCCCTACAATGTCGGAAATCATCTTAAACGAAAATATCATCGATTTATTATTCGAATTACTGAATTTTATTTTAACTAAAGTATTTATCACCATAACTTAAAATGCTATGTAAATTATCGGAATGGTTGAATGCTGTTGATTGAACGCTTTCGTCTAATGATTGATTGATCGCAGATTGGAAAACCATGATTGTTACCTGATTGAATGCTGAAAGCTGATTGAACATGATTGAAAGTGATTGCCCGGAATGTGATTGAAATAATTGTCAAATTAACACTGTTCCGTACTTTAAGAGATGATTTCTAGAGATTTTTGGTTTTGCATATTTATACAGTGCGATCAAGTTTTTAGGTTCATAACTCAGTGAAAACAACTAATATTCTCTTCAATTTTAAATGAACACAATTGTGTTACAATCCTTGTGAAATTAAGAATAATCAACTGTAACACTACCATTTTCATCTTTTGTTTCAGAAACAGCAGAATACTGTTCAATGCCACCTTGACTAACATCTTTTCTTTCGTCATAAATTGTATCTATAGCATCAACAACTTCATCCATATCGTTCATATTTTTTATCGCCATTGGTTCATTCATGTCAATTTTCAATACAAATACATCACCAACATTTTGATGGCTTCTCTTAATATGCATAACACAAAGATCTTTCCTGGTAAATGACCTGCCACATGTGTTTAAACCACATCGAAACCTACACTCTTTTGTGTGAGTGAGAATATGTCGATTTAGAGAGCTGCCGTCTCGAAAAGTTTTCTGGCAATGTTCACATTTGTATGGTTTCTCTCCGGTATGGCCTCTCATGTGTTTCTTCTTGTCTGTTGATGTAATAAACCTTTTACCGCATTCCTCACAAACATGATTCTTCATTCCAATGTGGCGTCTCATGTGTGTTTTAAAACTGCTCCGATCTGGAATAGGATAGAATGAAAATGTCTGAAATTCCTGTTTACTTAATGAGAGTTTTAACTAATATTAATGTTAACCCTTTCCCACACAGTGACGCTTTTAGACACCAACCAAGAAAAACTTCTATTAAATAATTCCATTTTACCCATTCCCACACAATGAAATTTTAGACTGATCCAAATTGAGAGAAACTGCAGACAATAATTTTAAGTCCATTCATGTCTTTGGATAGAAAACATTGTGGATAATGAAGAAATTGCTTCATTTTCCACAATGTTATCCTAAGCTTTTCATGAGGGGGTAAAAAGAGGGGATTGTGTGGGAATGGGTCAACCCATTTCCACACAATCCTTTTTTTTTAACTACCCTAAAGAATAGAGTTGATGGCTAAAGGTTTTATGATATATACAAAATATCAAAACCCTACTCTTAATTATTGTGGAGAAGCAGATTTTTTAAAGATTTTCTCCTTTAATCCTAGTTATATTGAAGATCCCAGCATATAGCGCTAATTTTCAGAGTACAGTAATTCGGGTAAGCAGACGAATTTTAACTTCATGTAACTTTAATTTACAAATACATGGTACATTTTTTTATTTCATAATATAGAAATTTCATCCCTCTTTCAGGCAAGGTAAATGACTGTAGAAAAATGTTAAGCTGAAAACCCACAGAATTTGGACCCAACAGAAATATGATAAAACCATCATAAGGATCGTCCAGAGACAAATTGAGCCCTCTAAATATTTCAACTTGAGCCTTGATCATGACCCTTGAGTTGTTTCAAATGGATAATACTTGTCCCAAATTATTATCAATGCCCAAATATAGGAGAGATTTTCAGAACAAGCTGAATTTGAATGTTTGATTTAAGGCTGTGACTTTAACCCATTCTGACTCAATCCCTCCTTTTTAAGCCCCTCAATGAAACAGTTTTAGAAAACATTGTGGAAAATGAAGAAATTGCTTGTTACAAGCAATTTCTTCATTATCCACAATGTTTTCTATCCCAAAAGATGGAAAAAATTAAAATTCCATCAACTTCAAATTGTCGTCTGCAGCTTCTTTCAATTTGGACCAGTCTAAAAGTTTTCGTGTGGGAATGGGTTAATCTAAGAGCAATATGAAAATATGTTTTAACCCATTCCCACACAACAAAATCTTAGACTGGTCCAAATTAAAAGAAGCTGCTGACGACAATTTCAGGTTGATCATTTTTTTTACAACTTTTGAATTAGAAAACATTGAGGAGAATGAAGAAATTGCTTGATACAAGCATTTTCAATTTTCTACAATGTTTTCCAAAGCCTTTTTCTTGAGGTTCGTAAAAAAGAAGGATCATGTGGTGATGGGTTAAATTGGTATATCTGCTAATTTTCGAGATCAATTGTGCCAAGTTACTTTGATATCCAACCATAATAAATGAGTTATTGTCCTAACAAATTCTAACAGACTAATGCAAAAATGCAAATGCACCCACTTGCCATTATGACAACTATGCTTGAAGCAAGTGGGCTGGACAAAAATGGTGTTTGTTTGTTTGAATGGGGTTCACCAACCCATTGGTGAGAGACAGCACATTGTCAATCATGGGATGTCATGGGTTCGATCCCCAGTGGTGCATATCCTTTCTGACATTTGTCTCTAACCAATGTGTGGTTAAACTAAACCTAAGTGAGATAGCAACAGGAGGCCAGGTAATGATTTAATGGCAGTACTAGTCCGAGATATACCACAGGGCTCTCACTCCGGCAGTTCCAAAATTCCCTGATATTTCCCTGACAAGAAAGTGTTTTTTCTCTGACATTTTATCGACGTTTCTACCGATTTTCCCTCTTCCCTTAACAATATTATCAAAGAATTACCATTGCCATACACATTTTAAATGATGACTACATCCTTCTTACCCTTAGTGTGCACCATAGTTCTCTGTCACAACATCTGGTATGATCACTTCATTGATATTCTAATAATGTTAAACACAATTCAGTAAACAACAAAACTGAAACTATCACAGAAACCACCATACTGCTAAGGAGGCAAGGGGCGCAAATCCTTTCAGTTTCTATTATTTTTTTTTAAATAAATATCAAAATTGGAAATCAGTGCCTTTAGCAATTTAAGCCAATAACATAAGAAACTGCCTTAGCCTTGAAAACTACTCCAATGAAAAATTCCCTGACAGTCTGTTCAAAATTCCCTGACATTTCCCTGACTTTTACAAAATTCCATTTTTCCCTAATTTTTCCCTGACACGTGGGTACCCATACCAGAATCCAGGAAGCCACCTCAGTATGACTGGAAAATTGTTAAAATCAGGGATGAACCCCATTCAAGCAAAGAAACAAACAAATAGAAATAAAGGAGTACACAAGAAAGAGTTAAATTACCATTGAATCCTTTATTGCAGAGCTGACAAGTGAATGCACGTGTTTCACCATGCTGAAATCGATGACTGTTGAGATTTGAAGATCTCTTGAAGCTTTTTCCACACACCTCACAAACAAATGGACGTTCACCTGAAAAAAACGAATATAATGTTGTTTTTTTTTTTTTTTTTTGTTTAGAACACTATGTAATCAGTTTTCTTTTTGAATGCAAAGTTTGCAGTTTAAGATAAATAAGAGACCCATAATTGATTAGACGGGTTTAAAACAGCAGGATTGTGAGGGAATGGATTAACAAATTCCAACACAATGACACTATTTTACGCTCCTTAAGAAAACCAAATTTAAAAACAATGTGTAAAATGACAAGAATCTAAAATTACATAAACTTTACATAAAACTCTCGAATTAATTCCTTTCAATTTGGACAGGTCTAAAATGTTGCCATCTGGAAATGGGTTAAAGAAACCATTCCTTTCTTTTCAAAATAGACCCTTCACTTCTTGAAATCTGTCTTTGTCTTGCCCAAGGACACACCCTCATGACCAGCAGTGAAGGTGGAATTTGAACCTGCAACCCACTCGGATTCAGAGTCCTGACCACTGAGTCACAAAAGATTCAATGACAACATCTGGAATGAGTGTAACTACTTAGCTCATTCCCACGCAATGACGCTTTTGGACACCCCTTAACCCATAACAAGACTGCAGGCACAATTTTAGCCTGGTCCAAATTGAAAAAATATACAGATGATAATTTAGAGTTTATGAAAGTTTAGATTTTTTCAACTTTCTGGGTAGAGACCAATGTGGAAAATGAAGAAATTGCTTGTTACAAGCAATTTCTTTATTGTACACAATGTTTTCCCAATTGTTTTTCTTAAGGGGCGTCAGAAAGAAAAACAAGAGGACCCTTGGCCCTGTGGCACTCACCTGAGATAAAGACTCTTTTTCTTTCAACAGTCTGATTTCATTTTAAGGTTAGGATTATGATACAATTGGGCCTTACTTACATATATCGACTATGTACCTGGGGATCCAAAAATCTAAATTACAAATTCCAAGGCTTTAGAGCAAATTTGAATGAAGGGAAAAACTTTCCTCCCTCTGGATCAATGGGTTATAATTTCAGAAATAAGATAGAAGTCTGTGAACTGAAACTTCATGCCTATAACCCCTACCAACCCCGGGCTTCACCCCTGGGAACCCAAGGATCATGATTTTAGCTATTTTGTAAGAGGTCAATAAACTGATGCTTCATGAAAAATATCAAGCCTTCTGGGTCAGGAGGAGAAGATTTCCAAAGATTATATTAAAATTTCACTTTTGTTGCCAAGGCAACCAGTGTTTTTAACGGATTTCAATTCTTTTAGCTATTTTCAAAGGGGACCACCTAGGGAACGTTTCTGCCAAACTTGGTTCAAATTGGTCCAGTGGTTTTGGGGGAAATGTTGTTTAAAACCACTCTTTATTTCTAGTTAAACCCCAACCCCCTGCGGCCCAAGATCACGATTTTAGCTATTTTGTAAGAGGTCAATATACTGATGCTTCATGCAAAATAGGGCAAATTTGAATGAAGAAAAAAACATTTTCCTCCCTCTGGCTGAATGGGTTATAATTTCAGAAATAAGATAGAAGTCTGTGAACCGATGCATCATGCCTATAACACCACCCCACCTGGGGCTCTGCCACTGGGGATCCAAGGTTCCCCAAGGAACATTTCTGCCAAATTTAGTTCAAATTGGCTTAGTGGTTATGGGGGAGATGTCTTTTAAAAATCACTCTTTATTTCTATATAAGCCCCAACCCCCCTGGGGCTTTGCCCCTAGGGACCCGAGGATCATAATTTTATCTATTTTGAAAGAGGTCAATATACTGATGCTCCATGCAAAATAACAAGGCTCTACACCTTCTGGGTCAGGAGGAGAAGATTTTTAAAGATTGTTTATAAAATTTCACTTTTGTTGCCAGGTGAGCTTACAATGTTGAAAACATTGTGGAAAATGAGGAAATTGCTTGAATCAAGCAATTTCCTCATTTTCCACAATGTTTTCCACCCAAATAGTTGATAAGTTTTTAAAGCCATACATTTAAATTGTCGTCTGCAACTCCTTTCGATTTGGAAAAGTTTTAAAATGTTGCCGTCTGGTAATAGGTTAAGGTTTAAAAAGCTTATACAATATACAACACTCATACTAAAAAAATATGTAGATGTATTAACTTACCTGTGTGGTCAAAGACATGTCCATTCATTGTAACAAGCGTTTCAGTTTGTAGACCACAAAAGTTACATTGATACCTCTTTTCACCTTCAAAATATACTCAAGATAATTACAATACAATGTAAATGGTTAGTCAGAACTACAGTAGAAATACAAGAATTTTTTTATTATTAGTGAGCATTTATACTGATACGCATCTTGACAAAAAAAGAAACTGACCTACCTCTTCAGGGGTTGACACTAACTTTACTTCAATGGGATCCCACAGGAATCCCTACTTATTACTTCAGGGTTTCCTCCAGATAATCAGGGATCCCTCCTTATTATAAATTAACTCATTCACAGGCAATCCTGTCCTTCTTAGCCTAATTTGAAACAAGAGAACCATGATGGTGCTAAATCGCTCCCCCGAGTATGATAGTTCATGGCTTTATGATATAAACAAAATAACAAAGCCCTCTGTCTAATTATTTTGGAAAAATGTTTAAGGATTTCTCTTTTAATCCTAGGTATATTGATGATCCCATCATATAGCACTAATTTCCTGAATATGGTAATGCTTTGAAGTATAGATGTCAATACATACCAAGTATAAAAGCTTTAGGCCTAATGGTTAAAGAGAAGAAGGTTTTCAAAGATATCATTATTTATTCCTAACTAAAATTAGGGATCACACAAATTTTCAGAATACAGCTATTCTTTGAAGTATTTGGTAGAGGGTCAATGGCTGATGATATGAAAAAAATATCAAAGCTCTAGGCCTTATGGTTTAGGAGGAGAAGACTTTTAAAGATTTCCTTCTTTATTCCTTTGTGAAATCAGGGATCGCCAAGAAAAGGGCTAATTTTCAGATTACGTTAATTCTTTGAAGTATTTTGGAAGAGGATCAATAGGTGATGATACATACCAAATATAAAATATCTAGTCCTTAAGGTTTGGGAGAAGAAGATTTTCAAAGATTTTCTTCTTTACTCCTTTGTGAAATCAGGGATCACATGGAAATTGGCTAATTTTTATAGTACAATAATTCTTTAAAGTATTTTGGTAGAGGGTCAATGGCTGATGATATGTACAAAATATCAAAGCTCTTGGCCTTATGATTTAGGAGGAGAAGATTAAAAAGATTTCCTTCCTTATTTGTTTGTGAAATCAGGGATTGAAGAGAAAAGGGCTAATTTTAAGAGTACGATAATTTTTTGAGGCATTTTGGTAGAGGGTCAATAGGTGATGATATGTACCAAATATCAAAGCTCATGGCCTTATGCTTTAGGAGAAGATTTTTAAAGATTTCCTTTGTAAAATCAGGAATCGCACGGAAAAGGGCTAATTTAAAAATACAGTAATTCTTTTAAGTATTTTGGTAGAGGGTCAATAGGGGATGAAATGTACAAAATATCAAAGCTTTAGGCCTTATGGTTTAGGAGGAGAAGATTTTTTAATAATTGTTTACGGACAGACAGACAGACAGACAGACAGACGGATGCACATTGTGCTCAGGTGAGCTAAAAAACCGCATGCAATTTCTTCATTATACATAGTATTTTCAACAACAAGAGGACCATGATGGTCCTAAATCGCTCCACTGAGTATGATGGTTCATGGCTTTATGATATAAACAAAATAACAAAGCCCTCTGTCTAATTATTTTGGAGAAGATGTTTACAGATTTCTCTTTTAATCCTAGCTATATTGATGATCCCACCATATAGCACTAATTTCCTGAATATGGTAATGCTTTGAAGTATAGACATCAATACATACCAAGTATAAAAGCTGTAAGCCTAATGGTTTAGGAGAAGGTTTCCAAAGATATCATTATTTATTCCTAACTAAAATTAGGGATTGCACAGAAAAGGGCTAATTTTTTAAGTAATTTGGTAGAGGGTCAATGGCTGATGATATGTACCAAATATCAAAGCTCTAGGCTTTATGGTTTGGGAGAAGAAGATTTTCAAAGATTTCCTTCTTTATTCCATTGTAAAATCAGGAATGGCTCAGAAAAGGGCTAATTTTCAGAGTATGATATTGCTTTGAAGTATTTTGGTAGACGGTCAATATATTATGATATGTGCAAAATATCAAAGCTCTAGACCTTATGGTTTGGGAGAAGAAGATTTTTTAAAGTTTTCCTTCTTTAATTCTATGTAAAATCAGGGATCGCCCAATAAAGGGCTAATTTTCAGTATAGGGTAATTCTTTGAAGTTTTTTGGTAGAGGGTCATTAGATGATGATTTGTACTAAATATCAAAGCTCTAGGCCTTATGGTTTGGGACAAGATTTTAAAGGATTTCCTTCTTTATTTCTATGTAAAATCAGGGATCATTAAGAAAAGGGCTAATTTTCAGAATACAGTAATTCTTTGAAGTATTTTGGTAGAGGGTCAATAGATGATGACATATACCAAATATCAAAGCTCTAGGCCTTACGGTTTGGGTGGAGAAGATTTTTTAAGTTTTCTCACTCCGTTGCCATGGCAACCAGAGTTCTTCATGGATTTCAATTCTTTGAAGTATTTTGAAAGAGCATGACCTAAGGATCATTTCTGTGAAGTTTTGTTGAAATTCCATGGTTAGTTTAGGAGGAGAAGATTTTTTTGTAATTGTGAACGGACGGACGGACAGAGGACGCACGATGACGGATCACAATAGCTCCCCCAGAGCACTTCGTGCTCAGGGGAGCTAAAAAACAAGCAAACAAAAATTCAGGAGCATTCGTTGATACATTAAGGTCTTTTGTACTGGAGAAATATTATTATTGAAGGATCCTGACGAAATCCCTAGCCTGAGATTGCTGGGGTCCCTTCCAATTTTTAGGGATCTTAGAGATCCTGGGACACTGTTCGTGTCGACCCCTGCTCTTTCAGATTATTTCAAGACAGGTAGACTAGTATATCATAGGTAAGAGGACTTTGCTGCTCACCTGATAATGGCCCCTAATTGTATGTACTTCACTTACACTGTTTAAGGTTTCTTATATAGGTCAAAGGCAGTGAGAAAAAATGTTGAGTGCATAACATTTCTCAAGAAACATAAAAATTAAAATGGCGTCAGGTGGACAAAATGCTTTTATACAGTAAAATCTAACTTGACATGTGCAAGGAGTCTCACAGCCAAAATCCCTGTACAATTTCAGTATATATAAGTCCTTAATTAAAACTAGTAGTAGTTTTGTTTATCAATTGCCACAACCATTGTATTTGCCCTTGTGAGCAACACCCTAAGAAGAAGGATACAGGACAAAAATAGTGTGATTGATTGAATGAATGGAGTTTAACTCCGATTTTAACAGTATTTCAGTCATATGGCGTCGGCTGGAGCCCCTAACAATGGAATCCTGGTATTTCTTACACCAGTACTACCAGGGTTCTCCCCAGAAATTTTTGAAGGCGTAGTGGCAAATGCGCGTTGTGTTGTATGTTAACATCTTGGTATGACTATACATAATAAAGGTCATTAAAAGTTCTTTTTAGCTTGATTATAATATTGACATCTTGTTTGTTTGTTGTTTTTTTTATTGAGAGTTATTCTTGAATGATATTTTTTAACTTTTTAATTATTATAAGTTGATTTATCTACTCTGAGGCTTATTTTGATACCAACCTATTGTGACATTACTCAGCTTTTTTTACCTCTCTGTCCTATTTGTTAGAAAGTGCACTAAATTGTCCAATAAAAAAAGGATGTGAGAACGAAAGATAATGAAAGAATATACCCAAAAGTCTCAAAGGAATGAATAAAAAAAAGTGTCAATTACTTGTCTATTAGATTGGAATAGCTTTTCATGCTTGGCCATTTTATCAAGTCTGTCCAAAAATCATATCCTTGAGGACTCTTTAAAAAAGCATGGAGTGTTGGATTGAAAAAAAGCCCCTTTTCAGAAAAAAATAGAAATTATTATCAGTATTTTCAAAAATGTATTTATAAGGTTCCTGTGTGAAATACCTGGTTTCATTTTAAAATTTTGCATCTCAAAGAGCTCCATTAGATTCTCTGTTTAAAATTTGAAATGCTCATTATTTGCCCATTCAGAAGCCTTTGACTGTCTTACACTTTGACTATTCTTCTAACAGTACTTTCAGCTCTTTGATTTCAATAAGTTAATAAAAAAAATTTACCAGCAGCAAAATACCAGCAGTGTCCAATCTTAACTTTAATTCTCAAATTCTAACATGAAACTTGTTCAATTTTATGAAATAAATGTCTTAACTCTTCTTTTCTGTAAGTGATTTCAGCACTTTGATCTTCAAAAGAGGATTTTGTTTTCCAAATATTATAGAGTGAATTATCTTTCCCTGATTCTAAATGATTATTAAACCATTACTTTTTATAAAAAAAAATCCCTAATTGGTCTAAGGCATTCTTTTTTTGAAGTGCTTTCAGCACTTTGATTTTTATGGGGGTATTATTTCTTTTTGAGCAAAAAACATAAGAGGGTGAGGTATTATCAGATGATTACTAAAAGTATAATAATATTTTTCATCAAACTTTTAAAACAAGTTTATTAAAAATTGGGTTGAACAAACCAGGGTGCGAATGTGTGAGATAATACCCTCCATGTTGGATAAAAAAATAAATGGACTTAATCCAGAAGGTACATGTGTGTAATTATTAAACTGAGTTGAAAACAAGAGCTAAGTATAACTAGGATGGATTCTATACAAATCTGTCTATATTATTTTGGCAAATTCTCGTAAGGAAAAAAGATCGCGAAAAGGGTATGTTTTCAGCGATCAATGTATGAAATAAACTGACTCAATTAATCTTTCCTTCAAAAAAATTAAATTTAAACCATTATGGCTTTAGTTTGATAGTTGTCACATCAAATAACCACATCTTTTACTTGTAACCAGGCCTATCTCAGCCGAAGTGACAATTTTCCGAAACTGGGTCGCCATTTTGAATTCATTGTTTACATATTGGTACCCATCATCCTTGGTGACTGATAGCGAGGTTCCAGTAGAAAACACGAGAAAAAAATCAATAATCACCAATTAGTAAGAGTGTAAGGGTCTTATCAATAGAGATGTTACGTAATACGTTAATTGTATACAACACTATAGATAAAGAGTCTGTCGTGTCCACTCTTCTGCAACCAATTTTAATGGTTTGCTTGACCCTTTCTTCAGCTAGAAATTAAGCTGTATCGGTGACCAAATTTAAGCGTATCGGCGATCTGAAGGCGTATCGGCAAACTCTCTTAATTAAGAAGGCGTATCGGGGCCGATACGCCATAAGGGCCTGGGGAGAACCCTGACTACTATTACATCGTTTCTTAGCCTACAGCTGCTATCCCGCTTAGGTTTAGGATTATTCACCCATTAGTGAGAGACAAATGTCGGAAAGGATATGTGCCGCCACCTGGGATCGAACCCATGAGGACCTATGATTGAAGATTAGGAGTCTGACGGGCTACCAACTGCACTATGACAGCGGCATCTAAAATAGTGTGAGCCCAGCTCAAATCTTTAATGTATTTGGTGTAAAGCAACTTTCTTTGGTTAAACATCTCATTCAAAAGACAAATAGTTTGTTAGATGGGTCAGCCCAGGGTATAAACCGCCGATCTCAAGGTTTAGCACCAAAAATAGTGTGAGCCCAGCCCAAATCTTTAATGTATTTGGTGTATGCTATAGCAACTTTCTTTGGTTAGACATCTCATTCAAACGACAAATAGTTTTTTAGATGGGTCAGCCCAGGGTATAAACCGCCAATCTCAAGGTTTTGATTTTAGCGCTCTACCAGCTGAGCTAATGGGCATGACCTTAAATGAAAGGCATTCAGATGAGTGATTCATATTATGCTTGTATATATTTATGAATAGAGCCAACATTTTTATCCATTCCAAAAATATCTTAATAAAAAGAAATTCAAGTCAGTAATGACACTAAGCAAGTTCATTTAGAACAGAAACTTAAATTTGTCATAAGGGAAGTAACTTTAAA
Organism: Fragum fragum; assembly: GCA_946902895.1. Classification (NCBI taxonomy): domain Eukaryota; kingdom Metazoa; phylum Mollusca; class Bivalvia; order Cardiida; family Cardiidae; genus Fragum; species Fragum fragum. Next base: position 16,181,747 of record OX336372.1, read on the forward strand.
GAACTTCCTTGGACCTGACCACCAAGACTCTTCCTCCCGTGTACCTTGTGTCATGACTTTAAAATCTTGACCGAGGTCAAACCAAATGAAATGCAAAAAACTGAAATTTCTAATCATCGTGTTTCAGGGGGCAACGTGTTTTTTCGTTTCAATTTTGCTACTATTACAATAATAGCTTTTAACATATCTAAATTCCTTTTGCATATTTCAAAAGCAGCCACTTAGGTAAATTCCTGCCAAGTAAGATTGGTCCAAAGGTTTGGAAGTTTGAAGACATTCTTAGGACAAAGTTCAACACACAAAAGACAAAGGGTGATTCCTATAGATAACCAAGAGGCATTTGGCTCAGACAAATTAAAACATAAAATATCAGAAGTTAACAATAGAATTACATGCGGATGTGTAAAATACAAAAGCCTCAAGCCTAACAGTTTGTCTGTAAAAGATTTTCAAAGTTTCTATGTTAAGTAGGGTATGATTAGGCAGGGCTCTGATGGAATCCCAAAAGTTGATGCTACATGCAAAACACAAAAGTGATATGCCTCATAGTTTGTCAGGAGAAGATTTTTGATAATTCCTTCTTTGTTTCTATGTAAAATAGGTTGTACCCAATAATTTCTACCCTACTAAATGGTTATTTGTCAAATTAAATCCTCTTTAAATTTTCATCTACAAAACCTTTGGATTTGGACAAGTCTGAAATTTTTCAAAACAGGGTTAATAGAAGCCTTTTCTTAGCAAGATTGTGAGAACATAGAAGTACTCTTACCATTTTCGTTTTTCAACAGTGTATACTTCCTAATTTTTCTAGATCGACCTGGTCGTGTCTTTTTTGGCACAATTATCTTCTCATCATCATTCTCCCTTGCTTCTTTCTCTGCCTTTCTCTTTTCATTGATATGCTTTTTTCCAATTCGTCTTTTTCTCTGTCTAAACTTTACTTTGATCTCGGATTTTCCAGTCTTAATTTCTGGATTGCAGATTTTTTCTTGATTCTTTCCTTTAGAATTATCTTTCACATTGGCTATTTGTTCTGCAGGTGTTTCCTCCTGAATTTCATCATTCATGTAACTGTAACTTTTCCTAATGTATGATGCATTACTAATTCTTTTACTTTTCCTTTGTGGCCTGCTTTCTTCACTTTCTTCATTGGAAACTTCATTTTTTTGATCCTCAAGCTTATTAACTCTATCTTCCATTGTAGCACTATTTTCTTCTTCAGTATCAAACGATTCAAAAACTGGCTCATCATTCATTATTTCAGGACCCTGAATAGACTCTGCTGTAGAGTCTTTTGGTTTACCTAAAATTGTAGCACCATCTGAGAATCTTAGATTTTTCTTTGGAATATTCTCAAGCTCAGTTGTTTCTGTAGCATACTGTTCAGTCCCATCTGCTTTAACATTTCTTGATCTTTTTCTTTTTCTGGTTTTAGAATTTGGTTTTTGTTTTATTGAATCTGACTTAATGACCAAAGAACCTCTTTTCCTAGACTTTGACTTTGTATCTGGCTGCTTTTCTTCTTCAGTTGAATTTCCAATAGTGAGGTAATAAAATTCCTTACTGTGTGCTCCTCCTAACTTCTGAAGTGAACTAACTTTTAGAGAGTTTTCTACTTCAAGTTCGATCACACATACTCTGTCTTTGATCATTGACTGTAAAATGGGTGAAATTTTGATGACAGATTTGTTTGCATAGTGATAGCACTTACAAACATCTTTCCAGTAGTTCTGTTCTATGTCCATGTCAGTAACTTCATCACCGGAGTCATCATTGTCATACTGTTTCCTGAAATTTTTCAGGTAATCCTTTCCTCCTTTTTCAATTACTGATTTATAATTCACTTGTTTACTTTTGTTATTTTTTAATCTCTTACTTTCTCTGTGAGTTGTTAGATTGTTGCTCTCATCATCTTGCTTTCTTAGTATTTTGTTAATGTCGATTCTTCTTAGGCCAAGGTCATGAGACCATTTATCAATACCCGATTTTTCACCCTCTTTTTCAAGACCACAAGACAAACTCAAACTTTCCATATTTCCAGTTTCTTTATTTCCTGTAATGGACGAATCTGTATCCTCACAACCAGAGCAATCTCCATTTTCATCAACAAATTCATCTTTATCTAGACATTCTGATGAATTTGCTTTATCTGCATGCTTCATAGATTCTTTAGCCTTATTCATAGAATCTAATGAATTTGACACCTCTGTTGGCTTCAAGGGATCTTTTGAGTTCTCCAAAGATTTTGAAAAACTCACTTTTTCTTCTGATTTTATAGACTGTTCAGTAATTTTTTTACAAGGATCATCAGTTGGTGTCTCACACCCTTCTTGTTTAAAAGATTCTTGTGAATCTTCTTCAGCAGCTGGCAAACTGGAATGTTTTGGCCTGAATGGAAATTTTCTACCAGGATAATTATAAATGAGGTCAGAAGCTGTTTTACCCATTGAGGCAATGTCTTCGAGCGTATATTTCTGCAATGTAGAGACTTTAGATTTGGAAGAGTCATACTTAGATGTACAAGGCTCTGTATACATGGCAACATTTCTATCAGCTTGAACACCGACACTAGATTGACCTATATTGGCTTCTTTATCAAGAAACTGTTCACTTATACTTGCATCTACAGTTTCAAGAGGTACTTGTTGAACATAGACAATGCTTTCGTAAGAAGAAGGGTCAAAATGAGCCTCTTCATTGCTTGACAACTCAATTATGTGATAAATATCACTGCCAGCTGCTGTGGTATCCTGCTTTTTTGAAGAGTTAAAAACATTCTCCACTGAGTTTACAAAAACGTTTTGCAAAGCTGGATCTACTGCTGCTTCAGAGGCAGTAGCTTTTGAAATATATTGTAACTGATCCGACATGGTTGAAACATTGTATCCTTTAGCAGCATCCACATCTGTATCTTTCATACCCGTATGTTGGGGTAGCTGTTCCTTTGGTTTATCTGTTAAGATTGAGACTGTTTTGTATTTTTGTAAATTAAGATCTCTTAAAAGAGATACAGCACTTCTTTCCTGAATAGCTGCTCTTTCAGTGCTTAGTTCATATTGTGTTGTTTGAGAAAGAGATTCGGTAGTACCAGGCATGATCTTATTTGCCGGACAGTTTTGTTCATCAACAATTTTAATCTTTGCCTCATCTGGATGAAACTGTATGTTTACATTTGGAGTTTCTTCGTGTAAGCTTTTAGATGTTTTCACAACATACATATTGCCTCTCGCCTGCAAAGATATATCTAAAAAAGTTAAACTGTCATGCAAAAGAGCTATCAGTTGACAGCAACACTCCACTATTCTAAGTGCTGGATAGTGACAGCAGTTCAATTTTGACAAAAGTCAAAATTACACCAGATGAATGCCAGAGTAATGAACAAGTTCATTAAGTTTACGATTATCCACCCAACAAAGTTTTGAGGAAAAAATTGTACAATGTATTAAAATCCAAAGATGTATCAAAGAAAAAAAAATCCATCAACTTGCAAGTAACACTTTAGAACAAGAAATTCAAGTCATAAAAGAGGTCAAAAACCACTAAAATGAAAATAAGAGTATGGAAATTTGCCAAAGGGTTGTTATTATTGTCAAAAGGCATGTGCAAAGTTTCAGAGCAGAAGGCTGAGTAGTTATGATAAAGCATTATGCATAATTTCAAAGTACATTCCTGCAAACAATCATTCATATCCAACTAGTAGTTTCAGAGAAAATGATTTTTGCTACATTTATAGTCCAGTATTTTCAGGGCTTGAAAATTCTACTCATCCTCTCGTCCTGCACAATCTTTTCCTTCTGTTTTATAGATACAGAATAAGTGGAATTTGAAAGATTTGAATAAAGAAATTAACATAAAACTATATACTTTCATTGTGCAGGATAAGCATTAATTCTAAAAAATTTCAAGCCCTATTTTGCCAACTTGACTGTCTGAAACACCCATGCTTCTAGTCTGATCAAAATTCCTTGAAGAAATCTAATAGAGGATGTCCCAAGGATATTCCCTGAAAAATTGGTTGAATTCTACTTCTATGAGAAGATGTTTAATGAATAGATGTTTTGCATGAACTGAAACACAAACAGACAACAGGCTATGACTATGTCCAGTGGAGCTAAAATGAGTAAATATTCTAAACCTTTCCATACACAGATGATTGATTCAAAGGTCTGTAGTAATCCGAAACTTTGACAGTTTTCAATAAAGCTCCTCTTGCTGTTTTAATGAACAGAAAAAATCAGGCCACACCCACATTAACTTTTTGAAGCAGGAAATTGACCAATCGCTGATCCTGCCCACAGACTCTGACAGGAACTTCCGCTTCGATTTTTAACGGTGTTATTTTGCATAATTCATGGCAGGTAACATTTAACAAAAAAGTAAAATGGTTAGTTTGCAACCTAAATGTCATAACTACAGCTTGAATAAGCTGTAGTTATGTTGTTTAGGTTGACAAACAAACGAAATCCATCAGGGCCTGAGACACTCTACTGGTTATAAAGTTTTCTGATATTTTAGGAAGTTACTTGCTTAATCTACTCCCAAACAAGGACGTTTTAAGATGCCCCAAGAACAAAAGCTTCGGTAAATATTGTGAAAATGAAGATCCTAAAAGACTAAGATTTCTAAAATTTTATACACAAAAATTTGTTGTCTGCCACTTCTTTGAATTTGGACTGGTCTAAAATTTTGTCATCTGGTAATGGGTCAAGAAGAATGCATATTTCTTTTAACAAATTAGACTTATCCCCTTTATTATTTTGAGCAACAATTCTCAAGGCCCCTTTTCCCATGTTTCAGGACAGATCTACTCTATTTCCAAAGGGAAGTTTCCTTATGACCCTACAATCATCCTGTAAAATTTTCATCAGAATCTGATGATAATTGTGGACTTTATCACATTAACAAGAATGTCTTGAGTGAAAATCCATAAGGCCCATTTTCCTGCGATTTCTGATGAATTAATTTCAATCCAAAAGGAACTTTCCTTACAACCCAACAATTGTCCAATGAAATTTTAAAGACAATCTGATAATGATTGTGCTCTTCATCACATACACAAGAATGTTTTGAATGATAATCTGTTAGGCTCCTTTTCCTGTGTTTCCAATGCCACAATTATTCCATGCATCTTTGAAGAGAATCCGATAAAACTATTGACTTTATTGTGTCAACAAAGATTTTAAAATCAAGTTCTAATAAGGCACCTTTTCCCGTGATATTTTACTGTTGGTTTTATTGTGTTAATGAGTTTATAGTGAAATCTTCACAGGCCCCTTTTCCCATGATACTTTACAGAACAAACCAAATTTACAAAGGAACAATTCTAAGGGAGGTACAATCATTCTGTAAAAGTTAAAAGAGAATCAATGAAAATAGTGGACTGAAATGTGTCAAAAGAATTTTTGGTAATAAAATTTTCATAAGGCCCCTTTTCTTGTGAAACTTGACAAATCAGGCCCAATGTACAAAGGAACAATCCTAATGATAGTTAGTTTGAAGAAAATGATAAAGACTGAAACTTTATTTATCAAACTTTCTTAAGGCCCCATTTCCTGTGATACTTGACGGATCAAACCCAAATCTGAAAGGAATGATCCTAATGATGGTAAAATCATTTTGTGAAAGTTTGAAGAGAAATCAATGAAACTATAGACTCTAGAGTGTTTACAAGGATTTTTTAATCAATCTTTCTTGAGGGCCGTTTTCCTGTGATATTCAACAGATCAGACCAAATTTTTGAAAAAAATGATCCTTATGATGATACAATCAATCTGCTAAAGTTTGAAGTGAATCCGATGATATCTATGGACTCTAGACTGTAAACGAGGATTTTTTAATTAAATTTTCATCAGGCCCCTTTTCTAATGTTACTTGACGGAGCAGACCCAATTTCGAAAGGAAATGTCCTTATGATGGTACAATCATTCTGTGAAAGTTTGAAGTGAATGCTATGAAATCTGTGGACTGACTCTAGAGTGTAAAGAGGACCTTTTAATTAAATTTTCATCAGGCTCCTGTCCCTATGTTTCTTGACAGATCTGACCCAACTTCGAACGAAACGATCTTTATAATGGTACAATCATCCAGTGAAATTTTGAAGAGTATCTGATAAAACTGTGGACTCAAGTTGTAAACAAGAGTTTTTAAATGATTTCTTAATCAAATTTTCAAAAGGTCCCTTTTCCAATGTTTCTAGACTGATATGTCCAATTAAATTTTTATTAGGCCCCTTTTCCTGTATTTCTTTACAGATCTGACCCAATTTCGAAATGAACTGCAGTCCTTATGATGGTACAATCATTCTGAGAAAGATTTTTTTTTTATTGCAAAGGTTCATCAAACTAGGAAGATTTATGGAATGTAACAATTTTCTGGTCTATCTGAATTCATGGATAAATTTCAGGGTATTTCTTTTAGTTATGTAACTATTATGGGTTGGAATAAATTTTACAAAATCTCAAGTTTACTAGGACCTGATCAGTTTATTCCTATTTATTAAAAGAAGTTTCAAGTTTATCCACAAAAACCCTAGCTACAATATTGTAGTCCTCTTTCTGATAATCTGCTGGTGAGGGCTATGACACTCACCTTCTTTGCTCCTTGATGCAACACTCCGGGCACTTTTAAGTCAATTCTTGCAAGCTGTATAAATAGTACATTGAATAGTGAATTGAATAGAAAAAATGAAAATATTGACAACTCAGTATCTTTGATGGTATATTTTATCAATGGTAGGTAAAAAATGATACCATGACTTACTATGAGTACCTGTTTTGAGAGTGGTAAACAAAATTACGTAATAACAGATCACATGACTGGTACCACTGTCAACTTTAACAAAGTATGCACCGGTTTTTGGAACATACACAGAAAGCCTGGCCCGTTAAGAATTTTGCCTTACTAATATCGAAAATGAGGCCTGCGCATGTGCAGCTAATTTTATTGATAAATTTGGACACACTAGGGGATTTGCATTCAAACAATAAAAAATCTTACTTTTTTAATTCTAAAGTAGTCAAATTTTTATGTTAAAACATTTCTCACATCAAAAATCAAAATTGTGTGTGAGAAAAACCATTGGAATGTCATCCTTTTCATGTAAAAAATATGAGGAACTCTCCGTCCTGCTTACACCATGTTGTTTACAAACAACCAGTCAGCCAATCAGATTCGATGTTTGCGTATACGTCATTAAGTGCCCATCAGCCAATCTCATAAAACAGTTGTTTGGGATATACAAGTTAGTTGGCTTTGGTAAAGTGGACAGCAGTATTGGTCTAATGACCAACCAAATGTCATTGCTGCAACACTTTGGAATTTTATTATAACCCGAAAAGAAACCGGTATGAAATGATTGATACGATTGATATTCTTACTACTCTTATAGAATTTGTCCATATTATTGTATGTATCAAATTAATCTGTATATAGTCACTTTTCAATGAAATACACTATCAGGACTTGCACAAAGCGCAAAAAAGCCATCGCCAGCAGATTATCAGAAAGAGGGCTACAATATTCCAGCTACAAAACCCATGGCATTTTTCAGCAACACTTTGATTGAATTTATTTGACTTCTAATTTATTTGTAAAGGGTTGACTTTTAAATTTTTCAAAAGTATTTAAGATGCATCAAAGATAACTAATAGTGATAAATCCCTCAAAGAAATTTCTCGGGGGGGGGGGGGTCATTGTGACCTCATTGGCAGAAATATGTTATTGTCAGCAATAAATTATTTTCAGACTTAAGAGGACCAAAAGCTTGGTTAAAGATTTAAACACGGGACATGACTGGGTGTACTCTAAATAAGAAAATGTTTAGAGTAAGATTAAATTGAAAATAAAGAAAATGGCCTTGTGTGCCACCTTTGTTGACCTATTTCCCATTATGCAGACTCTTCGAATTGCCTTTATATATACATCAATTACTTAAACATTAAAGTAAAAGTAAATACTTACTTATGCCTGAGTACTTTTGTATTTCTCGGGTTCTATCTTGCTTTGAAAACAGACAAAAGTAATGTTTCGTTGATGGTTGATAAAGCGGAAGTAGATGTTGTTGTTCTTTTTCAGTTGGTCCATTTCGCAACGCGTCCTATGTACCCCGATCGACTACAACTTCAAATGATTACAGGATGATCTAGAGATCTATGCTCGCAAATTTTCTTTTCATCAGATTTACTTTTGTTTATGGTAGTTCTAAATTTGAAATTAAAGTTTAACTGTGGTACGCACTAAAGGTAACCAGTTAACTCGTATCCAATTCAACTCGTACCAAAAGTTAATTGGTCAACTCGTACCCAAAGTGAAAACAAAGTGTGTCGCCGTCGACTAAATTAACTTGATTGAACTAGATTCTATTTTTTGTCAATTTTGGAATTATAAGCAAGTGTTTTTCACAATAAACAAGAGGCCAGTGGGCCTTAACGGTCACCTGAGTAAAAGAGCACCAAGACAAGTGATTTAGGGTTTATTAGAAAAAGATTTTTTAAGAAGTACAAAAATTTACCCCTTTCTGCCCCCGACTGGGGCCCCTTTTACCCCAAGCCCCCAACCTCTTTTCATAAACTGGAATTGGCATCCCCAAATGATGCTCCCGACCAAGTTTGCTTGAAATCCCCTCAGTAGTTCTTGAGAAGAAGATGAAAATGTTTAAAAGTTACCAAAAATGACCCCCTTTTAGTCCCCATTTTATCCCCCCTGACCTTAAGCCTTTTAATTTTCACAAATCTGTATAATCAGTACCCAATGATGATTTTCACCAAGTTTGTTTGAAATTGGCTTGGTACTTCTTTAGAAGAAGATGAAAATGTGAATTTTTTAACATGATGAACTTTGACCTCTGGGTGTGGCCCCATACATGACCCCAGGGACATGAATTTCACAATTTATAATATACCTGTCCTAGTTGTCATGCACACAGAATATTTAAGCTCTGGCATTAACGGTTTATTAGAAGAAGATTTTTAAAGAAGTACCAAAAATTACCCCTTTTTGCCCCCTATTTGGGCCCCTTTGACCCCAAGAACCCCTATTTTCACAAACTTGAATTGGCATCCCCCAATGATGCTTTCTACCAAGTTTGGTTGAATTCCGCCCAGTAGTTCTTGAGAAGAAGATGAAATATTTAAAAGTTACCAAAAATTACCCCCTTTTGGGCCCCATTTTAGGGCCCCCTGACCCCCAAGCCTTTTAATTTTCACAAATCCGAATAACCATTACCAAATGATGCTTTTCACCAAGTTTGTTTGAAATTGGCTTTGTACTTCATCAGAAGAAGATGAAAATGTGAATTTTTTAACATGATGAACTTTGACCTCTAGGTGTGGCCCTATACATGACCAAAGGGGCATGAATTTCACAATTTATAATATACCTGTCTTAGTTGTCATGCACACAAATTATTTAAGCTCTGGCATTAACGGTTTATTAGAAGAAGACTTTTAAAGAAGTACCAAAAATTACCCCCTTTTGCCCCCGATTGGGGCCCCTATGACCCCCAGAACCCCTATTTTCACAAACTTGAATTGGCATCCCCCAATGATGCTTTCTACCAAGTTTGGTTGAAATCCGCCCAGTAGTTCTTGAGAAGAAGATGAAAATGTTTAAAAGTTAACGGACGACGGACGACGCACGACGGACGACGCACGACGACGGACAAGCGATGATTGCAATAGGTCACCATGACCATTCGGTCAGGTGACCTAAAAATGTAAAAGATAAAACAATTTCCCTTTTTAACGGTAGTCTAGCAAATTATGCTCTACATATTTCATAGGAGGATTTACAATGTACAGTAAGAATTTTTAATGAATTTCTTATGAAAATTTTCAACTGGTTAAGATAATTGTTTGAATAATATTCCTGCACCCCAAATCTCACTGCAAAATAGAAGGATTGGAGATACATTCATACATATCTTTATTTCCTCCATATTAACGGTTACCAGTCAACTCGGCCCATCGAATAACTCGGCCCGGTCAACTCGGCCCCAATATATTATCTATAGTAAAATATGTCATAATTCTTAGAATATGCTTAAGTTTGGTAAAAATGATGCATTATTACATTGCTATGTTTATCTATGATATCTTTAAATACATTACATGTGTTTTGCGTTTTAATATTATCATATCGAGTCATTGTTTGAATATGTTCAATTTAAATGACTGTTAAATTTCAATTTAACTTTTCAATCTGCAGGTGATGCATACTTAAATTTCCTTCCAAATGAATGATAATTGAATATTTTTGTATTCGTAATAATTGTACTTAATAAATAATCAATGTTAAAATTGTTTTGACATGAAATAAGATTTGGGCCGAGTTAAACGTTGGGCTGAGTTGCCGAAGGGCCGAGTTGACCGGTCACCCATATTAACAATGAAGATTTACATGAATACAATATAACTAAAGTTCAAAGAAAGAATAAAGAGAATACAATATACATTTCCCAAACCTATATACATGCATAAAAAGTGCATCAAAATGTGTCCTTGAAACAATGAATGAGATCTATCTATAATAATAACTATCCATAACGTGTTATATCATATCTGTAATGTGTTATAGTAACATCATTTTGTGAACGTATACCACATATTACTGACCTGACATAGTACTGACGTAACAAAATCAAAATGAGGAACATTTAACAGTTGAATAAAATATGGGTCAGGAGCACCCAGTAAGTTGTATATTTTCTTATCATCAGAATCTGATGTGAAAAATGTAAGACATTGGTTACCGTGATAAGATCGGAGTGAATCTAAAAGCTTGAACCTTAACTCGTTTAAAGCAGTACAATAGTTTAAGAAGTGACTAATTTCATTAGAATAAATTAAACCACACCCAGATTTACAATTATTTAGGGAATAAAATTTACACATGCGTTTAAGAAAAAATTGCTCAATGAAGTTACTAGGACAAAGTAAGCAAAGTTGACCGAACATGTTTAATTTACGTTTGTCTATTACAGTTTCCATATCAAATATTTGTCAATCAAAGAACAATATCAGTACGTGTCCACTTATTCAGACCTTGAAAAAACTTTGAGGTAAAATCGATGCCACCGTTCAAGTTTTAATAATTCATTTCTTGTAAGTGAGTATATATAAAAATTTACTTCCGTAAAGGCCACGTGGTAACACGACAGAATTATAAATTTTCTAAAGTGTAAAGGGGTATAATCCATCGTTATTCATACCAAGTATAGTCATAGACATCAATGATCCTCTTATCTTTTGACATATTTCTATAATATTTTCGAAAGTACACATATATTTGTTACAATTAACTCCTACGTGCACATAATTTTCTATCTCGGGGATTCCTTGATTACCTATTAACCAATTTTCAGTTTGATAGTGTGAATTGATACTTTTTCTCGTAAAATACGATGACCGCGCATTTCGATGCGTTATATTCAAAACGCCATAGCTAAGACTAGTTGAAACAAATATTCATTCACTTTAATAGACCATTTCTGGATATACTAAATAAAACCATATCATCTGCAGAAGTAATACAGGGCAAATGAGCGACGTCTTAACAAAGGCCAAAATTACTTTATTCCAATTCGCATAACAATCCGTCAATATAACAGAGATAGAAAAATGGTGACGCCAAACCGCCCTGTCTGGTCCCGACCATAACCTTGAATGGGTTCGATTTGTATTCTATATATGACACGTATGATTCAGATTCGGAATAAAGGCTCATAGATGATTTGACTGAAAGTGACCTTATACCCATTGTATATAATTTATAAAATAGACCGGTATGCCATACCTTCTTAATGTCTAAAAACAATATGTGTATTAATAATTGTTGGAATCTCGGGCATAATGGATTGACTCTTTAAGTAAGAACGATGTCATAGTACAATTAACTCCTTTTTGAAAGCCAAATTGAAGGTGATTTAATGGCATTCTTATTTCTGCTTTCACTATTTTTAACAACAAAGCTTCATATAATTTCAGAATTGCAGAGGACAACGTAATTGCTCGGTAACTATTAGGATCTTCTTGTCACCTTTAAAATGGTTATTATAAGCCCGAACTTCATTTTCTTAAGAATAAACGAGAATTTAAACATTTAATTATTTATTTTCAATAAAACTTTCAACACCGCATTGTCGCCATAGATTATGTGTTCATTAAATATGCTGTCATGTGAACAAGCCTTGTTTTTACTTAAAAGCGATACAACGTCGGTGATATCATCAATACTGAATCGATCGACGTTAGAGACTTTGTCAGCATTTCTTATTTGTAAAACAGTTTCGTTTATCCTTTCTGTAAATTCTGTAGTAGATGTATCGTAAACCATCGACGGAGAGTAGAGATTCTTAAAGAAATTTCCCAATTGCTGTGCTATTTCTTCGGGGTTATGGTAAACATGTCCGTTAAATTTCATGCAACCTTGGAAAGAATGAACATTACTTAAATCATTTTTTCTTTTACCGTATAAATTCCAAAAAGTGCCTGGGTCTAATTCAGCAGATTTACCCATGTTTTCGTTCAAGGAGCGTAGATATTTTTCAGAGAAAAATTGATGATTCTGTCTGAAAGCTCTTTTTGCTTCTTTGTATTCTCGAAAATTCATATTTTCATTTTCGGTAGATTTTCCGTTTACAAGCCATGCACGACGTTTTACACGCATATCGTAATGGAGTGATTTTAACTCGCCATTCCAATACGGCTTTAAATACTTACGGTACTTTGATGACGGGAATGATTTTGAAGAAGCAGTTTGTATTGTGTCGCATAATTTATCGTACATTTTAGAAATAATGGTTTGATAATTGTTACTATCCACATGCATTTTAACATGTTTCGTGTTATGATTTATCTGTTGACTAAGAATACTTTTGTATGATCGTATTTGCTCGCCTTTCACGCGTTTCCGGTTAATTCCGTATTTTACTTCAGAAATGGGTACTGAGAAATTATATGGAAGGTCCAATTTCATATGGATTGGTCTATGATTAGACACGTTTAAACAATTATCTTTTAAAATACTACAGGACTTTATACAATCGGACATATATTTAGGTATCAAAATATGGTCGATGAGAGAAGTTGATTTCAAATCATAGGAAATGTAGGAAGTTTGTGCTCCTTTGCATACGGGTAGTGTGTTTACAGATATTAAATTGGGAACTTGCATCAAATTTTGAAGTTGTTTGCTACGCCTATCTAAAGGTTTTATATAGACAGTGCTATTTAATTGTGAGTTAAAATCGCCCATCATAAATACGTTTCCATATTGTGAATACATATTGTATATATCATGCAATTTCTCAATATATTCTACAAAATATTCGTAATTTTGACTGAAACTAGGTAAATACACTTGAAATATGAAATAACACGTTTTATTGTTACAACGAAAACATATTCCTGTTATCCGGCAATCGTTTACATCTACGGATTCTTTTTTAGAAGAAAGTGATTTTTCCACAAGAGCGCGACTCCACCTTTTCTCACATTTTTTGTGAAGAATTGTTCACTAGTATAGTCATAACAAGACGTACTAATACCTTCGTAATCGGTATGAATGCTGTTTATAAAATGACCATCCATCGGAAATAGCCAAGTTTCGGAGATCCCAAAAACATCAATGTTGATTTCATCTAAAAGCCTGCTCAAATAAACACTACTGGACATAATGCCGGTGGAATTCAAAGCTAATAAACTAAAAAAAAAACAAAATCATTAGTAAATATAATTTGAAAATTTTCATTATGTTCGTAGCTACAAGTAACGTGTAAACTTAGTAGTTTGAGTATCTGTCGTAGTTATCATAACCATTTTCATAATCACCATAACGGTAATCGTTACGCTGCTCATCACGGTAGTCCTCATGATAACTTTCACGATAATCGGCGTGGCGTCTAGTATCACGCTTCTCTGAACTGTATCGAATTTTACGGGAACTATTTTCTTGTCTTTGTCGTTCTCATTGAGATTTTGACACCCATCGTTTGCAGATAACGTACCGAGGCCAAAAAGATTTATCTAACGCATTGTCACTGTTGTCATTATCTTCTATATTAAGTCTGATCAAAACGCGATGACTTTTTCGGATTGGAAATATGGTAACCCACGTTACAGTAACTCCTATTCTTTGTACATAACGTATGAATCTATCTGTTGTTATACTGGTGTTAAATCCCCCCCCCCCACGAAATATCTTTACACGACGACGCACATATTGTTCAAAATCGTCCTCATCGTCAAATAAATTGTTTTGATAGCCTTGTCCGTTTTGAGACTGGTTTTCTATTTGATTTGATCCTCGTCCACGTATAACTCTCTGGTTAATGTTTCAGTATCGTTACTGGTATTTTGAAGTCTCTTATAGTTTTCAAGTACTAACTTAGGGATAGATCGAGCTACGTCAGCGTACGACTTTTCGGTCACTTTATTACTCCTAGATTGGTTAGATGTTGAGGGTCTGTTTGTTTCGGTAAACATCATTTGAGTTTGTTCGTCTGTAACATTGCAATCTTGATCATCATCCAAACTGCTAAGTATTTCTGCGCCTACGTCAGGTTCGGGACAAGTTTCCTGATTCATCGGCATATTCGAGGTTTCATTACCCTTTTCACGTACTGGGTCAGATTGAGTACTTTCAAAACTTGCTTCATTATAGTTTTTCGGTGGATTATTGCACTTTCTTGTTTTCTCTATATTCTTTACCCGTTTTATTAGTTTCGCATGTTTCTCGTTTACGGCCTCTATCCTTTTATTGTCAGCTTTGGTGTGAATTAAATCCCGGACTTCTTTCACGTCATTTTTCAATAGTCTTATGTCAGTTTTCAGAGAAGCATTACCGTTACTCCTTTCGTCCGTAATTCTGCTAATAGACTGTGCGTTTGTATGTACTTCTTTTCTGATTTCCTGTACATCTATCTCAATATCAGCTTTTATCCTTCTAATTGATTCTGTTAGAGACTTCACATCATTTCCAATGGTATTTGTTAGCTTTAAATTCTTTTGCTTTAGAAATATCACATCGACTTGAAGAGTGTTTATCTTTACCTTCAATTGCAGCATTTTTAGTTATCCCCGATTTCAAAATGCTACTGTCCAAGTTCGTGCTTTTATGTGTCGGTATACTTAACATATCTCTCATTTCATAAAACTCACTGCCTTCTAATACTTGATTAAGGCCATAAATGTATTTGCTGTTTTATGGATTTTATTTTCTCCTCCATATATGTATTACGACGTTTTTACTCTACATTTGTCCATATGGATAACCGTCGGACGCTTTGACAGCTTCATATAATCTGATTCTCACATCTTCTAAGTCGGAGTAATCCGCTATAATCTGGTTTATAAATAAATCTTTTGTGAGGTTGCATGCCAGATCTGATAAGGTCGATACTAATGAAAAGTCATCATTTTCCTTCTGTGCGTTTGCTATTGTAGATACATTTAAGGAGCTTCAACTGTGTGTTACGGATTTATTAAGAGGTTCACACGAGTTAAGTCCCTTTATAGATTTACTTGCCATAGTGAACGTCTAACAGGACTGTGATCAGTCAAGCGTGAAATATTTAGGGTCGTGCTCTGTTGGCTCTCTCTTATATGGGTAAATTACCCCGACCATATCCAAATGTGTAGCGATAATTAACTATGTCAATTCACCGACATCTTACTTCGAAATAGCCTTTTCTTCAAAACTTCGTCCAAAGCGCTTTCCCTGAACTATTTCATTCAATAGAAACTCGCCTGAAACGAATTCTATCAATAAATTCTTTCATCAATTTTCGAGTGAACGAAAAACGGCGTTGATTACTTTTGACCGGAAGTAAGATCCGGTACAGTAAGAATTTTTTTAATGAATTTCTTTTGAAAATTTTCAACTGGTTGAGATAATTTGTTTGAATAATATTTCTGTACCCCAAATCTCACTGCAAAATAGAAGGATTGGAGATACAAATAATTCGAATATGTTTAAGGAGTATGCAAGTTTCATTTGTAATAATTGTCAACCTAGATTTGAAGCCTTTCTTACTTCATCTATTAAGGTATCGATAGCTACATTGAAATTGCCATAACATATCATTGTAATACATAAACAACTGTTAGACAGTTTCAATTGTAGCATTATTGTATTTAAAATTGTTTGGTATGTTTTCCCATCTGAAGCGATAACTTTACCTTTGTCTGTGTTGACCTTAAGTCCACATTTGTAACTGTGAGGCAATAATCTGTGCAAACTATTTTGGCTTTAGGACAATAATCCTATGTCTTCAGTGCAAAGAACAACAATAGTACATTTGTTGTTTATGACCACTGTGTCTCTTTATTCGTGAGGTTTGAATATTCAACTATATCACTAATTCGAAAAATGAATAACAGAGGGCTTAAACCTTTGTTTCATTTCACTTTTTGATTGAAAAAAGTTTAACTGTGTGCATTTTCAAGTTTGATTCTGTGTGAGGTATTTGTATACATTAATATCAGTAGTTAAGAGATGAGAGGAGGATAATTTTTTAACGAGAATTTTGTGAAACAGACATATTCTTCATACCGTATCGAATGCCTATCGGAGATCCATGAATGCTGCAACTACTTTAATGTACTTAGTTCTCTCATGTCGATAAATGATTTCAACATAAAACTATGGTCGGCTTCTGATCTTGTCCTTGAATCTCATTTGGCTTTTCGAATATAAGGTTGCTTTTACTTATTGAATTTTACAGTCTAGTAAAGATTATTTTGTTGAACAGGTTATCCAGATTCGATGTAATAGTGATTTGCGTGTGTTTGTCACCTTTCTTATCAACGATACTTTTCATTCCATATGCCTTTGAATGAGCGTTTTTTTAGAACCAACAGAAATTGAAACCTTTGTATGAAAATACATTAATATATTCAGTTGATAAAGATTGTTTATAAAGCCATTCATTAACAAAATGTGAACAGATATTAAGAAATATAATATGTTAGTCTTCCATCGCAAACTATACATTTACTGCATCTGATTAAACTAATATCATAGCTGATCGTGTTGTTAATTAATCCCAATCACGCAATTTAAAGCAAGTGCTTATCAAAGCCTTTCAATAATCTGCATACTATTTCAAAAACATGCCTATTACATCTTTTAATCATTTTGATTTTCAACAATTGATCATCATTCATAAAACTTCAGTCTTGTTGACACACCAAACATTTTAAAGTATTATATGAAGATGCCTTGTGAATTCTTCAAGTTCGTGTTTGTCAGCCAATTAGCTAAGTTTCAGAGCACTTTACTTCAAACCTAAAGATCACGGGTTCGGGCTCTGAACTGACCAAACTTACAAAGTAATTGTCTTTCCGATGAGAGAGAGAGAGAGAGAGAGAGAGAGCACGAGCGGCATTATTATGTACACCTCTCGACAGCGATATGCAGTCGTTACTGTTACATGTTATCCTATGGGTAGAATTCGGAGGTAAATTAATATAGACACAAAATCCGAGCACGACCGGAAGTTTTCAGATAGTGTGAATATGATCCTTTGAATGACCAATAAATTTGTTGAACAAAACATTCCAATTGTGCGTAAAACCGACAGCTTCGCTTATCAGCTATATACAGCAAATTCGACTAACCAGGTCGTTTAACTCTAGAATAAGTCATTTTTATTTCGGAATAAAACGAACACCTTATTTCTTCTTAACAGTATGATATGATTATAAATGATTAATAATTGTCCAAAATAACATATATCTCCTTTCTTTCTGTCCATTCACTCATCAATTTTCGATAGTTTGCTAAATTTAGAACACTCATACGAAAGTACGTTGCATTATAATATGAAATGAGTCATATCTTGTAATTCGGTACGATCTACTGTCTAAGTGGCAGAAGATTGTATTTATTGCGTTAGATTATTTCATATTTAACTCTGTGCGTGTTAAAATTTTATCGTGGTAACTTTAGCCTCAGATTGCTTCGCAATCTCATGCTAAATCAAAGCCCGAGATATGTATACACGAAATACATAACCTTGGCAGAAAATTTTTGATGGTCAGATTGTGGGAGGTGTCACTTTCTACCAAAGTCTACTGTCAATTATGCGCAGATGTGGCGATTTGTGCGCTAGGGGACACTCTTCCCGCTTTGGAGGTATTGTAACGATATATGTATATACAAATATATATATATATCTCTGTGTGTGTGTGTGTGTGTGTATGTGTGTGTAAATATCATTAAATTTTTTCCCCGGCCAAAATGCTTTGGATGAATCTGATAAAGGCCTCCTAAAGATCCTTCCTATGAATTTTGGTTGAATATCTTAGAAGAAGATTCTTAAAGTAATAGCTGAAGGACGACGGACACCACATCAGGACAAAAACCCGCTGGCTTTTAGCCGGTGGAGCTGGAGAGAGAGAGTGAGAGAAAGAGCGAGCGAGAGAGAGAGACAGAGAGTCAGTGACAGACAGAGAGAGAGGGGGGGGAGTAGAGTGTGTAACGATGCGAGTGTTCTACCACACAGACCAATTTCGTCATGTAAATATGCGCATTATAATCTCCAGGTAAAGAGAGAGAGGGGACGAGAGAGAGAGAGAGAGATAGGGGGGGGGGGGAAGAAAGAGGTGCGCACGGTCGTTTACCAGCTTTACACTTTACTCTCAAAAGCGATATGCAGACGTTGCTGTTACATTTATATGCTGTTGATATAATGCGGAGGTAAATATGTATAAACACAAAATCCGAGCACGTCCAAATTGTTTGCAGACAGTGCGGATATGTTCCTATGAATGACCAATAAATTTTTGAGAAAAACATTCCAATCGTGCGTAAAACCGACGGCTTCGCTTATCAGCTATATACAGCAACTTCGTCTAACCAGACCGTTTTAATACTGTAACTCTAGAATAAGTCATTATTTTTTCGGAATAAAACGAACACTTTATCTTTCCTTAACAATATGATATGATTAACATAATTAATAATCGTCCATCATATTATATCTCCTTTCTTTTTATCCATTCTCTCATCAATTTTTGATAATTTTGCCAAATCAGAACACTCACACGAAAGTACTGTACACTTTAAAATCAAATGGGTCATATCTCACCTTGTCCTTCTTGCCTCAATATATCGTATTAATTAATACTCGTAGTCGGGCAATTCGTCCCGATCTACTTTCCAAGTGGCAGAAGATCGTATTTATTGCGTTAGATGTTTTTACATTTTTACATTAAACTCTGCGTTGGTTGAAATTTTGCCGTAGTAATTTTAGCCTCAGTTTTCCTCAAAATCTCAGGCTTAAAACGGAAAACGCCACAGTATGATTGCTTTTGACAAGCATTTTCTCCTTTCACCAAAACAAATTTCATTCATAACAGTAGTGTTGTGTTGGAAAGGATTGTTTAAGTAAGTGTTTAAAAGTATTCAATCCTTAATAAATATTTCTTCTAACAATTGAGTAAAAAAAATCGTATTGACTTACTATACTTGTGTAGATGAGGGCCTGGTCAGTTTTGAAAGTTTTTTTTATGGGTCTTTTATGATCGGGCCTTTTTGACACTGAACCTTTTTGTAGATTGGGTCTTTTTTCACTGGGCCTTTTTTACCTAATTCGTAAAAAGAGTGTTGTTACTTCAAATTCATGTATAGTTAGGTAGAAGAATATCACAATAACAGTAGAACTTGAAAATTTGAATACCTTTTCGATATCTTCGTAGTCTGTATAAATGACTCTCAGTGCGTGCTTATTTCCGACAGTAAGTACACAAAATGTCATCAGTAAAAATGCCATCAGTAATATGTAAGGGGTAAAAATGCCATCGGTAAAAATGTCATACCAATAATGGTAAAAATGCGATAGGTAAAAAGGCCAGAGGTAAAAATGCCAGAAGTTTTATAAAATATGTGGTTTTGAAGTGGTTTTATAATAAAAAAAACAATATTTTTATTTCAATCGGGAAGGGTGTGGGATATTGAACATTAACAAAGTTTTCATAGTTTTAATTAGAATGTAGATGTTGTTTACTTACCAATTGTATCATTTGATACGAAAGTTTGTTGTTCTTTTATATAATCGTTTTAAACAGACCATAGATGTAAATGGCCAGATGATTGATAACTAATAAATTAGCACTCTTCCCATGCGACCCCGCTTTTACATGCCCCCGCCTAAAGAAAAGAGCTCTACATAAACATCGTAGAAAAGAAGATTCTCTTACAATTCCTTCATAATTCACACATTGTTTACATCCACCAAATAGAGAGAGAGTTTTTTTTAGCATTCCATCCACTCAAAATTAACGTCTGCAACTTCTTTGAATTTTGGCCAACTTTATCTATTATTTTGTGGTATTTGCTAATCAATATGAGATTAGTTCTCCCTTGTCGCATTTAACCCATCACCAAATGGCAACATTCTGGACGCGTCTCTTTTGCAAGAAGATTCTGACCACAATTCAAAGAAGCTTGTGTAAATAAAAAAATATGTACCAGATAGGTAAAAAAAACAACTATGTGACAAAAGAAGAGACTGCACTTAAAATCAAAGGCTTGTGTCCAGTGTTGAATTCTCATAAGTTCCGAATCTTATATTTCAAAATAGAAATATCTACATGAGATTGAGATGTATTTTGTTGTCGTATTTATTACTTGTATCCATTACCAATTCATTTTTGAATGAAGAAATAATTCTTTGATTATATTATATTAAAGACATAGTTTTATTCTGATTCAATTTTTTCTAGTGATATGCTATTTACCTTAACTTGACTCCTAGTAAGTTCATACATTACACTATCGAAAATAACTTTAGAAACTAAAGTGCGCGTGTGTGTTTCCGTTATATATCGTCGCTACCGTAGTACATGCCTATATGAACGACGCCCCCAGAAGACGGTTATTTGTTACGGGGGACAGTGCAAGAATACACGACGAAACTGCACAGAGCTCCGCCTGGTTCTTTAACGTGCTCGGTGGATAGCACCGTCACACGGGGCCTCGGTTTAACATCTCATCCAAAAGACAATTACTTTGTTAGTTGATATAGTCGGCCCATGGCAGGAAGCCGTGATCTTTGGGTTCGAAGCCAAGTTCTCTACCAACTGAGCTAATCGGGCTTACAAATAAAGTGCGTTTGTTTATTCAACAAATACAAGCCAGTTACATATACAAAAACTGATACAAACTGTATGTCCACACGCTACTTTCTTTATTTATATAAATTTCATCGTATATGAAATGAATTGTTATAAAATAGATAAATTATATAACAACAACAAAAACGATGTGACAAATGCATGCTAAATGATGAGTTACACACAGTAGCTAATTATTATATGTATATCTGGATTTTTAACACTATTTTTTACATTCTGTTAAAGGTCCAGAAACAACAACAAAGGATTTTAAAACGATTGATTCAATGTCCCGAAATATGTTTTTCTCAATCAAAACTCATCAAAAACACATATTCTTTAATACTTCAGGCATATTTACATGTGACATTTTTACCATTATCATGTAGTATCGCATTTTTACCTCTGATATTTTTACCAATGGTGTTTTTACCTCAAGGCTTACATTTTTAGCATGGCATTACCGCACACCACTATTATCCGTCATAATCTGCTTTACTTGACAAATTGATATCATTACACAAGAAACGAAAAAATCTTTCAAATAAAATCTTGGGGGAAGAGGGGAAATAAAAAGAGAGATAAAAAAAATGTCAAAAGAATCTCATAAAGCTTACTAAAAATAACATGGTAATGAAAATTATTGAACCGACATTATATTTTTTAATTTGTTTTATCTAATTAGGTCTACATTTTGATATAGTTTAAATGAATAGAATATGTATCTTGTATTTCTTCTGTTTTCTGAGTCGTTATGTATATAGTCAATCGCCAAATAATCAATAACGATTTCCGTTTATGTTTCGGGGCCGGTTTCGGGCTGATAGAACGACTGATCGAAAACCGATAATTTGGCCGGTTTAACCGAGGGCCGGACTGGCATTAGGCTGGTTTGACAGTAAAGGGTTATCACGGAGTTCTCCAACTGATTGTCAAGACTTGAATTGGCGGGAGGAAACTTAGCAAAGTTAGACAACCCAAGGGAAAGAGCTTATATTTCTAAGTAGTTACCTCGCTTCGGAATCAAATCGCATCTTTTTGGACAAAGTGTGTTTCCGAATGAACACCCAAACAAAAAATGGTGGTCGCCGACTTCATGGATTTTACTGTGGCATCGTGACATTGAATTTGTCTCGTTTTATAACACGGAGATCTCAAAAAAATGTTCAATAATTCGAAGAGGTAGTTTGGTGCAAGCATGGTGAGCTGTCATTTTTCCTATGCCATTCCATCTTTCATTATTTAAGCTTTCGGCCCATATTTAACGACCTCGATTGGTGTCACTGGGCCAGAGACTGTCTCTAGTGCTCCGCAGCTGGTGCAGAGCCAGACTCGGATAGTTTCATGTTTACACTGCGTATACGGGCACCTTTATTTTCCACTACACACTATTCCAATTTGATGATCTAATCTTCGGTGACATTTGTATGTCTATTGATCAGAAATGTCTCTATTCTAGACATAGACACTTCTATGGATTCAGGAATTTATAACAACTCACTTAAATGAAGTGCAGCTACCATTTTTTAAAGTTATCAATGTTTTTACAACCTTTGCTTGTTCCATGTTCCTTCAAGTCAAATAGAAACAAGAGGTACTTGTGAAAGCATCTGTAACTTTTAACTTGTGCATTTTTATTATAGATAGAAACAGCATGTAGTCTCCCGTATTTGATCACCTTAAGCTATAAATTAGCACATTCGCACGAATACAACGATAATTTTACTCCATGAACTGAACTGAAAGTAACATAAATTCAATTAGAATAATGCAGTATAAATGAATATAACAGATTTGTTACAGATTGTATACTAAAAGTTACACTATTTTTGTATACAAATACTGGTCATAGAGATTCAAATTCATGTTCGAGCACCTTAGCAATATAGATCCAAGGATCAATGTCGTATTTGCTGCATAGTTGAAACAGACTGGAAAATGCGTATTGAGTTATTTCCTATCTATCTTCCACAATTAAAAAAGCGTCTACATGACAATAACATTTTCTAGAAGAAGAAAATATGATACCTAAAATATTTACATGAAAAGAGAAAAAGAAGTATAAATTTGGTGATGCAAGAATTTTAAGGGATATTTTGTGTTTCTTTGGCATTTTTTATACACTGCCATTAGTTTACATTGATTTCTCACTAATTGCACATTATTTGTATATCATGAGCTAACTGTAAATATGTAGAAAATAGACCAATTGAAAATGAGAGACAGCATGAATACAGGAAACTCGAGTATATATAGTAAATGCTGAATCAAAGTACCTTTGTTTCCAAAAATATTTTAGCACTTCAATTTACTGAGTAAACTGTTGCTCTGTTAGTTTATGTGTGGCAAATGCAAGACTAAGTTAAGAAAATAACAGGAGGGCAGGGCGCATGCTTACGTTTGAAAACAAGGAGACTAGGGGTCAAAACTTATTTTGAAAGGGATCAAACCCCAAGAAGAGTGAAAAATTGAAAGAAGTCACAGTCAACAATTTAAAATTGGTGCAATTCTAACAATCTTTGTCATTTCGTGTGAAAAACATTGTGGAAAATGAAGAAATTGTTTGTAACAAGCAATTTCTTAATTTTCCACAATAATTTCCAGATCCTTTTCTTTTTGGGCATAAAAAGAAGCGATTGTGTAGGAATGGGAGTGATTTGTTACTCGAGAAAACATTGGGATAAAAGAAGAAATCATGTGTAACAAGCTATTTCTTCTTTTACTACAATATTTTCTACCACTTAAGATAGTTTAATTTAAAATTGCATCCAATTTTCATTGTTGTCTGCAACCTCTTTCAATTTGGACCGGTCTAAAATTTCAAACAACGGGAAAGGGTTAAAAAATATAGCTACTCTTTACACATTATTACCGTGTATATTTGACACACAAAACAACAACTAACAATTCCTGTGTGACTGTATGTGTATATGTGTACAATTCTTGTCAACAGTATGTCTTCTAATTTAATGAATAGATTTCAAAATAACTTGTTCCTCTTGATGAGTGTCCTGTGTAACTGTTCTGTTAGATATGCCCAAGTTCAAGGTCACAACTGAAGGTCTTGTGACAAGCACATAAGCAAGAACATCAGTGTCAGTGACTCATTTCTAGTTTTGTACTTTTGAAAATCATTAACTTTACATTATAATATCTCACATTATAAGGTTCTGATGACTATGATAGATAGAACAACAACCTGTCATTTTGAGCTCCCAAATCATGAATTGATATAGATTAACTAACAATCACTCATTTGTGATAAAGGTAAAAAAGTCATGGTTGACTTAATTTTGCACCACCTTTGTAAGCACTGTTCTCTCCTTGGGTTACATTCTATGTCAATTGACAGTATCGCTTGAGTTTAAAGTTGGATTGTATTTTAACCCTTTACCACAAAATTGTTGGTATCTGTGCCCCGGAGAAATAGTTTTTTTTTATAATGAGAAATTCCTTTCACCAGCAAATTCTCCTTTTCTCAAATGATTTCTACCTTACTTGCACTTAAACATTATCCAAATTTAGCCTACTTTAAAAAGTCGTCTGCAAACTTCTTTCAATTTAGGCCAGTCTAAAATGTTGCCATCTTATAATGGATTAAAGAGAATCAAACAATCATAATGATGTCAATGGGTAAATAAATCATCAAAATTATAGTCTATTCAAGCTGCATTTAACCCATTCCCACACTTCCTGTTTACTAGTTCACTGGAGCACCACATGCTCATTGTGAGCTTTTGTGATCAGCTTGCGTCCGTTGTGCGTCCTTTGTTGTGTGTCATCCATTGGATGTCTTCCACAATTCTTTAAATATCTTTTCGTCTGTAATCATTGGGTCAATTTCAACCATACTTGGCAGGAATGTTCCTTGGGTGACCCTTTTCTAAACTTGTTTGTGAAATTTGATTTTCCAAAAAATTGGGGCATAGATCTATAAGACTTTAAGAATCATGAATTAGTTCTTTGAATTTCTCCTCATAATTCCCTGGGCTAATATGGACCAAATTTGTCAAGAATATTCTTGGGTGGTCCTATTCAAAACTTGTTCATCAAATTTTTGATTTGTGAAAAATGGGTTTGGTGACAGATAGGGCTTATCAGGCTTATGAGAAATATTTCTTTAAAAATCTCCTGCTTCTAAACCACAAGGCCAATTTCAGCCAAGCTTTACAGGAAGGTTTCTTTTGTGACCCTCTCAAAAACTGCTTCAGGAAATCTTGATTCACAAAAAAAGGGGGAGTGGGAGGGCCGGGTTTTAGACTTAGAGAACTCATAAAATAATTCTGTAGAAAATCTTCCACTCCTAGACCATTGGGCCAATATGGACAAAACTTGGCAAGAATTTACCTCAGGTGACTCCTTACCAAGCATGTAGATAAAAGTTTGATTTTGAAAAAAAAAAGCGGGCTTGGCAGGCTGATCAGACTTAGGGAAATCATGAAATTATTCTTTAAGTATCTTCTCCTAAACATTCGGCCAATTTGGACAAAGCAGGACATGGATGTTCCTTGGGTGACCCTTTTCAAAAAATTTCATGAAGTTTTGATTCGCAAAAAAATGTGGGCATTGAAGGGCTGACGTTTTCAGACTAACTTATTTAGGACCATTTTTGCCCTCTTGGTTTTATTGACCAACATTGAAACCATTGAGAAAAAATGAAGAAATTACATGTAATAATCCATTGCTTTATTACCAACTAAATTTTCTATGCCAAAAGGTAGATTTTAAAATTTCAACTACTTTGAATAATTGTCTGCAACATCTTTGAATATGGATTGGTCACTTTGTCATGTGGTAATTATTAACCCATTGCCACACAATTTTGCATTTTTACACACCATATAAATGAAGCTTTTTGAAAAAATAGTGAGAAAAGAACAAATTGCTTGACAGCAGATCACAGCTAACAAAAGGCCGTAAACACCAATTGATCAATGGACCAAAATTTATGCAAAGATGTTGCAGATGACAGATTTTAGTTGCTGAAATTCTGTATGTTTATTACTTTTTGGGTAGAAAACATTGTGGATAATTAAGAAATTGCTTGTAACAAGCTATTTCTTCATTTTCCACAATGTTTTCCAAAGATTTTTTTAGTGGGGGTGTCATTGTGTGAGAATGGGTTAAAGATTGTCCAATAAATAGTAGGATATGGCTAGACGTCTTCTGAAAATCCTCCTTTATTCTGACAGGCATTGACAATAAACTGATCTTAAAGTAGAAAGTAATGAGGAAATATTTCACCACATATTTTGAAGCTAGAAGCTAAACTATGTTTTGTCTTCAACTTTCCTTGAATTCTAACATTTGACTCTTTCCTGTTTTGCAAAAATTTAGACCTTCCCAAATTCAAAGGATTTGCAGACAACATTGAAAAATTGATTTTATTTGAAAAATAATCATTTAATAGGGTAGAAAATATTGTGGAAAATGAAGATTTTGCTTGTCTTAAGCAATTTCTTCTTTATCCACAACATTTCTCCAGTATCAAAACACAGGGACGTAAAAACCAGGGATTGAACAGAAAAGGGTTAAACCATTACCCCAAGACAAAATTTTAAACCGGTCAGATAGAAAGAAGTTGCAGACATCATCTACTAGTTGATGATATTTTGAAAATCTTGGTAGTTTTGTATAGAAAACATTGTGGATAGTAAAGAAATTGTGTTTGACAAGCAATTTCTCCATTTTCCACAATCTTTACCAAAGCTTATTTTCTGAAGGGCGCCCACAAGGGTCACTGTGTGGGAATGGGTTAATTTCTCTCATGTTTCTGGTGAAGATCTTCACTCCCCCATCACTGCTGTTACAAAGGCTGTGAGTATTCAGTGACATGGTGTATATTTTCAGCCACACATTGGTTAGGTTTTTAGCTAGCAAAGCATGAGGTTTAATTTTGAAGTCTTCTCAGAGTTCAATGAGTGCAAACTGCCACTGAAGGCTTAACAACTAAATCCATTGAATGCCTACGCCATAAAAAGTAGTTCTTATTTCAGGAATATAATGCAAACTCTGCCACTGCTTTTTATGGCCTCATGAATTTAACTTTATTCAAATTGTAGGCCACTTCTTTAAAAGCATCCTTTTTTTATCTCACTCAATTGCTCTTTGTCCACATTGTCCACACTGTTTTCTACCCTACCAGGCAAAGTTTTTCTAAATTCCACTTATCATGATAACCTTTTACAAAGAAGATTACTTAATAAAATCATGCTTTCAGTAATTGAAATATCAAATCAAAGTCAATCTTGCTCAAGTAACCACCACTATTAAGTGACCACTATCACACAAATCAGTATCATTAAGTCCCTTTCTGAAATCAAAGGAACTTCATAGCTGGATGTTTTTGATAGTAAATTGATCATTACTAAATCCTTTGTTGGTGGATCTCATTAGAACACCTCAATGAGAGGATACTAATGACTGAGTTCCATCAACACAGGATTAAGTGATAAACCTTCGATTTATGTATGCTGTAGAACTGATGCCTCAATTACACAAAAAGTGTATTAATCCATTTCCATACAGTGACACCTTTAACCCCCTTAAGAAAAAGGCTTTGAAAGACATTGTGGAAAATGAAGAAATTGCTTCTTTGTCTCTTAATGTCTTTAACCCATTACCAAAGAGCAAAATTTTAAACTGGTTCAGATTGAAAGGAGTTGCAGAAGAAAATGTAAAGTTTATGGAATTTTAGATTTTTTCAACTTTCTTGGTAGAAAACTTTGTGTCTAAGATGAAGAAATGGCTTGTCACAAGCAACTTCTTCATTTTACACAGTGTTTTCCAAATTGTTTTTCTTGAGGGGTGTCAAAAAGCTTCACTGTGTGGGAATGGGTTAACAGTATTTGTAATACTTTGATTTCATAAAAGTTGCATACAACTGGTTTGATGTGCATCCTTAATTGATTTTGCAGACCAGTCTACATTAACCCTTTACAAATCCCATATTTGAATAATTACTCTCTCCTGATGAAAATTTTACCCAGTAGACAAATGAGATGCATACCACTATATTTTTTGCTATATATTATAAGGACTGAAAAGGATACCAAGCTAATCGACCCATTACCAGAGGACAATACTTTAAGCTGGTCCAAAATGAAAGAAGTTGCAGATGACATTTACATGTTGATTGAATTCTAAAATTCTTTGGCTTAAATTACTTGGTAGAAACATATTTTGAGTTGAAGAAATTTCATGTTACAATATCTACCAAATCTCTTTTTCTTGAGAGGCTGTAAAAAGTTGGCTTGTGTGCGAATGACCTCTTTTAGGCATGATCAAATCCAATCAAATTGAGTTAAATTGGAGCCCGACAATAAGCTAACTGAACTGGACTGGTCAGCAACTTTTAGGTCTTTGAACAGCTATTCCATTACCTGCCTACAAAATGTTAGACTTGTCAATGGTTGAGATTTGCATTTGAATGAAAAAATAAATGCCAAATAGGATTTTTGCAAGCAATATCTTCTTTTCTCACAATATTTTCTATGCTATTTTTCTTAAACACACTAGAACGGGTGTTCATGTGTTAATTTGTGAAGCTATTTCATGATCCCCAGTAGTGTTTATTCAAGGATTTTAAAAAATGTGGAAGATATCAGCACAAAATCTGCACAATTAAGAAATGCTTATTATTTCATGCATTCCTATATACATGTAGTAAAAAATCCACCTCCAACGTTGAAAATATGGGGGAATCTTTGAAAAATGTTTCCCCTGCCTAGAAGAAACACTGGCCCAGTGGTAGAGCACTGACAATATTATAGCGTGATATAGTGCATGAATGTGTGAACGGAGTCTTGACTAGTACAAAAAGTTGAACACACTGTAACAAACCAAGCAGTCTTCCAGGAAATAAAACAGCGTCCGCCTGATCACCTATTCTTGCACTATCCACAATGTACATTGCTTATCCCCAAGAAAAAGCTATAGTACATCCTGCCAAATTACCATAAAAGCTGGCTTCCTCAGAAAGACGGTACAAATATTATTCATGATAGTAATTTCAAAACTGCTACACTTCTTTTTTATTCTCTCTTGCCTTTATTCTAGGGCTACACATCTGTTTACAAGCAGTACCCACTGCATACTAGCTAGCAGTACCAAGAGAGGAGACTCCCAAATATCGGGTCGTGCAGAATTCACTAAATATCCTCGTCCAGGCACTAAAAATGGCATACCTTGCTTATTCCATACCTACACAAGCCCTCCTTTTTAAGCCTATCAAGAAAAAAGCTTTGGAAAAAATTGTGGAAAATGAAGAAATTGCTTGTACTGGGTAATTTCCTCATTATCAACAATGTTTTATATCCAAAAAGACGACAAAATTAAGATTCTATCTACTTGAGATTGAACACCATTTCTTAACTCTCTCTCCATTTTCAAACCTCTTGACTTTCTCAGTGCATTTTCAATTTCTGTTTGATGCTGGATGGTTTGGCACAATACTGCTTACCCCTATGCAGCCAAAAAATTTGACTAATCTAAATTGAAGAATGTTACAATTGACATTGATGAAGTTGATGAAATTTTAAAAATTCTTGTCATTGTAGGTTGAAAATGTTGTGGGAAATGAAGAAATTATTTAGAAATGTCTTTATTACCCAAAATTTTTTCTCAGACAGTTTTACTGAGGGGGCTTCAAAAACCAGGATTGTGTTAAGTGCAATGTATGAGTCACTATGACTTTTACTTTTTATACGCCCGTCGAAGACGGGACGTATTATGGGATCACCCGTGGTGTCCGGGCGTCCGGGTGTCCGGGCGTCCGGTCGTCCGGGCGTCCGGGCGGTGTCCACTTCTTTGTCCGGAGCAGAACTCTGTCACCGTAAGTCCGATTGACTTTAAACTTGGCAGTTATATTCTTCTCATCAATTAGGAGTGCAGTGCACAAGAACAATAACTCTACCTGGCCTATTTTTTGAGTTATTGCCCTTTGTTGTTTTTCATACTTGAATCTTGTCCTGAATATATCTCTAAAAGTATTAAAGCTAGGATCATGAAACTTTACGAGTGTATAGATCTCACCAAGGGGGAGTGCAGTGCACAAGAACCATAAATCTACCTGGCCTATTTTTTAAGTTATTGCCCTTTGTTATTTTTCATACTTGAATCTTGTCCGGAGTATATCTCTAACGTATAATAGCTAGAATCATGAAATTTCATGGATGGATAGAGCTCACAAGGTAGGAGTGCAGTGTACAAGAACCATAACTCTACCTGGCCTATTTTTTGAGTTATTGCCCTTTGTTGTATTTCATACTTGAATCTTGTCAGGAGTATATCTCTAAAAGTATGATAGCTAGAATCATAAAATTTCATGGATGGATAGAGCTCACCAAGTGGGAGTGCAGTGTACAAGAACCATTACTTTACCTAGTCTTTTTTTTGAGTTATTGTCCTTTGTTGTTTTTCATACTTGAATCTTGTCCGGTGTATATCTCTCAAAGTGTTATAGCTAGGATTGTGAAACTTCATGGGTGTTTAGATCTCACCAAGGGGTTGTGCAGTGCACAAGAACCATAACTCTACCTGGCCTATTTTTTTAGTTATTGCCCTTTGTTATTTATCATACTTGAATCTTGTATGGAGTATGTCTCTAAAAGTATGATAGCTAGAATCATGAAATTTCATGGATGGATAGAGCTCACCAAGTGCGAGTGCAGTGTACAAGAACCATAACTCTACCTAGCGTATATTTTGAGTTATTGCCCTTTGTTGTTTTTCATACTTGAATCTTGTCCGGAGTATATCTCTAAAAGTATAATAGCTAGAATCATGAAACTTCATGGATTGATAGAGCTCACCAAGTGGGAGTGCAGTGTACAAGAACCATAACTCTACCTAGCGTATATTTTGAGTTATTGCCCTTTGTTATTTTTCATACTTTGTTTGACAAAAAATATTCATTTAAAATAACATCAGTTCTATTCAAACCCCCAGTTAATATTAAGCAGTGTGATGGGCGTATCTTGTGACAATTTGGCACCTTGTTCAGGATAAAGTTATCTTTTCAGATTGAACCATTTGGCTTTAAAGAGATCTAAGGAGCCTAGTATTCAAGACAAATTTCCAAAATATCTCTTGCGTTATTGGTTTCTAGACAGCCTTTTAAAGAAAATAGATTTTGACGAATTTGAATTTCAGAGAAACTGAATATCATCAGATTTTATTGTAGAATTTGCTAAGCATTTTAGCTATTTGTCATGCTGAATATAATCCTAATTTAGAACTCCTGTGAAATCGAAGGACTGAAAGAACTTGAAGTACATATAGGATGTCAATATTTAATTTGAATATGAATTATTTACACAACTTTTTCATAAATGGAGACAAACAGGTGATGTAGATTAAGATCAGACTTCACATTTGTACAGGCTGATCTTTGTCTATACTTTCCTGCCAAGACAGAAATATTCCGGTTCAGCATGTCCTGGGTTAATATTCTTTATGACAACTAATTTTCAGAGTGGTCTAAAGCTGAATGTAGGACGTTTTGGCCACGGACGTTTTGGCCAGGACGTTTTGGCCACGGACGTTTTGGCCACCACTATTGGAAAAACGGACGTTTTGGCCAAATTCATTTTAAATGTACTTATTTTAGATTATTAACCCATTCCCACACAACAAAATTTTAGACTGGTCCAAATTGATAGAAGCTGCAGACGACAATTTAAAGTTGGTGGAGTTTCTTTGTCTTTTTGAATAGAAAACATTGCAGATAATGAAGAAATTGCTTGATACAAGCAATTTCTTCATTTTCCACAATGTTTTCCAAAGTATTTTTCTTGAGGGGCGTAAAAAGGAGGGCTTGAGTTGGAATGGGTTAAGCCAAATTATTAGTATTTCTTACTAAAACAAATAGTATTATGTAATGATTATTTGAAAATTGTGATTTTGATTTTTTTACTCAATGTTTTCCTTATGCATTTTCTTCTTTTGTCTTAATATTCGGAAACATTCAGCAACATCTCTTCTCTCAATATTTTCCTTGATACAACATACACATTTTCCAATTTTGACATCAATTATGTTTTTGTCTGAAACCATTTTCAAATTAGAGCAGTCACAGTCTAAAATCGTATTGTTGATAAAAAAGACATTTACAAGTACAATGTTGAACAGTAAATTTGAGGTAAAGGAGAAAATGCTGAAAATTAGTTTTTTGGGGAAAGAGTTTTCCAACTGTCATCTATGTTTTTCTAACTATCAAATAATAAATCTTTGAAATGTCAACAGCGGAAGCTTTCAATAAAGAAGAGTTTATATGTTGCCTCACTTCATCAGAGTCAAGGCTTGGATTGTCTAATGGTAGCTATTTTGAGTACAGGTTTAAATGTTATTAACATAGCTTTTCATCTTCATATCTGACTAAGAAAATTAAAGTTTCATTTATATATTCTCTTTGTTTCTTCTTATCAATTGACCATTTCCAAATTGATGAGAAATTGGTGGAAAAATGTTCTTTTCCTTCTTTTTCTTTGATGTTTTCCAAAGTTTCCAGTACTAGGGTTGTCAAAACAAAATTATCATGAAACTGTTATTCAATGGGAATGATAAATGGGAAAATGCTGGTTATCTATATACATGTCTTTGTTAAGAAATAAAACAACCATTATGATCAATAGGAGAGGAGAAAACATTTATGAAAGATGAAAAAATGCTCAAAATCTATAATAAGTACATTTAAAATGAATTTGGCCAAAACGTCCGTTTTTCCAATAGTGGTGGCCAAAACGTCCGTGGCCAAAATGTCCTGGCCAAAACGTCCTGGCCAAAACGTCCGTGGCCAAAACGTCCGTCCTCCTCTAAAGCTACATACCAGAATCCAGGTAATTTTTATTTCCAGGCATTATTTAAGCAATAGATTTCCCTAAAATCTGTTTTACTCATTTAATTGTCTAGTTGATACAATTCAAATGGTTCAATTTCAAAAGGCATTATTTTGCAAAATTATTGCCAAGTCTATGTATTAAAAAATGAAAATAGTTGGTTGTTTGGCTAAAGTAACTACAGCTTGAATTAGCTGTTGTTACAACATTTAACACTTGTCTTGCTGAACCCGGAATATTCCTGCCTTGACAATGGCTTTGGTAGGACTGTTCAGACAAAGATCAGCCTGCACAGACATGGAGTCTGATCTTAGACTACAATACCAGCTTATTATTGTTGTAGTGGGAGAAATCTTTGAACACAAGATCAATCATATTATGTCAAAGTTTTCAAATAAAATGAAAGAGGAAAACTATTCAGTAGGATAATGGTTAAGTTGCTTAACCAAAAAAAACAACAACTTTACAAATATGGTAGCCAAATTTAAAACCTTCTTCCGGTCTAAATGAATGACTTCATTGGTCTACTTATTCTTTGATTGACAGCTGTGATTGCTCAATCATATCACAGCAGTTGTTAATTATACCATAGGGTCCTGTCATTGAAGCAACATCCATTATATCAACATCTTGTTGGCAAAGGCTTATGGCCTAAGAACATTCACAAGGACATGGTAGGAACATAAGGTGAGTATGCCCAAGTGAAGAAATTGACTGCTGAATTTACATTGTTACACTGGTGGGTTTCTGGTAGGAACTAGTCCATACCATTATCCATAATGACTTGCACATAACAAAGGTTCCTATCAAGCTGGGTGCTGACCAAAAATGAGCTTGGCGCAACATAATGTAAGTAAATAAAGTTTAAGATAAATCTCAACTTCATAACTCATTCTATAGCTGTCATGTTTATTTCCAAAACATTTAATTGTGACACACTTTAATGTCGCTAAACTTCAGGTTAGCCGACATTATTGCAGTCATGAGGGTTAAGGGTGTTAGTAGTTAGTTTGCCTGACTCTTTAGATCTAGATGACAAAGTGTGATACCAATCTAACTCTGTTATTCCTCTTCTTGTAAGAACTCTTTGATATTGTCTTTTTGAGCCCTATTCTGAGCTTCCTAAGAGTGCCAACAACATAGGGTTTGATTAATCACAACAGAAATTTACATTTAAAAATAGAAATCACTCTCTTTACCTGGAACTGGAACTACTTTATTGTGGAATGTGTTCTTTGTGTAAGGGCCAGTCCCAATAACTCAGCTTTTTAGACTAAAAAAATAGTTCTCTTATTTTCAAATCCTTTCATTTTATATCTGGTTGGTTTAGTGTGTGAAATTGTTTCCATTTAATTTATAGTCTTTGAATTAATGATTACAATAAAAACACATGTTATACTTATGATTATTTCTGTTCAATGCCTTTCAAGTGTAGTAATTTTGTAAAGCAACCATTTCCAAATACATTCTATGGTCAAAGGGAGATAAATAAAAAATTCCTTCTTCCTGTCTAATTTGAGTCAGCCTTTCTAATCAATAACCTACTTAATCCTTTTCTTTTCGATTTCTGGGTTTTTATGAATATTGAAAAAAGTGTGGAAAAAGAAGGAATTATATTTCATTATATGCTTAAACTTAGAAGTTTATGTCACCCACCCTGATGGCTGGATAATAGTAAACCTAAGTCGGATGAGCAGCTGGAGGCTAAAAATTGATGTTGTAGTAGTACTAGTGCGAGAAATACCATGAACCCATGGTTATATGCTCAAGCTGCCGCGATTTGACTGAAATACTGTTAAAAGTGGTATTAAAGCCTCTGCAATTAATCAATCTTATACCTTGGTAAAAAAATCAACTATCATTTTAATGAAATAAATGTCAAATATTGGTTATTCAGAATTAAAATTACTTATTCAAACAGTGTTTGATAGACATATTATCTGATTAACAAGTAAATTTCAACCTGAAATTTTAAGTTCAGCTCAAAAAAAGAAAAAAAAAAAAAAAAAAACAACAATAAAAACTCGACATAACAGGAATAGCTGATATTTCTGATACAAGATAAAGATTCAATTTTATATGAAATTAAGAACGTATGAAGTTGAGACTTGAATATTACCTCGACATATCCGGAAGTTCAAGATTTCCTATTCCGATATAATTAGTGTCGACTAAAAGTACATTATAAAAGATCTGTGATACTTTTGTTTAACTTCTAACTTCTCTGCCTAAAACTGAGAATGCTACTTAGTGATATTTTAGATTCATTTCTCTATGAGTAATGAAATCATAAACCCATCTGGAACATGTTGACATTCAGGACCTTCAGTCCTTTGATTATTAATCCTGGAACTAGCCTGTTTGTCTATCTGTCTGCCTGTACAAATATTCATGTATATTTTAATTTTGTATCGCAAACTCTGTGTGCAATTTCTTTTAAAAAGTTATGAAACTAATGAATACATAAGTCACATGTTGAAGTTTTTCAGCATTACTTCTAGAAGTCTTATATTCCTATAGCAGCAGAATTATCATTATCTCCCCTTGAACTAAGACAAGTTTTCATACATGTATTTCACATTTTTGCTAATTTTGTTTCGCAAATTAATATTCTAACTGATTTCTTCAATTGTAACAATTTTATAAATACCTTCATCTCATAATGAAGTTTTGCAAGAAGCCATCATGATGGTTCAGTGCTAAACAGTTGTAACTGCCTATATGTTTATAGACAGTTACAACTGTTTTGCACTGAACCATGGCTTTTGAAGTCGTATTATAACTCCCCTTTTTAGCTCAGCTGAGCACAACGTGCTCAAGGTGAGCTTTTGGTATCACCTTTTGTCCGTCGGGCGTCGTGCCTCGTGCGTCGTGCCTCGGAAGGCGTCAACAATTCTTTAAACATCTTCTCCTCAGTAACCACTGGGCGGAATTCAACCAAACTTGGTAGGAATGTTCCTTGGGTGACCCTTCTCAAAAGTTGTTCGGGGATTTTTGATTGACCCCCCAAATATGGGCGTGGCAGGGCGTGGCAGTTTTTGACTTTGAAATCTTTAAACATCTTCTCCTCAGTAACCATTGGGCCAAATCAACCAAACTTGGCATGAATGTTCCTTGGGTGACCCTTTTCAAAAGTTGTTTTTCGTGGAATTTTGATTTATGCCCAAATATTGGCATGGCAGGGCGTGGCAGTTTTTGACTTTGAAATCTTTAAACTTCTTCTCCTCAGTAACCATTGGGCCAATTTCAACCAAATTTGGTATGAATGTTCCTTGGGTGACCCTTTTCAAAAGCTGTTCGCAGAATTTTGTTTCACGCCCAAATATGGGCGTGGCAGTTTTTGACTTTGAAATCTGTAAACATCTTTTCCTCAGTAACTATGGGACCAATTTCAACCAAATTTGGTATGAATGTTCCTTGGGTGACCCTTTTAAAAGTTGTTTGCAAAATTTAGATTATGCCCAAATATGTGCGTGGCAGTTTTTAACTTTGAAATCTTTAAATATCTATCCTCAGTAACCATTGGGCCAGTTTCAACCAAACTTTGCATGAATGTTCCTTGGGTGACTCTTTTCAAAAGTTGTTCCTTGAATTTTGATTTTTACCCAATTATGGGCGTGGCAGGGTCGGGCACTTTTTTGACTTAGAAATCTTTAAACATCTTCTCCTCATAACCATTGGGCCAACTTCAACTAAACTTGGCATGAATGTTCCTTGAATGACCCTTTTCAAATCGTGTTTAGGAAATTTCATTGACGCCCAAATATGGGCGTGGCTGTTTCTTTATTTAGAAATCTTTAAACATCTTCTCCTCAGTAAGCATTGGGCCAATTTCAACCAAACTTGGCATGAATGTTCCTTGGGTGAACCCTTTTCAAAAGTTGTTTGTGAAATTTGATTGACGCCCAAATATGGGCGTGGCAGGGTGGGGCAGTTTTTTATTTAGAAATCTTAAAATATCTTCTCAGTAATCATTTGGCCAATTCCAACAAAACTTGACATGAATGTTCCTTTGGTGACCTTATTCAAAAGGTGTTTGCAGAATTTTGATTTACGCCCAAATATGGGCGTGGCAGTTTTTTTACCTTGAAATTTTTAAACATCTCCTCAGTAACCATTTGGCCAATTTCAACTAAACTTAAATGGATATTCCTTGGTTGACCCTTTTTAAAAGTGTTGATCAAATTTCGAATCATCTTACATTAGTCAGGTGAGCGATTTTAGGGCCATTCTGGCCCTCTTGTTTGAGGAATTATCTCTGCTTGAACACTACAACATTTTTATGCTCCCCGTAAGGCAAGCATAAAGCTGCAGCTTAGCCTGGCTGTTCCTTCTTTTGTTTTCTGTCTGTCCTCCAGGGTTCTTTACCTAGTTTTTGGATAGCTCCAAGGTCAAGGTCACAGTTCAAGGTCAAAGGTCAAAATTGACCTTGATCCAACATTGCTCCTTCAAATATGGATGGATTTCAAAATAACATTGCACAAATGTCCTTATCATGAATGGATGTACCATTTTGAAAAAAAAGTCAGATGACTCCAAGGTTATGGTCACAATTCAAGGTCAAGGGTCAAAATTGACCTTGATCACAGCATAGCTCCTTCAATTATTAATGAATTTCAAAATTATGTCTCACAATTGTTCTCTATCATGAATAGTTGTACCATTTGAAAAAAATAAAAATCAGGTAGCTCCAAGGTCACAGTTCAAGGTCAAAAGTCAGAATTGACCTTGTTCTCAGCATAGCTCCTTCAATTATGGATGGATTTCAAATTTCTTGGCACAATTATTCTCATTCATGAATAGAAGTACCATTTGAAAAAAAGATAAAAGAAATAGATACCTCCAAGGTCACAGTTCAAGGTCAAAGGCCAAAATTGACCTTGTTCACAGCATAGCTCCTTCAATAATGGAGGGATTTCGAAACAAATTGGCACAATTTGCTCTCTCTCATGAATAGATTTACCAATAAAAAAAAATCATATCTCCAAGGTCAAGGTCACAGCTCAAATAAAAAATTGAAATTAAGTATTTCCGGAGTAATTAGCTCCTTCATTTATAGATGGATTTCGAAAAAACTTTACACAATTGTTCTAAAGCATGAGTATGATGCGCGACTTTATCATTCACATTTATGCTGTTTTGTTTGGGAGACACGTGATCGTCAATATCCATTGCATATCCATGTCAATTTAGATAAATTAGTTAAGCATCACTGACCTTATTCACTTATTTCACTTGTGTAAGTGGTGTTTTCTCAACACCCTGCCAGGTTCCAGTCATAAAAACCAAGATGGCAGAGAAACACAACACTTGGGCTAAAAAATGACAATCTTTATTCCTCGACCAATTTTTGTAAATTCATTTTGGCACCAAATTAAAAGCAAAGATAACATTTTGCTTTTCTTTTGATGATTTAAGTAACAAAGTCACATGAATCTTTGAGAAAATAGAAATATTAAAATTGATAACCAAAGTACGTGTACTGTGGACATCAGTAATTGAAGTACTGTGGGTTACCAAAAATTGCCCCGTCATCAGGCATGGAGATGTTCTAGGCGTTTACATGACAATTCTCTTGTTTTACACCTTTTGATAAATTGAATTTGAAAGAAAACATCACTCTACGGTGTAATCCACCCCTACATTATTTAAGATAGGTCCAAATTGAAAGAAGTTGCAGACAACACTTCAGTGTTTGTTAATTAAGCTTTATTTATGGAAAAACTCATTGTGAAAAAAAGAAAAAGGTTTCTTTTCACAAAATATTTTGAAAGCTTCATTGATTCAAATCACAAATCACAGGATTAAAATTTAAAAGGGCTCAACAGAGTATCTCTTTGTTATAAAAGTAGCACAAAAAAAAGTGAAATTGTAGACAGTATCTTTCTGTTTTCAGTCAGTTTTGTCACTTTCTAAACACCTTTTTTAATTCAAAATATTCATTTAATCAATAATCTTTTCAATATAATATATACATTACAGGTTATTTGTTTTCAATATAGTAGATTTCTTTGATTCATAAAATGTCATTCATTCATACTAGCTCAACTTTTGTATCCAATTGAAGTCAAGTGGCTCCAAATTTTTGGGATTAGAAATTCGTTGGCGCAAGAATGAAATTTTCTAGGGGAAGCCCTGCATTTGGAAAAAGATAGCCATGTCTGTAACAAAGCTTCTAAATTTTTATTGGATTGATTTCAAAATTATCTTAAACAATTGTTCTCTATCATTAATAGATGTGAAAAAAAAAATCTCCAGATAAATCCAAGGTCAAGGTCACAGCTCAAGGTTGAAATTGGAGTTTTAGCATTTCCAGAACACAGATCCTTCAATTATAGATGGATTTCAAAATAACTACAGAATTATTGTCTGTCCTAAGTAGATGTGCCA
Source organism: Fragum fragum (assembly GCA_946902895.1). Lineage (NCBI taxonomy): Eukaryota > Metazoa > Mollusca > Bivalvia > Cardiida > Cardiidae > Fragum > Fragum fragum. The sequence continues at coordinate 16,221,087 of OX336372.1, forward strand.
TTTAAAAAATATCTATATAGCTCCAAGGTGCAGGTTACAGCTCAAGGTAGAACACTAAAATCAAGCATGTCCAGAGCAAAGCTCCTTCATTTATAGATGAATTTCTATATAACTAGTTACAATTGTTCTCAGTCATTAGTAGATGTGCAAATGGAATAAAAAGTCTGATAGCTCAAAGGTCAAGGACAAACATTAAAATTAAGCATGTATGGAGCATAGCTCCTAAAATAATGGATTGATTTCGAAATAACTTTGTACAATTGTTCTCTATTTTGAGGCGATGTGCAATTTGAAACAAATTTTCAGATAACTCCAAGGTCAAGGTCACAGCTCAAGGATGTTAAAATTAAGCATATACCCAAATCTGCGTCTACTGGTCCATCCTACTTTTTATACGCCCGTATTATTGGATCACCCGTGGTGTGCGGGCTTCCGGGCGTCCGGTTGTCCGGTCGTCCGGGCGTCAGGGCGGTGTCCACTTCTTTGTCCGGAGCATAACTCTGTCACCGTAAGTCCGATTGACTTTAAACTTGGCAGTTATATTCTTTTCATCAATACGGAGTGCAGTGCACAAGAACCATAACTCTACCTGGCCTATTTTCTTAGTTATTGCCCTTTGTTGTTTTTCATACTTGAATCTTGTCCGGAGTATATCTCTCAAAGTATTATAGCTAGGATCATGAAACTTCATGGGTGTATACATCTCACCAAGGGGGAGTGCAGCGCACAAGAACCATAACTCTACCTGGCCTATTTTTTTGAGTAATTGCCCTTTGTTGTTTTTCATACTTTAATCTTGTCTGGAGTATATCTCTAAAAGTATTATAGCTAGGATCATGAAACTTCATGGGTGTATAGATCTCACCAAGGGGGAGTGCAGTGCACAAGAGCCATAACTCTACCAGGGCTATTTTTGAGTTATTGCCCTTTGTTTTTTTTCATACTTGAATCTTGTCCGGAGTATATCTCTTAAAGTATAATAGCTAGGATTATGAAACTTCATTGGTGTATAGATCTCACCAAGGGGGAGTGCAGTGAACAAGAACCATAACTCTACCTGGCCTATTTTTTGAGTTATTGCCCTTTGTTGTTTTTCATACTTGAATCTTGTCCGGAGTATATCTCTAAAAGCATTATAGCTAGGATCATGAAATTTATTGGATGGATAGGGCTTACCAAGTCAGAGTGCAGTGTACAAGAACCATAACTCTACCTAGCCTATTTTTTGAGTTATTGCCCTTTGTTGTTTTTCATACTTGAATCTTGTCCGGAGTATATCTCTTAAAGTATAATAGCTAGAATCATGAAATTTCAAGGATGGATAGAGCTCACCAAGGGGGAGTGCAGTGTACAAGAACCATAACTCTACCTAGCCTATTTTTGAGTTATTGCCCTTTGTTGTTTTTCATTCTTGAATCTTGTTCGGAGTATATCTCTGAAAGCATTTTAGCTAGGATCATGAAACTTCATGGGTGTATAGAGCTCACCAAGGGGGAGTGCAGTGTACAAGAACCATAACTCTACCTAGCCTATTTTTTGAGTTATTGCCCTTTGTTGTTTTTCATACTTTAATCTTGTCAAGAGTTTATCTCTAAAAGCATAATAGCTAGAATCATGAAGTTTCATGGATTGATAGAGCTCAACAAGTGGGAGTGCAGTGTACAAGAACCATAACTCTTCCTAGCGTATATTTTGAGTTATTGCCCTTTGTTGTTTTTCATACTTTGTTTGACAAAAAATATTCATTCAAAATAACCTCAGTTCTATTCAAACCCCCAGTTAGTATTAAGCAGTGTGACGGGCGTATCTTGTGACAATTTGGCACCTTGTTTGTTACAAGGCACTGGCCTCAAATTTTGCCAAAAAAGCCATTTGATATGTTACAAGGCACTGACCATAAAATTTACAAAATAAAGCTGTTTGATATGGAAGTAGAACTTCTGTCAGAGTCAATGGGTGGGGCTTGCAGAGGTAGTAGTTGAGGCCTTCTATCGGACAATTGCACAAAATTAATGCTACAAATCAGAAAAATGAATGGACCCTAGCCCTGCCCATTGAGATCCACTAAGAAGTATAACTTGGATATTAACAGCATTATTTAACCCTTGTCTTGCTGAATTAAGTGCTTTCTTTAAACCTGTCTTCAAATCAAAGCTCTGAAAGCAATGGAAAGCTTGATGGGGATTCAGTATTTTTTTTAAAAATCAAATTTGCAATAATTCTGGCTCAAAAGGGACAAACACGTGGATTAGACTAAGATCAGACTGTACATATGTGCAGACTGATCATTGTCTATGCCTACTGCCTATTTAGGAATATTCCGGGATAAGCATGACAAGGGTTAACAAAGCAGTAAAGTAGTTGATTAGGGTCCTGAACATTGTAACTACAGATTGGTAACCCAGTACCAAATGACAAATTTTTGACTGGTCCAAAGTCAAAGATGTTGCAGGCAAAATTTTACTTGATGAAATCTTAATCTATAGACCTACCAAAAGGAAAAATGGGCTCTTTTGTCCTATCAAACCAATAACTGCAGACAAAAATGTAAGAAAATTAAAAGATGAAAACCTCATGGCAATCAAAGGCTTGTTGTATTTGTAAAAAACATGGTAAGGAAAGGGAGATATGCTTATTGTAAGTAGTTTCTCTTTTTCTCAAGTTTTCCTTTGAGGCATCAAATGCAAGATTGTATGGTAATGGGTTAAATTGCAAGTTTTATTTCAACCCATTCCAACTCAATCCCTCCTTTTTACGCCCCTCAATAAAACAGCTTTAGAAAACATTGTGGAAAATGAAGAAATTGCTTGATACAAGCAATTTCTTCATTTTCCACAATATTTTCTTCCCCAAAAGACAAAGATTTTTAAAATTTCAACAACTTAGAATTGTCGTCTGCAACTTCTTTCAATTTGGACCAGTCTAAAATGTTGTTGTGTGGGAATGGGTTAAGCGTTGATTGTCATGAATGTGTTAGATGCAATTGCCTAGTTGAAAATATACACGGGTTAACCCCAACCAGACTACAAAATTTTAAACTGGTCCAATTTGAAAAATAGTTTATGACAACAATTTGTGTTAGATGAAATTTTAAGAAACTTTGGCTCCTTTCATAGAAAAACATTGCGGATAAGGAAGAAATTGCTTGTTACAATCAATATCTTCTTTTTACTTTATATAAATGTTTACCAAAGCTTTCTTGAGGGGGGGTCTAAAAGCAGAATTTTGTGGTAATGGGTTTGTCAGGGGAGTGGAATTTCTTTTCTCAACTTGTCTGACTGTTGTCGGCATAGTACAGTTGATAGCATGTCATACACTCATCACAAGGTTCAGGGTTTGATTCCTGGTCGCAGCAAATATCCTTTTCCAACAATTACCTCCAAGCATAGGTGGATAATTGTAAACCTAAGTGGGATGAGCAGCTTGGGGCTTGGAAAAGAATGTAGTGGTTATATCTAGAATTAAAATATTGATAGGTGCTGTAGCTGTTTTGATATAACTGAAATACTGTTAAAAGAGATGTTAAACTCCAGTAAATTCATAATCGACTTGTCCGACATTTGCTTTTCTACGTGCCTATAAAGTATGTTTTTCAAGGCCACTTTTTTGGGGGAGTAATTCAAACTAGAATAATTTAATTGTTAGTTTCGTCTATCAAAAACGAGAGCTCTGATTGGTCGAAAAATTTAATTCATACCTCCATGAACAAAATTTTTAGCACGCAGTGATTTTGAATGCTTCCGCACAAAATAGTTCACTACAAAAAGGTATCAAAATTTGTAGGGTTTTTGCTTTTTTCGCTCTATACCATTAAATTATAAGAAATGAAGTGAATACTTTTTGTTTTCATGGAGGTATGAACCGAAAAACCTAATCACACAATGTATGAATCCGCTTCGCGTATTCATACAGTGTGATTAGGTTTTTCGGTTCATACCTCCATGAAAACAAAAAATATTCTCTTCATCTCTTAAGTAATTTTCGAATGGTAAAAAATAGATGGCACAGGTAACTCATAATATTTTGGAAGTTTTTTTGAAATTATGGTAAATGAAGAAAAAGCTGGGTTCCAGCATTTTCTTGTAGTACTGGTGTGAGAAATACCATGAATCCATTGTTAGGTGCTCCAGTCCCATGAGATATGGATGAAATACTGTTAACAGCAGCATTAAACCCAATTCAATCAATCAATCAACTATTATTTTCTTCATTAACAACGTTTTCTCAAAATTGATCTCTTCACCTTTTTGCAGACATGATCATTAAAATTTCGGACAAATAGCAAATCATATCATAATGATTTCGTTCAGGACTAAGTGGAGAAAATAATTATTTCTAGATGACTGATTTTATAACATTTCGATAAATGGGTTTTGCACAGGTAAAAGTACATTGCCAAGGATAGTAACTGTTGTATTTTAGGTCAGTAAGGATTATCAGGATTTATTTCCTCCAATACCTTTACTTTGTGACCTTTAACACTGCAGAAGGACCATTCAGAAATCCATTAACCGAAACCTATTCCCACACAGGGACACTTTTGGACACCCCCTCAAGAAAATTGTTTTGGAAAATTAATTAAGAAATTTAACAAAATTCAACCAAATATCACAGAAATCATACTTAGGTAACCCTTTATCAGATGCCTTAAGAAAATTTCGATCGGATGAAAAATATGGCTTTAATGGGCGGGGCAAATTTCCATATATGATGTAACCTATAAAAATCATCTTCTCAGATACCAGTGGATTGATCAGGATTTCTACCAAACTTCACTGGAATGTTCCTTGGGTGATGCCACTGTCATAGCATAGTTGGTAGCGTGTAAGACTTCTAATGTTCAATCATGGGATGTCATGGGTTTGATCCCTGGCGGCGGCAAATATTCTCTCCTACATTTGTTTCTCACCAATGGGTGGATAATCATAAACCTAAGTGGGATAGCAGCTGGAGGCTAGGAAAGGATGTAGTGGTAGTACTAGTCATACCCTAGTGACTGAAGATAAGAACCTGAAGTTTAGTCAATCTTGCCATGCAGTAATACAGATAATGTTGAAATAATTATGTAATTTTACATCAAATCTCCACTTTTTTCATGACATGGGTACTCCTAAAGCTAATCTTTGGAAGGGGATAAGAAATTTATGTATGAAGTTTCAACAACCTGGTTACTACATTGTGCTGAGATACTATGCAAGCTAGGGGAACAGATAAACAGACAAGAAGAAAACTATATGCTTTGACAGAAAGGATAATAATATATATTGTTCTGGTCTACAGAGCTTGCTTGACATAACCTTTTAGTTTTCTAGAAGAATACTACCTCACGGGGAATACATGTTTGCCAACTTCTCTGGCCATGATAAGCTACAATAACTGTATGAATTTGAGGCATACTGGTAGTTCATTCAACACAAAACTAATCATTACACAAGAAATCCAGCTATCTTTAAGTCATAAGTTTCTAAGAAACAAATAAGTGGTTGATATTTATTACTATTTTTATGTTGTCAATTGATGCTATAAAAACTATGGGGTACAGAACAACAACAACAACAACAAAAAACAACAAAAAACAATAAGATCAAAACTCAATCAAAAATACAATAAAGTTAACTATTTATTTCAAAACAAAAAACTTCTCAAAAGGTCTCAAAAGTATTACTGGTTAATATAGAATCAAAACTGTTATCAATTTCAAAATATTGGACATGATTTAACTTTTTCAAATTAATTTTTACTGCAAAACGGTTGTAACTCATGAGTTACAACCATTTTGCATGAAAAATAAAAATGGTTTTGAGATACATTCTCTTGACCACTTTTCAATTTCTCTTTAAATAATGGGAATTTTCTACAATATTCTAACCCTTGTCATGCTGAATAAATTTCCTTACTGAAATACTGTCAAATCAAAGGGCAGAAAGCACTAAAAGAACTTGTTGTTCAAAAATCAATATTTCTTTTTGAAATCAACTTCATAAACAACTCTGGCAGTAAAAGTACAAGCAGGAGGTGTAGACTAAGATCAGCCTGCACATAAGTGCAGTCTGATCTTAGTCTACACCTCCTGCCCAAACCGGAATATTCCGGGTTCAGCATGACAAGAGTTAAGGGATTGTGTATTGGTATATATAGGTAACAAATATGGAAAAAAACATTTTTTGATAAAAAGTGAGTTACAACCCTTTTGCACTAAGCCCGCGCGCGATATGTGGCAAAGGCTTCTTCCCAGGAACTTGAGGATGGATTTCAACTAAATTTCACAGAAATGATCATTGTGTGACATTTTTTTCAGATTCCACCATAGAACTTAAACATGGCTTTAATGGGCAGGGCTAAATTTTCATATGGGGTGAAAGATTTGAAATTCTTCTTCTTAGAAACCAGCAAATAGATTTTAACGAAATCTCACAGGAATAATCCATATTCCTCAGATGACCCTTTCTCAGATTCCTTCAAAAAGCATTTAGATTGGATGAAAAGCATGGCTTGAATGGGCTGGAATTAATTCCATTTAATTATGGCAAAACCTTTGAAAATTTTCTTATCAGAAACTAGAGGATGGATTTCTACCAAATTTCTCTGGAATGATCCCCTTGTGACTCTTTTTTAGATTCCATCAATTAATTTTGATTTGTTGAAAACATACCTTTTATGGTCATGGCTTATGTCCTTATTATGGTATACAGTGATTTTTTAAAACAAATTGTTAATAGCTCTTTATTCTGTTTCAGTAGATGAATTGACTTTTGTAAAACAATGTAATATTTGAAATATTCAAAGATTTCATTGACAAGATTTATTTGCCATGCATGGATAATATGATTTGGTTCCTAAAAACAGCTTATAAACAGTACAATCAGGCCTGTTGAGCAATACACGCTCTTAAGTGCCTCTAATTAGTCATATTGAACCCTAATTAAAATGGCCTCAATGGCAGAGTGGTACAGGTGCTTGACTCGTGATCTGAAGGTCACGGTTCGAGCCCCAACGTCACTGGGGTGTGTTCACGGGCAAGACACTTAATAGCCAGCCCAAGTCTACCCAGCTGTAAAAATGGGAAACAGTGAAATTCAGCCAATGCTTCTCTTTCAGGGACGTGAAAACAATTGGATTGTGAGCGTTCGAGATTGACTCTATAAGCTTAAAGCTTTTGTCATAATTAAAATGGCGAGGTTCTATTTGGAATCACAGGAAAAGAGACCTATATGGCAATTCCTTTGTTTACACTCTAGGAGGCCACAGTTTTGCTCAATCTTGGTGAAACTTGGTCAGAATGATTGCTAGGTCTTAAGCATAAACCTTTTTTAAAATTGGAAGCTTCTATGGGAAAAAATTTGAAATCAGAATTTTAAAATTCTTTATCTTTTAGGGAAGGAAACATTGTGGACAATGAAAAAATTGCTTGTTAATCCTTTCCTGTACAATCCCTGGTTTTTACGTCCATGCAATTTTATACTTGGAAAAATAATGTGAGAAAAGAAGAAATTGCTTGTATCAAGCAATTTCTTCTTTTATCACAATATTTTTTCTACAATATAGAATGTTTTTGTTTCAAATTGCACCCACTTTTCATTGTCGTCTGCAACATCTTTCAAATTGAGCCAGTCTAAAATTTCTAGAAACAGGAACGGGTTAAATAAACAATTCCAACATTATCCACAATATTTCTACAGCTTATTTCTAGAGGGGTCTAAAAAGTTGGAATCTTCGGGGATGGACTAAAGATCATGGTCACAACTTCTTGTTGCTCGTAATCATTTTTGTCTCGGACAAAATGTATTCAGGGAAATATTTTATCTCTTTTTAACCCATTACCAAATAACAAATCTTTATATTCAGGTTCAAATTGAAAGGAGTTGCAGATAACAATCTAAAGTTCATGAAATTTTAGATGTTTTAAGTTTTCTGGGTAGAAAACATTGTGGTAAATAGAGAAATTGCTTGTTGCAAGCAACTTCTTCACTTCACACAATGTTTTCCCAATTGTTTTTCTCGAGGAGCTTCTGAACAGCATTATTTTTTGGGAATAGCTTAACCCTTTCCCGTTTTTCAAAATTTTAGACCTGTCCAAATTCAAAGGCTTTGCGGACAAAATTCTGAAGTGGATTTAATTTGAAAAAAAAACATTCAGTAGGGTAGAAAATATTGTGTAAAAAGAAGAAATTGCTTGTAACAAGCAATTTCTTCTTTTCCCACAATATTTTCTCAAGTATAAAATCACAGGGACGTAAAAACAAGGGATTGTACGGGAAAGGGTTAACAGCTTTTGTGACTTGCAATTATTGATGTAGTGAATGATATTTACAATAATAATGTATATAAAAGATCTTAGAAAGATACACAGCTGTTGCTTAATTACTCTGCCGAAAAAGGTAAAATTGTTGTGATGATAAATTTGATTGAATAAGACCCCTGACTTTACAGACACAATCGATGCATATTTTATACGACAACATGGTTCAGTACACAATATTGATGTGAAAATTGAATTCTATGTCTTGCCTTGAAGCTCTTATAAAATTTCACATGTTACAAGGTAGGGTTACTTCATGAAACCTGTAAGACTGTCTAGCTCATTTGATTTTGCAGTGTTTGACCCTCGACATACTGAATAAAATCTACTACAGAATTGAACTGAAATCAAAGGAAGGATTTATTGAGGGTCAATATTTCTTTCAAAAATTTATTTTCTTAACCAACTCTGTCTTAGATTTAAAAGCAGTTTAAGTTGTTGTTTTTAATTTATCTCTCTTCAAATTAGAACAGTCTATTTTGTTTCTTGGGAAAGGGAAAACAAGGTTACCATCTTGAACTTGCTAATTAGGTACATGCCATAAGTCTCATTTTTAGAATGATTTCTTCTTTTGATGGGCTATAAAGCAGTAGTTAAGAAATTAATACACTTTCTTCAAGTAAATAAGTATTACACATGTCTGAATCAAAAACATTAGAGATATTAGATAGAGGATATTGTTTGTTTCATTGTAAGGTTGTTTTTTCTTTTATTCATACTGGGTGAATAACAAACTTTATTGCATTTGTTGTTAAGGAAACGAAGGCTATTTCAATCTTACAAGAAAAAGAAATGATTTTATTTTATATCTTTAATGCAAAAAGAAGTCTAAATATTTTTCCTTTGGACAAAATCTATAATTGTGTCATTTTGCGTGTGAATTAACCCATTACTAGTTGGGAAAGTTTTAGACTGGTCCAAATTGAAAGAAGTTTCAGACAACAATTTAAAGTTAATGAAAACTTCGGATTTTTTCAAATTTCGTGGTAGAAAATTTTGTGTAAAATATGGCCACTCGCAAATTCATGAACTTGCTAATAAGTCTATGGCTCCTGCTCCTGCGAAGACAACACAAAAATTACCCCATTTATGCAATTAACAGGACTAGTTCTTAATGAACTCCATTTAAAGTGGTTATGGTTCTATAATAGTGCTCAGTTATCTGCCAAGGCTGCATGTTTGCACCACTGTCCCCAAAAAATCATCATAAATGTCCCCAGTTTTTGAAAACTGGGGGAACACTGTCCCCTTGGTTTCATAGCCCTGCTTCTGAACCCTTGGCAGATCACTGAATACACTTTAACCCTTTATGAGACTACAAAATTTTAAACTGGTCCGAATTGAAAGTTGTTGCAGACAACTTAAAGTTGAGGTTTTTAGCTCACCTGAGCTATTGTGATAGGTCATCGTCTGCCCTCCGGCCGTCTGTCCGTTCACAATTACAAAAAATCTTCTCCTAAACTAACCATGGAATTTCAACCAAACTTCACAGAAATGATCCTTAGGACATGCTCTTTCAAAATACTTCGAAGAATGGAAATCCATGAAGAACTCTGGTTGCCATGGCAACGGAGTGAAAAAACTTAAAAAATCTTCTCCTGCCAAGCTGTAAGCCCGAGATCCTTGATATTTGATACAAATCATCATCTAATTACCCTCTACCAAAATACGTCAAAGAATTACTGTACCCTTAAAATTAGCCCTTTTCTGTGTGATTCCTGATTTTACATAGAAATAAAGGAGGAAAACTTTAAAAATCTTCTTCTCCCAAACCATAAGGCCTAGAGTTTCAATATTTGGTATAAACCATCATCTATTGACCCTCTACCTGAATACTTCATAGAATTACAGTATTCTGAATATAAGCCCTTTTCTGTGTGATCTGTCATTTCACATAGAAATAAAGAAGGAAAACTTTAAAAAAAACTTCTTCTCCCATACCATAAGCCCTAGAGCTTTGATATTTTCTTCTAGGGCTTTGATATTTTCTATAAATCATTATCTATTGACCATCTACCAAAATACTTTATAGAATAAACTGTATTCTGAAAATTAGCCCTTTTCTTTGTGATCCCTGATTTTACATAGAAATAAAGTGTAATAATACCTATTGACCCTGTACTAAAATATTTCATAGAATTACTGTATTCTGAAAATAAGCGCTTTTTTGTGCAATCCCAGAAAGAAGTAACGAAGGATATCATAGAAAATCTTCTCCTTCTATAACATTAGGCCTAGAGCTTTGATATTTGGTATGTATTAATGCCTTTTGACCCTCTACATAAGTATTTCAAAGAGTTACTGTACTCTTGAAAATAGCTCAATGTGGTTGGATCTTCACTATACCTAGGATTAAAGGAGAAATTCTTTAAAAATCTTCTTCTCCAAAAGGATTAGCTGTAGGGCTTTGATATTTTGCATTTTATCTCATAAAGCCTTGAGCCATCATACTCAGGGGAGCGATATAGGACCATCATGGTCCTCTTGTTTGTATGTTGGTTGTATATTAGAAAAACTTATTTATTCATCAAGAGCAGGCCTGTCCTAGAAGCTATAATTTCATGTGTGAAAAACGTAAAAATTGGTCAGAATCTTTGTTTTGGAATCACTCATGGCATCCAGGTGTCCTTGCAGGGGGCACCCAGTTCTTTGTTTTGGGCAAAGCTCTGGAACCTTACGTCTGATTGAAATGAAACTTAGCAGTTGTATTCATTGCATGATTACAGGTTGCAGTGCATACTACTATTCTTTTTTTTTTTAGTTATTACCCCTTGTTGTTTTCAGGCTGGGAATTTGTCCGTAGCATATCTCTGAAAGTATAATAGGTATGATCAATATACTTGAGCCGCCATCATAGCGCAGTCAGAAGGGCGTCAGACTCCTAATCTTCAATCATGGAATATAGTGGGTTCGATCCCCAGCGGCGACACATGTTCTTTCTGACATTTGCCTCTCACCAATGGGTGGATAATTGTAAATCTAAGTGGGATAGCAGCTGGACACTAATAAAGGATGTAGTGGTAGTAATGGTGTGAGATATACCAGGAATTCATTGTTAGGTGCTCCAGCTGCCACAAAATGACTGAAATACTGTTAAAAGCGGCGTTAAACCTAGTTATATCAATCAATCAATCATGAAACTTTGTGGATAGATCTCATCGAGGGGGAATGCAGTGGACAAAAAAATATAATTTCACAACACTTATTTTTTGTGTTATTTCCTGTTGTTGTTTTTCAGTATTGAATTTTGTCCATAGCTCAACTGAAAGTATAATAGGTATGATTATGAAACTTCATTATCAGACTTTTATTTAAATGCCCTCCTCTACATCAAGCAGTGTGACAAATTTATCTTGAAACAATTTGACATCTTAAATGTTCTCAGTATTTAAACTTTGAAAAAGATTAACTTGGTTGCAAATGTGTAGACTCTATGAAAAATGAAAAAAAAAAGATCTGTACTAGGCCACAATGTCAAAGAAAAGAGAACTTTATATGGAAACTGCAGCAGCCTCACTTTTTACCCAGTTGGCCAAAAAGTCAGATTGCTTGTCTAGATGGTTAATTCATGTTGGTGATACAGGGCCATTATGGCCCTCATGTATATTCTTAAAAAAGGTTTTCAAGTTGTTCAGTTCAAATATGATAATTATTCATACAGTCTAAACCTTCTAGAACAAGTAACTAAGTGTGCATATAAATTGAACCCTTTCCTGTTTTAAATTTTTTTAGACCTGTCTAAATTCAAATGTTTGAAGACAAAATTTAAAAGTGGATTTAATTTGAAAGATAGACTTTCATTAGGGTAGAAATATTGTGTAAAATGAAAAAATTGCTTGTTACAAGGAATTTCTTCTTTTTCTACAATGTTTTCTCAATTATAGAATAACAAGAACGTAAAAACCAGGCATTGAACAGGAAGGAGTTAAGTCAATTAGGTAGACACATTAAATTCCATGAAAAATTGTTTTTTGAAGATCTCATTATTATTAATAGTGCAGTACCGAAGGTCAATATTAATTTAAAGTCTATGATCTGAGACAGAGCTTTGTTATTTGTTTTTTAATACACTTGCACCTGACATAGTAATTGAAATTTAAAGAGGATAATGAAAAGTTTGAAATACTTCTCTGGGTCTTGTTCAGTGACTATATTTATTTGTCTGAGATGGTAAAGATAATTCAAAATGTATTGAATTCCTGAAAATTTAATTCTCTAAATCAGCGATACCGGCATTCAAGTGTCCCATGCTCATTCAAAATTTGACTGGCTATAATCAAAATTTGAAAGTGTTTACTGGGTGTTGTATATTTCACCTAAATTGAAAAAAAGACTTCAACTTTGTCTTGTTCAATCAATAAATCACCTAATTTCAGTAAAAGCATGGATAGTTAGTGCTCTTTGACCACTTACAAACTTAAAAGAAATGATTAGTTAGCTCCACTGGCTGAAAGCCAGAGAGCTATTGTCATGGTGTGGTGTCCATGCAGTCATCCGTCCGTCCGTAAACTTTTCCTTTGAAAATCTTCTTTCAGAAAGTATTGAACAGATTTTAACCAAATTTCACAGAAATGATCCTTGGGTGACCCTCTATCAGATTCCATCAAAAAATTTTGATCGGATGTAAACATAGCTTTATTGGGCAGGGCTAATTTCCATAATATGGTGAAAGCTTTCAAAATCTTCTACGCAGAAAGCGGTAAATGGATTTCAACAAAATTTTACAGAAAAGATAATTTTGGTGACCCTCTATCAGATTCCCTCAAAGAATTTTGATCGGATGAAAAACATGGCTTTAATGGGCAGGGCTAATTTCCATATATGGTGAAAGCTTTGATAATCTTCTTCTCAGAAACCAGTAGATGGATTACAACAAAATTACACAGAAATGATCCTTGGGTGACCCTCTTTCAAATTCCTTCAAAGAATTCTGATTGGATGAAAAACATGGCTTTAATGGACAGGGCTAATTTCAGTATATGGTAAAAGCTTTGAAAATCTTCTTCTTAACAGCTATTGGATGGATTTCAATCAAATTTTACAAAAATGATCCCTAGTTGACCCTCTATCAGGTTCCTTCAAAAATTGTGATTGGATGAAAAACATGGCCTTAATAGGTGGGGCTTATTTCTATACACGATGAAAGCTTTGAAAATCTTCTTCTCAGAATTTACTCAAATTTGACAGAAATAATCCTTAGGTGACCCTCTATCAAATTCCTTCAAAGACTTTTGATCTGATGAAAAACGTGGCTTTAATGGGCGAAGCTAATTTCCATATATGATAAAAACTTTGAATATCTTCTTCTCAGAAACCAGCTGATGAATTTCAACCAAATTTTGACCGGATTGATCCTTGGGTGACCTTTTATAAGATTATAAAAAGAATTCTGATTGGATGAAAAAAATGGCTTTAATGGGCAGGGCTAATTTCCATTTATGGTAATTACTGAAAACTTTGTAAAACCTGTTGATGGATTTCAACCAAATTTCACAGGAATGATACTCAGATGACTGTTTGTCAGATTCCTTCCTATGATTTTGATTGGTTGAAAAAAATGGCTATTACGGTGGTGGGTTATGTACATTATCCCATTCCAACACAGCAAAATTTTAGACTGGTCCAAATTGAAAGAAGCTGCAGATGACAATTTCAAATTGATGGAATTTTGAATTTTTTCGTTTTTTTGGAAAGAAAACATTGTGGATAATGAAGAAATTGCTTGATACAAGCAATTTCTTCATTTTCCACCATGTTTTCCAAACTTTTTTCTCGAGGGGCGTAAAAAGGAGGGATTGAGTTGGAATGGGTTATATGGTACACAGTGAAAATTTTACATAATGAGTTTTACATAACTTGACTTTTGTAAAATCAAAGTTTGAAATGGTTCTTTAGAACTATTTCAACAATTTCAATGACTTAGATTTATTTTCCTTATACACTGCAACTCCGCTATAACGCTGTTGGTGGGGTCCAAGAATGAAATAGCGGAAGAAGTGGATTTATTATGCTATAACGCTGTCCCCCCCACCCTTAATTGACTTTAATTGAAAATTTCAACTGTCGGAATCGGAACCAAACACCAGATAATTTGTGATAACACTCCTGTAACAACTTAAATTCTTAGACCCTTACCTTCCCGGTCTATCGGAATGGAATAATCCTTATTTTTCTACAATTCTATAAATTTTTCTTCCCTTTGGTCCCCCAATACTAACCCTTTCCGGTTTTACAAAATTTGAGACCGGTCCAAATTGAAAGAGATTGCTGATAACAATGAAAATTTGATGCAATTCAAAATGGAACCACCCTATGTAAAAGAAAATATTGTGGAAAAAGATGAAATTGCTTTTTACAAGTAATTGTTTCTTTTTCCAAAATAATTTCTTAATTATAAAATCAAAATCCAGAGATTGAACAGGAAAGGGTTAAGAAGCTAGAAATTTCACCCGAGACGTTTTAATATTATGATAGTCATCCGCTTTAATCAATTTGGATTTAGTTTTACACTGACATAAATATTTCCATCCTTAGACAAAAGGGATAAAATCCAAGTATCCTGCAAAGCGACACCCATGAGTTGTTGAACACCTAGGGTTACTGAAGCGTTGAAAACATGTCATGCGGATCGAACTTTGAACCTCTTTCGCGGCTATGGACTTGGTCTTATTTCTTCACCATTGTTAAAATACATTAACAATAAATCAACAAAGTTGTCTATCTGAACCTAGTCATTTACGAATCGAGACTTTACACCAACCAGCTTTTAATGCAAATTCACGCATTTACTGTATTCAGCAAAAACATTGCAAGTACGACTGATTGTTTTCAAGGCATATTGTCGGGACTTTATCTTAGCCACTATCCTCTATGAGCTATACCTACAGACTATGAAATGATATCAAAAGTAGGCTCAAGTCAATTTGTCTAATTTCACAGTCGTGCAATACTTTCAGAACAAGACCTACCCAGAACGGAAGAAAATTAAGATAGCCGAGTGAGAAACAAAGTGTGTTATTTTTATCGCAATATATGTTCACTATGAAAAGAGCTATCTTTGCTAACATGGGGCAGTGTTGTGCCTAGACCGCGGGATTGCAGGAATCCTGGATATTTTTCACCAATGTCCCCAAAAAATCAAGCCAGTGCTGGATCTCAGGCGCGCTCACAAAAAATCGCGATTTTTCTAAACTGACGTCAATTTTGGTAGATAGATTTCATAGCGTTTTATTCCAACACACACCTGCAAAACATAGACTGTGATCCGCGGAATTATCGATTTTTAGTTTGCCTTTAAATTCTGATATTAAACCAGTCTTTGTTAAATTGTAAACATGGCGAAACCGATTTCATGTAGGGAAGCCCTAAAATTAGAAAACTAGCAGACCACCACAAATCGTCAGGGACACGAGAAAAAGCTGATTTGATCCCGTCATCCCGGATCCCAAGCCCTCCACGTCTTCCGAAGGCATTGATACTGAGGCGGCCTCTTCTTTGGTCACTGGGACAAGTTAAAAAAAAGATCAAACTTTCGAAAAAAACCTTGGCTTGTTAAATTCCCATGGTTACTCGAGTCTGATGGAATTATAAAATGTAAAACATGTATTGACTCTAGATTAAAATTATCCAACCCATTTGTTGCAGAGTATGGCTGTCGTAACATGCATACGAGTACTCTTACTCAACATGAAAATTCGGCAGAACTTAAGAGAGCCCTTGTTGTTATTATTGTGTCCCCTAGAATTTTCAAGTGTCCCCCTGGAATCAAGGTAGGTGGACAACTGTGTCCCCTAAAATTTTTGGTCTGGGCACATCACTGGGGGGGATAACTCGAAATGCATTTTTGAAAGAAATAATTATGTCCCTTTTATGTGGAAGTTTTACCCCCTATCAAGTATGCAGTGCTTTGTTCTAATTTTGAGAGACACTTGTTTAGATTTATCATTTATCATATGATGGAAAATTAGATGCATGTCCTTTACCCTTTACCCAGATAGCAAAATTTTAGACTGGCCCAACTTGAAAGAATTTCAGACGACAATTCAAAGTTAATGAAATTTTGGAATTTTCAATTTCCTTGGTAGAAAACATTGTGGAAAATGAAGAAATTGCTTGTATTTTCCAAAGTCTTTTTCCTTGGGGCATCTAAAGGCGACACTGAGGGCAAATGGGATAAAATGTAGTTAAGTGCTAGGTTGAAACAGAATTTGAATTATCATTATTGCAAAATGTTAAAGCCCCTGCATAATAAATCAAAGTATTGGAAGTACTAAAGTGCCAAACATTTTTGCTTATTTAATTAGTTGTTCATGAACTGAAGAACTAACCAAGTCAAGATTAACAAAATCTTTTAGAAGATGAAAAAGTAGTCTATTTTCAATTTTTGTTCAACCTTTAACCCTTGTCATGCTGATCCAAGAATATTTCTGCTATGGCAGGAGGCATAGACAAAGATCAGCCTGCACATACAAGCAATTTATTCATTCTCCACAATGTTTTCTACTCCAAAAGACAAAGGTTTGAAGATTTCATCAACTTCAAATTGTTGTCTGCAACTTCTATAAATTTTGTCTGGTTCAAAATTCTATTGTGTGGTAAAGGGTTAACAGACCACTTGTAACTCTATGATCATGTTTTAATCATTGTAAGGTTATTTAGTGACTTCTTAAACATACAATTAAAGTAAAGCTAACTTTTTTAACTTCTTTGTTAAGTAGAACCCACCATAACAGTGCCCATGTATGACTCTGAAACAACAAATGAAGAAACGTCGTAAACTTTAACCCTTGTCATGCTGAATGAAATTCTGTTTAAGAATTTAAATCAAAGGGCTGAAAGTTGGGAAGTCAGTATTTCTTTGAAAAGTTTTCTCTTCAACTACTCTGGCTGAAAGGGGCATACAGGTGGTGTAGACTAAGATCAGACTGAACATATCTGCAGGCTTATCTTTGTCAATAATTTCTAACAAAATATGAATATCCTATGTAAAATCGGTTAGACGTAACCATTCCGGTGCTGATAACATTTATGACTAACTTTTTTTATAGTGCAATGTATGGTCAGATCAATGATCTAAAGTAGATGAAAACCCTGGCAAAAGAAGCTGACATCAATAGACCTTTTCACGGTCTCACAGAGCATGCTTTAATCGAATCTCGTTAAAGGCGATATGTACCCGAGACATTGTGACGTGATCGATTGCGGGAAGTCGATAATTTATCACTATATACCGGTAATCCTATATAAATTATCTATTTTGAACGAGCCAAAATAAAAGTTAAAAATCAAAATTTTGGTTCAAAAAGGGTTTCAATATATGGGCAGATATATGCAGACAAGTTGTAGCGAGTAATATTGATGATATTATCGTGTGTTAGTAACAAAATTAAGTTTAAAACGACCTGGTGTCTAGGCCATATGAAACATTACGTAGCTCGAGTTTTGTGAAAATTACCCTTTTATACAATAATATCTCCTACGGTATAAGATATTATGGACATATTTTTAACTCCCCCCCTCACACACATACAAGGAAGGAAATGTAAATAGTTATAGATTGACACTCGACGCAAACACTGAATGATTACGTTGATGAATGGAAAATCCCGCCTTGCAGTATACGGACAAGTGTCAAACATCTTGGCAGAAATAATATTAACTAAAATAACATTCCAATATTAATCCATTCCCAATGAACGAATTTTTTGACTGGACCAAAAGAAGCAGCAGACGACATTTTAGAGCTAATGGAATTTAATTGTTTATTTATTTTCTTTTTTTCCTTATGGGACAGGAAAATATTGTGGTTACCGAAGAAATTACTTTATCCAAGCAATTTCTTCATTTTCCACAATGTTTTCATATGCTTCTTCTCAAATTGACATTCGCAGCGTTCTGGTAATAGAATGTGTTGGAGGAAAGGAGAAAATATATTCTTTGATTTATGTAATCTGCTTTTCGTCTAGATATGCCATATACCGATTAAAAAGTGTATATGGAAATTCAAAATTGAGAGCACTATATATTAACGAAAAAGGATTATTACAGAAATCATAATAGTATGATGACGATGTTAATAGTGCGAAGAAAAGAATGAAAAATAGAAATAATCAAGTGTAATGATTATAATGGAGTGCTGTTCGGTAAACAGTCTTGATGTAAAGGGTTCCCTTTGGTATATCATATGGTGTTATGTGTAGACGGCAACATGTCACCAAGCATCCAATAAACAACACCGCACACTCTTTATGTATATAAGTAAAATTTAGGAATTGATGAAACAAATTTGTCTTTTTATGTTTCAACCGATATGCCGCCAAGTACTGGGCCCTGATCGACGAATCAAAGAATCCGACCAGACGTCGTTTTCAATCGGCACGGGAATATTATTGCATGGTGTTTATTTATTTATCATTATCATTTCAATCTTTTACCAAAATAAAAATAAATTGAATACGCTTAACAACTTTGAGTGGATACTTTTTGCTGTGAGATATATATTATCCTAAAAAGATGGGTGGAAATGACAATTGTTGTGTGGCAGATTGTAGATCGACAAGGCATAACTCTAATATCCCATTTGGTCTACTCCCATTTCGTCTACTGTATTTTTTTTGCCAGGAGTCCCATCTACTGTCCCATTACGTCTACTGTTTTAATTTGTCTACAATAATTTCTTATATTAAGGATAATTACAAAATATTTTCAGCTTTTTGTATTATAAATTTTTAAATGTAATATTGATATTATAGAATAAAATCTGTGTTAATGAAAAATATAAATAATTTAATCTGACAAAAAGACTTATTTTCGTTTTAACAAGTAGTTAATATTTAATATTGACGTATTATAAAAAGAAAAGAAATTTACTGTATTGCCAAATTTCTTTACATTTTCATAATAACTTTAAATGTAAATATTATTCTAGTGATTGTAGACCTCCATTTGTCATTATATTTCTATCTTAATGAATAATGCCATTATAAATAAGATTTAAATCAAATAGATACAGGTGTGAAAAGGCAAATTAACAAATGCCATACAGGTAATCCATCTTCTCAACACCTAGTCTGAAATGTGTGAAATATATCCGCAACAAATACCAATATTTGATACAAATATTGGTAAAAATGTAGAATTCAAATTTTTAGGTAAGAAAAAGCATAATAATAATTCAAAACCATAAAAAGGAATGAAATCTAAAATGTAGACGAAATGGGACTCAACAGGGGTAGACGAAATGGGAGTAGTGCGCAAATTTGTAGAAGAAATGGGAGGAGACGAAATGGGAGTAGACCAAATGGGACTAAACCATCCTTCCATAGAATTCCGAAGAAACCGGAGTCTAGAAGAAAATTATGGATAAAGGCAACTGGAAGAGTCCTCCATGGAAGAAATAAATTTGCACCAGCGAATAATTCTTTATTTTGTGGTCGACATTTTGTGAATGGGAAGAGAAGTGATGATCCAACGTCTGTGGACTTTATACCGAGAATGAATCTTCCGGTGACTTTGCCAGTAACATTAAGGCAAAGGAGAGCTACTGTTTCCAGTATGAAATCGTCAAAATATGACGGAGCAGTAACCCTTGTGAAAGAAAACTGTAGCGTGTGTTACACCAAGAAACGCGTTTTGTTGCCATAAATTGATCTTAGAAATGTGCAGATTTCACATGAGCGGTCAGATGAAATGACAGAATGCGAAATGCTGCATTGCCAAATCCCCTGCGAGGTTCGATTTCAATTAAAATCTAACGTAAGTATGGTTGGATTTTCCCTGGTATGAAGCAAGGACACGGGAACTGATTAATAACAAGCTGGTATTTTCCACAGTTTTTTCAATGTGACTGAGTCTCTGGACAAATCCCTCTTCAAAGTATTTAAACGCTTTCAACGACTTGTAGGCCCGGACGCTTTCTTTGTCAAACGATTTGTCCCGCGGTTCCACTAAATATTTTTTTAATTTTGATATGTCAAAGGCCGGAACATTTTTCAAACCATTTTCCCATCTATTGTTCGGATTTGTAAACACTGACATCACAAAAAGAAACTTGTTTTCTGACATTTTAACACTGTTAAAGTTCGGGGTCGTATTGAGCCTTATTATTTTCTATTGAGTGTTTCAAACCGGAAGTAAAAACTCCCCGCAACGGGAAAATGTTGTTGTTGTTATTTTTTGAAAGCGTCTAACGGATGTAGACATTTTAGTCATCTGGCGCTTTGCGTGAAAAGGTCTATTGAGCAGAAAAAGATTTAGATGCATGTCTTGTCTTGAAATGGTAGAAGTCAAGTCACATCAGACAAGTACAGAGCTGTAGTAATGATCATGCAGCCCTTCACATAAATAGACCAAAATAAATTAACCCTTTCCTGTACAATCACTGGCTTTTACGTCCTTGTGATTTTATACTTGAGAAAACATTGTGGGAAAAGAAGAAATTGCTTGTAACAAGCAATTTCTTCTTTTTCCACAATATTTTCTACCCGACTGAATGATTATTTTTCTAATCAAATCGACTATAAATTTTCGTCTGCAAAACCTTTGAATTTGGGCAGGTCTAAAAAAAATTAAAACAGGAAAGGGTTAAGCTTATATTGTGTACACGTTAATTTATCATTTAGAAGACAATTTCTTAGTAACTTTGAATTATAGATTCCTCTTACCTCGTATTGGGCTTCGTGTGTAAAACTAATTGTCCAATTGCTGGCCCCATCATCTTACTTGGCGAGTGAATAAGAGATAAAATTTAACTTCATGATTCAATTAAACATTTCCCAAACGGCAAAATTTTAGATTGGTCCAAATTAAAAGGAGTTGCAGAAGACAATTTAAAGTTTATTAAGTTGTAGAATTTTCAACTTTCTTGGTAGTAAACATTGTGGAAAATGAAGAAATTGCTTGTTCCACAATGTTTTCTGAATTGTTTTGACCGAGAGGCATCAAAAAACGTCAATCACCGGGAATGGGTTGTGCTGCAGTAGTTTGTAAATGAATGAATGAATGGTGCTTTACGATGCATCAACAGCAGCTGCTGAGGTCATTTAGCATGCTGAAAACATTTAAAGAATCTACAGTTCACGTAAAATTGGAAGTGATAAAATATATTAGTTAGTAATATTGTGTCAAGATAAACAGAAACTGCTGTCGTTTGTTGTATATTTTGCAATATTTGATTTGTTTGTTTGAATGGGGTTTAATGCTGCTTTTAACAATTTTTCAGTCAAATTGTGGCTGCTGGAGCATCTAACATGAATTCCTGGTATATCTCTCACCAGTATCACCATTACATCCTTTTCTATCCTACAGCTGCTATCTTACTTAGGTTTATGATTATCCAAAAATTGGTGAGAGACAAATGTCAATCAAGAGTGAAGTAAAGATGATGCAGCTCTAAGTTTACTACCAAATTTGAAAGTTCGAGGATGATATCCTCTATGCCTGAGCAAAATGTCATAACTACATCTTTTTAACCCATTACTATACCGTAAAATTTTAGACTGGTCCAAATTGAAAGCTATCACAGATGACAAAAGTTCATGAAATTTTCATTTTTCTTTATTTTCTAGCTAGTAGTAGTTTTCTGATCCCTTTCCTGTACAAACCTGGAATGTTATGTGCTGTGGTTTTATACTTGAGAATACATTGTGGAGATAAAAAGAAATTGCTTGTAACAAGCTATTTCTCCTTTTCCCACAATATTTCAACCTCTCTAAGGATGGTTTTGTTTCAAATGGCATCCAACTTTCATTGTCATCTGCTCTTTCTAGTTGAACCGGTCTAAAATGTAAAGAATCTCTAGTTCAGGAAAGGGTTACCGGGTGTCTTAAAGCGTCATTGTGTTGGAATAGGTTAAAGCTGTAGTTAAGACATTTTGCTCACACACCAACAATGTTTTGAATACCTGTTACCAGATTCTGAAGTTTTAGATTGGTCCAAAGTCAAAGGATTTGCAGACAACAATTTTCAATTGATGGAATTTTCAGTCGTCCGTCTTTAGGGGTAAAAACCATTGTTGTGAGCAAATAATTAGCTTATCACAGGTAATTCATTTTTGACAATGTTTTCCAAAGCTGCTTGCTGGAGGGGCTTAAAAAAGCTGGATCATATAGGATTGAGTTAGGCGAAAGCAAGACTTGACAATAATGAGTGATTATATTTTTCCTACAGGAGGAGGCAGACGCCAGCCCTGACTCTGTTGGTGGCTCAACATCGACCAATCAAAAGAAAGACAAGATTTGTCTGGTTTGCGGAGACAAGGCTTTAGGCTACAACTTTAATGCTGTCTCATGTGAATCCTGCAAGGCCTTCTTCAGACGAAATGCCCACAAGGTAAGCTTGTAATCCCATTCAATTGACATCCCTTTCCTGTTTAATCCCTTGTTTTTACGTCCCTGTGAATTTATGATTGAGAAAAAATTGCATGAAAAGAATAAATTGCTTCTACCAGGCAGGCTTCAGTTATTTGTCAAATAAAATCCAAATTTAATTTTGTCTGCAAAACCCTTGAATTTGGACAGGTCTAAAATTTTGCAAAGCAGGAAAGGCTAAAAGAGTTTGAAATGACTTTAAACAAGGAAAATTTGTATGACTTAAGTTGAGGTTAGATATTTGTTCTATCCTTAGGATTATCATAATCAAAATTCCTACTATTGCCAATGCTTTGAAACAATGCACATACCTCTGTGATCATAATATCAACCTCTAAACAAATATCCATTACTTTGATGTTCATTTCAACACATTCCCACACAGTGACGCTTTTGGACACCTCTCAAGAAAAACAATTGGGAAAACATTGTGTAAAATGAGGAAATTGCTTGTAACAAGCAGTTTCTTCATTTTAACAATGTTTTCTACCAAGAAAGTTGAAAAATTCTAAAATAGCATCAATTTTAAATTATCGTCTGCAGCTCCTTACAATTTGGACAAGTCATCAATAATGCTGACCTTCGTGTTGTTCAATTACGCCTAATGTTGACGTTGAATTGCTGTTACTATCCAGCACTCAGAATAGTCCATTGACAGCTCTTGCTACCCTCATAATCATCCAAAATCTGGGCGTGACTTAACCCATTCCCACCCAATCCCTCCTTTTTACGTCCCTCAAGAAAAATGCTTAGGAAAACATTATGTACATAGAAGAAATTGCTTGATCCATATTCAAAGAAGCTGCAGACGACAATTTCAAGGTGATGAATTTTGATTTGATTTTATGCTTGTAACAAGCAATTTATTCATTTTCCACAATGTTTTCCCAAGTTCTTTTTCATAGGAGGCTTTTCTTAAAAAGAGGACATGTATATGGGAATGTGTTCATAATGATGAAATGATGATTTTTAATGAACACCCACTGTTATATGGAATGTCTTATTGTTTCGTATATTACGAATTTATGACGCTAGGTTACCTACATAATGGGTTTTTACCTAGCAGAATTTTTGTCTGATTGCAGTTTTACTATCTTGCATACACTACATAGATAACATAATGCAGTATTGTAACTGCAGTATTCATATTTTAACACCTTCTTTCTTGCCGAGCATAAATTGGCAGACAATCTGGAATCTAGAAAATAATTTGTCTCTTGCCTTGTGCAATTATTGTAACTGCATTTCCTCAGAGCCTAAGACAGACAAATAGGATCTGTCATCATTTTTTTTGTAAGACAGGCTGATCTTAACCCATTTGCAGACAACCCTATTTTAAACTTGTCCAAATTCAAAGATGTTGCAGATGACAGTTTTTAGTTGATTGAATTTAAATTTTTCTGTAGTTTGAGGTGGAAATCATTGTGAATAATGAAGAAATTGCTTGTAATAAGCAATTTTCATATTGTTCACAATATTTTTCGAAGTTTTATTTCTTTGGAGGAGTCAAAAAGTGTTATTGTTTAGGAACTGATTTACTTTGCCTAGAATTTTAACCCTTGTGATGCTGAAACCGTAATACATGTATTCCTGTTTTGGCAGGTGGCCTAGACAAAGATCAGGCTGCATTGTGCTGTCTGATCTTTGTCTAGATCTCCTGCCCATCCACTTTAAGCCAGCTTTGATTATTCAATTAATTTTCTGAATAATTACCAACCCCAAATTATTGCCATCTGTACTATCAGTACTTTGATTTCAACACAATTTTGTACAGGGTTCTATTCAGATTGACAAGGTTAAGGTTATAGTTTATCTTGATACTTTTCTTGTCGCTCTTGGAAGCCTCAAGACTGAGAAAGCCACAATATGAAGAGGGTTAAAATATGTTCACTTAATAAAAAAAATCATATCTAATGAGCAAAACAAGATTAGGATTCAATGAGGAAAACAATTTAACCCTTGTCATGCTGAATCCAGCATATTCTTGTTTTGGCAGGAGGTATAGACAAAGATCAGGCTGCACATATGTGCAGTCTCAGCATCTCCACCCAAATCCATTGGCTGATTTCAAATAAATTATGCAGAAATGTTCCTTGGGTGGTTCCCTTTAAAATTTGCTAAAAGAATTTAAATGAGACGAAAACTCTGGTTGCCATAGAAAGAAAACTGAAATTTTAATGAAATCTATAAATATCATCTCCTCCTGACCCAAAAAGCGTGAAGTCTTGATATTTTGCATGAAGCATAAGTACATTGACCTCTTTCAGAATTGCTAAAATCATCACCCTCAGGTTCCCAGGGGCTGATCCCAAGGGGAGGGGGGGGGGGCTTATAGAGAAATAAAGAAGGATTTTCAAACGACATCTCTTCCTAAACCAATTGGCCAATTTCAATCAAATTTAGCAGAAATGTTCTTTGGGTAGTGTCCTTTAAAAATAGCTAAAAGAATTGAAATCCATTGAAAACTCTGGTCAGTAAATTGACCTTTCAGAATTCATAAGTGCTAAAATCATCACCCCCCGTGTTCATAGGGGTTTAGGGGGGTGAGGCTTATATTGAAATAAAGAAGGATTTTTAAAAACAACATCTCTGAAACCACTGGGCCAATTTTAACCAAAGAATTTAAGTCAGTTGAAAACTGTGGTTGCTATGACAACAAGAGTGATATTCTAAAAAGAAATTAAAATATAATCTCCTCCTGACCCAAAAGTTAAGAAGTCTTGAATTTTACATGAAGTACATTGGCCTGTTTCAAAATTGATAAAATTTCAGGGTGTTTAGGGTCAAATAGAAATAAAGAAGGCAACTCTTCCAAAACTATTTGGGCAATTTAAACCAAATTTGGCAGAAATTTACTTTAAATTTTTAATAATTACAAAAAGATTTGAAATCTGTTGAAAACATTGATTGGCATTGCAACATAAGTTGATTTTAGTTAAATTTTAAATGAGGTCTTCTCCTGACCCAGTTAGTATTAGGCCTTGAAGAAAAAGAGCTTTATCTCAGGTGAATGCCAGGGCCACTGGCCGTCTTGTTTGTAATATAAATTTTGAATTTTGTAAAAAAAGTATTGACCAAACACTAGTGATTTAAGTCCTTTTATTTTAACTGGATGCTACAAGAATTTTATTCAGCATGTCAAGTTGCTTAATCCACTCTTATCTAGGGTTCCACTGTACTATCAACAAGAGTTTTTCTTAACCCTTTCCTGTACAAACATGGTATTTTATGTTGCTGTGATTTATACTTGAGAAAACATTGTTAAAAAAGAAGAAATTGCTTGCGATTTCTCTTATTCCCAGAACACTTTCTAGAACACAGGATGGTTTTGTTTCAAATTGCATCCAATTTTCATTGTCATCTCCATCCTCTTTCAATTAAGACCAGTCTAAAATTTCAAAAAAAGGAAAGCGTTTAAAGGCAAATCATGGATCATTTCAGAACTGAGCATTAGATAAATTAAAGTATAATTAAAGCATTTAACCCATTCCTACTGAATGACACTTCTAAAGCCTCTCAAGAAAAACAATTGGGAAAGAGATTGTGGAAAATGAAGAAATTGAGTCAAGCAATTTCTTCTTTTTCCACAATGTTTTCTGTCCAGACACAATTTGGACCAGCCTAAATTTTCTTGTGTGGTAATGGGCTAAAGTGTAGAAAAAGAAGAAATTGCTGTTTCTTCTTTTTCCACAATATTTTTTATCCAACTGAATGGATATTTTTCAAATTAAATCCACTTTAGATTTTTTCGTCTGCAAAACCTTTGAATTTGGACAGGTCTAAAATTTTGGAAAACAGGGAAAGATTAAAGGTTGTCCTTTGCGTAACATTTTGTTATCATTCTAGAACAGTATCTTTTTAATGCTGAATTGGTAAATCTTGTTAATCCCCTGCAGCAATTATAAGAATGGCCTCCCTCTGTCGGTCTTTCAGCCATTTCTTGTCGGCTCTGTATCTCCAAAGTGCTTAGTCAGATTTCTGAAATATATGGCACAATGTTGTATCTTGATGGGACAATGTGCAGAGCCAAAGATTTGATAACCTACCTCCTAGGTTAACCCTTTCCTGGACAAACCCGGGATTTTACGTTGCTGTGATTTTATACTTGAGAAAACATTGTGAAAAAAGGAAAAATTGCTTGTAACAAGCAATTTCTCCTTTTCCCACAATATTTTCTACTGCATAGGATAACTGCATTTCAAATTACATTCAATTTTCACTGTCATCTGCAACCTATTTCAATTTTCGACCAGTCTAAAATTTCAAAAAACAGGAAAGGGTTAAAGTCACAGTTTGAAGTCTAATTCATCTTTGCCAGAGCATAATCTTCAATATTCATGAATGTATTTAAAAAAAATTGAAACTCTTGTGCAACTGGATGAGGAAATGTGCAGAGGACAAGATTTGGTGTTCAACCTGTAAGGTCAAGGTCACATTTCAAGGTCAAAATAATGACCAAATTCATCTTTTCCAGAGCATATCCATAACTTTCAAAATTGACACACTTGTGCAACTTGAGGGGTGTGCAGAGTAAAAGATTTGGTACTGACTTTCAAGGTCATCACAGTTAATGGTCAAATGGCCAAATTCAGGCCTTGTCGGGGGCATCTGTTTAACATGAATTGATGGATAAGCTAACTTGACACACTTTTGCCATTTCATGGGGCGCCTTGCAGAGCTCAAGATTCTTTGACCCCACTTCAAGGTGAAGGTCGCTATTCAATGTCAAAAAAGCAAATTCCTCATCTCTTTCATATAACGTAACTATGATGAGATCATGTGCATAGCGCTATTTTCAGTAACCTTCTTTGAGATCATGTTTACAGTTTGAAGTGAAATGAACAAATTCTCCCCAAAACTGCCTGTGACAGGGATATGTGCTATCTCTAACAGAATATTGTACATTATCTACCCATTACCAGACAGCAAAATGTTAGACTGGTCCAAAAATAAAAGGAGCTTATGACAATTTCAAGTGTATGAAATTTTGTATCTGTTTTACTTTAGGGGTAGAAAACATTGTGGATAATGCAGAACAAGAAATTTCTACATTTTCCACAATGTTTTCCAAAGCTTTTACTCTTAGGGTCGTCTAAAAGAGTCACTGAGTGGGAATGGGTAAAGGGAGATTCAAAGAGGATTTACTGTCTGTTGATGGCCAAAACCTGGTTATTACAACTTTACTCAAGCTGCCCCCACTGACAATATAATCACTGCGAAGTTCCCATTTTATGGGCCGCGGGCATGTTGCAGTTGGTTGTGTGTTGGAGTCTCAATAATGAGGTCTAGAATTCGATCCCCATTCACGGCAAATATCCTTTCTGACATTTGTCTCCCAAAGATGAGTGATTAATTGTAAACCTTATTGATAGGAACAGCTGGAGGTGCTCCAGCCGCTGTGATATGACTGAAATTCTGTTAAAAGTGCTGTGAAACCCCAGTCAACCAATAACTTTTTATTATCCCCCGCCGTTACGGCGCAGGGGATATAGTAACGGTCTCCGTCCTTCATTCCGTCCTTCCGTCACTAAACTTGTCCGGAGCATATCTCTGAAAGTATAATTGCTGTCAACTGGAAACTTTATAGGTCAATAGATCTCATTGAGGAGAAGTGCAATTCACAAGAACCACAAGGCTTGCTTGCATAATTTTGGAGTAATTGCCCTTTGTTGTTTTAAAGACTAAGATTTTGTCTTGTTCATATCTCTGAAAATATAATAGCAATTAACTTGAAACTTCATAGGTGGATAGATCTCGTTGAGGAGAAGTGGCTTCAGTTTACTATCAAGCTTTTACGGGGGATGGCCTTTCCGACATGGCTTTTGTGGGAAAATTGCAATTGTTCAGCAAATCAAGTCATATTTATTTTAATCCAGTACCATGTGTATCCAATTAAAACTTTTAGTGCTGCAACAGAATTATCTCAAAGAAAACATTCTGAAAAAAGGATAAATTTTATTGCTTGTTTTAATCAATTTATCTTTCCTCATTTATTATGAGCGTGTTTGCGTGCATGTGCGAATAAGTGAGAGCAGGCATGTATGATTCAATACGATTATGCTTGCATTTGCGTTAATGCAACATATATTTTATGTATATGAAAAAAATCAGATTTATGTATTTGTATGTATGTATATTGCTTTTATGATGTCTCTTTTAACTCTTTTCAGAGTGCCTTTGGCAATATATGTTGTATCGTATTTATGTCTATGTCGTAAATCAAAGATGAGACGTAAATAAACTATTATTATCAAAAATGGTTTCTAGCCCAATTATTACACTTTTCTTTCAATTTACATTCTCATAACCCATTACCACATGGTATAGTTTTAGACCAGTCCAAATTGAAAGGAGTTGCAGACCAAAATTTAAAGTTTATGATATCTTAGATTTTTTCAAATTTCTTCTGAAAAGAAAGCATTGTGTAGAATGAAGAAATTGCTTGTTACAAGCAATTTCTTCATTCTACACAATGTTTTCCCTATTGATTTTCTTGAGGGGCGGCCAAAAGCGTCACTGTGTGGGAATGGGTTAATTTCAATTATCAGCTGCATACACAGCCAGTCTAAAATGATATTTTCTGATTATAGGGTTAAAGCAATTTAATAATTTATGAAGATGTTTTGAAGACTTTGAAATCAAAGTGCATGAAATGGTGTGTTTTATTATACCTTTGAGGGTTCAAATTATGAATAATTACTACTTCAAGCACTGTATATATTGCAGTATGAATATTTGTGAGTGCAAACTTGTCTTTTATATCCATGGTTTCATAGACACTTAAAGCAGTTTTGACTTGAACTTTTCATCATTATAGTGCTTTAACCCATTACCTCACAATGATACTTTCTGACACCCACATATGTCTAGAAAAGAGGTGGTAACAGCAATTTTAAATCTCAACAAAGCCCTATATTGTGGGTATTCATTTGAATCGTCTCGTTGAGACGATTCAATTGAGTACCCACAATATAGGGTTTATGACAGAATTGGTGAAATATCTAAATCTAAAATTCGAATTACGTCCTCTATCTGTAACTCTGCACCAAAGAGAAATACAGATAATCCATTACCAGGTGGCAGAATTTAATACTAGTCCAGATTTGTGTTTCAGGTGGCAATCTAAAGTTATTAAATTTTAGATTTTGTTTTCAAGTGTCTAGATAAAAATCATTGTGTATGATGAAGAAATTGCTTGTTACAAGCAATTTGTCCATTTTCCACAGTGTTTTCCACAGTGTTTTTCCTGATGTGTGTTAACCCATTCCCACACATGTAACTTTTGGATGCCTCTCAAGAGAAACAATTGGGAAACATTGTGTAAATGGAGAAATTGCTTGTAACAAGCAATTTCCTCATATTACACAATGTTTTCTATCCAGAAAGTTGAAAAAATCTTAAATTTCATAAACTTAAAATTGTCGTTTGCAACTCCTTTCAATTTTGACCAGTCTAAAATTTTGATGACTGGTAATGGGTTAAAATGCAACACTGTGTGGGAATGGGTTAAATAAAACTTGTTGGAAAAGGAGAAATTGCTTGCAACAAGCAATTTCTCCTTATCTCCAAATATTTTCGACCTTATTTGGAGCTTATTTTTGATTTAGCACAATTTGAATTGTGGTCAGCAAATTCTTTCAAACGGACCAGTCTAGAATTAGGTTGTCTTTTAATGGGTTAATCCATTAATGGAAGAGAAAACGTTAGATTGGTCTAAACAAAAGAGATTTCAGGCATTTAGTAAGTAAGTGCCAAATTTAGTTGAAAATGCTGTTTGAAAAGGAGATACATGAAGGAGATACATGTACTTCTTTAACAAAAATTTCTCCAGTCCACATGATACTTTTCATACCTTTATTCTTGTGTTGGATTAGATGATAATGGTTTAAGGCAGTATTCCTTTCAGATATAAATTTGTATTCATCATTTGTCATGCATATGTCATGCTTAACCCAGAATATTCCTGTTTTGGCAGGAGGTATAGACAAAGATCAGCATCCACATATGTGCAGTCTGATCTTTGACTGCCTTCTGCTATCCCTCTTAACCCTTTCCTGTTTTTCAGAATTTTAGACTTGACCAAAATTCAAAGGATTTGCACATGGCAATGAAAAAGAGTGCAATTTGAAAACAACCAGCCTACAGAGCTGAAAATATTGTGGGAAACGAAGAAATTGCTTGTAAGAAGCAATTTCTTCTTTTTCCACAATATCTTTTCAAGTGTAAAAATCCAAAGGATGTAAAGACTAGGGATTGTATAGGAAAGGGTTAAGCCAGAGTTGTTTTATAGAATAAATTTTTCAACAATCATTAATCCACAATTTTGGCATCCAGTACTATCAGCCCTTTTATTGTAATGCTGATCTGTGGAGGATTTCATTCAGCATACAAAGGGTTGACATTTACAATTTCTTTCAGTCTATTTAACCTTTTCCTGTTTAATCCCTAGTTTTTACGTCCCTGTGTTTTCATACTTGAGAAAACATTGTGGATAAAGAAGAAATTGCTTGTAACAAGCAATTTCTTGTTTTTCCACATTTTTTCAACCCTACGGAATAAAATTTTTTTAAATAAAATCAAGTTTGAACTGTTGTCTGCAAAATCTTTGAACTTGGACAGGTCTAAAATTTTGAAAAACAGGAAAGGGTTTATAAACATTGCTTACATATTTAGCATGATGACAGATCTCATCAATACACTTTCACAGATACCAATGACAAGGTAAATGTTGTTTGTAAAGGTCAAACTTTTTGCAAAACCTTAGCCAAAAAACTTATGAAGCTTTTTAACGCCCCTCAAAATGAAAGCTTTGTAACAAGCAATATCTTCATTACCCACAATGTTTTCTACTCCTAACGACAAAGATTTTTAAATTTCATCAACTTTAAATTGTCTTCTGCATTTTCTTTGAATTTGGACTGGTCTTAAATTTTGTTTTGTTGGAGTCGGTTTAGTCTATTGCAAGACAATCATATCAAGCATGATGAAAGATTTCATAGATACACATATGTTGATACCAAGGTCAAGGTTATGTAACAAGGTCTTTGCCATTTGTTAAGGTCAACTTTCTGCAAAAACTTTACCTGAAAACTTTAAAATTATGATTACTTTAAATTCTCTGATTCCATTACAGCCAGTGCTTATTTTAGGATTTCAAAAATGGGAGGGGGGGGGGGATATCATAGCCTGGTGTCTTCTATGTTGGTGCACTGATAATTTCATGAAAACTGAGTGTCAGCTGTTTTACCTTTAATATTGGTATCAACATGGCACTTGATTTGTGTGCTTTCCTGTCAAGAATTGGCAAATATTTCTCGCTGGCTTAAAATGTCTTTATCACAGTGCATTGTTGCATTTATTCTTAATATGTCTGCAACGCAATTCTAAAATATGCGTCTGTTGGAAATAAGCTAATTTGGGGAATTTTGTATAGATTTGAATCTTTTACATAACTTTGATGATGTGTTGTTAATATCCACAGGGGCTTGACTGTATGACCCCTGATAAATTGCATAACCCTCTCACATTTGAAAAAGAAAGCCCAAATTTAAAAAGTTTGAATGTGTCGAAATGGGTTTTAACCCTTTCCTGTTCAATCACTGGATTTTATGTCCCTGTGATTTTATAATTGAGAAAATATTGTGAAAATATTTCTTCTTTTTCGACAATATTTTCTACCATACTAAATGATTATTTTTCAAAGTAAATCCACTTTAAATTTTCTTCTCTGAATTTGGACAGGTCTTAATTTTTGAGAAAGAGGAAAGGGTTAAGTGAGTCTGATACCTTTGAAATGATCATCTCTTTCAGGAGTGTATTTGTTTGAATTGGTTTTAACGCTGCTTTTAACAATTTCATAACAATGGACTCCTGGTATATCTCGCACCAGTACATCCTTTCCTAGCCTCCATCTGCTATCCCAATTAGGTTTATGATAATCCATCCATTGGTGCGAGACAAATGTCGGAAAGGATATGTACCACCCAGGGGCTTTCAGGAGGAAATAGTGGATAAGAAATATTTTCCATCTGATATATCTATAGGGAAAACCTAGTCAGAAAAGAAGAAATACTGATCTTTAACCCATTACCACACAACAAAATTTTAGACCAGTCCAAATTGAAAGAAGTTGCACACATTATTTCTTAATTGATGAAAGTTTAAAAATCTTAATATTGTGGAGTAGAAAACATTGTGGATAATAAAGGAATTGCTTGTGACAAGCAATTTCTTCATTTTCAACAGTGTTTCAATAGGTTTTCTATTGAGAGGGGTTTAAAAGTGTCATTGTGTGGGAATGGGTTAACCCATTCCCACTCACAGACGCGTCTAGACGCCCCCAAGGAAAAGAAGCTTTGGAAAACATTGTGTAAAATGAAGAAATTGCTTGTTACAAGCAATTTCTCCATTTTATATAATGTTTTCTATCCAAAAAGTTGAAAAAATCTAAAATTTAAGCTTTAAATCGTTGTCTGCAACTCCTTTCAATTCGGACCAGTCAAAAATGTTTTCATCTGGTAATTGGTTAAGCAGTATGTCCTTTTGAAGATAAGGTTTCAAACAGACAATCTGTAATTTCAGTGACCTAAAAAACGTAAATATTCTATCAAAATCCCATGCTCTAATAAACACCTGACCCCAAATTCGGAAATCAAAATCGACCATTTTTCGTTTGATTTTTCGGAAATCTTGAAGCCTCTAATAAACGCCCAGTCACCAAATTGTGTTTTTTGAAATTCTGGGAAACTTTTTAACGAGTTGATTTATCGTACAAAGATTGCCTTTCACTTGTCAAGCGCCAATGAGGCTTAGGTAAGACAAAGAAAGAAAGAGAATAGATTGTGAGTAGATCGAAAAAGAACCCCATCGTTTTTGAGTCCAAAGATTTATGGAAATATTCGTTTATTGTCCAAAAAACGGGAAATGACAGAAAACATATCCAAAAATCATTTGTCATGATGCTTGGTAAAAACTTCAGTCTGTAGTGCTACCACAAGAAACCCTGATCACATGTATCAAATGTCTGTGCAATTATCGCCGTGAATTGTGTTTAACCCATTCTTCAGATTCCTTCAAAGAATTTTGATGGGAAAAACATGCCTTTAATGGTTGGGACTTATTTCCATGTATGGTGAAACCTTTAAAACTTTCTTCTCAGAATCCAATTTATGGAATTCAACCAAATTTTACAGGAATGCTTATTGGGTGACCCATTATCAGATTCCATCTAGAAATGGATGAAAAACATGGCTTTAATGGGCATGGCTAATTTCCATATATGGTGAAATTTCAAAAATCTTCTCCTCAGAGACCAATTGATGGATTTCTTCCAAATTTTACTGGAATGCTCATTGGGTGAATCTTTATCAGATTCCTTCAAAGAACTTTGATTGGATGAAAAACATAGCTTAAATTTGCGGGGCAAATTTCCATGTCAGGGGTTGAAAAATTTCTTCAAACCTACTAGTCCTGCAGGACTAGTAGCTCTGAATTTCTACTCGCCCTTAAGGCAACCCAACTCGCCCTTAAAGATGAAGAAAATTACTACTCAAAAAACGATTGGATGTCCTATGTTCCAGCCATGAGTTTTAAAACGAATTTTATCTAGATCGACGTATTTTCGCTTTGCAATACACATTACAGTGATCTTTCAAGATTTTAAAGATACGGAATACTATGCAGGCTGGAGATCCTGTCTATACATTATCATGTATTTCGACATGGTCTCCAGTCTACAAATCAAGCGTCTATGAAGATTGATCAACATAAACAGGGAACGGTCTAATTTTACAGCGAATATTATTGTTTCCGATATGAAGTTGTTTGAAATAAATACTTTCTTTTGCGA
This sequence comes from Fragum fragum, assembly GCA_946902895.1. NCBI lineage: Eukaryota > Metazoa > Mollusca > Bivalvia > Cardiida > Cardiidae > Fragum > Fragum fragum. Next base: position 16,255,600 of record OX336372.1, read on the forward strand.
TCCTTTATTTTTTTCCCGCAATCAGCATGATTCAAGTCCTAAATTTGCACTCGCCCCGTCGGACTAGTTTGTCCCCAAATCTACTCGCCCTACGGCATTTTCTACTCGCTAATGCGAGCGGACAAGTGGATTTTTCAACCCCTGCATGTATGGTGAAAACTTCTCTGGAATGATAAAATAAATTCAGGCCGGTTGAGCGAATCAGGCGCTCAAGCCCGTCTAGTTGGAATGTAACAAGAAAAAGTAAATTTGCGGTAATCTTTTTGTATTTTCGATTTGCTATCTTGCATGTTCCAAATTATTATTTCATTTCAAGAAAATGGATAGTTTGGTAGAATAACATCTCCTCTTTTACCGAAACGACCAATTCTTAACCAGGTGAAATTGCGTAAATCTTGCGGACTGGTCTAAATTTTACAAGTTAGTCGTCTTAATTCATATTGATGCAACATTTCAGGACTTAACTTATTGGCCTGTGTTCCGACGAGATCGAGATGATTTTTTACCGTTTTTTAATATCTCAAAAATGTATAGCCTCAAATAAATGCCTACCCCTTTCTTTCATAAATTTTGTAAATTATAATAAAAGCTAGGGCGTCTATTAGAATTTTTTACAGTGATTATGGTTTCTTATCTTTTGTAGCTGGTATGTCTAATAATGCAGAAGTTATAGAGGTAAAAGAAGAAGCCTCTTGTTGCTATCGGCTTTTTTTCTTTCTAACAATACTTGCTATCTTCACTGAGTTTCATTTTACATGTCTCCTCTTTAACCCATTACCATATGACAAAATATTAGATTGGTTTAAATTGATATTTGACATTGTTAATCAACTAATGGCCCTCTACCATAAGACTTTAACCGTGGTAATATCTCCTATGGTTGCTAGTTATTGAAAATCTTTCTTTTGTGGTTATTATGCCGGAATTCTGAGTCCAAGGGACTATGTACATTTGTAAATACTTAATATTGCCTAGAAAAAGTTGGTGTACAATGTCGACAGTCAGTTGAATCATTATGTTGATCATTTGGTATTGTGAACTACATTCTGTGGGTGGACATATTTCAGCCAGTTGAGCGACATAGTCCCTCTTCGGCCTCATATCAACAATGTTTTCCACAGCTTTTCCTGTGACACACATAAAAAAGCGGTTAATCTCTCTATAGACCTCTCAGGTGGTTTCAAAATATGTAGCCAATACTTAAAGGTTTGCAGAGTTGCATCCAGGCCGCGCGATTGCGGGATTCCCCCGTTTTTTTTAATCACTCCCGCAACCTCACTTATTTGATGGGGGAGTAATCGCGCAACAATGTTCTGACTCCCGTAGAATCGATTAACCAAAGGGGTCGGTATAAAAAAAAAAAGTGGAAAAAGACTAATGACGATTAACTGTTGACAATATCGTACTGATAAAATTAGCTCCGATCATCGCTATTTATAACCATTACCACATATCGTAATTAAACTGGTCCCCGATTTCAAATCCATGTGTACGAAATAGTCAGGGAACCGAACAGCGGAGCATGCGCAGATGATTCTTTCGGTTTCCGGCTAAAGACAATCATGTCAAACTTGACAAAAAGAGTTGATTTAAATCAATCTGAATACCAACATAAGGCACCGCCTACAATTTTATGGGCCTCGATATCGGCGCTATATCATCGTAATCGACAGACTAGAAGAAAGACCACGAAAGCCAATCTTGTCAGCTCTCGGGGCGAAAAATAAACGGACTCTGTTTCATCCAGACGCAAAATTGCAGAAATCGTGGTTGAAAAATTATAAGAGTTCGAAACACGAGGAGAAAATGAAATCTGGGATGACTGTTATTTGTCTTGTGATAAACCTCGGGTAAGAATTATCCATTTACTGCCGGATGCACAAATTTCCATACTTGCACACATTTAAACATTTAGTCAGACCACATGTACTAAGGACAGTGTGCATCAAAGTGAGTTTGTCAGAGCTACCTCCAATATACATGATAAACTTCAGTTAAAGAATAACTTGTGCTATGAGAACTGCTTATTATATGACTAAGACAGATAAAGCCTTCTGAAATGTTGGCTCTACAAGAATAGAGTGGGTTAGACTTGAAGGATTTAAAAGTGGGTGAAAATGTTTCAACATATTCATCAAGAGCTTAGTTTTTTGTCTCAATTTTTCAGTGATATATCTTGATTTGTGGTGAAAACTTATTAGATTTGTTGTTTACTTCATATCTTTATGAAAGATTTATCAATGAATCAACTTATTGCTTAGGGGTTTTGACCCCCCTCCCCCCTTAGCATTTGTCACTCCCCCCATTTCAGTAATTCAGTGGGGGAGCTCCCCCTCTTGGAAGAAATCCTGGATGCAACACTGGTTTGGAGTATAGATTTGAATGCATGATTGAAAGCAAACATCTTTTTCTACAATGAGTTTGAATGTAAGATTGAAAGTATGCAAGATTTTTGCAGTGAGCTTAATGAATAATTGAGAGCATGCAAGTTTTCTGCAATAAGTTTGAATGTAGTTTAACACCACTTTTAAGGTTGAAAGCATACAATTTTTTTCTGTAATGAGTTTGAATGTAGGATTGAAAGCACACAACTTTTTTCTACAGTGAGTTTGAAAGTAAAGGTGAAAGTATGCAACTTTTCTGAAATGAGTTTGAATGTAAGGTTGAAAGTATTCTACCCTTTCTGTAGTGAGTTTGAATGTAAGGTTGAATGTATGCAGCTTTTCTGAAGTGAATTTGAATGTTAGGTTGAAAGTGGGCAGCTTTTCTGAATTGAGTTTGAGTGTAAGGTTGAAAGAATGCAGCGTTTCTGAAGTGAGTTTGAATGTTAGGTTGAAAGTATGCAGCTTTTCTGAAGTGAGTATGAATGTTAGGTTGAAAGTATACTACCCTGTCTGAAGTGAGTTTGAATGTTAGGTTGAAAGTATACTATCCTTTCTGAAGTCAGTTTGAATTGTGGGTTGAAAGTATACTACCCTTTCTGAAGTGAGTTTGAATGTTAGGTTGAAAGTATGCAACCCTCTCTGCAATGAGTTTGCTTAAATAAAAGCATGCAAGTGTTTTTTTTGCAGTAAGATCTGAATGCATGATGAAAAGCATGCAACGTGATGAATGCATCATTGAGAGCGCTCAAGACAATCTCATCATGAATAACACTTACATTATTTAATGAATGTCTTATGTAATCCCACCAAAGATATTTATGGTAAATGAAAGAGATTATAGATGTATAAGTTATGTATAGTTTTAGATCAAAGGTCATTTTATCTGTACAGGTATAGAAAGAATTGACCTTTGATTACTCGCTGTAACCTGTACATCTTATGATAGCCAATACATTCTATGGATATTTGGTCTAAGGGAAGTAAATCATGTTCCATAGACAACCATTATAACATATTCGCTTAAAGCTCTGTCCAAGAGTTTGCAAGAATGACCAGACCTACTTCAAATTAAAGAACATCCATTCATACATCCAAAAAGATAAATTTTAGTATGGCATGATCCCTTTTCTCTATGACTTTTGACCCCATTTTTGAGATGACCCTCCCTGTACAGCTGTTTCTTTGGGCAATTCAAAAAAACGTACCGGCTTTTAAAACCCGCTAGTCAATTGCCAAAATGATTCAAAACCGTTACTTTTGACTTCATATTTTTTTAACGGAACATTAAAGGTCCTGAAAAAATCATTGATTTTGAATTTCAATAATATTGTCCAATCAGAGGCCACCTTGATCTTGTGTTGATATGAACCGGAGTTTCCCTATATTTACCTGACAGATGACGGGAAAATGATTTACTTCCCTTAGACCTAAAGAAAATATTTTACTTTGTTTGTTCACACTTTTCAAGCAATATCGTGTACAAATATGTATTTTTGACAAGTCTTTAAAATTTTGAGCTCTTTTGATCAATACATAACAAGCAATTGAGCGTTCCCTTTACCCTGTCAATGATTTTCATATCGAAAATTCGACAAATTTGAATTTTGTGCTTCAAAAAATCCAAGGTTTTCAATCGAAAAAAATAAGCCCGTGATATTGTCTTGGACATTGTTTTTATGATGGCTTTTCTTCAACATCATCTCCTAGAGAGTTTAAACCTATCTTTACGAGTACAAAAAAATATTACGTAATCTTTATTAATCTTATATACACATAACCCTTCTAACTGCTAAAATTTTGTTATTTATCGATTTCGTTGATATCAAATGAACTGTTTTACCGTCCAATTTTCTCAATTCAAGTGTTACACAAGTCACAGGAAGATTGCAATCTTCTAGACAAAAAATTAGCGTGTTTGGTTGCATATTATTGCATAATCAGTAGTTTCCCTTTACACAGGTCGGAAAAAGCAGAACCCTGTAGTTCAGGCAAATGAAAGCTAATTTTCCGTTTAAATCATTCAAATTCGCTATTTTTTCAGCTGGTCTGTCTCAATCTTTCTGGATCTGACTATTTTTATTCAAAGTCCATAAGGAACTTTAGATTTTGTTGAATTTTTAATTGAAAATAACCCTTATCTTTAGAAAAAAATCACATTTTTCGTGAATGAACATTTATGCTAAATACACTTTGATAGAAAATTCTATTGTGATTAGTACCATAGTCATCAAAAGATAAGCTTTCCCTTAACCCTGGTAAATAAAAAATGTTTCTTTTGTTTCCAAAAATAGCTCTTGAAATCCGTTTAAACTGTCCAGGTTTTTACTTACTGCGCAAATAGCATGCTAGATCGTCGCTGTGAAATGTCACCTTTCTTTCAAAATACGTCATTATATGAAATGTTACATAATTTCAAAGATCTTATACAAATTTAACACAAAACGCCCAAAGATTTTAGATTTTTAAAAATGTAATTTTTAGTCTAACTGACACCATTTATGAAAATATTTTCTTTAAACTGGCATCAAAGCATAGCCAACTGTAATGTGCACGTCTGTTGACAAATATATTTAGTTCAGCTTCATTGCTCCGGGAATATAACCCTTTTCTTTCCCTTACTCTTGTTAAGCAAATTTTGGCCCTCTTTCGGTACAGCGCACATGATATACAGCATTCGAAAGGTACCCATCGGTAATTCTCTGCCGTTTTATCGTTATTCTGGGTGAATAGACTATTTCTTTTTCAAATATTAAGTAAAAAGGTACCTAAATCAATATTCCGCTCGAAACTTTGTGGTAAAAGACACCGAAATATCAGGTATAAGGCTGTTTTTCCATATTGGTTTCAAATCATATTCTGCTGAATTGTCCCTTTTTCCTTGACATATCATAGAAAATATCATTTCATTTCATTTGTTTGTACGCATCACCTGGATTGAATGTCGGGACCGGATATAACATCTTGACAGAGGTCATAAAGTGTAACGACAATACATGTATATTACCGCTCTACATTTAGGTCTAAGGGAAGTAAATCATTTTCCATAGGCGACCATTATAACATATTCACTTATAGCTCTGTCAAAGAGTTTGCGAGAATGACCAGACCTACTTCAAATTAAAGAACATCCATTCATACATCCAAAAAGATAAATTTTAGTATGGCATGATCCCTTTTCTCTATGACTTTTGACCCCATTTTTGAGATGACCCTCCCTGTACAGCTGTTTCTTTGGGCAATTCAAGAAAATGTACCGGCTTTTAAAACCCGCTAGTCAATTGCCAAAATGATTCAAAACCGTTACTTTTGACTTCATATTTTTTTAACGGAACATTAAAGGTCCTGAAAAAATCTTTGATTTTGAATTTCAATAATATTGTCCAATCAGAGGCCATCTTGATCTTGTGTTGATATGAACCGGAGTTTCCCTATATCTACCTGACAGATGACGGGAAAATGATTTACTTCCCTTAGACCTTGTTTGGGGTGGTTTTATTTTGGCTATATTAGTAGTTTAGACTAGTTTTCCCAAATTACATCTAGTGCCAATATTTTTGTCTAAAATGCTTATTTTGAAAGTTCTTTTCAACATTTCGAAGAGTTTGCTATGTGGTGCTTGGTCAAGTTGTGACAGATAATGAAAGAGTATATCTTAACATTCTTATGAAATAGAATGTTTGATTTTAAAGGTGGGAAATTAAAACTTTATGACATAAATATATTATTATAGCTATCATGATCCTTAAAAAAAGATGAACTATAAATGCTTAACCCATTCCCACTCAGTGACGCTTTTAGACGTCCCCAAGGAAAAAAGTAATTTCTTCATATTCCACAAAGCTTTCTACACAGAAAGTTGAAAACATCCAGAATTTCATTAACTTAAAATTGTTGTCTGCAACTTCTTCCAATTTGGGCCAGTCTAAAATTATGCTGTCTGGTAATGGGTTAATAAACAATTTCTTTTAACATACAGTATGCTAATTAGCCTGACCCTTTTTGGCAGCTTTTGTGATCACATTCTGTCCGACATGACTGTCGCCCCTGTCATAGCGCAGTCAGTAGCGCATCAGACTCCTAACCTTCAATCATGGGATGTCATGGGTTCGATCCCTGGCGGTGGCACATATTCTTTCCGACATTCTGTCTCTCACCAATGGGTGGATAATTGTAAGCCGACTTGACTGTCATCCCTTGTGTGTCAACATTTTTTTAACCCATTCCCAAACTAGGACGCCTTTTGATGCTCCTCAACAACAACCATTGGGAAAACATTGCATAAAATGAAGAAATTGCTTGAAACTGGCTAAAAGCCAGCAAGCTATTGTCATATTGTTGTGTCCGCTGTCTGTCTGTCCATCTGTCAATCCAACTGTAAACTTTTACTTTGAAAATCTTCTCCTCAGAAAGTACTGAAAAGAATTGAACCAAATTCCACAGAGATAATTATTGGGTGACCTTTTATTAGATTGTCAGAATTTTGATGGGTTGAAAAACCTGGCTTGAATGGGTGGGACTAATTTCAATATAAGGTGAAACCTTTAAAAATCTTCTTCTCAGATACCAGTTGATGGATTTCAACCACATTTTACAGGAATGCTCATTGGTTGACCCTTTATCAGATTCCTTTGAAGAATTTTGATTATTGAAAAGCATGGCTTTAATGGGCGGGCTAATTTCCATATATGGTGAAACCTTTAAAAAATCTTCTTCTCAGAACCCAATGGATGGATTTCAACCACATTTTACAGGAATGCTCATTGGTTGACCCTTTATCAGATTCCTTTGAAGAATTTTGATTATTGAAAAGCATGGCTTTAATTGGCTGGGCTAATTTGCATATATGGTGAAACCTTTAAAAAATATTCTTCTCAGAACCCAATGGATGGATTTTAACCAACTTTTACAGGAATGATCATTTGGTGACCCTTTGTCAGATTCCTTCAAAGAATATTGATCTGATAAAAAAAATGGCTTTAATTGGCTGGGCTAATTTCCATATATATGGTGAAACCTTTAAAAATCTTCTTCTCAGACACCAATGGATTGGTTTCATCAAAATTTCTCTGGTTTGATCCTTGGTTCCCTTTATCAGATTCCTTCAAAGAATTTCGATATGACAGAACACATGGCTTTAATTGACGGGGCTAATTTCCATATATGGTGAAAGCTATGAACATCTTTTCAGAAATCATTGGATGGATTTCAACCAAATATGACTGGAATGATCCTTTGGGGACTCCTTATTAAATTGCTTAAAAAAATAATTGATTGGCTGTAAACACTGCTTTAATGGATTGGGCTAATTTCCATATATGGTAAAAAGTGAAAACCTACAAACTTCTCAGATTACAAATGATTATAAGTTCTCAACAAAATTTCACAAATTATCCTTTGGTGATTTTTTGTCAAAATCCTTCATAAAATATGGCTCAAATGAATATTAATGGCTTTTAGGGTGGGTGGGGCTTGTGTCCATATATGATATATAATGAAATTTTGAAAACCTTCATCTAGCAAACTGCAGGATGGTTTTCAACCATACTACTCAAGAATGATAAGTAAATTCAGGCCGCTGGAGCAAATAAGGCACTCCAGCACCTCTAGGTTCATTTTAAAGCATGTTTTCTACCCGGAAAGTTGAAAAAATTAAAAATTTCATAAATCTTAAAATACAGTGTGCAAAAAAACCCACCAGAAGAAGTGAATTAAGCCCATGAATTTCCAGTTGCCATGGCAACAAAGGTAAAATTTGAAAAAAGAAATAATCTAAAAATCACCTTCTCCTGATCCAGAAGGTGTAGAAAATTTTGCATTAAGCATCAGTAAATTTACCTCTTCAAAAAGAATTAAAATCATTACCCTGTTTGACTAATCTTCAACCAAGTCTTTTTTTTTATAACATTAATTTTCAAAATATTTTTTTTTATATTTAACTAGTGCTTCCAGTGCTTTCAGGCCTTTGATTTGTGATGGGAATTCAGATAGGGAATTTGTTTATCATGACAAGAGTTGATACCTTTTAATCTGACTTAGAAAATAAACATTACATGACTTAACCCGACTTTTGTAAAATATCGAAAAGTTTGAAATTTTTCTCTCGAACTGTTTCAAAGATGTCACTGTCTAGATTTATTTGCCATTTATGACAAAGATGATTCAGTTCATATTGAATTCTTGAAAACAGCATTCACCAATTTTATACATTCAGGCCTTTTGAGCAATACATTATGCTCAAGGTCCTCTAGCTCTTGGAGTTATGACCCTTTGTTGAAGATTCCAGTGACAAAATATTATTTTCTGTCAAAAGGAGCCAATTTATCACATTTGGTGATAGTCTAGTATATGCATTAAAGAGATGAAGAGAATATTTTTTTGTTTTCATGGAGGTATGGACCGAAAAACCTAATCACACTGTATGAATACACGAATCGGATTCATACATGAATACGCGAACCGGATTCATACATTGTGTGATTAGGTTTTTCGGGTCATACCTCCATGAAAACAAAAAATATTCTCTTCATTTCTTATAATTCAATAGCATCTAGCGAAAAAAAAAGCTTTATAAATTTTGAAACCTTTTTGTATTGGACTATTTTGTGCAGAGGCATACAAAATTGCTATGTGCTCAAAATTTTGTTCATGGAGTTATGAATAATAATCTTAGACCAATCAGAACGCTCGTTTTTGATAGACGAAACTAAGAATTAAATTATTCAGAAATGAAGTGAAGTTAAACATGTTTGCTGTTGTTGGGTGAAAAAAGTTGTTTGTTTAGCAGCTGCTGCAGTTTACAAGGTCGTTTCTATCCCATCGTTCAACAATAAATAGTTATGTATATGACATGTCATTAAGTAGCAATTAGGGAATCAATGCTGTGGATCAAGAAATTGATTGACCAATCATATCATGAGTTTACACTGGAAGTAGATTATTTAGTCCATTCTCATACAATCCAGCTTTTGGACGCCTTAGAAGAAGAAGAAAAAAGGAAAACATTGTGGAAAATAAAGAAATTGCTTGTTATGAGAATTAAGGTTGTACATGTGTGAGAGACCAAAGTAATTAAGTTTTGGATAGGTGTATATCAGCTGCAGCCATTATTAACCCTTTCCCACACAATAAAATTTAAGACTTGGGTCCAAATTCAAAGGAGATGCAGATGAAAATATAAAGTTTATGAAATTTAGATTTTTTCAAGTTTTTGGATAGAAAACATTGTGTATTTATGTTTTTTCCCAATTGTTTGTGTAGAGGAGTGTCACTGTGTGGAAATGGTCTAAACATTAAATTGTGTAGCTCTAAAAGCTAAATTTATAGACACACTCAGATGGTCATAATTGTAGAGTATTGCAACCGTACTATCTGTAAGCAAGCATAACAACCACATGCAAAGTTTGTGACAGGGATGGGAAGTTTAAGAATAGGCTAGCTGCCTTCATAATGACCTCATAAGATTGGAACTGTATTTGGGAGATTATATCTGGACAAAATATTACTCATAAATATCCATCATGTTTCTTTTCATATTGTTCCACCGGGACACACTGTATTCATTTAGGACAAAATTCGGGAATTTCGGTTTTCAGGAATATTTGAACAATTCTTTTCCAAGATTATATATGAAACCCTGTGTAAATCGGCCACCAATTTGTAAAATAGTTGCGGGTAATAATTTGGTAATTGGCTTAATTGAAATTTTATTCAAATGTTATCCATGACCAAAGAAGGTACCCTATTGATTTGGGTTAAGGTAGGTCAAAGTTCAGCTGTGCATCTTCAGTAACAAAATGCTGGTAGAGGTAAATGCAATTCTGGTTATTAAACCTGAGCACAACATGCTCAAGGGGAGCTAATTTGTTCTGTAATTGTCTGGCGTCTGTCTGTCTGTCAGTAAACAATTATTAAAAAATCTTCTCCTCCTAAACCATAAGGCCAAGAGCTTTGGTATTTGGAACATATCACCTATTGACCCTCTACCAAGATATTTCAAAGAATTAGTGTACTCTTAAAATTAACCCTTTTCTGTGCGATTCCTGATTTTACAAAGGAAATCTTTAAAAATCTCCTCCTAAACCATAAGGCCAAGAGCTCTGATATTTGGTAAATATCATCACCTATCGACCCTCTAGCAAAATACTTCAAAGAATTATCATACTCTGAAAAAAGCCCTTTTCTGTGCAATCCCTGATTTCAAAAAGGAGTAAAGAAGGAAATCTTTGAAAATCTTCTTCTCCCAAACCATAAGGCCTAGAGCTATGATATTTGGTATGTATCTTCACCTAATGACCCTCTACTGAAATACTTCAAAGAATTATTGTATATATACTCTGAAAATTAGCCCTTTTCTGTGCGATCCCTGATTTCACATTTAAGGAGTAAAGAAGGAAATCTTTGAAAATCTTCTCCCAAACCATAAGGACTAGAGCAATGATATTTGTTACATATCATCATCTATTGACCCTCTACCAAAATACTTGAAAGAATTACCGTGTTCTGAAAATTAGTCCTTTTCTGTGCGATCCCTGATTTTACAAAGGAATAAGGAAGGAAATCTTTGAAAAAAATTCTTCTCCCAAACTATAAGGCCTAGAGCTTTTATTTTTGGTATGTATCTTCAACTATTGACCCTCTGCCAAAAGACTTCAAAGAATACAGTATTCTGAAAATTATCCTTTTTCTGTGAGATCCCTGATTTTACAAAGGAATAAAGAAGGAAATCTTTGAAAATCTTATTCTCCAAAACCATAAGGCCTAAGGTTTGATATTTGGTACATATCACCAGCCATTGACCCTATACCAAAACACTTCAGAGAATAACTGTATTCTGGAAATTAGCCCTCTTCTGTGTGATACCGGATTTTACTAAGAAGTAAAGAAGGAAATCTATTAAAGTCTTCTTCTCCCAAACTATAAGGCCTAGAGCCTTGATACTTGGTACATATCATCAACTATTGACCTTCTACCAAATTACTTCAAAGAATTACCATATTCTGAAAATTAGCCCTTTTCTATGCAATCCCCAATTTTAGTTAGGAATAAATAATGATATCTTTGAAAACCTTCTTCTCCTAAACCATTAGGCCTAGAGCTTTTATACTTGGTATGTATTGATGTCTATACTTCAAAGCATTACCATATTCAGGAAATTAGTGCTATATGGAGGGATCATCAATATACCTAGGATTAAAATAGAAATCCTTAAACATCTTCTCCAAAATAATTAGACAGAGGGCTTTGCTATTTTGTTTATATCATAAAGCCATGAACCATCATACTCACGGGAGCGATTTAGGACCATCATGGTCCTCTTGTATCATAAAGCCATGAACCATCATACTCAGGTGAGCGATCTAGGACCATCATGGTCCTCTTGTTTAGGTCATTTTTTAGGTCACCTGAGCACTAAGTGCTCATGGTGAGGTATTTTGATCGTCCTCTGTCCAGCGTGTGTCGTCCGTCGTGTGTCAACAATTTTAAAACAACATCTCCTCCAAGATTGCTGAGCTGAGATTTCAACCAAATATGGCAGGAATGTTCCTTTAAAATTTGCTAAAAGAATTTAAATGAGATGAAAATTCTGGTTGCCATGGAGAGAAAACTGAAATTTTAATAAAATCTTTAAAAATTATCTCCTCCTGACCCAAAAGGCCTAGTGCATTGATATTTGGCATGAAGCATCAGTACATTGACCTCTTCAGAATTGCTAAAATCATCACCCTCAGGTCACCAGGGGCTGAGCGCCAGTGTGGGTGGGGCTATAAATAAAGAAGGTGTAAATTGACATCTCCTCCCAAACCATTGGGCGGATTTCAACCAAATTTGGTAGAAATGTTCCTTTAGTGGTGCGCTCTAGAAAATGTTAAAAGAATAGAAATCTGTTTATAACCCCTTTTGCCATTGTAAATCAGAAATTTTATAAAAATCTGTAAAAATTTTCTCTCCTTACCCAGAGGGCCTAGAGTGTTGATATTTTGCATGAAGCATCAGTACATTAACCTCTTTCAGAATTGGTAAAATCATCACCCCTAGTCCCCCAGGGGCTGAGCACTAGGAGGGGAAGCACCAGTACATTGACCTCTTTCAAAATTGATAAAATTTCAGAGCCACAGGTTGATTGGGCTGATTAGAATTAAAGAAGGCAGGCCTTTCAAAACTATTTGGCCAATTTCAAACAATATGGGCAGAAATTTGCGTTAGTTTGCCCACTTCAAATAATTACTAAAAGATTTGAAATCTGTTGAAAGCATTGGTTGGCATGGCAACATAAGTTGATTTTAGTTAAAGTTTAAAGGAGGTCATCTCCCGACCCAGTTAGTATTAGGCCTTAAAGGTGAGTGCCAGGGCCACTGGCCCTCTTGTTTTATGTTTGAAGCTTCCTATTTTGTACCAAATTTCAAAGTGTATATAATCAATATTGATCTCTCTTAGTAAAGGATGTTGTTGTATAGTACTGGTGTGAGAATTCATAACAGGAATTCATGGTTAGGTGCTCTATCCATGACTGAATTACTGTTAAAAGTGGGTTTAACCCATTACTAGATGATAAAATTTAGGCCAGTTCAAATTGAAAGGAGTTGCAGACGAACATTCAAAAGTTATGAATTTTATTTTTAAACTTTTAGGTAGAAAACATTTTTGATAATGAAGAAATTGCTTTCAATAAGCAATTTCTTCATTTTCAACAATGTTTTCAAAAGCTTTTTTTCTTGGGGCGTCTAAAAGTGTCATTGAGTGGGAAGGGGTTAAACCCCATTCAAACAATCAAACTAACAAATACTAATTGGCAATTTTCTGAAGACCAATGTATACCAAATTTAAGTTAAAATTTCACTCACTGCCCGAGATATTACATTAGACTCTTCCACTTTTTTGAAATCAAGCCAAATTTCTGCTAAATTACGACACAGCTGTCTACAAAATGAAAAAAACAACACGCACAAAAGCAACAGTTTTCATGCATTCATTTTTCATTTCTTTAGAACAAGAACTTATCACATTTGGTTATGATTATAACTTATTTATTACACACTTCACTACACCTACTATAATGTGCACACCTTTTCTACTCAGGTCTGACTTATTTAACCATTAACCTCACAACCCTGATTTTTGACGGTCCTATAGGAAAGAGAGTTTTGAAAACATTTTGGAAAATAAATAAATAGAAGTAATTTCTTCATTTTTCCAAAATGTTTTCTATCCCCCTCCTCCCCCCCCCCCCCAAAAAAAAAAAAGATACAAATTTTTAAATAATCATAGACTTTAATTTTGGAAATGTCTAAATTTGTGTGGTAATTGGTTATCCATTTATATCCCTGTCCATGATCACCCTTAAAAAGCTATATTCGGAGAAACAATGAAATAAAGAGAATATGCATTAAACTCTTGTCATGCTGAATAAATCTATTTTGGGATTGCAAAAAAATCAAAGGGATGAAAGCACTGTTAGTACTTGTTGTACAAGCATCAATTTTTGTTGTGAAATTTAATTTCATAAGCAACTCTCTCATGAAAAAGACAAACAGAAGTTGTAGACTAAGATCAGACTGCACTTATGTGCAGGCTGATCTTTGTTCATACCTCCTGCCAAAACTGGATTATTCTGGGATTAGTTTGACCAGGGTTTATAAGCTATTTCTCCTTTTTATCTCACTTATGCTCAAGATTAAGCTTTAAATAATCTAAGTATAAATATAACTGTCGATCTGTATTTCCATCCACAATTTCTATTTCCTCCCCTAAAACTAAAAAGCCTATAATGCTGAGACATTGCAGGGGGGTGGGGGATGGGGGTTGGGGTGTCCTTGGATAAAACTGAGCCTGTTAAAGTTGTCAAAAGAATAAAATTCCTTTAAGAACTCTGTTGCCATGAATACAGAAAGTTTGAAATTAATTAATAAACTCTGGTTCCCATGGTGACAGAAAGGTAGAAATTAATTTATAAAGATGGACATTCTAAAAGGGTTCTCTTGACAAACAAATGTCTATAGTTTTTGGCTAACCTGAACACAAAAAGCCCTTGTGAGCTATTGTGATCACCCTTTGTCCTTTGTCCTGCCATTATCTGTCATCTGTCATCCATTGTCTGTCAACAATTTCTTTAAACAATATCTCCTGCTAAACCACTTGGCCAATTTCAACCAAATTTAGCAGAAACTTTCCTTTGGTGCCATCCCCTCCCCTCAAAAATAGGTAAAAGAATTGAAATCAGTTGAAAACTCCAGTTGCCAAGGCAACTAAAGTGAAATTAATGATTGATTGATTGATTGAATGGGGTTTAAAGCCGCTTTTAACAGTATTTCAGTCATATTGCGGCGGCTGGAGCACCTAACAATGGATTCCTGGTATTTCTCACACCAGTACTACCACTACATTCTTTCCTAGCCTCCAGCTGCTATCCCACTTAGGTTTACGATTATCCACCCATTGGTGAGAGACAATTGTCAGAAAGAATATGTGCCGCCGCCGGGGATCGAACCCATGACACCCATGATTGAAGATTAGGAGTCTAGCGCGCTACCGACTGCGCTATGACGGCAGCTAAAGTGAAATTAAAGAAAGATCATTAAAATTTTAATCTACTCCTCCTGATACAGTTGGCCTAGAGCCTTGATATTATGCGTGAAACATCAGTATATTGACCTCTTCAAAATCATTACCCATGGGTCCCGAGGGGCAAGTCCCCAGTATTGGATTGTGTAGGAACAAAGAAAGATTTCTAAACAACATCAAAGAAGGATTTTAAAACGACTGGGATATTTTCAACCAAATTTGGTAGAAATATTTAAAAGATTGTTAGCTCACCTGAGTATTCCCACACAATGATGCTTTTTGACACCCCCCCCCCCCCCCCAAAGAAAATTCTTTGGAAAACATTGTGGAAAATGTAGAAATTGCTTGCTACAAGCGATTTCTTCATTATCCACTAAGTTTTCTACCTCAAAGAACCACAAATTTTAAAATTTCATAAAATAAAAACTATTGTCTGTGACATCTTTGATTTTTGACAAGTCCAAAATTTTATTGTCTGGTAATGGGTTAAGTCCACAATTTTCATTAGATTCAATTGGGTTTGATCTGTCTAATATCGCAGGAAAAGGGGATGCATGAAAAACTATTACAAAATCCTCATTAACACAAGAATGTCCCTAGTCTTTATCAGATTTCCTTCAAATTTTAATCTGTTAAAAGTGGTGTTTAAACCCAATCAATCAATCAATCAATCAATCAAATTTAATAGAATGATTGTACTGTCGTTTGGATTCCTCCTTTGTAAATTGGGTTTGATCTGTTAAGTGACACAAAAATTAGGGGCCTTATGAAAATTTTATTTAAAAAATGTGGATATCACAATGAAGTGACCTCAGTCTTTATCGTTTTCTTTAAACTATCATTAGAATTGTTCTTTTGTAAACTTAGTCTTAATTATCAAGTTTCAAGGGAAAAGGGGCCATATGAAAATTTTGTTACAAAAAATTCAGTCCAGTTTTCATTGATTCTCTTCAAATTTTTACAGAATGATTATACCTTCATTTGAATTGTTCCTTTTGAAATTTGGTTTGTCCTGTAAAGTATCATGGTAAAAGGGGCCCTATGAAAATTTCACTACAAGGTCCTAATTAACACAATAAATTCCACAGATTACACAGATTGATTGTTCCATCATTGCAATTGTTCTTTTTGACAGTGGATCTGATATGGCAAGGGGCCTTATGAAAAACTTTATAAAATATTTTAGTTAAAACAAAATTTCACAGAATGATTGTGCAATCATAAGGATAGTTCTTTTCATGATTGGGTACAATCTGTCAAGTATCATGTAAAAAGGGGTGGTATGAATTTTTTTAAATACAAATGTATTTTAGTTTACAAAATGAAGTTGCCATATTTCATCCGATTCACTTTAAACTTTCACAGTATCATTAAAGCAATAATAATAAATTTTGCAGGACAATTGTTGGGTTGTAAGGAAAGTTCCTTTAGAAAATGAAGTGAATCTATCAGAAAACACAGGAAAATGTGCCTTATGGATTTTCACTCAAAGCAATCAGTTAACATGATTAAGTCCAAAATTATAATCATATTCTTTTAAAATCCACAGGGTGATTATAATCATTGTAAGGAAAAAAGTAGGGTCATTACGAAACTTCCTTTTGGAAATGGAATGGATCCGTCATGTAACACGGGAAAAGGGTCCTTAAGGATTGTTGCTCAAGATCATTAAGGGGATAAAGTCCTATTTGTTATTTTTATTTTATGCATTCTTCTTTTAGCAATTAACTTCCTTAAATATCAGGATACTTAAATAGAAAACTTGATAGCCAGTAGAATGTCTCAGGCCCTCATTGGCCTCTTGCTCTTTTTTTTGATATGATTTAAACTCTGACTGAAAGTCAGCGGGCTATTGTCATGGCAAAGAAAAATGTCTAGGATTTTACAAATCATAAGTTTTCATCTGCAACTGTTTAAATTTTGTTGTCTGGTAATGAGTTTACAGCAATTTGAATGTAGATTGCACCCCTTTCGAATTTGGAAGTCTTCAGATTTTATGTCTGATATCTGCTGTCAATTTTGGAGATCAATTCTTAATATCTTGTAACTCATTTAAAGAAAAAAATGTAGGTCAATCAATAAGTTGCTTTGAATTTTTAACAACTAATCCTTTGCAATTATCTTTCTGATGTTTTGATTGAATTGGGTTTCACACCACTTTGAGCAATCTTTCTGTTATCCCTTTCCTGGTAAATCCCTATTTTTTACATCCCTGTGAATTTATAACTGGGAATATATTGTAGAAAAAGAAGAAATTGCTTATAACAAGCAATTTCCTCTTTCTACCACAATATCTTCTAGTGCCAACTAAATGCTTAACCTTTGATTTTGGACAGGTCTAAAATTTTGCAAAATAGGCAAGGGTTAAATAACAGAATAGTTCACATATCCTTGTGCTTTCTTGGTTCAGGCTTGGGGTCTGAATGATCTCTCCCCCCTCCCCCCTCCCCCCCCCCCACCCCTCCAAACATCATGTATGATTGATAATTGATTGATTGGGGTATAACGCCACTTTTAACAGTATTTCAGTCATATATCGACGACTGGAGCACCTAACAATGAATTCCTGGTATTTCTCACACCAGTTCTACACTACATCCTTTACAAGCCTCCAGCTGCTATTCCACTTAGGTTTATATTTATCCACCCATTGGTGAGAGACAAATGTCTGCAAGGATATGTGCTGCTGCCAAGCCCCCAGTTCTTCTATAGGAAAGTGGGATATACTAGATTTTCCATTGTCAGCTTGTCCATCCATCTGTCTGTCTATTTGTTGACAACTTGACCTGTTTTGTAACAAATAGAATTATAGTTACTAGGCCTAGGCTACTCTTTAATTACCAGACAACCAGACTGATGACAATTGAATTTAATTTTGAGTAGAGAAATACTACCAAATAAGGTAGAAAACATATTGATACAAGGGGAAATTGCCTGTTATATACAAATCAATCTTATTATCAACTCTGGCATAGTTTATAAAATAGGTGGTGAAAGACATTGGTATTTCTATTAATCACCATTCTTGAATGGCAGATTTTTTATGGCCGTCTTAGTAGGGTGGAGTGTGTGAAGGGGTAAAAAGTTGAAAAAGATGGAAATATCTGAAAGTTAGATGCTTCCATGTAAGGATCGGCATTCTATGACTTAGACTTTGGTGGGTTTAACTTATCTTAATTAAAGGCACAATCACTCACACACTGGATTGCAACCAAATTTTACAGGAATGATCTTTAAATGACCTTTTATCAGATTCCCTCAAAGATTTTTGATTGGCTGAAAAACATGGCGTTAATGGGCGGGGCTAATTCCGTAATGGTGAAAGCTTTGAAAATCTACTTCTCAGAAAGCAATGATTGATTTTCAACCAAATTTCATATGAATGATCCTTGGGTGATCCTTTATCAGTTTCCTTAAAAAGATATTGATCAAATGGAAAACATGGCTTTAATGGGTGAGGCTAATATCCATATATTGTGAAAGCTTTAAAGGTCTTTTTCTTAGAAACTAGTAATGTTAATTGATTTCAATCAAATTCTACAAGAATGATCCTTTGGTGACCTTTTATCAGATTATTTAAAAGAATTTTGATTGGATGAAAAACATGTCTAAAATAGGAGGGCCTTATTTCCATATAATTATGGTATATGGTGAAAACTTTGAAAATATTTTCTCTCAGAAACCAGTTGATTGGTTTCAACCAATTTTCACACAAATCATCCTTTAGAGACCTTTTATGAGATTTCTTCAATGAATTTGATTGGATGAAAAACATTGCTTTGGAAGGGTCGGGGCACTAATTGGAAAATCTTCCTGTAGATGGATTTCAACCAGATTTTGAAGGATTATATATACATGTAATTGATCCTCAGGTGACTATTTGTCAGGTTCTTAAATATCATTTTGATTTGTAGAAAAACATGGCTGTAATATGTTCATGAAATTATGGTATACAGTGAAAATTTTGTAAACCTTATAGTTAATGAGTTTTACATATTCCACCTAGACTGTTGTTAAAAAGTGAAAACTTTTCAAATGTTTCTCTAGAACTATTTCGCCATCATAGTGCAGTCGGTAGCACATCAGACTCCCAATCTTCAATCATGGGATGTCATGGGTTCTATATTCGACAGTACATATCCTTGCGGGCATTTCTCACCAATCGGTGGATAATCGTAAACCTAAGTGGATAGCAGCTGGAGGCTAGGAAAGGATTACTGTTGCAAGAAATACCTGGAATCAATTGCTAGGTGCTCCAGCCGGGGCGATTTGACTGAAATACTGTTAAAAGCTTCGTTAAAACCCATTCACTAAAATAATCCTGAAAACACCCTTTGCTTACCAGCACATTAAAGCTTGCGGAGCGATACAGACACTCAGGCGCCTGTACTTATATTGGGTCAAATGGGGTCAAAGAATAGGTTACTAGGTCTAATCTAAAGAAATCTTTTCTGGCATAAATATCTTGAATCTTTAAAAGAATGTTTACTCATGAATTCAAGACAAGATTTGATAACGGGACACATTTGGTAAAAAAACAGAATTTAGGCTTTTGTAGTGATTGACCCAGCTGAGCCCTTTAGGGCAAATGGCCCCTGGTTTGTCATAATTATTGGTTGATAAACCTTTACAGTCATCAAACATGTGTTGAAGTCAGCATCAATAATGTGTTCTAGAAAATAGCAATTAAATATTCAAGTTATTGAGAAAATGAAGAAAAGAAAGAGGTGTTTTGATCTTGCAATTTAACTCTTGTCATGCTGTATCCAAAATATTCCTTTTTGAGAATGAGGTATAGACCAAGATCAGCCTGCATATAAGTCTATACACCTGCTTGCCCTCTCAAGCCAGAATTGGTTATAAATTGGTTTTCAAAAGGAATATTGATCTGCAACTGATGTTTCCAGTGATTTCAGTCCTTTGATTTTAGTGCAATTCTAAACAGGATTTTGTTCAGCATGACAGGGGTTAATACCCTTTTTCTCTTGTTAAATAGCATTACATAACCCACACAGGTATAGACATTTTATCCCGTTCTCACAATGTTTTCTACCCTATTTAGCATTTTTTCCCAATTTTAGCTTTAGCACAGTTTGAAATGTTGACTGCAGCTTTGTTCAATTTGGATCACTCTTAAAAAAATTCTTCTGGTAATTGGTTAACCCGTTCCCACTAGATAACATTTTAGACCAGTCCAAATTCAAAGAAGTTGCAGATGACAATTTTAAATTTATGAAATCTTCAAATTCTTTGTCTTTATGGGTAGAAAACATTGTGGATAATGAAGGAATTGCTTGTTATAATTTCTTCATTCTCTACAATGTTTTCCAAAGCTTTAATTCATACTCAGAGGCATTTAAAAGTGTCATTGAGTGGGAATGGGTTAAAGAGACAAAGTTCAGCATGGTTCTTTTCCATTTGGAATTACGAAAAATTATTTATTTCAGAGTAATGATTTTGAAAAAGCAAAAAGGTGTGCTCTTGGTGAGCCTGCGAAGGCTAGGATTGTTACTTTGACAGATCATACATTGAAAGTTATATGAAGAAAAGGGCTGAAGCTGTTAAAACCAATATAACTTGATGGAGGAATATCTAGGTCAAGTCTTGTCAGTACAGATAGGTCGTTATGAACAATGCAGTTACTGCATGAATATCGTAATTTTAGAAAACCTTTCAAATAAAATTGTCAATCTCTTAACCAAAAAAGAAAATTGTACACTAGTCCAAATTGAAAATGTGAAAGTTCCTTGTAATCCATGCTACTTTGGAAAACAATGTGGATAATGAAAAAATGGCTTGTGACTATTAGGGAAAATGAAGAAATTGCTTGAAACAGGCAATGTTTGGTACCCTATTAGACAAAGATTTGAAAAATTCCATCAACTTGGATTGTTGTCTGCAACTTCTTTGAATATGGACCAGTCTAAAAAGAATTTCGTGTGATAATGAGCAATAAAGTTTGCCTGCATGGATAAAGTGTGTCTGCTCAATAGGTAAATGGGATAAAGCTTCAGCACCATGAATTCTATAAAGAAAGTACATGATAAACCCTTGTCATATAGAATTGCATTAAAATCAAAGGACTGGAAGTGCTGAACCACCCTGATTGGGAATATTCCTTTAACTCATTTCCCCACGGACGCAATTAAACGCCCCTCAATATGAAAACTTCGGAAAACATTGTGAAAATGAAGAAATTGCTTGTTACAAGCAATTTCTTCATTATCCTCAATGTTTTTTTCCACTCCAATTGACAAAAATTTTAAAGAATTCATCAACTTTAAATTGTCGTCTGCAACTTCATTGAATTTGGACTGATCTAAAATTTTATTTTGTGGGAATGGGTTAATAAGTCATCACTGATAAACAAATTTAAGTCAGGCTTAAAACATCAAACAGGCGGTTTAGACTTTGTATGATTAGACTGCCCTTGAGTGCAGGCTGCTCTTAGTCTATACCTCCAATATTCTTGGCTATGAATGGCATGGGTAAACATTCAGAAATACCTTTCATTGAAACATAGGTCCGTGGGCAATCAAGATTGATGATGATACTGTGCTTGTCCTTTTCTACAGTGCGTAAAAATGCAGGATTGTGTGATAACAGGTTAACCTATTCGTACTTACCCCTAAATAAGAGGCTTAAGAAAAACAAGCAATTTCTTAATTTGCGACCTTTTTTGCTACCCCAAAAATAGAGATAATCATAATTCTCTCAACTTAGAATTGTCGTCTGCATCATCTTTGAATTTGATCCAGTCTAAAACTCTGCTGTGTGGTAATGGATTAGACATTCTCTCTTAATGACGCTTTTTGACGCCCTGAAAAAAGAAAAATAAAGAAATTTCTTGTAATTTCTTTGTTTTCTACAATGTTTTCTATCCCAAAAGTGAAAAAAATCTAAAATTTCAAAAGCTCTAAATTGTCATTTGCAATGCCTTCCATTTGGACCTGTCTAAATGTTGCTGTTTGGTAATGGGTTAAGGGTATGGGTACCTTTAGTTGTAGGACCATGCTCATCGTTCATTATAGACATCAAATTTGTAATCATGAAAAAGTCAAAGTTAAAAAAAAGATAAAATCAAATTTATATACTTGTTTCTCTTCCAGACAATCCGTGGACGGTGTGAGGGTAAATGTGACGTCAATGTGGAGTCGAGATCATTTTGTAAAAAGTGTCGTCTGGCAAAATGTTTTACAGTCGGGATGAGAAAAGACATGATTTTAGGTTTGTATTGCTTCTAACTTATTCCACGACAATACTGCTTGTTTTTTGACATTCAAGTAAATATTTTTGAGAGAACAATTTGTAGAATGTATAAAGAAATTAACCCATTCCAACTTTTAGACCTCTCTCAAGAAAAATGATTTTGAAAACATTGTGTAAAATGGAAAAATTGCTTGTTGGACAATGTTTTTATACCTAGGAAGTTGAAAAATCTAAAATACAAAAAACTTTAAATTCTAAGGTCTGTAACTTCTTTCAATTTGGACCAGTCTGAAAATGGGTAAATTTTATCAAGCAATCTCTAGTTTCATGTTCCTACTTCGATATTTTTGAATTTGGACCAGTCTAAAATTTTGTGATCTGTAAATGGAATGATAAGATATAATTGATGAGCAATTCAGCAAGGTAGCCTAAAAGCCTTAGTCTGATGATTGCAGCGTCCATGCACTTAAAACTATAACCAAGAAATGTCACTCATGCTTTACTTTTCCTTCCTTTGAAATTATCTCCCTTAGGTCTCGAATAATTATCCAACATCCGGTATCCTTGGATTAACTCTTTCCTGTTCAATCCCTGGTTTTTACGTCCCTGTGTTTTTATACTTGAGAAAACATTATGGAAAAAGAAGAAATTGCTTGTAACAAGCAATTTCTTCTTTTTCCACAATGTTTTCAACTCTGCAGAATGACTATTTTCTTATAAAATCGACTTTGAATTGTTGTCTGCAAAACCTTTGGATTTAGACAGGTCTAAAATTTAAATAAAAACAGGAAAGGGTTGAACATGGATACCACAATGGGTATCATGACAGACTTTTGATTCACCAATCGCTGGCAACTCCAACTGAGCTCCGTCAGGAAATTCCACTTCAATATTAACCCTTGTCATGCTGAATCTGGAATATTTCTGTTTTGGCAGGAGGTAAAGACAAAGATCAGCCTACACATAAGTGCAGTCTGATCTTTGTCTATACCTCCTGTTTGTCCCCTTTAAGCCAGAGTCGTTTAAACAATCAATTTTTAAAAAATATTTACCTTTGTTAAGATATTCCAGTGCTGTCAGTCCTTTGATTTTCAAGCAATTTTCTATAAGATTTTAATTCAGCATGATAAGGTTAAACAGCATTATTTTTCAAAATTTGTGGTCAGTAACAACAAGTAATAAATCAAAGGACTGAAAGTCCTGAGAGCGGTTTTGCTGGTTTATCAGTAACCGCGCTCAATAATGCGAGCATATTTCATCAATATGAATGAGTAAATCGTACAACTAAGTAAGAGGAGCAGCTGGAGGCTCGATAAGGATGTAGTGGTATAGTATTGGTTAGGAGCTCCAGCCGCCCCGATATAACTGAAATACTCTAAAAAGTTGTGTCAAAGCCTATTCAATCAACCATGACCCATTACTGTTTACCGAAATCGCTATTTTGAATCAATCGCAATGTTTTCTTCTTAAGTGCGTGAAAATTTGTGGTTGTGTGGTAAAAGGTTAAATGATAAAAGGTAAAGATATCAAAGCTAACATTCAATTCATTTTTCGTTGAGCATTATTATTATCACAATTGAAGTATTTACATGTCCGTTTCAAAGATTTTGTCGAATTCGAGAGGTAAGAAGTGTTTTATTCGATGGGGTTAATAGGCGCTTCAATCTACAACAGGGTTGTTTTGTTTGTTTGTTTGAATGGGGTTTTACACCGCTTTCAACAATTTTTCAGTTATATCGCGGCGGCTGGAGCACCTAACAATGGAATCCTGGTATTTCTCACACCAGTACTACCATTACATCCTTTCCTGCTATCCCACATACGTCTACGATTATCGACCCTAAACGTGTTATATATACTGTGTATGCGGGGTGTAAATTTGCCCAGCCCTGCCAGGTCAATACACCAGCAGACAGTTTACATCTATTCGCTAACTCCACTAACCACTGGCCTAGATTCTATCTTGAAATGTGAGGAAATTATGTCTCTCATTTTGACAATTCACAAGACAATTTACTATGAATATATTAAGTTTTAAACCATTTTCCTGGATATTCATGACTAAAGGGGACTGTTGGCATTCAGCAAGTAAGTTATTTTCTTCATTAGCGATGAATCAAGATGGAGGCGATCACATAGATTTTCACTTCATGTTTATGAGCATGCATGGAAATGAGTGGAAATGTGTGAGAACTTGTTTCCGGTTGATCGATATGAAATTCCGGTTTTTCCTAAAAAAACGCTAAAAAGTAAAATTGTTAGCTCTGGACTTAACTATGAAACAATAGCTTGAATGAGTTGAATAATAGCAAAAAGCTTCTTATAAATGATGGACAACTAGCTGACAACATAATAAGGTGAAATGGCTGCAGAAATATAACCATACAATCCTGCTTTTTTATACCCCCAAGAAAAAGCTTGGGAAAACATTAACCCAGAAAGACAAACAATTTTAAGATTCAATCAACTTAAAATCTTTCAATTAGGACCAGTCTTAAATTTTGTGATCTGGGAATGGGTTATATTATCCAGAGTGGTTTAACCCTTACCATGCTAAACCCGGAATATTTCTGTGTTGGCAGGAGGTAAAGATAAATATCAGCCTGCAGGTATGTGCAGTTTGATCTTAGTCTACACCTCCTGCTCGTCCCTTTTAGGCCAAAGTTGTTTATAAGGTAAGATTTCAAAAGAATTAACCCACAATAGGTACATCCAGTACTGTCAGCCCTTTGATTTTAATGTAGTTCATAAGAGGATCTTGTTCAGTATGACAAGGGTTAAAATACCACAATGGCTTATTCTAGGCTCTATTGACATTACAAATGTTATTAGCAAATAATTTAGTTGTTAGTTTCGTCTATCAAAAACGAGCGATCTGATTGGTAAAAAAATTTAATTCATACCTCCATGAACAAAATTTTGAGCACGCAGCCATTTTATATGCTTCCGCACAAAATAGTTCCATACAAGAAGGTATCAAAATTTGTTAAGTTGTTGCATTTTTCGCTCGATGCTATTAAATTATAAGAAATGAAGAGAATATTTTTTGTTTTCATGGGGGTATGAACCGAAAAACCTTATCACACAATGTATGAATCCTCTTCGCGTATTCATACAGTGTGATTAGGTTTTTCGGTTCATACCTCCATGATAACAAAAATTATTCTCTTCATCTCTTTAATATATTTCATGCATTCAAAGACAATACAGAAAAAAGGTTTTATGTGAATTTTAGATCAGAAGAATTCTTAGAGAAAAATTTCAATTTATTTAAAGCGACTGATCAAAGATAATATTGAACAAGACTTGAGACAATATCAATTTTGAGGATAACCTTTTTTGTGCTGATATACTTTCAAAAATAATGAATCAATAAGTTTTGTTTATTTTTTAGAGAAAAGTTTTTTAAAAAATGGATTGAAAGCCTTGAGTAAAAAGTTTGAAGCTTTATAATGTGTGATACAAACATTGTAAGTACAGCTTAATGACTATTTCTATTACAATCTTGATATAACTTGTCCATTATGATTGTTAGAGTATTAAGATAAATCCTATTGAAAATGGGAATGTTCTATTGGAAAACACAGGAAAAGAGGTCTAAATGACACTATCTTTGATTAAAAAATTCTCGTTAATAGCTATAAAGCCCACAGCTTTGATCAGATTTTCTTTAAACTTTTATAGAGTGATTGTAAGGTCATAGGAATCAACCTTTTGAAACGGGGTCAGAACTGTCAAGAAACATGGAAAAAGGGGCCTTATGAAAATTCTTTTAAAATTCTTGTTATGAATTCCTCAGTTTTTATTGAATTCTCTTCCAACTTTCACAGAATACTTATATAATCCTAAGGATTGATTCAGATTGGTAAGGTCAATAAAGTACCATGGAAAAAGGGGCCTTATGAGAACTTGATTGAAATATCTTGGTTAGCACAATAAAGTCCACATTTTATATCAGATTTTCTCTAAAGATGCCTGGAATAATTGTGGCATTGGAAACACAGGAAAAGAGGTCTTACAGATTATCATTGAGAGCATTCTCGTTTATGCAATGAAGTCCACAATTATTATCAGATTCTCTTCAAAATTTCACTGGACAATCAAAGTGTCCTTTCAGAAATGAAGTGGATTCAATAGAAAACACAGAAAAAGGAGCCTTATGAATTTTCACTAAAAAATTATCGGTTGTGTTATAAATCCCACATTTGTTATTGGGTTCTGTTGAAAATTTCACAGGATGATTGTAGGGTCATAAGAAAAGTTCCGTTTTTGAAATGGAGTGGATCCGGCATGAAACAGTAGAAAAGGGGCCTTAAAGTATTTTCTAAAATAATAAAGGGGGATAGAGTTTAATTTGTTATTTTCATGTTATGCATTCTTCTTAAAGCAATTAACTACATTAAATATCAGATTACTTTAACAGAAAACTTGATAACCAGTAGAGCATCTCAGGCCCTCATGGGCTTCTTGTTTGATTTTCCAAAAATGTTTTCAAAGCTTTTTTTGCTTGGTGACATCAAAAAGCATCATAGTCTGCGAATGGGTTAAAGCTCAATCTTGCTGTCACTTAGTCTTGAGGACAAAAACCCTATTCAAAATGGCAAGGTTCTGCAGGCAAACACTGGAAAACATGTTCTTTGTCAATATTCTAGTTTCCTGATTTATGGCTCAATCTTGATGACACTTGATCTTTTTGTCTTGTTTAATGTTTCTCTGCTCATTTAAGTACTCTAAGGTGTATAGTCCAGGGCAACCTTGGCCCTCTTTTAATGCTCATGGGTTGAATAAAGTTTATAGCTCCACTGGCTTAACCCTTTCCCGTTCAAATACGGGATTTTACGTTCCTGTGATTTTATACTCAAGAAAACATTGTGGAAAAAGAAGACATTGCTTGTTACAAGCAATTTCTCCTTTTTCAACAATGTTTTCTACCACATAGGATGGATTCATTTAAAATGGCATCCAGTTTTCATTGTCGTCTGCAATCTCTTTCAATTTGGACTAGTCTAAAATTTCCAAAAACAGGAAAGGGTTAAAAGCCACTGGGGTAATTTTTCTAGTTTTATGATCCATCTATGTGTGTGTTAAAAAACATTCTTAGACAAAAAATCTAGACTGGACCAAATTGAAAAAAGGATTTTTGGAAATAATTTTTATGCTCCCAAAAGGGAGAGCATAATAGCTGCTGCTTCATCTCTCCATCCTTCACTCATTCTGTCTGTCCAACTGGATATCTTTGCAACCCTTGGGCCAAATTAGATGAAACTTCACATGTTAATTCCTTATCATAATGTGCCAATGCATTTTTCTCGTATTTTGGAGATCAAGGTCACAGTTCAAGGTCAACTATCCAAATTGACATTGACTAGAGCATAGCTCATTCAATTATGGAAGGATTTCAAAATAACTTGGCTCAATTGTTCTCTGTCATGAGTAGATGTGCCATTTAAAACAAATTTTCAGATAGCTAGAAGTTCAAGGTCACACCTCAACTTTAAAATTTAGCTTGTCTGGGATCGGGCGAGCATTTAGCTGCATCTGTCTTTTCGTACGAACCCTTTCCCATGGTTATTCTATACTTTGAGTAACAGGGCTATATAAGGGGAGTATAATTTGGCTCTGATGGCTCGTAGCTAATGGAATTGAAAAAATTCGCTTTGTTTTGCAGGTAGAAAACATTGTGGGTAATGAAGAAATTGCTTGTCTCAAACAATTTCTTCATTTGTCACAATGTTTTCCAAAGCTTTGTTAATGAGGGGTGTCCAAGAGTGTGATTGTGTTGAATTTGGTTAATGAGTCTTCTCCTCTGGTAATACTTGATGAATTTTATCCAAATTTCAAAGGAATGAACTTTGGTAACCCATTATTAGATTCAATGAATTTCTTCAAGAAATTTCAATCAGATTAACCCTTGTCATGCTGCATAAAATACCTTACTGAACTGCTTTAAAATCAAAGGGCTGAAAGCACTAATAGAACTTGTTAAAAA
Organism: Fragum fragum; assembly: GCA_946902895.1. Classification (NCBI taxonomy): domain Eukaryota; kingdom Metazoa; phylum Mollusca; class Bivalvia; order Cardiida; family Cardiidae; genus Fragum; species Fragum fragum. The sequence continues at coordinate 16,283,740 of OX336372.1, forward strand.
ATCAATATTTCTTTTGGAAATCAATTTCATGATTATCTCTGACAGGAAAAGTACAAGCAGGGGGGGGGGGGTAGACCAAGATCAGACTGCACTTATGTGCAGGCTGATCTTGGTCTACACCTTCTTCCAAAACCGGAATATTCCAGGTTCAGCATAACAAGGATTAAAATAGGGCATGTATTGGTGGGGCTACTGTCTGGAAAATTAGTATGTGTATGTATGGAAACTTCTAAAAAAGAAAAGGACCCAAGACCTTTCATGTTTTGTATGTAGTATAATTTAATATTTAGTTTTGTATATCAAAAACAGGCATTCTGAATCGTGTAAAAAATTATTCATACCTCCATAAACAAAATTTGGAGCACACAGCTATTTATAAACTTCCGCACAAAATAGTTCCATACTAAAAAGTATCAAAATTTGTAAAGTTTTTGCTTTACGCTTGATGCTATTAAATTATAAGAAATAGAGATTATTTTTATTTTCATGGATTGATTAATTGAATGGGGTTTATTGCCACTTTTAATAGTATTTCAGTCATATTCCGGTGGCTGGAGTGGGTTCCTGGTACTTCTCACACCAGTATTACCACTACATCCTTTCCTAGCCTCCAGCTGCTTTCCCACTTTATGATTATCCACCCTATTGATGAGGGACAAATGTCCAAAAAGGATAATGTGCTGCAGCCAGTGATTGAACCCATGACATCCCATGGTTGAAGATTGGGAGTCTGATGCGCTACCGACTGCGCTATGACGGCAGCTTGCCTTCACGGAGGTATGAAATGAAAACCTAATCTCACTTATGTATGAATCTGCTTAAAGTTATTATAGCGTGATTAGGTTTTTTGTTTCATATCTCCATGAAAAAAAAAATCCTTTCATCTCTTAAATAATTCTCAAATTTATGAACCATTTTTTGGATTACATAAATTTGTCCTACCTGAAGAGATTTATTGCAGGAAATCAGCTAAATGCCATCTAGTTTCCTGTGAAGCTTCACTGATTTTTTTATTAAAGGAAAAGATAATGGGAGCTAATGTACTTTTTGACTCAACAAGCTTAAGATTTATGACCAAAATCAGATTCCCATTTGTTTGTTTGATGTAGTAACAATGTCTATGTTTGGTAGGATGAAATAGATTGGATTGGATCAGCTATTTTTTCTTTCTTTTTATCCCATTCCCATGCATTGACTCTTTTGAATCCCCTCAAAGAAAAACAAATGGAAAAACCTTGTGTAAAATGAAGAAATTGCTTGCAACAAGCAATTTCTTCATTTTACACAATGTTTTCTACCCAGAAAGTTAAAAAGATCTAAAAATTTCATGAGCTTTAAATTGTTGTCTGCAATTCCTTTTGATTTGACTAGTTTGAATTTCTTCTGTTCAGTAGTGGGTCATGAGTTACAATATTTTATGTCTTCAGGACTATTGGTAGTAATGATTTACTTTATGTATTGCCTAGGCCAAATCTTCTCAGAAATTATTCCCACATGGCAAAATTTTAGACTTGTCCAAATTGAGAGCAGCTGCAGAAGGCAATTTCAAGTTTATGGAATTTTGATTTTTTTTTGGCTTTTGGGATAGAAAACATTGTGGACAATAAGGAAATTGCTTGATACAAGCAATTTCTTCTTCCACAATGTTTCCCTAAGTTTTTTTCTAGAGGGGCGTAAAAAGGAGGGCATCTGTGGGAATTTGGTTAACAGTATTTAACCAAATTTCATTGAAATGATCCCTGTGTGTTCCTTTATCAGATTCCTTCAAAGAATTTTGATCGGATGGAAAACATGGTTTTAATGGATTGGACTAATTTCCATATATGGTGAAGCCTTTTGAAATCTTTTTCTCAGAAACCAGAGAAATTTGGATTTCATACAAATTTTACAGTAATGATCTGCAGATGACCCTTTATCAGATTCCTTCAAAAGCTTTGAAAATCTTTTTCTCAGAAACTAGTTGGTGGATTTCAACCAAATTTCACTGGGATGATCCTCTGGTGACTCTTTTTCAGGTTTCGTTCAAATAATTTTGATTGGTTAAGAACATGGCTTTGAGCCTCGCTGGCTGAAAGCCAGCTAGCTTTGTCATGGCATTGTGTCCGTAGGTCGGTCTGTATGTCCTTCGGTCCATAAACTTTTATTTCAAAAATCTTCTCCTCAGAAAGTACTGAACAGAAATCACCAAAATATTACAGGAATGATCCTTGGGTGACCCTTTATCAGTTTTCTTCAAAGAATTTTTTTCGGATGTAAAACATGGCTCTAATTGATGGGGCTAACGGAAATTAATTTCCATATATTGTGAAACCTCTGAATATATTCTTCTTTCAACAAATTTTTATCAGAATGAGAAACATGGCTTTAATGGGCAGGGCTATTTCAATATTTGGTGAAAGCTTTAAAAATCTTCTCAGAAACCAGTAGATGGATTTTATCCAAATTTTATAGGAATGATCCTTTGGAGTTTATCAGATTCCTTCAGTGTATTTTAATTGGATGAAAAACATGGCTTTAATTGGTGTCCCTAATTTTTATATGTGATGAATGCTTGAAAAATCATCTCAAAATCCTGTTGATGGATTTCAACCCAATTTAGAGGGAATGATCCTCCAGTGATTCTTTGTCAGATTTCTAGTTGTGGAATTATGACCCTCTTCTGTGACTTAGACATTCAGTTAAAGTAGTTAATGCATTTCTCATATCTCTTTTTCAAAAAAGCTATTTCTCTGAAACTTTGCTCATGCTGTTGTGACCATCATATAATTCTCAAAGCAAAGATTCATTACTCTGACATTCATTTTAGTAGAATTATGACTTCTTTTTTTACTTAGACATTTGGTTAAGTTAACCCTTTCCTGTTTTGTGAAATTTTAGACCAGTCCAAATTCAAAGGTTTCGCTGACGAAAATGTAAAGTGGAATTAATTTGATAAATAACCATTGATAGGGTAGAAAATATTGTAGAAAAAGAAGAAATCTCTTCTTTTCTACAGTGATTTTTCAATTATGAAATCAGAGGGGTTTAAAAACCAGGGTTTGAACAGGAAAGGGTTAAAGTTGTACATACAAGTCTCATGTCTGTTTACAAAAATGATATTTCTCTGAAACTTTGCACATGCCTTTGTGACCATCATATAATTCTCAAAGTAAGGATTTGTTACTCTTGAATTTTGATGGAATATTTATCCTTTTTAGACTTGAATATTCTTGGTTAAAGTTAAACATGCAACAGCCGTATCTCTGTTTCTACAATAGGTATTGCTGAAACTTTGCACATGCCTTTGTGACATCTATCATCCCCAAAGATTTGTTGCTCAGACGTTCATTCTAGTAAATTTGTTTGACTCTGTTTCGACTTGGACATTTTTGAAAGTTTTACATACGTGTCTTTTATATCTAAGCCTACTGTTACCATTGCTTTGAATTTTTAGCTCACCTGAGCACGTAGTGCTCAAGTGAACTATTGTGATCCCCTTTTGTCTGGCGTGCTTTGTGTGTCCTGCGTCGTCAGTCAACAATTTCTTTAAACGACATCTCCTCCCAAACCAATGGGCCAATTTGAACCAAATTTGGCAGAAATGTTTCTTAGGTGGTCCCCTATAATAACAGCTAAAAGAATTAAAATCCGTTAAAAACTCTGGTTGCCTTTGCAACAAAAGTGAAATTTTAAAATAATCTTTAAAAATCTTCTCCTCCTGACCCAGAAGGTGTAGAGCCTTGATATTTTGCATGAAGCATCAGTATATTGACCTCTTTAGAAGTAGCTAAAATCATGATCCTCAGGTCCCCAGGGGCGGAGTCCCAGGGGGGTGGGGTTTATATAGAAATAAAGAACGATTTTTTAAATGACATCTCCTCCCAAACCACAGAGCCAATTTGAAGCAAATTTCGCAGAAATGTTGATTAGATGGTCCCCTTCAAAATAGCTAAAAGAATTGAAATCTGTTTTAAACTCTGGTTGCCATGGCAACAAAAGTAAAATTTTAAAATAATCTTTAAAAATCTTCTCCTCCTGACCCAGAAGGCGTAGAGCCTTGATATTTTGCATGAAGCATCAGTATATTGACCTCTTTAAAATAGCTAAAATCATGATCCTCGGGGCCCCAGGGGCGGAGCCCCAGGGGGGTGGGGTTTATATAGAAATAAAGAACGATTTTTTAAATGACATCTCCTCCCAAACCACTTGGCCAATTTGAAGCAACCTTGGCAGAAATGTTGATTAGGTGGTCCCCTTCAAAAATAGCTAAAAGAATTGAAATCCGTTTTAAACTCTGGTTGCCATGGCAACAAAAGTAGAATTTTAAAATAATCTTTAAAAATCTTCTCCTTCTGACCCAGAATGGTGAAGAGCCTTGATATTTTGCATGAAGCATCAGTATATTGACCTCTTTCGAAAAAGCTAAAATCATGTTCCTCGAGTCCCAAGGGGCAGAGCCGGGGGGGGGGGTGTTATATTGAAATAAGGAACGATTTTTTAAATGACAACTCCACCCAAACCACTGGGCCAATTTGAACCAAATTTGGCAGAAATGTTCCTTAGGTGGTCCCCTTCAAAAATAGCCAAAAGAATGGAAATCCGTTAAAAACTCTGGTTGCCATGGCAACAAAAGTAAAATTTTAAAATAATCTTTAAAAATCTTCTCTTCCTGACCCAGAAGGCCTAGAGCCTTGATATTTTGCATGAAGCATCAGTATATTGACCTCTTTAAAATAGCTAAAACCATGATCCTCAGGTCCCCAGGGGCCGACCCGGGGGGAGGGGGGGTTTATATTGAAATAAGGAACGATTTTTTAAAGGACAACTCCACCCAAACCACTTGGCAAATTTGAACCAAATTTGGCAGATATGTTGATTAGGTGGTCCCCTTCAAAATAAGCTAAAAAAAATTGAAATCCATTTTAAACTCTGGTTGCCATGGCAACAAAAGTAAAATTTAAAATAATCTTTAAAAATCTTCTCCTCCTGACCCAGAAGGCGTAGAGCCTTGATATTTTGCATGAAGCATCAGTATATTGACCTCTTTAAAATAGCTAAAATCATGATCCTCAGGTTCCCAGGGGCGGAGTCCCAGGGGGGTGGGGTTTATATAGAAATAAAGAACGATTTTTTAAATGACAACTCCACCCAAACCACTGGGCCAATTTGAACCAAATTTGGCAGAAATGTTCCTTAGGTGGTCCCCTTCAAAAATAGCCAAAAGAATTGAAATCCGTTAAAAACTCTGGTTGCCATGGCAACAAAAGTAAAATTTTAAAATAATCTTTAAAAATCTTCTCTTCCTGACCCAGAAGGCCTAGAGCCTTGATATTTTGCATGAAGCATCAGTATATTGACCTCTTTAAAATAGCTAAAACCATGATCCTCAGGTCCCCAGGGGCCGACCCGGGGGGAGGGGGGGTTTATATTGAAATAAGGAACGATTTTTTAAAGGACAACTCCACCCAAACCACTTGGCAAATTTGAACCAAATTTGGCAGATATGTTGATTAGGTGGTCCCCTTCAAAATAAGCTAAAAAAAATTGAAATCCATTTTAAACTCTGGTTGCCATGGCAACAAAAGTAAAATTTAAAATAATCTTTAAAAATCTTCTCCTCCTGACCCAGAAGGCGTAGAGCCTTGATATTTTGCATGAAGCATCAGTATATTGACCTCTTTAAAATAGCTAAAATCATGATCCTCAGGTTCCCAGGGGCGGAGTCCCAGGGGGGTGGGGTTTATAAAGAAATAAAGAACGATTTTTTAAATGACATCTCCTCCCAAACCACTTGGCCAATTTGAAGCAAATTTGGCAGAAATGTTGATTAGGTGGTCCCCTTCAAAAATAGCCAAAAGAATTGAAATCCGTTAAAAACTCTGGTTGCCATGGCAACAAAAGTAAAATTTTAAAATAATCTTTAAAAATCTTCTCTTCCTGACCCAGAATGGCGTAGAGTCTTGATATTTTGCATGAAGCATCAGTATATTGACCTCTTTCGAAAAAGCTAAAATCATGATCCTAGGTCCCCAGGGGCAGAGCTGGGGGGGGGGGGGTTATATTGAACAAAGGAACGATTTTTTAAATGACAACTCCACCCAAACCACTGGGCCAATTTGAACCAAATTTGGCAGAAATGTTCCTTAGGTGGTCTCTTTCAAAAATAGCTAAAAGAATTGAAATCCGTTAAAAGCTCTGGTTGCCATGGCAACAAAAGTGAAATTTTAAAATAATCTTTAAAAATCTCCTCCTGACCCAGAAGGCATAGAGCCTTGATATTTTGCATGAAGCATCAGTATATTGACCTCTTTCGAAATAGCTAAAATCATGATCCTCAGGTCCCCAGGGGCCGACCCGGGGGAGGGGGTTTTATATTGAAAATTTGCAATTTGCAATTTGACTGAAATACTGTTGTCTATCTATTGACAAATTCCCACACAGTGACGCTTTAGGACGCCCCTAAAGAAAAACATTTGTGAAAAAATTGTGTAAAATGAAGAAATTGCTTGTTACAAGCAATTTATTCATTTTACACAATGTTTTCTACTAAGTTAGTGGAAAAAATCTGAAATTCCATAAACTTTAAATTTGGACCAGTCTAAAATTTGGATGTCTGAGAATGGTTTAAGGTAATTGTTTGAAGCTTAAGACATGTGTTCAGTCATTGTTTAACAAATATTCATTATTCTGACTTCTATATTGGTGGTATTATGCCCAATGTCGACATTGAATTGCTGTTACTATCCGTCACTTAGAATAGTCGAGCATTGCTGTCCACTGACAGCTTTTGTTTCTTGGCAGCCCAATTTCTCAGCAACAACTGGGTGGATTTCTTTCAAACTTTACAGATAGACTCTATATCAAGTAGAAATTTGCATACTTAAATTTGGTTGCAGTACATTGACTTTTAATAGAGATATAGCCCTTTGAAGACAAACTTTGTCAGCCCATTTTCTCTTTAACTAATGAATGTATTTGACTCAATTTTCACATGTGCATACAATATCAACCAAAGATATGCATGTTTCATTTTGTTACAGTCCATTGACTTTTCTTTGAGTTATGGCCCATTCTTGAATAAAGGCTCTTTTCCATTGAAAAAAGGCTTTTCTAAGACATGGAGCAATTGGGGGTAATAATCAAAATCAGTGATAGTCTAGTTGTGTTTACAATTGTAAATCATCATCAGATTCTTTGAATTAAGGTTTACATCAAACTTTTTCAAAATGGATTAAATTATAACTTGTAGATCCCTTTTCTTATCCTAATTATTCTGCGCATGAATGACCACATGAATGATGTCACACAAGTCAAAGTTAAAAAGACTCATTTAAAAAATGAACACACATATTTGCAATGTTGCATACTCTCTCATTTTCGGGTGATTTCTGCTGTTAAATTCTGCAGAATTAACAATTATGCAGAACAAAGATGATAATTGACTTATAAAAGATTGTAATTGACCAATCCCTGGCCTGACCCACTGACTCTGACAGGAAGTCCCGATTTGATATTTAAAGGCGTTATTTAACAAAAGTTATGGCAAGTAACATCCAACAAAAAAGTAAAATTGTTTGTTGGCAATATAAATGTTGTAACTATAGCTTGAATGTTGCCAAACCAACTAAAATGCTTCACAAAAATGTAAGAGCCAATGTCCAAGTTCAAATATCACTTCCTTTCAAATTGAATAATTGATTAGTTGATATTTTTTTGATTTGCAGCTGGGATTGGTCAGTTACAGCTAGAATAAGATATAAATGGGATTTTCAGGCTACTTTTTTCCAGTCATCTTCTAATAATCGCTTTTCCGATACCTAGAAAAATTGCCAACCCCAAACTTTGTCAAATGTTACTACCTATTCTAATAAACGCCTGGGTGATTATTAGAATAAATATTGTACTCATCTAAAAATATTTAACCAAAAAATTTGAAAACAATTCCATATCTGTAGGTTAGGAAACTTTGTGAGAAATGATAAATCACTTGTAACAAGCAAATGGTCCTCTGATCTCAATGATCTCTTGAATATTGTACATCGGGGGTGTCAAAATGTAATTAATTTTGTGTTAAAGAGTAAATCGGGTACATTTTATATCATCATGAGATTGATGCTCACTTACACAACTCATTTTCATTCAGATCTCTCAAAACATTCTGCAGTTTCATAGGCTTACCTGAATTTTGAAGTATCTTATTGGTTTTCAAAAAACAAACAAATGTATATATAGAACAATATGGACATTTATTTAACCCATTCCCATATTACAAATAATAGACTGACCCAAATTCTAAGAAGTCACAGATCACGATTGCAGGTTGATAGAACTTCAAGTGTCTCTGTCATTTTTGGTAGAAAACAATATGGAAAATACAGAAATTTCTTATTTTCTTTATTTATTTCGTGGAGTATTTTATTGACAAGATAAAAAGGCGGGGTTGCAAATCATTCTGATATACAATTTACTTTGTCAACTTCAAGATGTTTTTAACTGGGGTAAAATTGAACTTAATTAATGAAATGCTGTATGGTAGAAAAAGGACACAAGTATTAACCCATTACGAGAAAGCATAATTATACCCCCCCCCCAACTATGTTTGGGGGTATATAGGAGTCAGCTTGTCGGTTGGTCTGTCAGTCAGTCAGTCAGTCAGTCGGTCCATCCTTCCGTCTGTCTAGCTTTATTGTGTCCGCTCAATTTCTGGGAAAACATTGGAAGGATTTGATTCAAACTTTACTGATATAATCAGTATCAAGCAGTGATGTGCATATTTTATTTCGGTTACGGTCCATTGGTTTTTGATGGAGTTATGGCCCTTTGGTGAAAAATCGTGTCTGCTCAATTTCTCAGCAACCATTGGACGGATTTGATTCAAATTTACAGAAAGACTGGATATAAGTCAGACATGTGCGTATCCTATTTTGGTTATGGTCCATTGATTTTTGACGGAGTTATGGCCCTTTGATTAAAAAGTCCATTTTTTGTTATAGCTTTTGGTGGATAGCACTTGTACATGGACAAGCGCTGTTGGGGGTATTAGTCAGCTTTGCAACAATGTCTAGATTTAGGCTGGTCCAAATTGAAAGGAACTGTAGACGATAATTTAAAGTTGATGACATTTTAGAGTTAGTCAATTTTCTGGGTAGAAAACTTCATGGAAAATGAAGATAATGCTTGTTGCAAGCAATTTTTTCGATTTCCACAAAGCCACCATCATAGGGCAGTCGAAAGCTCATCAGACTTCCAAACTTCAATCATGGGATGTCATGGGTTTGATCCCCAGTGGCAGCACATATCCTTTCCAACATTTGTCTCTCACCAATGGATGGATAATAATAAACCTAAGTAGAATAGCAGCTGGAGGCTAGGAAAGTATGTAGTGGTAGCACTGGTGTTAGAAATACTAGGAATCCATTGTCAGGTGCTCAAGCAGCCACGACTGTTGAAAGTGTTTCTAAACCCTATTCAATCAATCAATTTCCACAATGTTTTCTAAATTAATTTTCTACAGTGGCACCAAAAAGCATTATTATGTAGGAAGGGTTCAACCATTCCAAGCCAATCCTGCTCCTTTGACCCCTCCCCAAAAAAGAATTCAGAAAACAATTTGTGGAAAATGAAGAAATTGCTTGTAACAGGCAATGTTTCATTTTCCACATTGTTTCTATCTAAAAGGACAGAGAAAATTAACATTCTTTCAATTTGAAATTCTCATCTGTAACTTTTTTTAATTTGGACCAGTCTAAAATTTTGTTGTTTGGATATCAGTTTTGAAGTGGTATAACTAATATAGCTCATCCAATTTCCACACAATTACGCTTTTAGATGCCCATGAAGTCAAAAACAATCGGAAAGACATTTAACCCTTTCCTGGTTTTTGAAATTTTAGACTGGTCCAAATTCAAAGAGGATGCAGACGACAATGAAAATTGGATGCAATTCCAAATAAAACCATCCTATGTGGTAGAAAACATTGTGGGAAAAGGGGAAATTGCTTATTATAAGCAATTTCTCCTTTTTCCACAATGTTTTCTCAAGTATAAATTCACAGTGACGTAAAATCCCGGGTTTATCCAGGAAAGGGTTAATTTATGTAAAATGGAGAAATTGCTTGTAACAAACAATATACACTATACACAATGTTTTCTATCCAAATAGTTTCTAAATTCTAAAATTCATAAACTTTAACTTAAACTTTTAACTTAAATTGTCATCTGCAACTGACAATTTGGTCCCATGGTAATGGATTAGATCATTCAAATGTGTTGACCATGTATCAGAATATTCTCCCAAACAAATTTCCATTTTGTTGTCGAGTTTTGCATAATCAATTAGTTTTCTGTTTGCTTTGTATACAGCTTGTTATGTTTTTGAAAACATGTAAAATTGAATGCATTATGCAGTTTATAAACTGGTCTAGTTGCAAATGAACTTCTCATTGTTTCATGAGCAAAATGTTGTAAATACAGCTTAACCTTTACGTTTTGTAAGTATCAATAAATCATCTCCTAGTTAACCCAACCTGATCTCGGACTATTCTTCATTTGGCAGGAGGTGTAGACAAAGATCAGCCAGCACATATTGGTAGTTAGATCTTAGTCTACATTACCTGGTTGTACCATGTAAGCTGAGGTTGTTTACAAAATAAAATTTCAAAATAGATATCAATCTACTATTTGTAATTCCAGAACTTTCAGCCATTTGATTCTGTATAGGATCTGATTCAGCACGATAAGGGTTAACCCTTTCCCGTTTTGAAATTTTAGACTGGTCCAAATTGAAAGATGTTGCAGATGACAGTGAAAATTCAATGCAATTTTAAATGAATTCATCTTATGTTGTAGAAAATATTGTGGAAAGAGAAGAAATTGCTTGTTACAAGTATAAAATCACAGTGACATAAAATCAGTGACGTTGAGCAGGAGAGGGTTAAGTTGCAAATGTTTTCAAGTTTATAAGCTCGATTCAACAAAATTTAATGTAACAATACATGTATGAGCTTATGTTTTTGGTTTGTGTCTCATTGACGGCAGGTTGTCTAGCTCCTTGGCTGAGTGCTGGTCTCCTAGTGAAACATTTAAAACCTTTTAAAACCTTTAATTTTGAAACAAACCTTTAAAACCTTTATATTTCCCTAGAAAACCTTTAAAACACCAAAATAGTTCGTAATTCTCACTCAAAACCTTTATATGCTATGACTGGTTGCCATTCTAGATTAATAAAGCAAGTTATGGATTTTGTTCTGCATTTTCCCTTATTATTGTGTATGTATGTATTTATATTGCATAAATCAAACAGTGCATAACATCAAAAAATGACTTTGGAATGAATTTGGGTTTAATGAAGAAATGAGGACTTTGACGAAAATATCTTTTATTCTGCTCCCCCCCAAAAAATTTTGGGGGGAGCATATAGTCCCCGGCCTGTGCGTCTGTCCATCCTTCCATCCTTCCGTCTGTCTGTCCAAATTCATATCTCAGCAACCCCTGGGCCTAATTGGACAAAACTTCATATGTAATCTTCCTAGGAAATTTCCAAGACCCGTTTTTTGACTTTTCTTATTTCAAGGCTGCGTCATGGAAAAAGGGGCCTTAACTTTTTGCCAATTATTTATGTTCCATGATGAACTCTTGTGGCCCTGGCAACAAAAGGAAATTTATCGGCAGGCATATGGTATATTGTTATATTTATTAAAATCTTCTTTCAAACCACTAACTGGATTTATCCTTTTGTAAGATTGTGTCATAGGACAGGTCTACTAAATTCCCTGAACTGATTTTGTCATTTTAAATATGGCTTCTATGGTCAGCTAGGGATTTCTTTTCATTCTAATGGCTAAACTGGCCTTTGGCTGGTGGGCTGTTTTCATGGGTTTATGTTTGTTGTCTGTCTGTCTGTCTATAAATTTTTTCTAAAAAAGATCTCAGAAATAGGTCATGGTCTTAGCGCTATTGGTAGCGCATCATATTCTCAATCAGGAGGTCCAGGGTTTAATCAAATATCCTTTTATCAACATTTGCCTCCCACCAGTAGGTGGATAATCATAAACCTGAGTGGAACGAGCAGCTGGAGGCGTGGAAAGGATGTAGTGGTAGTTCTGGTGTAAGAAATGTCAGGAATCTATTATAATGTGCTTCAGCCCTTGCAATATGACTGAAAGTCTGTTAAAAGTGGCATTAAACCCCATTAAACAAAAAACCCTCATAAACTACTGGCTTGAATTCAACCAAATTTCACAGGAATGATCCTTTGGTAATGCTTTATCAGATATCTTTTGATTGGATGAAAATAAACATGGCTTTTATGGCTGGGGATTATTCTCTAAATTGTGTATAGTGAAAATTTTGAAAATCTGTTTCTCAGTAACAACTGACTACATTATTGCTTAAAAATGACTAGATGACAAAAATGGCTTTCAGAAGGAAAGGGGGGGGGTAGCTGGAGCATTATTTCCATATATGGCAGTACAACCAAATCATTTAAATTTTCTCCTGAGAAAGTTTTTAATGAATAATAATTAAATTTTGCCTAGATAATCAATGATGTTTTTTTTATGAGCTTAATAAGATTTTTTCTTTTGAATAATTGATCAGTTGAAAATTATTAGCTTAGTGGCCCAAATTTTGTAAGACTTATTAAAGGAAAGTAATAGTGCTGCTGGACTGGTTAACTATGTTGCATATCAGTTGCTTCCCTTGTTATATTTATAGAATTTTGCTTATAACTTAATTTATATATATTTTCAAGACAGACACATTATTCTTCATTATCCCTTTACCAAATTGCAACATCTTGATTAGTGCAATTTCAAAGAAAAGGCAACTTACAATGTCATTTTGTAACATTTATAAATCTTAAATATTCTTTCAGGGTAGGAGGGTAGAAGGTTGAAAGTTAGAATTAAGCATGTCCAGAGCATAGCTCCTTCAATTATAGGGCTTCATTTTAATGTAACATTTGTTCTAAGGCATGAGAAGATGTACAATTTTGGAAAAAAAATTGGAAAGATCGAAGGTCACAGATCAAGGTCAAATGTTGAAAATAGCCAACTCTGGAACATAGCTTCTTAAATTATGGATTGAATTCGAATAACTTTACACAGTTAATCTCTATCAACAGCAGATGTGCAATTTGAAAAAATCTTCCAGGTCAAGGTCTCAGCTTAAGGTCTAAATTAAAAAATTAGCATTTCTAGAACCTAGATCCTCAGTTATAGATAGATTTCAAAATAACTTTACACAATTGTTGTCTGTTGTGAGTAGAATTACCATTTGAAAAATATTTCTTTTAAAGTTCCAAGGTACAGGTCACAGCTCAAGGTCAAACATTAAAATTAAGCATGTCCAGAGCATAGCTACTCAAATTAATATTTAGCGTATATGGAATATTATTAGCATATACCCACATCTGCATCTGTCAGTCCATTCAAACCCCTTTTCCTGTTTATTCTATAGTTTTTGTGACAGGACTGTATTCTGGGAGCACAATCTGTCTCTGACAGCTCTTGTTAGCTCACCTGAGCACAAAGTGCGAGGTGGGCTATTGTGATCAGTCGTTGTCCGTCGTCCGTCCGTCTGTCCGTCTGTCCGTCCGTCCACAATTTCTTTAAAAATCTTCTCCTTCTAAACCAGTAGGCCAATCAAGCTGAAACTTTGCAGGGATGTTCCTTGGGTGAAGTTCTACAAAAATTGTTAAAAGAATTTAATTCTGTCAAAAACTCTGTTTGCCACGGCATTTGAAAATGGGAATCCTAAGTATCTTTAAAAATCTTTAAAAATCTTCTCCTCCTAAACCAGTTGGCCAATCAAGCTGAAACTTTGCAGGGATGTTCCTTGGGTGAAGTTTTACAAAAGTTGTTTAAAGAATTTAATTCTGTCAAAAACTGTTGTAACCGCGGCATATGAAAATGGGAATCCTAAGTAAATCTTTAAAAATCTTTAAAATCCTAAATCATTTGGCCAATTAAGCTGAAACTTTGCAGGGATGTTCCTTGGCTGAAGTTCTACAAAAGTTGTTAATGAATTTAATTTCGTCAAAAACTGTTGTAACCGCCGCATATGAAAATTGGAATCTTAAGTAAATCTTAAAAAATGTTTAAAAATCTTCTCCTCCTAAACCAGTAGGCCAATCAAGCTGAAACTTTGCAGGGATGTTCCTTTGGTGAAGCTCTTCAAAAGATGTTAAAAGAATTTCATTCAGTGAAAAACTCTTATAACCACAGCATATTAACATGGGAAATTTTAGAACATCTTTGTTGTCTTTTTTTCACAGACTACAAGGCCAAAGGCATTTGTTTTTTATATAGAGCTTAATGATATGATTCTCTGCCAAGTTTTTAAATATTTAATCTCTGGGGTCAAAAATGGCCCCGCCCCTAAGGTCCGAAGTTTGGAAAAATGCTTAATTAGAGCAATTTCAAAAGACTTCTCATCTTAAACTACAAGGTCTAGGATATTCATATTTGGTTTGTAGCATAACTAGATGGTTTTGTACTATATCACTAAAAGTTGTCTTCCTCGAGTCAAAAAGGCCCTGCACTAGGGGTCCAAAATTGGGAAAAACGCAAAATTTGAGTATGCTGAAAAAAAAAACAAAAAAACTTCATTTTAAGGAGGAGGGCATTTATATTTTGATTGTAGCATAGCCTGGCTGTTATCTATAAGTTTTGATTAAATTATGCCTGTAGGTTAATAAACACCCTTTCCCTGGGTGTCCAAAGTTTGTAAAAATGCTCAATTAGACCATGTTCAATAGTCTTTTCCTCCCAATCTACAATGTCTAAGGCATTCATATTTTGTATATAGCATATCCAGATGGTACTCTACCATGTTAGGTAAAATCTTAGCCCTGGGATAAAACATGGCATTGCCCCAGAGGTCAAAAATTTTGGAAAACACCCAATTATAGCTACATCAAATATAAGGTGATGGGCATACATATTTAGTATGTAGTACGACTAAATAATTTTGTATTATGTAACAGGAAAATATGCTCTTAGGATAAAAAATGTCTCTGCTCCTGGGGGTCGAAAATTGCGTTAATCGCATTGAAAGAATTCTTCTTCTTAAATATAGGTTCTAGAGCATTTACATTAAAAACATAGGATAGCATTTTTGTTATCTACCATGTTTATATCCTTTGGACAAACATGGCCCTTCCCAAGGCATCCAAAGATATGAAAAACGCTCAATAAGAGCATGTTCAAATATCTTCCACTTCTCATGTATAAGTTGTGATGCATTCTTATTTTGATATATAGTACATCCAGATTGTTCTCTACCAAGGTTGCTAAAATTACACCCATTGAAGTTGCAGACAGTAATTAGAGTTTGATTGAAATCTAAATACAAAGAATTTCATGTAGAAAACACTGTGAGAAATGGATAAATTGCTTGTCACTCCCTTTCTCACTATGTTTTTTTTTTCAAACCTGAGGGTGAAAAATTCTTGGATAGTTTGGTAATGGATTAAACTATAAAGCCAAAGGAATTCATTCTTGTTGTAAAGCACTACTGGATTGTTTTGTACAAAGCCCAAAATCTTATATTTGTTTTATTTATTTTGCTCAAGTTGTCTTTTTTATACTAAAAAGTACTGTGATTTGCAGATGCCTCAGGTGAGCGATTTAGGACCATCATGGTCCTCTTGTTTTCATTTCATTTCATTTTTCTTGAGGATCATTAAAATGCAGGATCAGTTCAGTAAATTCAGGCCTGTGGTAATACAGCTTTCAAGGGCCTGTTCTTGGTATATTTTAAAATCTTTAAAAAAATAATTCAAACTGCTCATTGAATTTAATTGTTCTTTAGTAGGAAGATTCCTTTAATGAACCTCTTCAAAATTCCTTGATAAAAGTTTGATTTGTCAAAAAATAGAATATAAAAAAGGATTTTGATGTGTCATGTATATTGTACAATTTTTAAATATTTTCTAAACTACTCATCTGATTTTCTTATGCCACTGCATCAAAAGATTGGGAGGTATATTGTTTTACTGTTTTCCATCTGTTATTCTGTTGGTCTGTCTGCAAAACATAACATTTACAATTAATTCAAGCCTTTTCAAGATACAATGCTCATCATTAGCACGATGATAACTCTGTTGACATCTGCAGGTACCAAGGTGGAGGTTATGTGACAAGGTCAGGGTCATTTGTTTAGGTCAAACTTGTGAAAAACTTATCAAAAAAATTAGCATTTACAATTTACATTTCATTCTTTTCTCCCAAATTTCACTAGATTGCTTCATAATAAGTTCTTTAAAAAAGAATTGGTTCATTTGAAATAGAATAAAAAGCTTATTTCATAATGTAACATTGACTAAGGTGCATCATAGAATTTCAGTAGAAGTTTGAGAACTCTGCCATAAAGGGTTCTTTTTGTTTCTGTCTGAATAGCTGATTACTTGCTGCCTTTCATTATGCTCATAGGAAATCTCTGTCTTTTTGTCTGCTTTAATCCACTAGGTTTATGATCTTTATCCCTGGCATTTCCTGGGATTTACTCCAGGTCATTTGGCCGTGTCTTAACCCATTCCCACACATAGAGCCCACATAAAAAGCTTTTGAAAACATTGTCGAAAATGAAGAAATTGCTTGTAACAATCAAATTTATACACTTTCCACAATGTTTTCTGACGAGCAAATGAAAGATTTTTAAAATTTCATCATTTAAAAATCTTGTAATTTTAAAAATGGTTTATTTGTAATCTGAACAACGTAACTATAGCAAGAACAAGCTGTAGTTATGACTTTGAAGTCCACAATAAAAAAAAAATGCTTAACATCTATGCCTGAGTTCAAAGTTCACATCTTGTCTGAATGAGGAGATTGTTTTAAGCACATTGTGCAATGTTCTGCTTGATTGAAGGCGAGCTGGTCCTGCTCACTGAGCTCTTAGAGGAAGTCCTTCGATCTTTCAATATTAATGGGCTTTATTTCAAAAAAACTTGTGAAAAAAAGTAAAATGGTTACTTGGAGACCTAAATTTCATAACTAACCTTGGCATAAGCTATAGTTATAACATTTTAAATGCTAAACCAACAAAAATGCTTCATATAAATGTCAGCCAGTGTCGGAATTAAATTGTTACTTCCAGTCATATTGAATGATTTGATTGGTCAATTCATTCTTTAAATGTCAGTGGTAATCCATCAAGTGGGAGCCTAAAAGTTATTGTCAGTCGTCTGTTGTCCACAGATTAAGTGTTACCACATTACGGGTCACAAGTTTGGCTCAGTCTTTCTCATACTAGTTGGAAACGTTTGTAATATCAGCCACTATCATAGCACAGTTGGTAGTGCATCAGACTCCTAATTTTCAATAATGGAAGGTCATGGGTTCGATCCCAAGCGGCGGCACATATTCTTTCCGACATTTGTCTCTCACCAATTGTCTGATAATCGTAAACCTAAGTGAGATAGCAGCTGGAGGCTAGGAAAGGACGTAGTGGTAGTGCTGGTGTGAAAAATACCAGGAATCCATTGTTAGGTGCTCCAGCTGCCGCAATATGACTTAAACACTGTTAAAAGCTGCATTAAGCCCTAGTCAATCAATCAACCTTCCAATAACAGACAAAAAGGGGCCCTAATGATAATATCCATGTTACAAGAGGTCACACTTTCTGCAACTTGTTGAAAATGTTTTAGCTCTACTTTGCTATCTTTGAAGGTCTGTCATCCATATTACGCCCCTGCAGCATCAACAATTAAATTGTTTATACTCTAGGCATTACAATTTATAGCTCAATCTTCATGAAATAGGTCAGAATTTTTGTCAAGTCATAAAGATAAGCCCTATCAAAAATGGGAACAATCCTTGAGAAAACACAGGAAAGGCCTTCATGGCAATTTCATTGTTTTCACAAAGGTAACAATTGTAGCTCAATATTCATGAAACTTGGTCAACATGTTGGTCAGGTCATATGGATAAATCATATTGAAAATAAAGACTTTACAATAAAAAATTATGAAAATGGTTGTAAAATTATTCTTTAACCCATTCCCACACAGTGGCACTTTTTGACACCCCTAAAAACAGAAAAACATTGTGTAAAAAGGAAGAAATTGCAATAAGCAATTTTTCCATTGTACACAATGCTTTCCACCCAGAAAGTTAAAAAATCTACAATTTTACAAACTTAAATAGTCGTCTGCAACTCCTTCCAATTCAGAGCATTCTAAAATATTGCCGTCTCGTAATTGGTTAAACATGGTTTTCCTAAACCACATAGCCAGTTCAGACTAAATTTTGCTTGAATGTTCCTTGGGCGACCCTTTTCAAAACTTTTAAGTAAAATTTTGATTAGCCAAAAAATATGGGTGTGGCAATGCTGGTCTTATCAGACTTGGAGAAATTATGGAATAATCCTTTAAAAGTCATCTCCTCCTAAACCATTGAACCAATTTGAACAATATTTGGCAGGAATGTGACTTTGGTGACTGTTATAAAAACTTGTTCATGAAATTTTGATTTGCCAAAAAATTGGGCTTGGCTGAGGGCTGGGCTTATCAAACTTAGAGAAATCAAGGAATAATTCTTAAAAATTCATTTCCTCCCTAACCATAATAGACTAAATTTTGCAGGAATGACCCTTGGTGGCCCTTTTCAAATCTTGTGTTTGAAATTTTGATCCGCAAACAATGTGGGCATGGCATGGTAGGGCTTATCAGACTCCGTGTTTTTCTAACAGCAGTACTACCAATGCATCCTTTCCTATCCTCCAGCTGCTATCCCACTTAGGTTTACGATTATCCAACCATTGGTGAGAGACAAATGTCGGAAATGATATGTGCTGCTGCCGGGGATCAAACCCATAACAGAAAAGTCTGTTGAACAAATGCAGTTTTCAAAAAAAGTCCTTATGGATTTCTGGATTTAACTCTATTCTAGACAAAAAATATCATGACACTTTCTGACTCCATGAAGAAATATGATCAAGGAAATTATAGTGGTTAAAGGAGATAATGCTTATACCTCACAATTTTTCCTTCTAGAGCTTATTATTTAGTTGAACTCCTAGAACTTAAGTACTAGAAGTTGTCCAATGTTCAAGAACTTCAGTTCTAGAACCTTAAGTTCTTTAAACCTACACATTTTTAGAATTTTTAGCTCTACTGGCCATAGGCCACTAGAACTATAGCAATGGCTTTTCGACGTTCGGCGTCCGTGTATCCGCCCATCCTTCCATCCATCGTCCGTCCGTTAAACTTTTCCTTGTTTACGCGATAGAGTCCACAGTTTTCATTGGATTCCCTTCAAACTTTCACAGAATGATTGTACCATCATAAGGATCGTTCCTTTCGAAATTGGGTCAGATCCTTCAAGAAACATGGAAAAAGGGGCCTAATTAAAACTTAATTAAAAAATCCTCGTTTACGCGATAGAGTCCACTGTTTTCATCTGATTCTCTTCAAACTTTCACAGAATGATTTTACCATCATAAGGATCGTTCCATTTGAAAATGGGTATGATCCGTCTAGAAACATGGGAAAAGGGGCCTTATGAAAATTTAATTAAAAATTCCATTAAAAATCCTTGTTTACGATAGAGTCCACAGTTTTCATCTGATTCTCTTCAAACTTTCTCAGAATGATTGTACCATCTTAAGAATTGTTCCTTCTGAAAATGGGTCTGGTCTGTCAAGAAACACGGGAAAAGGGGCCTTATGAAAATTTAATGAAAAAATCCATGTTAACACTCTAGAGTCCACAGTTTTATCAGATTGTATTTAAACTTTCACAGAATGGGGAAAAGGGGCTTTTCAAAATTTGGTATGATCCGTCAAGAAACACAGGGAAAAGGGGCCTTAAGAAAATTTTGATAAAAAATTCTCATTAATAATCTAGAGCCAACAATTTTCAACGGATTCTCTTCAAACTTTAACAGAATGATTGTACCATCATAAGGATCGTTCCTTTCGGAATCGGATATGATTCCTCAAGAAACACAGGAAAAGGGGCCTTATTAAAATTTAATTCAAAGATCTTTGTTAACACTCTAGAGTCAACAGTTTTCATCTGATTGACTTCAAACTTTCACAGAATGATTGTACCATCATAAGAATTGTTCCTTTCAAAATATGGTATGATCAGTCAAGGACCACGGGAAAAAGGGGCCCGATAAAAACTGGATTGAAAAAGTCCTCGTAAACACAATAGAGTTCATAGTTTTCAACAAATTCTCTTCAAACATTCCCAGAATGATTATTACTTTAACTGGATTGTTCCTTTCGGAAGTAGGTTTGATCCATCAAGTTTCATGGGAAAAGAGGCCCTATGAAAATTTAATAAAAAAATCTTAGTAAACACATCATGGCCCTAGATTTCACCTGATTGACTTCAAACTCTCACATAATGATTGTACCATCATAAGGGTTGTTCCTTTCAAATTGGTTCTGATCCATTGAGAAACATAGGAAAAGGGGCCTTAGGAAAATACAATTAAAAAAATCTTAATTAATGCTTGTAAGTCCACAGATGAGATGGGGTTGTCTTTATACTCAAACAGAATAATTATTTTGTAAGAAGAGTTCCCTTTGGAATTGGTTCAGATCCATCAAGTAACATGGGAAAAGGGGCTACATGAAAATTCAATTAATAAAACCCTATTAGCACAATGAAGCCCACAGCTTTGATCAGATTTTGTTGAAACTTTCACAGAATGATTGGAAGGTCATAACTATCATTCTTTTCATAACAGGTTTTGAATTGTCAAGAAACACAGGAAAAGGGGCTAATGAAAATTTCATTTATAAATCCTTGTTACCAAGTCAAGAATAATTGTACAATAATAATGATTGTTGATGCTTGCATTAGACCTGATCTGTCAAGTATCACAGGAAAAGGAGCATTATGAAATTTATTTTTAAAATCATTGTACCACAATAAAGTCAACAGTTTTCATCAGATTCTGTTAAAACTTTCACAGAATGATTATTCAATCATGAGGATTCTTTCTTTTCAAATTAGGCGTGATCTGTCTAGTATCATGGGAAAAGGGTCCTTTTGAGAATTTCATCTATAATCCTTGTAACCATGTCCAGAGCTTTCATTGGATTTTATTCAAACCTTCACAGAATCATTGTACAATAATCACGATTGTTGATGCTGACATGAGACCTGATCCTTCAAGTATCACAGGAAAAGGAGCCTTATGAAAATTTTATTTTAAAAATTTTACACAAAGATAAAGTCTGCAGTTTTCATCAGATTCTGCTCAAACTTTCACCGAATGTTTGAACTATCATTTGGATTGTTTCTTTCCAAAAAGGAGCATTATGAAATTTGATTTTAAAATCATTATACCAAAATAAAGTCAACAGTTTTCATCAGATTCTGTAAAACTTTCACAGAATGATTATTCCATCATGAGGATTCTTTCTTTTCAAATTAGGCATGATCTGTCTAGTATCATTGGAAAAGGGGCCTTTTGAGAATTTTATCTATAATCCTTGTAACCAAGTCCAGAGCTTTCATCAGATTCTTTTCAAACTTTCACAGAATGTTTGTACCATCATAAGGATTGTTTATTTCCAAATTGGGCCTGATCTGTCTAGTATCATAGGAAAAGGGGCTGTATGAAAAATTATTACCAAATCCTCATAAACACAACAATGCCCTCAGTCTTTATCAGAATCTCTTCAAACTTTAATAGAATGATTGTACCATCATTTGGATTGTTCCTTTGTAAATAAGGTTATTGCTTAAGTGACACAAGAAAAGGGACCTTATAAAATCTTTATTACAAAACATCATTATTACAATAAAGTCCTCAGTCTTTATCATTTTCTTCAAACTATCATTAGGATTGTTCCTTTGTACATTGGGTCTGATTTGTTAAGTTTCACGGAAAAAAGGGCCTTATGAAAATTTAGTTTCAAAAATTCTTGACACAATTCAGACCACTGTTTTCATTGATTCTCTTTAACTTTTAAAGAATGATTGTACCTTCATTAGAATTGTTCCTTTTGAAATTTGGTTTGTTCTGTAAAGTATCATGAGAAAAGGGGCCCTCTGAAGATTTCACTATAAACTCATTAACACAATAAATTCCACAGATTAAACAGATTGATTGTACCATCATTCCAATTGTTGATTTTGACAGTGGATCTGACTATGGGAAGGGTCACATAAAAAGGGGCCTTATGAAAAACTCTCTTAAATATTCTGGTTAACACAATGATGTCCCTTGATTTCACCGGATTCACTTCAAAATTTCACAGAATGATTGTAAAAATAATTAATGGTTCTTTTCAAAACTGGGTACAATCCATCAAGTATCATGTAAAAAGGGGCCATATGAAAAACTCTCTTAAATATTCTGGTTAACACAATGATGTCCCTTGATTTCACCGGATTCACTTTTAACTTTTACAGAATGATAAAATCAACTGTAAAATATCATTGGAAAAGGGGCCTTATGAGAACTTGAATTTAATATCTTTGTTAACACAATAAAGTCAACAGTTTTATTGGATTCTCTTCAAAGATGCATTGAATAATTGTGGCATTCGCAACACAGGAAAAGGGGCCTTACAGATTATCATTCAAAACATTCTTGTGTATGTGATGAAGATCACAATCATTATCAAATTGTCTTTTAAATTTCACAGGACAATTGTAGGGTTGTAAGGAAAGTTCCTTTTGGAATGAAATTGATCCATCAGAAAACACAGGAAAAGGGGCCTTATTGATTTTCATTCAAAACAATCCTGTTTATGTGATAAAGTCCACAATTATTGTCAGATTCTGATGAAATATTCACAGAATGATTGTAGGGTCATAAGGTAACTTTCTTTTGGAAATTGAATGGATCCATCATTAAACATGGAAAAGAGGTCTTGAGGATTGTTGCTTAAAATGATAAAGGGGATAAAGCCTTTTTTTTCTTCTTTATGCATTCTTCTTTGAGCAATTAACTTCCTTAAATATCAGATTTCTAAAACAGAAAACTTGATAACCCTCATGGGCCTCTTGTTTATTTTTGAAACGAATGTAATTAATACATTTGTTGCCTGAAGAAATTGCCTCCCTTTAAGTTAATTACAAAAGAAATGATTTATTTTCTTACGTGAGTTGTCCTTCTGAATTATGAAAAATATCTTCCATTCTTTCAGGCCAGTGGAGCAAATTAGATACTCAAGTACCTCTTTGAAACATAAAAAAATATCTTGATCACTAACATAGCTAAGTTAAGTATATCAGATGTTCACTGTCAATAAAACAAGTCATGTGTGAAATTCTGCATCAATAAAGTGAACTAATTTCAGAAGTTCATGATTTAATCCATTCCTAGTCATGATGAAATATGTTAAACTGTTTCAAAGTGAAACAGGTTATAGATTACAAACAATGTTGGTTTGATCCATTCCAACACAGTGGAATTAAAGAGACCGGTCAAAATTGAAAGGAGCTGCAGACGACAATTTCAAGTTGATTGAATTTTAAATTTTTTCGTCTTTTTGGAAAGAAAACATTGTGGATAATGAAGAAATTGCTTGATCCAAGCAATTTCTTCATTTTCCACAATGTTTTCAAAAGCCTTAGCATTGAGGGGCGTAAAAAGGAGGGATTGAGTGGGAATGGGTTAACCCACTTAAGAACACTATATTCTGGTCCTAATTGAAAGGAGTTGCAGACGAGAGGTTAAAGTTAATAGAATTCTAGATTGTTTCAAGTTTCTAAGTAGAAAACATTGTGGAAAATGAAGAAATTGCTCGTCACAAACATATTCTTCATTTTCCACAATGTTTTCCAAAATCTTAAGGGTGTCAAAAAGTGTCATTGTGTGGAATGGGTTAAATTGAAAAATAATACCTCATAGTTTTGAGGAAGAAATCTTCTCAGAAAGTACTGAAAAGAATTCAACCAAATTTAATAAGAATGATCCTTTGGCTGACCATGACCCTCTATCAGATTCCTTCAAAGTATATTGTATTTTTGTTGGATGAAAAACATGGCTTTAACTCATAACCACACAAAAAATTTAGACTGAAGTTGCAGACAACAATTTCAAGTTGCTAAAACTTTAAAAATCTTTGTCTCTTTGGGCAGAAAACATTGTGGATAATGAAGAAATTGCTTGTTGCAAGTAATTTCTTCATTTTACACAAATTTTACCAAAGCCTGTTTCTTGAAGGCTCAAAAAGCATCATGGGGCTTATTTTTCCATATATGGTGAGAACTTAGAATTTTTAGCTCACCTGAGCACAAAGTGCGAGGTGAGCTATTGTGATCGGTCGTTGTCCGTCGTCCGTCCGTCCGTCTGTCCGTCTGTCCGTCTGTCCGTCTGTCCGTCCGTCCACAATTTCTTTAAAAATCTTCTCCTCCTAAACTAGTAGGCCAATCATGCTGAAACTTTGCAGGGATGTTCCTTGAGTGAAGTTCTACAAAAGTTGTTAAAAGAATTTAATTCCGTCAAAAACTCTGGTTGCCGCGGCATGTGAAAATGGGAATCTTTAGTAAATCTGTAAAAATCTTTAAAAATCTTCTCCTCCTAAACCAGTAGGCCAATCAAGCTGAAACTTTGCAGAGATGTTCTTTGGGTGAAGTTCTACAAAAGTTGTTAAAAGAATTAAATTCTGTCAAAAACTTTGGTTGCCGCGGCATGTGAAAATGGGAATCTTGAATAAATCTGTAAAAATCTTTAAAAATCTTCTCCTCCTAAAGCAGTTGGCCAATCAAGCTGAAACTTTGCAGGAATGTTCCTTGGGTGAAGTTCTACAAAAGTTGTTAAAAGAATTTAATTCCGTCAAAAACTCTGGTTGCCGCGGCATGTGAAAATGGGAATCTTTAGTAAATCTGTAAAAATCTTTAAAAATCTTTTCCTCCTAAACCAGTAGGCCAATCAAGCTGAACTTTTGCAGAGATGTTACTTGGGTGAAGTTCTACAAAAGTTGTTAAAAGAATTTAATTCCGTCAAAAACTTTGGTTGCCGCGGCATGTGAAAATGGGAATCTTAAGTAATTCTGTAAAAATCTTTAAAAATTTTCTCCTCCTAAACAAGTAGGCCAATCAAGCTGAAACTTAGCAGGGATGTTCCTCGGGTGAAGTTCTACAAATTTGTTAAAAGAATTTAATTCCTTCAAAAATTCTGGTTGCCGCGGCATGTGAAAATGGGAATCTTTAGTAAATCTGTAAAAATCTTTAAAAATTTTCTCCTCTTCAACCATTGGGCCAATCAATCTAAAACTTTGCAGGGATGTTTTTTAGGTGAAGCTCTTCAAAAGTTGTTAAAAGAATTTAATTCCGTGAACTCTTGTAACTGCGGCATATGAAAATTGAAATTTTAGAAAATCTTTGTTGTCTTTTTTTTTAACAGACTACAAGGCCAAAGGCATTTATATTTTATATAGAGCTCAATCATATTGTTCTCAACCAAGTTTTTTTAAATATTTAAACATGGCCCTTCCCAAGGCATCCAAGGATATGAAAAACGCCCAATAAGAGCATGCTCAAATATTTTCCACTCCTCATGTATAAGTTGTAATGCATTCATATTTTGATTTATAGTACATCCAGATTGTTCTCTACCAAGGTTGCTAAAATTACACCCATTGAAGTTGCAGACAGTAATAAGAGTTTGATTGAAATCTAAATACAAAGAATTTCAGGTAGAAAACACTGTGAGAAATGGATAAATTGCTTGTCACTCCCTTTCTCACTATGTATTTTTCAAACCTGTTTTCCCTGAAGGTGACAAATTCTGGGATAGTTTGGTAATGGATTAAACTATAAAGCCAAAGGCATTCATTATTATTGTAAAGCATTACTGGATTGTTTTGTACAAAGCCCAAAATCTTATATATCTTTTATTAATTTTGCTCAAGTTGTGTCTTTTTTATACTAAAAAGTACTGTAATTTGGAGATGCCTCAGGTGAGCGATTTAGGACCATCATGGTCCTCTTGTTTTACTCAGAAGCCAGAGGAAAGATTTCAACCAAATTTCACAGAAATGATTGGAGAACCCTTATCAGATTTGTAAAATGAATTTTGATTGGATTAAAACATGGTTATTATGGGGGGATTGATTATTGTGTTTAGTAAAAAAAATTTAAAAATTCTTATCAGAAACCAATGGAATGATTTCAAATTACAAAGAAATGATCCTTTGTATGGTGATTCTTTGTCAGATTCCCTGATAGAATATGGCTATAAGTTAAAAAAAACATGGCTGGCATGGGGTAGGGCATAATATGTCAATATTCATTATGGAGTTCAGGAAGTTTTTGAAAATCTTGTTCATTGAAATGATCTTTTAGTTATCCTTCATGAGATTTTTAACCCATTTCCAGACGGTGAAATTTTAGACTGATTCAAATTGAAAAGAGTTGCAAAGAACTGTTTAGAGTTTATAAAATTTCAGATTTTTTCAACTTTCTGGGTAGAAAACATTGTGTGAAATAAAGAAATTACTTGCTACAAGCAATTTCAACATTTTACACAATGGTCTCACAATTAATTTTTTTCTAGAGGGGCGTCCAAAAGGGTCATTGGGTTGGAATGGGTTAAAGAAGTTTAACAGGTTTGATAATAAAGCTTAACTGTCTTATCTGAAATTGCAACAAGCAATTTCTTCATTTAACAATGATTTCTACCCAGAAAGTTGAAAAAATCTAAAATTTCATAAACTTTAAACTTTAAATTGTTGTCTCCAACTTCTTTCAATTTGGACAAGTCTAAAATTCTCTCATCTGGTATTGAGTTAATGGCTTCAAACTTAGTAAGGAGGTTCAACTATAGGGGGCATAAGATGGTGTTTATCAAATTAAGGTCCAACAGGTTTCCTTCTTCTAGTTCACAACTTCATTGTGTTTTTCAGACATTGCCTGGTAAAGTGGTATATCTTCATCACATTTTTAGCTTGGCTGTTTTCGGAGAAAACCCGAGGTATTGTGATCACCTTGGCTTCTTTGGTGTTGGCGCTGGTGTGACAAACTTTAACCTTGGTCATATCTCTGTTGTTATTGAAGATATCCTCATGAAACTTGGCATGTTTATTGACTATCACAAGAGCTATCCAGGCTATCAAGGGGGTAACTCTAAAAACATTTTTGTAAGAGATAAGCCCCTTTTTCGACTTAGAATTTTTGCATTTTCCATCACCTGCAGCCGAGCATTGGCACCCATGGGAGGTGCTCTTGTTCTCAACAACTATTGATAGCATTGACATGAAACTCAGTATGGTGGTTTAACTCTCAGTCTTACTTGATACTTTCCAAATGTAGGTCCCAACGATATCTACTATTTTAAGCTCACCTTATAATGAGCTTAAGTGGTCCCCCTGTGTATATTTCGCATTGTGTTTTGTCCATAGGAAGGTGTTAACAATTCTTGATAATCTTCTCCTTTGTAACCATAGAGCCAATTCAACCAAACTTGGCAGGAATGTACCTTGTGTGACCTTTTTATATACTTGTCCATAGAATTTTGATTCGAAAAAAAAAGGGAGCATGGCAGGGCGGGTATTACCAGACTAAGACAAATCATGAAATAATTCTTTAAAAATCTTTTCTCATAAACTACTTAGTCAATTTGGGCCAAACTTGGCAGGAATGATGACCCTTTTCAAAATTTGTCTATGGAATTTTATTCGCTAAAAAAATGGGGGCGTGGCAGGGCTGGGCTCATCAGACATAGAGAAATCATGAAATAATACTTTCAAATCTTCTCCTCCTTAACCACTGGACCAGTTTTGACCAAACTTAGCAAAAATGTTCCTTGGATGACTCTTCTCAAACTTGTTCATGGAATTATGACTAGTGAAAAATGAGGGTGTGGCAGGTAGGGCTTATCAGACTTGCGGGAAATCATGAAATACTTCTCTAAAAGTTTTCTCCTCCTAAACAACAAGGCCAATTTAGACTAAACTTTGCAGGAATGTTTTTTGGATGACCCTTTAACTTGTTAGTGAAAATTTGATGGATACCACTATATCAGTAAATGTTCGAAGATAAACTATTTTATAAAACTTGTGGACTTGTAACTGAACCTCTACACCAAGTTTCAAGTCAATGCTATGAAATAGTAACTATTGTTGAGGAAAAAACAATGAAAACATACTTCTATAAACCCTTTCCCCCAAAATACAATTCTAGACTGGTCCAAATTGAAAGAAGTTGCAGACAAATTTTTCAGTTGATGGATTATTTTTTAGCTCCCCTGAGCACGAAGTGCTCTGGAGGAGCTATTGTGATAGGTCGTCCTCCTGAACTAACCATGGAATTTCAATAAAACTTCACAGAAATGATCCTTAGGTCATGCTCTTTCAAAATTCTTCAAAGAATTGAAATCCATGAAGAACTCTGGTTGCCATGGCAACGGAGTGAAAAAACTAAAAAAAATCTTCTCCTCCCAAATGGTAAGGCCTAGAGCTTTGATATTTGGTATATATCATCATCTATTGACCCTCTACCAAAATACTTCAAAGAATTACCGTATTTTGAAATTTAGCCCTTTTCTGGGCAATCCCTGATTTTACATAGAAATAAAGAAGGAAATCTTTAAAAATCTTCTTCTCCCAAACCATAAGGCCTAGAGCTTTGATATTTCGTATATATCATAATCTATTGACCCTCTACCAAAATACTTCAAAGAATTACCAAATTCTGAATCTTAGCCCTTTTCTTTGTGATCCCTGATTTTACATAGAAATAATGAAGGAAATCTTTAAAAATCTTCTTCTCCCAAACCATAAGGCCTAGAGCTTTGATATTTGGTACAAATCATCATCTATTGACCCTCTACCAAAATACTTCAAAGAATTATCATACTCTGAAAATTAGCCCTTTTGCTGTGTGATTCCTGAATTTACAAAGGAATAAAGAAGGAAATCTTTAAAAATCTTCTTCTTCCAAACCATAAGGCCTAGAGCTTTGATATTTTGTACATATCATAAGATATTGACCCTCTACCAAAATACTTCAAAGAATTACCATATTCTGAAAATAAGCCCTTTTCTTAATGATCCCTGATTTTACATAGAAATAAAGAAGGAAATCTTTAAAAATCTTCTTCTCCCAAACCATAAGGCCTAGAGCTTTCATATTTAGTACAAATCATCATGTATTGACCCTCTACCAAAATACTTCAAAGAATTACCGTATTTTGAAAATTAGCCCTTTTCTTTGTGATCCCTGATTTTACATAGAAATAAAGAAGGAAATCTTTAAAAATCTTCTTCTCCCAAACCATAAGGCCTAGAGCTTTGATATTTTGTACATATCATAAGATATTGACCCTCTACCAAAATACTTCAAAGAATTACCATATTCTGAAAATAAGCCCTTTTCTTAATGATCCCTGATTTTACATAGAAATAAAGAAGGAAATCTTTAAAAATCTTCTTCTCCCAAACCATAAGGCCTAGAGCTTTGATATTTTGTACATATCATAAGATATTGACCCTCTACCAAAATACTTCAAAGAATTACCAAATTCTGAATCTTAGCCCTTTTCTTTGTGATCCCTGATTTTACATTGAAATAAAGAAGGTAATCTTTAAAAAATCTTGTTCTCCCAAACCATAAGGCCTAGAGCTTTGATATTTTGTACATATCATAAGATATTGACCCTCTACCAAAATACTTCAAAGAATTACCATATTCTGAAAATGAGCCCTTTTCTTAATGATCCCTGATTTTACATAGAAATAAAGAAGGAAATCTTTAAAAATCTTCTTCTCCCAAACCATAAGGCCTAGAGCTTTGATATTTTGTACATATCATAAGATATTGACCCTCTACCAAAATACTTCAAAGAATTACCATTTTCTGAAAATAAGCCCTTTTCTTAATGATCCCTGATTTTACATAGAAATAAAGAAGGAAATCTTTAAAAATCTTCTTCTCCCAAACCATAAGGCCTAGAGCTTTGATATTTAGTTGGATCATCATGATTTGACCCTCTACCAAAATACTTCAAAGAATTACCGTATTTTGAAAATTAGCCCTTTTCTTTGTGATCCCTGATTTTACATAGAAATAAAGAAGGAAATCTTTAAAAATCTTCTTCTCCCAAACTATAAGGCCTAGAGCTTTGATATTTTGTACATATCATAAGATATTGACCCTTTACCAAAATACTTCAAAGAATTACCATATTCTGAAAATAAGCCCTTTTCTTAATGATCCCTGATTTTACATAGAAATAAAGAAGGAAATCTTTAAAAATCTTCTTCTCCCAAACCATAAGGCCTAGAGCTTTGATATTTGGTACAGTTCATCAGCCATTGACCCTCTACCGAATTACTTAAAAAAATAGCCCTTTTCTGTGCAATCCCTAATTTTAGTTAGGAATAAATAATGATATCTTTGAAAACCTTCTTCTCCTAAACCACTAGGCTTACAGCTTTTATACATGTACTTGGTATGTATGGATGTCTATACTTCAAAGCATTACCATATTCAGGAAATTAGTGCTATATGGTGGGATCATCAATATACCTAGGATTAAAAGAGAAATCCTTAAACATCTTCTCCAAAATAATTAGACAGAGGGCTTTGCCATTTTGTTTATATCATTAAGCCATGAACCATCATACTCAGGGGAGCGACTTAGGACCATCATGGTCCTCTTGTTTTAAATTTATGTTGAATTTCTTTCTTTTGAAGAAGAAGAAGAAAACAGATTGGATAATGAGAAAATTGCTTGTATCAAGCAATTTTTTCATTTTCTTCAATATTTTCCAAAACTTTTTTAATAAGGTGCATAAAAAAGGGTGATTGTGTGGGAATGGATTAAAGTAGGATATTATCCAGTATTGAATTTCAGCCTATTTCATTTCATTAAATTGAGGGGATCAGGCAATAGTCACATTGGGGTGAAAAAATATTGATCAGCAAAATAAGTCTGATAGATTGAACATTGAGATAATCACATTCTTGTAGAGCTGAAATTCCTGATTAGAACCAATCCCTGATTAGATTTAGCCTTATTATCTCTGAACCTAAATTTTGAAATTGAAGTAATTTGATTATTTGAGAATATAGGAATGTTTCAAGTTAACCCATTCCAACTCAACAAAATTTTAGACTGGTCCAAATTGAAAGAAGCTGCAGACGATATTTTCAAGTTGGCGGAATTTAAATTTTCTTTGTCTTTTTGGATAGAAAACATTATGGATAATGAAGAAATTGCTTGATACAAGCAATTTCTTCATTTTCCACAATGTTTTCCAAAGCTCTTTAACCCTTTCCTGTTTCTGGAAATTTTAGACTAGTCCAAATTGAAAGAGGTTTCAGACGACAATGAAAACTGGATGCTATTTGAATTGAAACCATCCTATGTGGTAGAAAATATTGTGGAAAAAGGAGAAATTGCTTGTTACAAGCAATTTCTTCTTTTTCCACAATGTTTTCTCAAGTATAAGAATCACAGGAACGTAAAATCCCATATTTGAACGGGAAAGGGTTAATTGTGGGGCGTAAAAAGGAGGGCTTGAGTTGGAATGGGTTAAAATGTGTCCCCATAGATTTATAAAGCTTCACTATCTTAACCCATTTCCTCACAATGATGCTTTTTGACACCCTAAGAAGAAAAGGCTAGTGAAAAACATTGTGGAAAATTTACAATGTTTTCTACTCCAAAAGTAAAGAATAAGTTCAAAATTTCATCAACTAAAATTTGTCGTCTGCAACATCTATGAATCTAGACTAGTTTTAAATTTTGTTGTCAGGTAATGGGTCTACTGTTGTGGTGTTGCAACAGCGCACATGAATATACTTTTCCTTTTAAAATCTTCTCCTCAGAAACTATTGGCTTGATTTCAACCAAATTTCACAGGAATGAGCCTTGGGTGATCCCTTTTCATGTTGTCTTGATCCATTACCACTCAATAAAGCCTGACATACCTATCAAATAATACTATGGAAAAAATTGAGGAAAAAGAGAAATGGCTTGTAATTTCTCCTTTTTCAAAAATGTTCTCTTTCTAATTTAGTCATTATTTTTCAAATTGCACACACTTTGAAATGTTGTCTCTCTCTTTCAGTTTGGACCGGTCAAAAATTTTGTCACTTGGGAATGGGTAAATTGATTTTTAACAGATGACTTTGATTGGCAGGGCTAATTACCATTATTTAAAGAGTTAAATGTTTGAAAAAAAATCTAATAAGATATCAAAAAGTCTGTATAAACTTTATTTTACTTTTGTCATGCTGAACCCGGAATATTCCGGTTTTTGCAGGAGATATAGACCAAGATCAGCCTGCACATATGTGCAGTCTGATCTTGACTACACCCCCTACTTGTACTTTTCCTGCCAGATTCTTTTGTGAAATTGATTTCTAAAAGATACAAGTATATTGATTTTTGAACAACAAGTTCTACCAATGCTTTTTAGCCCTTTGATTTTGCAGCAATTCAGTAAGGTAATTTATAAAGCATGACAAGGGTTAACAAGAATGTTTCATCAGTACAATTAAATAAGTTCCTTGAAATAACTGAATCAGTTTCACCCTTTCCCGTTTTTCACAATTTTAGACCTGTCCAAATTCAAAGGTTTTGCAGACGAAAATTCTAAGTGGATTTAATTTTAAAAATAACCATTCAGTAGAGTAGAAAATATTGTGGCAGAAGAAGAAATTGCTTATTACATGCAATTTCTTCTTTTTCCACAATATTTTCTCAAGTATAAAATAACAGCAACGTAAAATCCCATGTTTGAACAGGAAAGGGTTAAAATTTGGCTTTCTTTAATGATCTTAATTTCTTCAATCCATTCTCATACAATATCGCCTCTTTTGCCCTCCACCCCTCCAAAAAAATCATAAGAAAACAGTGGGGATAATGAATTAATTTTTTGGAATAAGCAATTTCATCCTAAAAGACAAATGATTTTCTAAATTCTGCCAACTTTTAATTGTCGTGTGCAGCATCTTTGGATTTGCACCAATCTTAAAAAAAAAAAAAGAAATAATTGTGTGGTAATAGCCTAAGATGAAACTAGAGTTGAGGGGAGGTAATAATTATACTACAGAAATAAATAACTTTGTTGTTGACCTTATAAACATTACTGTACATGGCTGGACCAGAGAGTTTACTGTATTATAATTCAAAGATGGCCTAGTATATTCTGTTTACTGGCCTATACAATTTCTTCTAGTACTAGAAGGTTCTGTTATTGTTTGAATTGGTGTCTCTTGAAAAGATTTTTTGTACCAAAATAGTCAGGAATTAAAGATTAAAATTAAACAATTAAACTTGAAGTTTGATCTTGAAGCAGAGCTATAGCAATGGCTTTTTTCTGTCTGAGTGTCTGTCTGTCTGTCCATCGGGACATTCGTTCGATAACTTTTCCTTGTTTACGCGATAGAGTCCACAGTTTTCATTGGCTTCCCTTCAAACTATCTCATCATAAAGATTGTTCCTTTCGAAATTGGGTCAGATCCGTCAAGAAAACACTGCAAGAGGGGCCTGATTAAAATTTAATCAATAAATCCTCGTTTACGCACTATAGTACACTGTTTTCATCGGATTCTCTTCAAACTTTCACATAATAATTGTACCATCATAAGGATCTTTACTTTTGAAATTGGGTCAGATTGGCTAAGAAACACAGGAAAAGGAGCCTTATGAAAATTTGATAAAAAATCTATTAAAAATCCTTGTTTACTCACTAGAGTCCACCATTACCATCGGTTTCTCTTCAAACTTTCACAGAATGTTTTTACCATCGTAAGGATTGTTCATTTCGAAATTTTTTTGGATCCGTCAAACATAGGAAAAGGGACTTTATGAAAATTTAGTTAAAAAATTTTAGTCCACAGATTTCATCAGATTGTCTTCATACTCTCACAGAATCCTTATACTATTGCAAAGATAGTTCCTTTTGAAATAAGGTCTGATTCATCAAGTAACATGAGAAAAGGGGCTGTATGAAAATTTGATTAGAAAATCCTTATTTAAGAGATGAAGAGAATATTTTCATGGAGGTATGATCCGAAAAACCTAATCACACTGTATGAATACGCGAAGTGGATTCATACATTGTGTGATTAGGTTTTTCGGTTCCTACCTCCATGAAAACAAAAAATATTATCTTCATTTCTTATAATTTAATAGCATCGAGCGAAAAATGCAACAACTTAACAAATTTTGATACCTTTTTGTAGTGAACTATTTTGTGCGGAAGCATTCCAAATGGCTGCTTACTCAAAATGAATTAAATTTTTCGACTAATCAGATCGCTCATTTTGATAGACGAAACTAACAATTAAATTATATATGCAATAAATCCCACAGCTTTGATAAGATTTTGTTGAAACTTTCACAGAATGTTTGTAAGCCTATTACAAGGATCATTCTTTTCAAAATGGGGTCTGAACTGTTAAGAAACAAGGGAAAGGGGGCCTTGTTACCAAGTCCAGAGATTACATCAGATTTTCTTCAAACTTTCACAGAATAATACCAATCCTTGATGTTGACATTAGGATCTGATCTGTCAAGCATCACAGGAAAAGGTGCCTTATGGAAAGTTCATTCTAAAATCCTTGTACCACAATGAAGTCAAAAGTTTTCATTAATTTTTTTTCAATTGTTCACAGAATGACTGTACCATCATATAGGATTGTTCCTTTAAAAATTCTGTCTGATCAGTCAAGTATCATGTATAAAGGGGCATTACAATAATTCATTTAAAAAATTCTTGTTAACATGATTAAGTCTACAGTTTTCATCAGATTCTTCAAACTTTCAGAGAATGTTTGTACCATCATTTGGATTGTTTCTTCCAAATCAGGACTGATCTGTCTAATATCAGAGGAAAAGGGGCTGTTTATAAATTATCATTACAAATTCTTATTAACACAAGATTGTCCTCAGTCTGTATCAGAATCTCTTCAAGCTTTTATAGCATGATTGTACCATCATTTGGATGGTTCCTTTGTAAAGTGGGTCTGATTGGTAAAGTGACACAAGAAAAGGGGCCTTATGAAATTTTATTACAAAAACGTCATTATCACAATAAGTCCCCAGTCTTTACCATTTTCTTCAAATCATTTATCATGAGGATTGTTCCTTTGTAAATTGGGTCTGATTTGTTACTTTTCATGTGAAAAGAGGCCTTATGGAAATTTTATCAAAAAAAATTCTTGACGCAACTCAGTATACTGTTTTCATTGATTCTCTTTAAACTTTTATAGAATGATTGTGCCTTCATTAGAATTGTTCATTTTGAAATTTGTTCTGAAAAGTATCATGGGAAAAGGGGCCCAATGAAAATTTCACTATAAACCCATGTACACAATGAATTCCACAGATAACTCAGTTTGATTCTACCATCATTTCAATTGTTGATTTTGACAGTGGATCTGATTATGGCAAGTATCACATGAAAAGGGGCCTTATGAAACTCTTTCTTGAATATTCTACTTAATACAATGATGTCCCTAAATTTCACCAGATTCACTTCAAAATTTTACAGAATGATTGTACAATCGTTAGGATAGTTCTTTTCAGAATTGGGTATAATCCGTCAAATATCATGTAAAAAGGGTCCATATAAAGGGATAAAGTTGAATTTGTTATTTTCATTTCATGCATTCTTAGTAAGCAATTAAGTTCCATAAATATCGGATAACTTTAACGAAAAACTTGGTACCCAGTTTAGTGTCTCATTAGGGCGTCTCAGCCCTCATGGGCCTCATGTTTTTTAGCTCACCCGAGCATAATGTGCTCATGGTGAGATATTGTGAACGGTCATTTAAACCTCCTAAACCATAAGGCCTAGAGCTTAAATATTTGGTACATATCATCACCTATTGACCCTCTACCAAAATACTTCAAAGAATTACTGAACACTTAAGATTAACCCTTTTCTGTACAATCCCTGATTTTACAAAGGAAATCTTTGAAAATCTTCTCCTCCTGAACCATAAGGCCTAGAGCTTTGATGTTTGGTACATATCATCACCTATTGACCTTCTACCAAAATACTTCAAAGAATTACAGTACTCTGAAAATTAGCCCTTTTCTGTGCAATCCCTGATTTTATAAAGGAATAAAAGAAATCTTTGAAAATCTTTTTCTCCCAAACAATAAGGCCTAGAACTTTTACATTTGGTATGTATCATCACCTATTGACCCTCTAATAAAATACTTGAAAGAATTTCAGTACCCTGAAAAAAAGCCTTTCTCTGTGTGATCCCTGATTTTACAAAAGAATAAAGAAGGAAATCCTCCAAAACCTTCTTCTCCCAAACAATATAGCCTAAAGATTTTATATTTTCATCTATTGACCCTCTATCAAAATACTTCATAGAATTACTGTTCTCTGAAAATTAGCCCTTTTCTGTGCAATCCCTGATTTTACAAAGGAATAAAGAAGGAAATCTTTTAAAGTCTTCTTCTCCCAAACAATAAGGCCTAGAGATTTTATATTTGTAATGTATCATAACCTATTGACCCTCTACCAAAATATTTCAAAGAATTACTGTATTCTGAAAATTAGCCCATGTCTGTGGGATCCCTGCTTTTACAAAGGAATAAAGACGGAAATCTTTGAAAATCTTCTTCTCCCAAACCATAAGGCTCTGATATTTGGTACATATCCTCAGTTATTGACCCTCTACCAAAATACTTCATAGAATAACTACATTCTGAAAATTAGCTCTTGTCTGTTGGATCCCTGATTTTACAAAGGAATAAAGAAGGAAATCTTTGAAAATCTTCTTCTCCCCAACATATTGGCCTAGAGCTTTGATATTTGGTACATATCATAACCTGTTGACCATCTACGGAAAAACTTCAAAGAATTACCCTATTTCTGAAAATTAGCCCTTTCTATGCGTTCCCTCATTTTAGATAGGAATTAAGGTTGACATCTTAGAAAACCTTCTTCTCCTAAACCATTAGACCTAGAGCTTTGATATTTGGTATGTATTGATGTCTTTACTTCAAAGCATTGCCATATTCAGGAAATTAGCGCAATATGGTTGGATCATCAATATACATAGGATTAAAAGAGAAAATCCTTAAACATCTCCAAAATAATTAGACAGAGAGCTTTACTATTTTGTATATATTATAAAGCCATGAACCATCATACTCATGGGAGTGATTTAGGACCATCATGGTCCTCTTGTTGTGATTTTTTATGCATTCTTCTTTAGGCAATGAACTTCCTTTGATATCAAATTTCTTAATGGTAAACTAAATAACCAGTAGAGTGTCTCAGGTCTTCATGGGCCTCTTGTTTCTGTTTTAAAACAATGTTGTTAAATAAGAAATTGCTTGCAGTAAGAATTTCTTAATTTTCGACAATATTTTCCAAGATTTTTGTGGGAATGGGCAAAGGCCTCGTAAAGGGACCCACAGCATTTGACAATGGGGGCCATTTTGCCAAATAAGGGTCATTTAATACAAAATGCTATTTTTCATGAAGTAGACAGATAATAGATTAATCCCATTTAGCCCACACATAAAGATTAGACTAGTCCAATTTGATAGTAGCTGAAGATGACAATTTAAAGTTGATGAAACTATTAAAAAATTTTGTCTTTTGATGTAGAAAATATTGTGGATAATGCATGAATTGCTTTGAACAAGCATTTTTAAGCTCACCTGAGCAAAAGTGCTCTGGGGGAGCTATTGTGATTGGTCATCGTCCATCCGTCCGTTCACAATAACAAAAAAATCTTCTCCTCCTAAACTAATCATGGAATTTCAACAAAACTTTACAGAAATGATCCTAAGGTCATGCTCCTTCAAAATATCTCAAAGAATTGAAATCCATGAAGATCTCTGGTTGCCATGGCAACAGAGTGAAAATACTTAAAAAATCTTCTCCTCCAAAGCGGCAAAGCCTAGGGCTTAGATATTTGGTACAAATCATCATCTTATGACACTCTACCAAAATACCCCAAAGAATTATTGTATTCTGAAAATTAGCCCTTTTCTTTGTGATCCCTATTTTTAAATAGAAATAAAGAAGGAAATCTTTAAAAATCTTTTACTCCCAAGCATAAGGCCTAGAGCTTTGATATTTGGTATGCATCATCATCTAATGACACTCTCCCAAAATACCCCAAAGAATTATTGTATTCTGAAAATTAGACCTTTTCTTTGTGATCCCTATTTTTAAAAGAAATAAAGAAGGAAATCTTTAAAAATCTTTTACTCCCAAGCATAAGGCCTAGAGCTTTGATATTTGGTATGCATCATCATCTAATGACACTCTACCAAAATACTTCAAAGAATAACCATATTCTGAAAATTAGCCCTTTTCTTTGTGATCCCTATTTTTAAATAGAAATAAAGAAGGAAATCTTTAAAAATCTTTTACTCCCAAGCATAAGGCCTAGAGCTTTGATATCTGGTATACATCATCATCTATTGACCCTTTACCAAAATACTTCAAAAAATTACCGTATACTGAAAACTAGCCCTCTTCTGGGCAATCCCTGATTTTACTTAGAATAAAGGAAGGAAATCTTAAAAAATCTTCTTCTCCCTAACCATAAGGCTATGATGTCTAGTTGTGCATAAGACCTTTGAAATCCAAATCACTCCAGTCCATCTTGAATTGTCTGACCTTACATTCTTTGGGTACTGCCATTTTGTTGATTTCAAGTTTAATCTTATTTGTTAAGGTCAGTTTTCAAGGTCAGTTTTATCATAAAGTTTTCAGTAAAATATCATATTCCACTGGCAAGCCCCTTTGGGCATATATACGCAAATCTGCGAAGCTCTTGTTTTCATTTTGTACAATGTTCTTCAGAGCTCGGAGGGGGGAGCATAAAAAGAGTAATTGTGTTGAAATTGGTTAATTATGATTTGAAAACATGTATGTATTAATACAACTAAATTGTTTTTAGCATGAATATCTCTTGTTAAATCCTTAGATTCATGTACAAACAAAATAGAAATTATGTAAGGGAAAGAAGAAATATCATTGATTTTCTCATTATCCTCTTTTGCTTTTGTGAGATATGACAATTTTTGAAAAGAATCTATCTCTTATTTCTCTATCTTTTTCAGATGATGATCAAAAGAAAATGAGAAAGCAGAAAATACTCATAAACAAACTGCGTCGACATGGTACGCTACCACCAGAAGATACGTATGCAGTCTCTGAGGAAGATTTGCGACATTCGTACAATCAAAAAATCGTCAAACATTCCTTGGCCTCACTCAAGAAACAATACCCATCATTATCAGCAGAAGAACTTGCTTGTTTACAGAATATGAAAACAGACGAGACTGGTTCCAGTGACATCAAAAGTGATCCATTAAATTCGTCAAGTGATTTTGAACCTTGGCAAGAAGTTAAGGACAATTTGAATGATGTCCTATCTAATATGGATGAAAGTGATCGTCAAATCCTTTTAGAAATGAATACTGCACATGAAAACTCCACATTTTTATCAAATACTCAAACTAAATTAAAATCATTACCTACAACTCCAACTGAGATGTTCAACATAGCAGATGGCTTTGTTCGTAGAATTATCAAAGTAGTGAAACAACTCAAAATGTTTCGAAATATATGTAAAGATGATCAAATTGCTATGTTAAAAGGCTCGGTTGTGGAAATTATGGTCTTAAGATCTGCTGTCAACTTTGACGTAAAAACAGAAACGTGGACATTAAGCACCAAACAAGTTATTGGGCCGTCCTCTACAAAACCGTCTTGTACAGTGACGTCTGCTGAGGCTGGTCTAGAAAATAATGATGAAAAACCATTAAAACCTGCTGGATTAAATATTGAAGAATTAAAAAGAGCTGCTAGAAGTGGTGCCGATATTAGTACTCTAAGAAACTTAGCTAGACAAGGTGAAATTAATAACATACAAAATGCTGAACATAAATTTAACCAACAGTGTTTATATCCTCCAGATACAAAATTAAAAAGCATTGCTGATCAAGAACCATCAGTTAGTAATTCTGCTGGTCTAAGCATAGAGGAGTTGTCTAAAGCTGCTAAAATGGGTGCAGATATACATTCGCTTCAAAATCTAGCACAACAGCGTAATATTGATTTTAGATTTGGCCAAGTATCAAAAGCTAGTAGTGATCGCAGTCAAGCCCTTAATATGTCTAAAAGATCCAGTAGTAGTGATTATGAGCAAGCTCTAAATATGTCTAAAAGAGCCCATTTTTCAAGTACTAGTGGTGAAAATATAGATCTGAATGAACTACAAAAAACTCACAGGAAAAGATTTGATCCAAATACTGATAGTCAACCACTTGGATGGAATGAATTTAAAAGTGCTACAAATACAAGTGCTTATGTTGGAGATATATCTCCTGGAGGATCAGGTGGTTTTAGATCACGGGCATTAAATTTTAGCAGTTCTACTTCCAGTGGAAGTATGAGATTTGATGAGATTAGAAGTTCTGCAACTAGAGTTAGTGATCTGAATAACCGTGAAAATACAAATTTGAATGAATTTGGAAGTGCTGCTGATCTGTCTTCTCAAAGTGAAATAATAAATTTAGATGTTTCGACAAGAGCTGCTAACATGACTACTGGTAGTGAAAAATTAAATCTAGATGAACTAAGAAATGCTGCGATGAGAGGAGCTGACTTGAATACTCTTAGAGAAATGGCCAAGGGAAGGACAAGCTTCTCCGAACAGAATACAATGAATCTCCAACATAGAACAAGTTCTGAGTCTGTTGGAACTGTCCCAAAACATCAAACTGACACAACTGTAACTGAGGGATCTGGTAATGTGGAACAACTACGAAATGCTGCTAAATCTGCTGGACTAGATATAGATGCTCTGAGAAATGCTGCCATGAATGGAGCATCATTTGAAGATCTGTCTAGAATGGCAAGAGGGGAACATGTGGAAATTGGAAAACCAAATGATGGTTCAAGTTCTAATATAAGTGCAGAAATTTTAAAGATGGGGAATTCTGAAACAAGAACTATGTTTCTGACATACTCAAAATTCATTCGTTCCTTAATGAAAACTATTCACGGTGATTTGATTGTGCTGAAATTTTTGATCATGTTGTCACTCTTTTCTTCGGACCGACCTGGAATTACAAAACCTGACGTGGTTGAAAAGTACCAAGAAGCCTACGCCAACTCTTTTCAAAGTTACCTTCAACGAAAGTTTCCCGATAG
Source organism: Fragum fragum (assembly GCA_946902895.1). Taxonomy (NCBI): domain Eukaryota; kingdom Metazoa; phylum Mollusca; class Bivalvia; order Cardiida; family Cardiidae; genus Fragum; species Fragum fragum. The sequence continues at coordinate 16,324,794 of OX336372.1, forward strand.
TAAAAATATGTTTGCTCAATGTATCATGAAGTTAACTGACCTACGAAATGTGAACGAAATTCACACAAAGATGTTGCTCAAAATGCAAGTGCAGGATATAGAACCTTTACTTGTTGAAATTTTTGACTTGCCTCAATAATGTTTATTTTTGTTGTTGTTTCTTAACTGCTCTTTTCTTACTTCACCCATTCCCATTCAACAAAATTTAACCCTTTCCCGTTTTAGGAAATTTTAGACTAGTCCAAATTGAAAGTGGTTGCAGACGACAATGAAAACTGGATGGCATTTGAAATGAAACCATCCTATGTGGCAGAAAATGTTGTGGAAAAAGGAGAAATTGCTTGTTACAAGCAATTTCTTCTTTTTCCACAATGTTTTCTTAAGTAAAAAATCACAGGAACGTAAAATCCCATATTTGAACGTGAAAGGGTTAAGACTGGTCAAAATTGAAAGATTTTGCAGACAATAATTTCAAGTGAAAGGAATTTTAAAAAAAAGCTTTGTGTTTTGGAGAAGAAAACATTGTTGATAATGAAGAAATTGCTGGTAAATTGTAACAAGCAATTTCTTCATTTTCAACAATGTTTTCCATAACCATTTTTTTAGAGGCATAAAAAAGCAGGATTATGTGGGAATTGGTTATCCTATTACCACTCAATAATGCCTTTTGTAAAATAATACTAAAGAAAATGTTACCGGAAAAGGAGAAACAGCTTCTACCATTTCTCCTTATCCAACAATGTTTCTACCAAATTGTGTCATCATTTTTAGCTCCACTGGCTGAAATCCAGCGAGGTATTGTCATGGCGTTGTGTTTGCATGTGTGTGTCCGTCTATCTGAAAACTTTTACTTTAAAAATCTTCTTTTTAGAAAGTACTGAACAGATTTTAACCAAATTTCACAGAAATGATCCTTGGGTCACCCTTTTACAGATTCCTTCAAATAATTTTGATGGGATCGAAAAACCTCGATTTAATGGGCAGAGCTAATTTCCATATATGGTGAAACCTTTATAAATCTTCTTCTAAGAAACCAATAGATGGATTTCAATCAAATTTTACAGAAATGATTATTGGGTGACCCTTTATCAGATTCCTTCAAGGAATTTGGATCAGATGAAAAACATGGCTTTAATGGGCAGAGCTATAATTTCCATATATGGTGAAACCTTTAAAAATCATCTTTTAAGAAACCAATCTATGAATTTCAACCAAATTTTACAGGAATACTCATTGGGTGACCCTTTATCTAATTCCTTCAAAGAATTAAGATTGGATGAAAGTCATGGTTTTCATGGGCAGGGCTAATTTCCATATATGGTGAATTTTGAAAATCTTCTTCTCAGAAACCAATGGATGGAATTCAACCAAATTTCACTTTAGTGGTCCTTGGGTGACCTTTTATCAGATTCCTTCAAAGAATTTTGAAAGAGCCGCCGTCATAGTGCAGTTGGTAGCGTGTCGGACTGTCAATCTAGAGGTCCCGGGTTTGATCCCCGACGGCGGCACTCATCCTTTCCGACTATTTGTCTCTCACCAATGGTCGATAATCGTAGAACTATGTGGGATAGCAGCTGGAGGCTAGGAAAGGATGTAATGGTAGTACTGGTGTGAGAAATACCAGGATTCCATTGTTAGGTGCTCCAGCCGCCGCGATATAACTGAAAGATTGTTGAAAGCGGCGTAAAACCCCATTCAAACAAACAAATCAAAGAATTTTGATAGGACAAAACATGCATGTAATAGGCGGAGCTAATTTCCATATATAGTGAAAGCTTTTAAAATCTTCTTCTCGGGAACCATTGAATAGATTTCAACCAAATTTCACTGGATTGATCCTTTGGTGATTCCTTATTAGATTGCTAAAAAAGGAATTGATTGGCTGTAAACATTGCTTTAATGGATTGGGCTAATTTCCATATATGGTAAACAGCGAAAACTTACAATCTTACTAACGATTATAAGCCTTCAACAAAATGATCCTTTGGTGACCCATTTTGTCAGTTTCCTTGTTGAAATATTGCTCAAATGAAAATTATGGCTTTTGGAGGGGGGGGGGGATTTTGAAAATCTTATTATTGCAAACTACAGGATGGTTTTCAACCAAATTTCTTAGGAATGTTAAGTAAATTCAGGTCGATGAAGCAAATCGGGCACTCAAACCCCTGTAGTCCAATTTACACACACTTTGAAATGTTGTCTGCAACTTCTTTCAATTAGGATCCGTACAAAATTTACCATCTGGGAAATGATTAAAGGTTCTATTGCTAAATAAGACGCTTTACTTCTCAGACAAAAGTGTGTTTTTAGCTTGACTATTTGAAAAAAAAAAGGGGGGGGGCTATTTAAGTCACGGGGCATCGGTGTTGGTGTCTTACTCTTAACATTTTATTGTCGTCTGCAACTTCATTCAATTTGGACTAAAATTTAAAAAAAAACAGGAAAGGGTTTAACTTAGGTTAAACCTTACACGCAAATGTTGTATCACTCTTTCTACTAATACTTTTGCTCTGAAACTTTGCACATTCTTTTCTGGAAATGATATCGGCCTCTAGCCACAGGTTCAATACTATGATATTTATTTTAGTTGAATTCGAACCCTTTTCAGATTAAGAAATTCTTGGTTTAACCTTATGTGCAACTGTCATATATCTTTAATAACACTCTTTCTCCTCCAAAGCGCAGTGATAGAACTCCTAGTCATGGGGTCCCCATATCATTTCCGACATTTGTCTCCCAACAAAGGGTGGATAATTGTAAACCTAAGTGGGATGAGCATCTTGAGGCTCAGAAAGGATGTAGTGGCAGTACTGGTGAAAAAATACTAGGAATCCATTGTTAGGTTCTCCAGCCGCTGCAATATATCTAAAATACTGTTAAAAGTGCCGTTAAACCAAATTCATTGAATAAATCAAACCTTCTTTCTACCAATGCTATTGCTTTGAAACTTTGCACATGGTTTTGCGACCATATTATCTCCTAGGCAAAGATTCACTATAATTACATTTATTTTAGTGGAATTTTAACTCTTATCGGACTTTCAACTGTCATATATCATGAAAGATTTATGGATTTTTCATGAAAATAACAATTATTTTTTCTACTTTTTCTAAAATTTTACATGATGAAATTTGGAAAACAAAGAAATTTGCTCACTAGAACCAGATTCTGTTTTCTTACAATGTTCCAATTTGTTATGATACTTTACATATCAATTTTAGCTCGCCTGAGCAAGAAGTGCTCATTGTGAGGTATTTTGACCACCCTCTGTCTAGTGCGCATCGTCTCGAATGTGTCAACAATTTTAAAACGACTGTACTCCTCAAACCTCTTTTCCAATTTCAACCAAATTTGTACCCCCCAAACCACTGTTCCTATTTCAACTAAATTTCGCAGAAATGTTCCTTATGTGGTATCCTTTTAAAATTGCAAAAAGATTTGAAATCTGATTGCCATGACAACAAAACTGAATTTTTTATTTAAAGATTATCTTTTTCTGAATGAGAAAGCTTGGAGCCTTGATATTTTGCATGAGGCATCAGTACATCGACTACTTTCAGAATTACTAATGCAATTACCCCCGAGTCCTTAGGTGTGGAACCTCCGGGGGGGAGGGGGGGGGAACTTGTATAGAAAAAAGAAGGATTTTTAAAACAAGATTTCCTCCCAAACCACTGGGCCAATTTCAACCAAAGAATTGAAAGCCATTGAAAGCTCCGGTTGCCATGACAACAAGAGTAAAAAAGGACTTTAAAAGTCATCTCCTCCCAACCCAGAAGTTGTAGAATCTTAATATTTTGCATGAAACATCAGTACATTGACCTCTTTCAAAATTTGCTAAAATTTCAGAGCCACAGAGTGAAACTTTGTGGCCAATTTGAACCAAATTTGGACGAAATTTCCCTTGGGATGCCCTCTTTTAATTATTATAAAAAATTTGAAATCTGATTAAAGTTTTGGTTGCTATGGCAACATAAGTTGATTTAGCTAAATTTTAAAGTAGGTCTTAACCAGACCCAATTAGTATTAGGCCTTGATGAAAAAGAGTATTTTCTCGGGTGAAAAAGAACAATTAGTTAACCCATTCCCACGCAGTGACACTTTTGGACATACCCAAGAAAATAACTGAGAAAACATTGAGTAAAATAAAGAAATTGCTTGTTACACCAATTTCTTCAGTTTACAAAATGTTTTCAACCAAGAAATCTTAAATTTCATGCACTTCGAATTGTCGTCTGCAACTCCCTTCAATTTAAACCAGTCCATATTTTTCTAGTGTAGTAATGGGTTAAAGATTATTTTAAAAAAGAATAATTAATTAAAGATTATTTTAAAAAAGAATCAATAGTAAAAGATTATTGTTAATATTGAAGCAAAAGATCCTTTAACACATTACCACACAAAGACGCTTTTTGACACCCCTCAAGAAAAAGGTAAAACTTGCTTGCTGTTTTTGGAGATAACCCGCAGTATTGCAATAGCCTTGGTGTTGTTGTTGTCGTCGTTGTGTGAAAACTTTAACATTTTGTGATATCTCTGGTTCTACTGAAGGCATTCATTTGAAACTTGGCACACATGTTAACTATCAAAAGAGGAACCGATACTATCAAGGGGGATAACTCTAGATGCATTTTGTTTGAATTATGACCTTTTTACGACTAAGATTTTTTTCTCCACTATCCAGCGCCCAACAGCCGAATGTAGGCACAAGTAGGCAGTGCTCTTGTCACATTTTTTTATACTCGGAAAGACAGAGTTATTTGAAAGTTTATCAAGTTGAAATTATGGTCTGCAACTCCATTTGAATTTGGACTATTTCCATTTGGAAATGGGTTAAAATTAATTTAATATACGCCCAAAGGGTCGTATTATGTTATTGCCCCAGTTGTCCGTCAGTCTGTCCTTCTGTTAGCAAATTTTTGTGTGCGCAACTCCTCCTAAACTATCAATGGGAATGAGCTGAAACTTGGCAAAATTACTCCCCATGATGTCTAGTTGTGCATAAGACCTTTGAAATTCAAATTGCACCAGTCATTCTTGAGTTATCTTGAATAATCTGCCCTTTAATTGAACAGAATCACTGTTTATTGTGTGCGCAACTCCTCCTAAACTATCAATTGGAATGAGCTGAAACAATTACTCCCCATGATGTCTAGTTGTGCATAAGACCTTTGAAATTCAAATTGCTCCAGTCATTCTTTAGTTATCTTGAATTATCTGCCCTTGAATTGAATGAAAATCACTGTTTATTGTGTGCGCAACTTCTCCTAAACTATCAATTGGAATGAGCTGAAACTGGCACAATTACTCCCCATGATGTCTAGTTGTGCATAAGACCTTTGAAATTCAAATGCTCCAGTCATTCTTGAATTATCTGCTCTTGAATTAAACGAGATTCACTGTTTATTGTGTGCGCAACTCCTCCTAAACTATCAATTGGAATGAGCTGAAACTTGGCACAATTCCTCCCCTTGATGTCTAGTTGTGCATAAGATCTTTGAAATTCAAATTGCACCAGTCATTCTTGAGTTATCTTGAATTATCTGCCCTTGAATTGAATGAAAATCACTGTTTATTGTGTGCGCAACTCCTCCTAAACTATCAATGGGAATGAGCTGAAATTTGCACAGTTACTCTCTATGATGTCTAGTTGTGCATAAGACTTTTGAAATTCAAATCTTTCCAGTCATTTTTGAGTTATCTTGAATTATCTGCCCTTGAATTGAACGAAAAACACTTAAAGTCTTGTATGCACATCTTATCCTACTTTTTTCATGGCAATGGTTTTAAATTTCACAATGGTTTTGAAAGCTCTCATGTTTCTCAAGTGTATACAATATTATTCAGGTAACAAGATCTTTCTATTGATAAAATGCATGACTTATCATTCAAGCTAACATAACTGAGAAAGCAAGGCTACTGACAAGCCCCTTCGGGCGTATATGCGCTGCTCTGCGAAGCTCTTGTTTATTTCCATATGATGACACAACTTTATAATGTCAAATGCCAAATTTAGGGTCCTGTATGGCTTGACCTATTACTATACGACAAGTTTGTTAACTGGTCCAAATTGAAAGAATTTGCAGACATCATTCCTAATTGTATTAGAATAGGAAAATAAGCACAAAATAAGGTAGAAGAAACTTTGTGGAAATAGTGAAATTGTTTTTTAGATCAATTTCTCCTTTTTCCAGGCATCAAAAAATAGCATAGTGTGGTGAATGTATTAACCCATTTCAACTCAAGCCCTCCTTTTTATGCCCCTCAAGAAAAATACTTTGGAAAACATTGTATCAAGCAATTTCTTCATTATCCACAATGTTTTCTGTTCAAAAAGACAAAGAAATTTGAAATTCCATCAACTTTAAATTGTCGTCTGCAGCTTCTATCAATTTAGACTAGTCTAAAATTTTGCTGTGTGGGAATGGGTTAAAGGATTAGTTTGTTGACTCATATTCTGAATGAATTTGATGGTTGTGGTCACATGGGTATGTCTCTTGCCAGGGCATTCAGAGCCAAATCTCAGTGCTGCTGATACCAAGAAAACATACAAATAAATAGAATTTGAAATAGGATACAACTAAAAGACTGTTCAAAACAGAATAAGGCCTCTTCAATCTATTAAAGGCCAAGTTTATATCATTTTTCATCACTCTGAAATATGATAAAAAGAAAATGACTGTAATTCTTTCATTACCACCATTTTCTAGTACATTAAATAAATTGCTTTGATTTAGTATTGGAACACTAATGTCTGGTAAAAAGGAATAATTTGATTGGTAAATCTATTTTTTGATTCACAACCGCACTCAATCTATTTTCAGGGGTGTGGGGGGAATCAAAAGTTAAGTATACATAGAGAATCCCTCTTCTCTCTGTGTTATCAAAAATTATAATTAAGAGATAGAAAAAAGTGTTTCCATTGAAAATGATTAACCCACTCCCAAATAATGATGCTTTATGGACCCCCCCACACACACAAAAAAAAGAGAAAAATTATTCCAAAAATATTATGTAAAATGAAGAAACTGCTTGGAACAAGCAATGTCTTCATTTTCCACAATGTTTTCTTCCCAGACAGTTGAAAAATCTAAAATTTCTTAAACTTTAAATTATCGTCTGCAACTCCTTTCAATTTGAACTAATCCAAAATTCTGTACAGTGGGAATGGGTTGAAGAATAAGAATGTGGATAATTGTGTAAAAAATTACTTATATGAAAATTAACAAGGCTCAAATTCTCATTTATAAATACTCTTGTGATTGTAGAATTTTAGAGTTATTTCTGTCATATGTTGCATTTTTAACCCTTTCCTGTTTTTAGCTCACCTGAGCACAAAGTGCGAGGTGAGCTATTGTGATCGGTCGTTGTCCGTCGTCTGTCCGTCTGTCCGTCCGTCCGTCCACAATTTCTTTAAAAATCTTCTCCTCCTAAACCAGTAGGCCAATCATGCTGAAACTTTGCAGGGATGTTCCTTGAGTGAAGTTCTACAAAAGTTGTTAAAAGAATTTAATTCCGTCAAAAACTCTGGTTGCCGCGGCATGTGAAAATGGGAATCTTTAGTAAATCAGTAAAAATCTTAAAAAATCTTCTCCTCCTAAACCAGTAAGCCAATCAAGCTGAAACTTTGCAGAGATGTTCTTTGGGTGAAGTTCTACAAAAGTTGTTAAAAGAATTAAATTCCGTCGAAAAATTGGTTGCCGCGGCATGTGAAAATGGGAATCTTGAATATATCTGTAAAAATCTTTAAAAATCTTCTCCTCCTAAACCAGTTGGTCAATCAAGGTGAAACTTTGCAGGGATGTTCCTTGGGTGAAGTTCAACAAAAGCTGTTAAAAGAATTTAATTCCGTCAAAAACTCTGGTTGCCGCGGCATGTGAAAATGGGAATCTTTAGTAAATCTGTAAAAATCTTTAAAAAATTTCTCCTCCTAAACCAGTAAGCCAATCAAGCTGAACTTTTGCAGAGATGTTCCTTGGGTGAAGTTCTACAAAAGTTGTTAAAAGAATTTAATTCTGTCAAAAACTCTGGTTGCCGCGGCATGTGAAAATGGGAATCTTAAGTAATTCTGTAAAAATCTTTAAAAATTTTCTCCTCCTAAACAAGTAGGCCAATCAAGCTGAAACTTAGCAGGGATGTTCCTCGGGTTAAGTTCTACAAAAGTTGTTAAAAGAATTTAATTCCGTCAAAAACTCTGGTTGCCGCGGCATGTGAAATTGGGAATCTTTAGTAAATCTGTAAAAATCTTTAAAAATTTTCTCCTCCTCAACCATTGGGCCAATCAATCTAAAACTTAGCAGGGATGTTTTTTAGGTGAAGCTCTTCAAAAGTTGTTAAAAGAATTTAATTCCGTGAACTCTTGTAACTGCGGCATATGAAAATGGTAATTTTAGAAAATCTTTGTTGTCTTTTTTTTTAACAGACTACAAGGCCAAAGGCATTTATATTTTATATAGAGCTCAATCATATTGTTCTCAACCAAGTTTTTTTTAAATATTTGAACATGGCCCTTCCCAAGGCATCCAAGGATATGAAAAACGCCCAATAAGAGCATGTTCAAATATTTTCCACTCCTCATGTATAAGTTGTAATGCATTCATATTTTGATTTATAGTACATCCAGATTGTTCTATACCAAGGTTGCTAAAATTGCACCCATTGAAGTTGCAGACAGTAATAAGAGTTTGATTGAAATCTAAATACAAAGAATTTCAGGTAGAAAACACTGTGAGAAATGGATAAATTGCTTGTCACTCCCTTTCTCACTATGTATTTTTCAAACCTGTTTTCCCTGAAGGTGACAAATTCTGGGATAGTTTGGTAATGGATTAAACTATAAAGCCAAAGGCATTCATTATTATTGTAAAGCATTACTGGATTGTTTTGTACAAAGCCCAAAATCTTATATTTCTTTTATTAATTTTGCTCAAGTTGTGTCTTTTTTATACTAAAAAGTACTGTAATTTGGAGATGCCTCAGGTGAGCGATTTAGGACCATCATGGTCCTCTTGTTCAAAATTTTAGACTTGTCCAATTTGAAAGAAGTTGCAGATGACAACTAAAGGAGATTGTAATTTGAAAAGTAACCAGCCTTTAGGGTAGAAAATAGTGTGGGAAAAGAAGAAATTGCTTGTGACAAGCAATTTCTTCTTTCCCACAATGTTTTCTCGAATATGAAATCACAGAAGCATAACAACTAGGGATTGAACAGGAAAATGTTAAGGAATCAGTTTCTCATCCTTTGTTACCAAAATATTGTAACTGCAGTATATTTTGGCCCTTCAAGTTCAACTTGAAATTAATGGTTAAACTAATTAAGGAGTATTTTTTTCACAATCATAGAACAAGTTTGATAATCAGAAATCGCACAAAAACTTCTGAATGTTGTATGAATGAAATGAACACTTGGAATTAGATGGATGAGTTCTATGGGCCAAGGGAGTACTATAACTACTGCTGGAATATGCTAAAGATGCGAGATTTTGGTAGCTTATTTACAAAAAAATGTGATTATTTTTAGTTAGTTTTAGCTCCAATGGTCTTTGGCCAGTGAGTTTTTGTCATGGCCTTTGTCCATTGAGCATCATTCTGTTTGTGCGCCTATCTGTTAGTTGATAAACTTTTTCTTAAAAAATCTGCTCCTTGGACAAAACCTCCACTAAGATCTCAACCGAACTTCTCAGGAATGTTCCCTAGATGGTCCTCTTTCAGTTTCCTTCAAATAATTATGTCTCAAGAACGTTTTTTATGGCAACCAAAGTAAAATTCCTTTAAAAATCATTTCCTGTATAACTGTTGATTTGAGTTCATTGTAATGAACCTTGCCCATAGGTTTATCTTGTTCAATAAAATTATTAAGATTTGTCAAAAACATGAATTTCACGGGTGGGACTTTTGTCCATGTACAGTTGCTATTTTGTGTTTGATTAATGGTGGAATCATTCCTATGTAGTTGAAAATATTGTGGGAAAAGGTGAAATTGCTTGTTACAAGCAATTTCTTCTTTTCCACAATGGTTTTAAACTATAAAATCAGTGACGCAAATCCCGGGTTTATACAGGAAAGGGTTAACCTAGCAATAGACAGCAATATTGTATTAAAAACTTGAAATTTGATAGATGTTGAAGATGGAATTTTCAAGTTTATGAAATTTCAAAAAATTGTTTGTCTTATGAACGAAGAATATCATGGAAAATGAACAAAATTTTGTGGGTGAACATATATCGGTTAGTGGAGCGACTAAGGCCCTTTTGAACGTCTTGTTACTATTTTTTCATATATTTCTAATTTTGGAGCTATTTAACATGTCCAAATCCATGTCAATTGAAAGAATAGTGGCATGTAAAACTGTAAAACCGTGTAGAAAATAGAAATTGCTAATGACTAGCAATATTGTTTAAAGTAGGTGTAAATCAAAATATAAAGAAATAAACTTTGTGAGAACAGGAGATTATCCTCTTAGGAATCCTCATGATGAAATTTTACATTAGAATTCTCTTGATGTGACCATTCCGATGAGTACAGTGATGAAATTTGATTTTTAGAAAACAATTGTAATGGGCCCCTACCGATATACGGAGTTCTCCCGAAAATTGCCCTTTAATTAACTCCCTTGTTTCTACTGGGTAGTTCCGGTTTGAATTTCAACAAAGAGTATATAAGGGCTGAGACTAAAAGCGTCTGTTTTGGAGAGAATTAATTATTTTTTCGGTATTTCACACATAAGAATATTGAGTACTTTTGTAATACTTGTAGATTATGAAAATGTTTTGGTTGTTTTTATTTACGTTGACACGTTATAATAGTCTTCCCGTCCGAGTTTCACCCAGTTTTCATATTCTACTTCTCATTTTCCAAACAAAATTAGCCAAAGTGTCCTTCATGGTGAATTGTTGCTTTTTATTATCTTGGCTTGAGAATATCTATTGAAACATGCAAACAGATAAAACAACAACGGGGGAAACAAAAGTATTGCGATAAAAGGAGTATTTTTACAAGGATTTTCTCCAAATCTGAGCGATCCGTTATTTTTGATACAAATGAATTTTGATATTTCGTCTGTATCCTATTTCGTTCTGAGATTTTTTTTACTTACAAATGTTTAAATGGTAAGTTAATCTTAAGAATTATCGATGTCCGTCCATAAACTCCTGTTTTAATCCAAGTAACTTACACGTTTTGAATCGGCATCTTTGATTACGCAATAGTCCACGGTTTGTATCCAGATATATCTCATAACGATTGGCTATTTGCTTTGATTTTCACACGACTGCCCAGATGTCCTTCTTTTGACTAATTAACAAGGGAGTCGGTTGACTTATATTGTTTGGAATTTATCTAGTTCTAAAGATTGATTAATGTTTTATCTTTCTGTCCATATATTATATGCAAAATGATTTGGTTGGTCCCTAAGTAAAAGTACACTATCAGAGAATAAATGCTCCTATTTTGCGTAGAATCAGATATTTTTCAGAATTTGATACAGAGGAATGTTGAGTACTCTTAGAATACTCTTAGAAAATGGAATTGTTGCGGTAGTTTATATTAAGGTTGACACGTTTTAATCGTTGTTCTCTCCCGACCTAGGAACCAATTTCATTCTCGTCCAGTTTTCTTATTTTACTTCTCATTTTCGAAAAAAACAAATAGCAAAGGCGTCCTTTTTAGGAAATCGTTGCGTTTACTTCTTTAACTTGAAAAGACTTATTAAAACAAGGAAACCGCACAACAACAACAACCAAGAATAACAATGTTGCGATAAAGAGTACTTTTTTACGCCGATTTTCTCCACATCTGAAAGATCCATTATTTTCGGTCCACATGGCTATCAAAATTTCGTTCGTATCCTCTTTCGTTCTGAGATTTTTTTTTCTGTAAAGGGTTAAATGGTAAATCAAATTTAAAAGTTAACGATGTCCTCTCAAAAACTGCTGTTTTAATCCAAGTAACTTACATGCTTCTGATCGGTATCTCTGATTGCGTAATAGACCACGGGTGGTATTTGGATATACACTGGATATATATCATAATGATCGGCTAATTGCCTTTGATTTTCACCCGATATCCCATTATTACAAGTAACAAAGGAAGTCGTTTTCTATTCCCTCTAATTCTAAGGAAATTACGAGTTTGTACATTTTAAATATGATTATAAATGTAAGAGGTAAAGGAAAACTATTTTAATACGTTTCTCATTTAGAAAAAAATGGACAAAAATTAAGTAAGAAAAATCTGGAAAAAACCTTTTAAGATCACTTTCTTACAACAAAAAGATTTGAATTTTTAGTAATTATAAATTGTATCATATATGTCATTGCATGATATATCTCAATATAGTAATAAGAATTTGGTAAATGGATTAACACGTTCAAAAAGATTGTCCTAGTTTGATCTTTGTAACACTTCTTACGGTCATCTCTTTTATATTCAACTTTTTTTATTTCTAACTTTTTCTCAAATACTTAAATACATGAAATGAAATATAAAACAACAAATTAAAAAAAATCAGCTGTGTAGAAATACTGTTGAAAAGGAAAAAAATGCAACAAGCATATTCTTTTTCTACAATGCATTCTCAATTTGAAAGCCACAGGGACGTATAAACCAGGGTTAACCAGAATAAATTTTATATGAAAAATATGATTTTGTGCACACATCTAATATCAGATGCTAAAGCTTGTCCAGGTTGATTGAATTAAATTGGTTTACCCATTCCCACACAATGACGCTTTTAGGCGCCCCTTAAGAAAAATAATTGGGAAAACATTGTACAAATTGACAGAATTGCTTGTAACAAGCAATTTCTTCATTTTGTCGAATGTTTTCTGCCCAGAAAGATGAATATCTACAAATCAATAAACTTTAAGTTGTAATATGCAACTCCTTTAAATTTGGCAAAGTCTAATATTTTGCCCTCCGGTTATCGGTTAAACACCACTTTCAACATTAAATCAGTTACTTAGCATAACTGACATTTCATCTGAGCCACCAGCTGCTCACCCTATTTAGACCATATCATTTGCCGATTGGTAAGAAATTAATGATATATCTTACTTGCCATTGGTAAGAAACGAATGATATATCTTGGGAAGACTTTCAGAGGCAACAATCATGTCCACAAGCCTCCAGACACTTCACAAAGCCTGTTGAGGATCATGCAATGAAATTCTGATTAAATTTATTTCATATTCATCAATGAAAAGGGTATTTGGTAAATTCCCATGGTCATGAAATGAAGACGTATGGAGAGCTTATTTGTAACAGTTCCCGTTTGTAAAATGACAGATAACTTATAAATTCAAAGCCCCGCTTGACATGTGAAACCATTTTCAAAAAAAGGAAATGTTTTTCCGTGAGTATCATTGTATTTATTTCGATCAAAAAAGCTCTTTTTATGGTAATTAATACGTATATCCGGAATAATGGTATATCCGAAAAATACACTTTCATACCGGCTCATTTACGATTATAAACACGTAAAACGTCACTTAGCTTTAAAAATTAAGCTCAGCGGTTACAATAAAGTAGTCTCTAGATCATCTAGGGTTTCAACATTGATGACACATAGTGAGAGCTGGCAACAACCTGTTAATGTTTTCGATACCGATATCATCGATTTTTTCACCGGAACTACCCAAAGATTTAAGGGAGGTCACTCTAATACTAAAACTAAGCGGAGTAACTCTGGATATCGGTAGGGGCCCATTATCTCTGCGTCTATCGGAGTTGAGATACTTGATTATTGGTAAACCTATTACCACATGATAAAACTTTGGACTATTCAAAATTGAAATATACTGAAGACGGTAATTTAACCCATTACCTGGCAGCAAAATTTTGGACTCATCCAAATTGAAAGGGTTGCAGAGGACAATTTAAAGATTTTAAGATTTTTTTCAACTCTCTGGATAGAAAACACTGTGTAAAATGAAGCGATTGCTTGTGACAAGCAATTTCTTCATTTAACACAGTGTTTTCTCAATTCAGGGGTGTCTAAAAGCAGCAATGTTAGGGTATGGGTTAAAGGGTGCTGAAATTATAGAAGAATTACCAAATGAGTAGGAAACCTTGTGAGATCAGGAGAACTCTGCTTGTTTCAAGAATTTCTTCTTTTCCCACAATATCTTCCATAGCTATTTTTCTTTAGTGCCTAAAAAAGCAGAATTGTGTGGGAATGGGTTAAACTATACATTGATTATAACTGTGATTGTGATAAGAAATCCTGGTAAAAGAGTTGTATTTGTATCAATATGTTATTTCATATTCCTCGTAACTACAGCTTTATGGTTCTATCAATTGATGATAAGCCTCTGTCAACCCAAAAATGGATTAGCCAATCAAATCATTACTGCTGTCCTGAGCAGACATGTTTATCTAAACACTTAACAGTATTCAATCCAGAAGGCACGCATTGGCACATTATGACCCCTTCAAATATAAGATAGCCCCTTTTGCATCAAGGGCCCATTGGGTGCACTCTTTATATTATTAATTTGAAAATCTGAAATCTGATCTTTATGCTTTATTAATTATACTAAGACTTGAATATCAAAAAAAAGCATCTTCTACATGAAATAATGCTTACTTAACCCATCCCAACTCAATCCAATTTTTTACTCACCAGAAGAAAAAGACTTAGGGAAAACAAGGTTGAAAATGAAGAATTGCTTATTACAAGCAATTTCTTCATTTTCATCCTTGTTTTCTACCCAAATAGGTAGTCCGACAAACTCAACATTCTCTCAAATTGAAATTGTCATATGCAACTTCTTTAAATTTGGACCAGTCTTAAATATTGCCATGTGACAATGGGCTAATTTTGTTTTTCTTCAGCCATGCATTTCAGCATAATATATATTTGAATATTTTTTAGGATGGCCCTTATTTTTGCAAACTGAGCCCCTTGATCAATGATTATTGTACCCACCCTGCTCCCTAAAAATCAAAGCTGGATCGAAAACTGCACTTACCTACTTAGAACTTGTTGATGGGCAAGAAAAATATAGGTGTTTAACCACAAAATAAAATTTTAGACTGCTTCAAATTTAAAGAAGATGCTAACAATAGTTTAAAATTGTCTATGTTTTCCAAAGCTTTTTTCATGAGGGTTGTCAAAAAGCAGTATTATGTTGGAATGGGTTAAACTGTAATTATGGTAACCCTTGTCAGGCAATATAATCATTTCAAGACTTGCATAAGAATGAATTAACCCTTTCCTGTTTTACAAAAATTTAGACCTGTCCAAATTCAAAGGTTTTTCAGACGAAAATTCAAAGTTGTTTTAATTTGAAAAATAACCATTCATTAGGATAGAAAATATTATAGAAAAAGAATAAATTGCTTGTTACAAGCAATTTCTTCTTTTTCTACAATATTTTCTCAAATATAAAAACCAGAAATTGAACAGGAAAGGGTTAAAGGGCTGGAGGCACTAACTATCAGGCAATAATTACTTTGAAAATAAGTTTTATAAACAACGCTGGCTTGAAGGGATAAACGGGAGGTGTGGACAAAGATCAAACTGCATGTACAAGCAGGCAGATCTTTGTCTATGCCTCCTGCCAAAACGGTAATATTCTGGGTTCAGAAATGCAAAGGGTGGCTGCACTACCACCCACTAGCTTTATGTTGTCCTTAGCAAGTCTAATGTCATCTGGTATTTGTGGACAAACTGCCTTAGTGCTGTTTGAGGCTGATGTGACTTCCAATACATCAATTAAAAGATGGTAAATGATTTTCATCTTGGCCATTTTGCAATAGGTCTGCTTTTGCTGAAAATATCCACTTGAAAGTTCAAGTTTACTGTTATTTTTCACTATTTAAACAGCATTCATTACAATTGATGAATATTGCACTAGATGCTATTTTAGCACACCAGGTCCTGAGCACAGCTTGCTCATTGTGAACTTTTGTCTGTCATCTGTCGTGACGCATCGACAATTTTAGGGTTTACACCCTAGAAGCCACAGTTCAATCTGAATTTTATAAAACTTTGTCAAAAAAGTTTGCAAGTCATAAGGCTAAAGCCTATTGAAAATGGGAAAGTTCCATTCAAAAACATGGGAAAAGGGGCCTTGATAACAGTTTCTTTATGTACACTCTGGGGGCCATATTATTGTATCAATCTTCAGGAAAATTGGTCAGGATAATTTTTAGCTCCACTGTCTGTCTGTGCTTCAGTAAACTTCTTTTTTTGGCAATCTTTTCCTCAGAAAGTCCTGAACAGAATTCAAGCTAAGTTCGCAGGAATAATCCGTGGGTGACACTTTATCAGATTCTTTCAAAGAATTTGATTGCATGAAACACATGGCCTAAATGAGTGGGCTAATTTCCTTATATGGTGAAAACTTTAAAAATCTTCTCAGAAACCAAAGGATGGATTTTAACCAAATTTCACTAGAATGATCCTTTGGTGACTATTTTTCAGATTCCTTAAAAAGATTTGATTGGATAAAAAAACATGGCTTTTTATGGATGGGGCTAATGTCCATATATGGTATATAATGAAAAGAAACACTGTTTAGCTCACCTGAGCATGAAGTGCTCAAGTGAGTTTTTGTGATCACCTTTCCTTCGGCATCTGTCCGGTGTGCGTCGTCCGTCAACAATTTCTTTAAACGACATCTCCTCCCAAACCACTGGGCCAATTTGAACCAAATTTGGCGGAAATGTTCCTTAGGTGGTCCCCTTCAAAAATAGCTAAAAGAATTGAAATATGTTAAAAACTCTGGTTGCCATGGCAATAAAGTAAAATTTTAAAATAATCTTTAAAAATCTTCTCCTGACCCAGACTGCGTAGAGGCTTGATATTTTGCATGAAGCATCAGTATATTGACCTCTTTCAAAATAGCTAAAATCATGATCCTCGGGTCTCCAGGGGCGGAGCACCGGTTGGGGGGGGGGTATATAGAAATAAAGAAGGTTTTTTAAATGACATCTCCTCCCAAACCACTGGTCCGACTTGAACCAAATTTGGCAGAAATGTTCCTTAGGTGGTCCCCCTTAAAAATTGGTAAAAGAATTGAAATATGTTAAAAAAGTGAAATTTCAAAATAATCTTAAAGTTTCTTCTCCTCCTGACCCAGAAGGCATAGAGCCTTGATGTTTTGCATGAAGTATCAGTATATTGATCTCTTACAAAATAGCTAAAATCATGATCCTTGGGTCTCTAGGGACGGAGCCAGGGAGGGTGGGTGTTATAGGCATGAAGCATCAATTCACAGACTTCTTTCTTATTTCTGAATTTATAACCCATTGATCCAGAGGTATGAAAAAGTTTTTTTTCTCTTTTGAATCAACACTAAAGCCATCGAATTTAGACTTTTGGATCCCCAGGTTCATAGTCTTTATATGTTAGTGTGGCCTAACTTGTATCATAATCTTAACCTTAACATGAAATTAGACTGTTGAAAGAAAAAGAGCCTTTATCTCAGGTGAGCGCCCCAGGGTCAATGGCCCTCTTGTTTTTATCAGAAACCCATTTATTAATTTAACCAAACTTCACTAGAATGATCATTTGGTGACCTTTAATAGATTTCTATGAAAAATCTTTATTAGATGAAAAATGATATATTTATATAGGCATTACAGGGGGGTGGGGTGGGGTTGGGGGCTAAGTTCAATGTAAGGTATATAATGATAATTTGGAATATCTTACCAGAAACTGGTCAATAGATTACAGCCAAATTCTACAGAATGATCTTTTGGTAGCACTTTGTCAGATTCCTTCAAAGAGTGTAACTCAATTAAAAAACATGGCCTTTATGGGTGGGGCTTATGTCCATATGTCGAAAATTTTGAAATTCTTGTTCCTGTTAAATAGGCGATCATTTCAACTTAATTTCTCAGGAATGTTCTATAAGTAATACTTAAACAGATTCTAACCCTTGTCATATTCCTGTGTTGGCTGGAGGTAAAAACAAAGATCAGCCTGCACATAAATGCAGCCTGATCTTAGTCTACACCTCCTGCTTTACTTCTTCAACTCAGAGTTGATTGTCAATTTAATTTTCAGAATAAATGTTGACCCCTAACTAGTGCTTTAAGTGCTCTAAGGCCTTTGATTTTAATGCAAGTTTAGATAAGGATTATATTACCCCATTCCCACACAGTGACGCTTTTGAACGACCCCAGGAAAAAAACATTGGGAAAACATTGGGGAAAATGAAAAAATTGCTTGTTACAAGCAATTTCTTCATTTTACACATTGTTTTCTATCCAGAAAGTTGAAAAAATCTAAAATTTCATAAATTTTAAATTGTCATCTGCAACTTCTTTCAATTTGGACC
This sequence comes from Fragum fragum, assembly GCA_946902895.1. Lineage (NCBI taxonomy): Eukaryota > Metazoa > Mollusca > Bivalvia > Cardiida > Cardiidae > Fragum > Fragum fragum. Next base: position 16,343,081 of record OX336372.1, read on the forward strand.
AGTCTAAAATTTTTTCTGTGTTGGAATTGGTTAAGCATGACAAGGGGTAAAAGAAGTTTTAATTGGTTTGATGATAAAGCTTAGGAGGATTGTCCAAATTTTAGGTTGCCGTCACTCAGTGAGGTAAGGGAAATAACTAATACTACTTGACTGAGATAGTTTGTTCCATAAAAGAAAGTTGCCTCTCACTAACCCTTTCCTGATTTGCAAAATTTTAGACCTGTCCAATGTCCAAATTCAAAGGTTTTGCAGACGAAACTTTAATGTGGTATAAATTTGAAAATAAGCCATTCAGTAGGGTAGAAAATATTGTGCAAAATGAAGAAATTGCTTGTTACAAGAAACTTCTTCTTTTTGACAATATTTTCTCAAGTATAAAATCACAGTGACATAAAATCCTGTGTTTGCACAGGAAAGGGTTAAGTTAAATCATTGTAAAAAAAAGTAACTCTTTTTAATTTTCATTTTATGCATTCTTCTTTAAATTATTAAGATCCTTAAATATTACATTGAATTAAGAGAGAACTTGACAGCCAGTAGAGCATCTCAGGCCCTCATCGGCTACAAAAGCCAGGGCTCTTCATCTGGTGCTCGTGTTAAGAAATTCAGTTCAAAATAGGACAATAGGTCTTGTGACATACAAATTCCCTCTTTTCCGTTCTTGGTCCTTTTAATTTCTCATCTGAAGGTATAAAATAAATAAAAGTCATTTTTTAAATGGGATCAAATGAATTTTAGTTTCCTATTTAAAGCTGTAGTTACAAAGGTTTTGAAGTTATCCATTATGTTTTCTACCCCAAAAGACAAAGATCGTAACAATTCCAGATTCTATAAATTGTCATCTGCAACTTCATTCAATCTGGACCAGTCTAAAATTTTATCATCTAGTAAGAGTTATGTTTTATTACATTTCAAATCATGATATATGAAGTCAAACTTCATAAATTTAGTGGTAAGTAGAAATAGGTAGTGAATTTTAATAAGTTAACCCATTCCCTTACAATGATGATTTTTGATGCCCCTTTAGAAAAAAGGCTTCGGAAAACATTGTGGAATATGAAGAAATTGCTTGTGTTAAACAGTTTATACATTATGTTGTTAACCAAAGATACAAATATCCATTAAATTACATCAACTGAATACTGTTGTCTGCAACTTCTTTCAATTTGGACCAGTCCAAAATCATGTCACATGGTCATAGGTTAATGTATTAATAGAACTTAGAATTTTTATCCAAGGATACCAGTGAATGACACCATCTGCCTACATGATTGAAAAAGAGGTTACTTCAAAACTCTTCAGCCCATTGCCACACAAGGAAGCTTTTTGATGCCCCAAAGAAAAAATACTTTTGAAAACATTGTGAAAAAATGAAGAGATTGTTTTTCACAAGCAATTTCTTCATTGTACACAACATTTTGTAACACAAAAGTAAACAAAATCCAAAGTTTCATTAACTGAAATCTGTTGTTTCAACATGTTTGAAATAAGACCAGTCTAAACTTTTGTTGTCTGGTAATGTGTTAAATTATCTATATCATGGACAACTTCCCTTCAAACCCATTACCACATAATCTTGCTTTTTTACATTCTGAAAAAATATTGTAAGAAATATTGTAATGGAAAAACAGGAAGGGTTGGAAAAGGAGAAAGTGTTTTCTGCCTTATTTTTCCAAGTTCATAGTATTTTGAATTGCCTTCTTCATCTTCTTTTGTTTTCTAGTAAACGGTTAATGAATACATTGTAAGTTGTTGTGTACCAGATGACAAAATTTTTGGCTTGTCCAAATTCAAAGAAGCTTGCAGGAGACAGTTATTAGTTGATGGAATTTTGAAAATCTTTGTCTCTTGGGATAGTGAAGAGATGGCTGCAATTTTGTTTTTTTCCACAATGTTTCCCTTTTTTGAGGGGGTGGGAGTTGGGTGTTGCCATCTAAAAAGCTGGATTGTATTGGAATGGGTTGTGTAACTTTTTATGGCTCAAGAACTAGTTATTGTAGATAAGATATAATGTTTTACTGTGTTTTAACCCTTGTCATTCTGAATGAATAGCTCTCTGAAAATCGCAACAAAATTAAAGGACTGAAAGCACTTGAAGGCTTAACCCATTCCAACACAGCAAAATTTTAGACTGGACCAAATTGAAAGAAGCTGCAGACAACAATTTCAAGTTGACGGACTTTTGAATTTTTTCGTCTTTTTGGGTAGAAAACATTGTGGATAATGAAGAAATTGCTTGATACAAGCAATTTCTTCATTTTCCACAATGTTTTCCAAAGCTTTTTTCTTGGAGGGTGCAAAAATGAGGGATTGAGTTGGAATGGGTTAATTATGGGTCAATATGTCTTTTGAAAATTAATTTCTTTTACTAACTCTGGTTCAAATGGGACAAACAGGTGGTGTAGACAAAGATCAGCCTGCACATATGTGCAGGCTGATATTTGTATGTACGACCTGTCTAAACAGAAATATTCCGGATTCACTATTACAAGGGTTAGATTAAGGCATATGGAGTCAAACTTCATAGACTAAAGATATTAGAAGAGATAGTATATTCAAATTTGTCCTATTTTCTGAATGAAAATTACTGGGAATCAATGCAATATAGAGTTAGGAATATTTTCATTTTATGTTATACATGCACTGAGCAATTATTCTATGTACTGTTATCCAATTGTTTTAGATTTCTCTAATTTGAGGATTATTTTCTCTTACTTACCATTTTAAATGATTCATTATGGAAAATATTTATCAAATTAAATCCATATTTTTTATGGAGGGTTTTATAAGGTGAAATATGGTACGTTTTATATATAATCGGGCTTTCCATTTGTTACTAAAACCGGTGAATATTGTTGTTGACTAATATTTGAAGCTGACTAAAGTATCTGGTTACCTTGTAATTCTTAGACATTCTTATCAAATAGACTGTAAGAATTCTTTTGAAATATTACTGAATATGCATCATTAGCTCACCTGAGCATAAAGTCCAAGGGGAGCTATTGTGATCAGTCATTGTCTGTCATCCATCTGTCTGTCAATCCATAATTTCTTTTAAAAAACAGTAAGTTTGCTGAAGCTGAATGCAGGAATGTTTACTGGGTGAAGTTGTACAAAAGTTGTTAAAAGCATTTAATTAGATTAAAAACTGGAATATATTTGGAATGATTATAGCCTGATTGTTGTCTATCTATTTTGAATAAATTAGGCCAGCAGACTAAGAAACAGCCCTATCCTAGGTGTCAAAAGTTTGTAAAAACGCTCAATTAGAACAAGTTGTCTTCTCCCAATGTATAAAGTCTAAGGCATACATGTTTGGTATATAGCATAACCAATGTTTGTTAAAATTATTATCCTGAAATTAGCATGGCCCTGTCCTAGAGGTCCATAGTATCAGAAAACATCCAATATAGTTCTCTACCAAGTTTGCTAAAATTGTTGCCCTGAAATTAAACATGGCCCTCCCCCAGAGGTCCAAGTTTGGGAAAACATCAAGTAAGAGTAAGTTCAAAAGTCTTTTCCTTCTGAAATTTTGTCTCTCACCAATGGATGGATAATCGTAAACCTAAGTGGGATAGCAGCTGGAGGCTAGGAAATAATGTAGTGGTAGTACTGGTGTGAGAAATACCAGGAATCCATTGTTAGGTGCTCCAGCCGCCGCGATATAACTAAAATACTGTTATAAGTGGCATTCAACACATTCAGACAGTCAGTCCTTCTGAAATAGAAGATGTTGGACATTTATATTTGGTTTGCAGCATAATTAAGTGGTTTTTAGCTCCAATGGCTAAAAGCCAATGGACAAGGTGTCAGTCATTCATCCATAAGGTCATCTGTCCTGAAAACTTTTCTTTGAAAATCTTCTTCTCAGAGACCAGTCTATGGATTTCAACAAAATTTTACTGGAATGATCCTTGGGTGACCCTATATCAGTTTATGTAAATTTGATTGAATGAAAAATATGGCTTCAATGGGTGGAGCTTATATCCATATGTGGTATATACTGAAAACTATGAAAATCTTCTCAGAAACCTGTTGATGGATTTTAACCAAAATCCACAAGAATAGACTTCAGATAGGCGACTTTTTGTCGGATTCCTTTATATAACTTTGAATGATGGGAAAACATAGCTTTTATTGTAGTTGGCTTGTGTCCATTTATGGTATACAGGTAGAATTTTGAAAATTTTGTCAATACCTTCCCATCTGACTTAGTAAATGAATTTTACATAACTTGACTTAACTTTTGTAAAAACAATGAAAAGTTTGAAATGCTTTTCTAGCACTATCTGAAAGATTTCAGTGACTAGATTTATTTTCATGATATGATAAAGATGATTTAGTTTATACTGAATTCCTGAAAACATTTGCTTAATCAGAATATTTAGGCCTATGGAGTGATACAGGCGCTGAAGTGCATCTGGTTTACTATTTTCTTAAAATTATGTCTCTAGGGCCCAAAACAGGTCCGTACCAGGGTCCAAAAGAGGAAACACTGCTTTATATGAGCAAGGTAGAATATTATTTTATGCCCCCGCATCAATAAGATCGGGGGCATAATGTTTTACTGTGTCTGTCTGTCTGCCTGTCTGCAAAACTTAACCTGCCAACTTAACATTTTCCTATAACTTCAACCCGATTAAGTTACAATGCTAATATTTGGTATGTAGATAGGTCTCAACAAGGCGCAACTGGGGAAGGTCATTTCGTCAAGGTCAAAATTTTAACCCTTTTCCCTAAAACAAAGAAAAAAACCCAATAAAAATCACCCGTTTCTAAAGAATTCTTGTTTCGGGGGGCATGGTGTTTAACAAACACATCTTGTTTTCTTATCAACCTTAAGCCTTAGGGCAATTACATTTGAAATATTGCTCAACCCAATAGGTACCTACTATTTTTGTTGGAGTTTTGGCCCCAGTGTCTAAAATAGCCTATCTGAATGGGTCTGAATTTGGGGGAAAAAAAATTGTATATTTAGATCAAGTTTAAAAAACTTCTCCTGCTTTTCTATGAGGCCTAGGGCATTTATATTTGTTAAGTACAATAAAAAAGATAGTTCTGTGCTAACTTTATTAAAAGTATGCCCATGGGGGTCAAAAACAGTTTCAAGTCTTACCATTAAAATTGTTTGGCACCAGTTGTATCTTCTGTAAACCAAAAGTAGAGATTAAGGTCATTGTGGAAATCATGGTCCTCTTGTTAGTTTCAATTTTTTTCAAATGTGCATGTGTAAAGCCTGTGGAATTGATGTAAGCTTCCCTATAATTCTTCAGTACACTCAGTCATTCCACTTAATTACAACCCTGTTAGCCCATTCCCACACAATTCTACTTATTTACAACCCTTACTTGAAATATCAGAATATTTTCATACAGCTGGAATCAACTATATAGCCTGTATCACAACTACAACAAGCATATTTTCTATGTACAATCAGTCACAACTAATGCCTTATTTTAGCTCACTTGAGCTCAGAGTGGTCATGTGATCTAGTGTGATCACCCTCCGTCTGGTGCTCAACTGTCGTCTGTCAACAATTTCTTTAACCCATTCCCACACAATGACGCCTTTAAACACCCCTCAATATAGAAGCTTTGTAAAACATTGTGGACAATGCAGAAATTGTCCACAATGCTTTCTACCCCAAAAGACAAAGATTTTCAAAATTTCATCAACTTTAAATTGTCGTCTGCAACTTCTTTGAATTTGGACTGGTCTAAAATTTTGTCCTGTGGGAATGGGTTAAACAACATCTCCTCCCAATTTGAACCAATTTGGCAGAAATGTTCCTAACAAATAGCTAAAATAATTTAAATCTATTAAAATCTCTGGTTGCCATGGCAACAAAAGTGAAAGTTTAAAAAAAAGTATCTTTCAAAGCCTTCTCTTTTTGACCAAGAAGGCCTAGAGCTATTTTGCATGAAACATCAGTATATTGACCACTTTCAAAAGATCTAAAATTATTACCATCCAGGAGCCGAGCTTTCTATATAGAAATAAAATGGGGTTTTTTAAACGACATCTCCTTCCAAACCATTTGTCTAGAAATGTTCCTTGGCGACAAAATAATTGACTTTTGGATCCCAAGTACAATGCCCATATATTTATAAAGTATGGTTAAGCCAACTTTTATCATAGTCCTAGCCTTAACATTAAATTTAACTGTTGATAGAAAAAGAGCCTTTATCTCAGGTGAGCGCAAACGACCAGTAGCCCTCTTGTTATTATATCTTGTTGACGCCAATTTTTGTGTGCTGATATTAGTAAATGAGACTTGACATGATTTTTCCAACCATTTCATATGTGTGGCAATTAAAAATCCGATCAGCCTATGCATTCACACAGTCTGATCCAAGTTTTTACTATGTACTCTATGGTATAGGTAGATATTGATCCAAAGCCACTTAATATCAAAAATTCTTTAAATAACCTAACCCATTCCCACACAACAAAATTTCAGACTGGTCCAAATCGAAAATAGTTACAGACAACAATTCTTAGTTGATAGAATTTTTAAAATGTATGGTGTTGTCTTTTTGAGTAAAAACATATTTGATAATGAAGGAATTGTTTGTTTTAAGCAATTTCTTCATTTTCCACAATGTTTTTCAAAACTTTTTCTTAAGGAGCATAAGAAGGTGGGATCTTGTTCAAAAGGGTTAACAAGCTCAATGTCTGCGGTTTACACACATGTTAAATGGTTAGAGATGTCAAATACAGTCTTACATATTAAAGGTTTGCTACCAAAATTTTGTAGCTACAGCTGAAATTAAGCTGTAGTTTGATATTTGGTCACCAACCCACAATTATTTTTAATGTTGATTTGTTGAATGCTAATGTAAGGGATAATATACTGAAAAGTTACAATTTTAATCTTTAGCATGTTGAATTAAACACTTGCTTAGAATTGCACTGATATCAAAGGGCTGAGAGAACTGGAAACTCTAGTTGTCTGTCAGTATTTCTTTTACAAATGTGATTTCATAAACAATTCTGGCTTGAAGAGGACAAACAGGAGGTGTAGACTGAAATCAGATTGCAGATCTTTGTCTATACCTCCTGCCCAAACAGGAATATCCTGGGTTCAGCATGACAAAGGTTAAACATTTTGTCTATAATGTATCAAAATTCTCAATTTTGAGAGTTATGCATGTTTTCTTTGAAAATTTAGAATTGATTTCAACCAAATGTTAGAGGAATCACATCTTAATATCTGGAAGATAATTTTATATGTTTAAAGAAAAGACAAATTAGGGCCGGTAGAGCAATTATATATAATAAATTATAGACTGAAAATCTTAGACTTAGAAGTAGAAAATTGTGGAAAATAAAGAAATTGGATGCTATAAGCAATTTCTTATCTTTCGACAATGTTTTCCAAATTTAGTTTTCAGGGGCTTCAAAAAGTAGGAATGGGTTAAAGGGTTTAAAGTTTCTTAACCCCATCCCCACACTATCCCACTTCTTCTGGCCTGTCAAGAAAAAAAGATGTGGAAAACATTCTGGAAAACTAAGAAATTGCTTGTTGCAAGCATTTTCTTCAGTACCCACAATGTTTTCTCCCCCAAAAGCAATATTCTATTTACAAATCCATCTCTTGAAGATGTCATCTGCAACATCTTAGAGCTTGAACCCTGTCTAAAATTGTGTTTTCTCTTAACATTTTCCTGTATAATCACTGGCTTTTACGTCCATGCAATTTTATACTTCAGAAAATATTGTGATATAAGAAGAAATTGCTTTATACAAGCAATTTCTTCTTTTATCACAATATTTTCTACCACATAGAATGGTTTCGTATCAAATTGCACTCACTTTCAATTGTTGTCTGCATCATCTTTCAAATTGGGCCAGTCTAAAATTTTTAGAAATAGGAAAGGGTTAATGGGTTAACAAACTTAAAAAAATTAACCCATAACCCGATACAAATTTTTAGACTAACCAAGATTCAAATACAGCAGATTCCAATTCAAAATGGATTAAAATCAAACTGAAAGAAGTTAAGGAGAAAACATTGACGGAAAAGGAGAAAGATTAAATATACAATTTTAAATGGATTTGAATTGAATAACAAGCAATTAAGGGTAGACAACTTCATGGGAAAAAGAGAAATTACAGTTACAAAAACTTTCAATTACGAAAACTTTCTTTTTTTACAACCTTTTGGTCTTTTGAAACTATTGTGGTACGAGATGAAATTGCTTGTTACAATCAATTTTTCTGCTTTTTCATAGCAAATGTTTTTCAATAAATATCTTTCTTCAGTCTCGATACAGTAGAACAGTTTTAATATGATGGGAAAATAGGAAAAGCTGGTGATGTGATTTTGCATTTGCTAAAGTGTCTGTTGTGTTTGTTGCTTTTATGTAATTTCAAGATACTTTGATTTCTTGCCCAAAATAAATTCACGTATTTTGCTCACCAGAGCACATAGTGTGAGGTGAGCTTTTGTGCTCTGTCATTCTCTATCCATAGTTAACCTAGACCGGTACCGCCGTCGACTTTAAAAAAGGCTTTATTAAAGTCGACAGTGGTACCAGTCTATAGTTAACCTATCTATCCATGCACAAATTTTAATCAAAGTACTGAAAGTACTGTTAGCTAGCAAAGCATGGTTGAATTTAGAAAATCTTTCCCTTGTTGTTTAGAAAGTTATGAAATTGATGCCTCTCAGCTGTCTACATAGAACAAAGATGGAAATATTTATAAAACTGATGGGAAATTGTTAAGTTAAAGGTTTCTTGTTAACCTTTTTCCATACAATCACTTGTTTTCACAACTCATAGGTTTTGTATTTGGGAAAACATTGCAGGGAAAGAAGAAATTGCTTGTCACAAGCAATTTCTTCTTTCCCTACAATGTTTTCTACACTTTATAGTGGTTATTTGTCAAATCAAGTGCACTTTGATTTTTCGCCTGCAGCCTCTTTCAAATTGGAGCGGTCTAAAATTTCATTGTATGGGAAAGTGTTAAATGTGCTACCACTTTCTCGAAAAGTTGTTTGATTAATAATCCTTAGGTTGTATTACAACTTTGTCCAGGGACACCCCATTTTCATTTGACTCACTTAAAATGCTGCTATGTGTAAGTGTTGTTCAGGTGAGTCAGTTAGGTCCATTATGGTTCATTTGGTTAACCAATTACCAGACGACAAAATTTAGACTGGTCTAAATTGACAGGAGTTGCAGACAACAATTAAATTCTTATCACCTTTGGGATAGAGAACATTGTGCATGATTAAGAAATCGCTGGTTACAAACAATTTCTTCATTTTCGACAATGTTTTCCAAACCCCATTTCTTGGGGGCGTCTAAAAGACATATTAAGAGTGAATGGGTTAATTAGACCAAGCCAATTTTTTGTCATCTTGTAAGAGGTTTAAACAGAGGATTGTGTAAGAAAATATTTTTCACAAACTGCAATTTGTCGTTCACAAAATATATTGTCCAACAATGATTAATTTTATGCCTAATGTTATATTGTTGTTTTATGACAAACTGTTATGGAGGTTTAAGAAATAAATCTTAGTGGGAGATATTTTACTTGTTCTTGTTTCTTTTCATTATTGACGCTTGGACCAGTAATATTCCTGTTTTGGCAGGAGGTAAAGACAAAGATCAGCCTGCACATAAGTGCAGTCTGATCTTTGTCTACATCTCCTGTTTGTCCCGTTTAAGCCAGGAATGTTTGAATAATCAATTTTCAAAAGAAATATTGACCCTCAATAAGGCTTTTTCATACCAAATGACCCAATTTTTAACTTTTTGATGGACTCAGTAGGCGTCAATCATTGTTACCGAGTTTGGAAAACCCAGTAGGATAATACTATGTTAGAATAGAAGAACGCGTAGCGCCTAGTTATACCCCCCACAACGAAGTTATGGGGGTATATTGGAATCATGTCGTTCGTCTGTCTGTCCGTGGACGTAATTTTGTGTCCTCTTCTCCCACATTTTCAGACCAATTTTGCTGAAACTTTACCGAAATTTTACCGAAATCTTCCTTGCAATGGGAACTTGTGCACCTGCAGTTTTCATAATGATTAATAAACTGTTTCAGGAGTTATGCCCCTTTGATTTATTTTCTTATATAAAATTTATAGGGAATAAATCATACCTCCTGAAAAGGTTGACAGATTTGAAAATAAAAGTGGATCACTTGTACGAAGTTATGGGATGGGGGTATACTGGAATTAGGTTTTCCGTCCGTCTGTCTGTCTGTCCGTGGGCATGATTTTGTGTCCTCTTCTCCTCCCACATTTCCGGAGCGATTTTGTTGAAACTTTACCGAAATCTTCCTTGCAATGGGAACTTGTGCACCTGCAATTTTAATAATGATTTATCAACTGTTTCAGGAGTTATGCCTCTTTGATTTATTTTCTTATATGCAATTTATAGCGAATTTATCAAAACTCCTGAACAGGTTGACAAATTAAAAAGATAAAAGTGGATCACTTGTACGAAGTTAGGGGGGATATACTTGAATTAGATTGTCCGTCTGTCCCTACGTCTAGCCGTCCGTCCTTAGACATAATTTTGTGTACTCAGCTCCTCGGACATTTCCAGACCAATTTTGCTGAAACTTTACCGAAATCTCCCTTGCAATGGGAAATTGTGCAACTGCAATTTTCAGATTAATCAACTGTTTCAGGAGTTATGCCCCTTTGATTTATTTTCTTATATACAATATATAGTGAATTTATCATAACTCCTGAACAGGTACAGTTTAAATAAATGAAAGTGGTTCACATGTTTTTTCAGAACATAAACGCCTTGTGTGACGTTGCACGAAATCCATAATTTCCATCCTCAATGGTAAACAAAATCCCTATTTTTTACACCGTCATTACCCATCATTGACTTAAATTTGTATAAAGAAAAATGTCCACTAGATAAATCATGAATGGCCAACATTTCAATGGTTACAATTTGGCCTCATTTAAAAAGAGGCAGCAGTGTGTGTTTGTGTGTGTGTGTGGGTGGGGGGGGGGTATTCGTCAGCCCTTACAGTCGACAGTTCTAGTTAGGTTCGATTTATTATTTTTCAAAATCTGTCTCCCCCCAAACAACTGCACAATTTTGAAACGGCGTATTACGAAGATTCTATATAATTCGTAGAACGCGTAAAGACTCCTCTTAAATACGAAAACACCTACCAATAACCGGCTTAGCGTAGATGCGGTTACGGTCTCAATAATGCTATATAGTTTCAAGTTTCAAGTTTCTTTATTGTATGAGACAAAATTGTCCATAATACATATATAAACAAATTACATTTATCCAAATAAACTAATGTGTTCCGGTGATGATGGTATAGACAAAGAAAAAATATTATACAACGATGCTTTTCAATGAAAACCTCGTAACTGCACTATATAGTGAGTAATATACCTTCTATTATGAGAAGTCGGCATACTTGATGTATACTGCTGGAGTAATAGGCTATTCAATTACACATATTTAAAGGTGTTTTATTCCCCCCCCCCCCCGCCCTAAGGTATATAGGAGTCAGCTTGTCGGTCCGTCAGTCGGTCGGTCCGTCTGTCTGTCTGTCTGTAGATTTTTCGTGTCCGCTCAATTTCTCGGCAACTATTGGTCAGATTTTATTCAAACTTCACTGATATAAACAGTATTAGAGATGTGCATATTCTATTTCGGTTACGGTCCATTGATTTTGGTGAAAAATCATGTCCGCTCAATTTCTCAGCAACCATTGGACGGATTTGATTCAAATGTGCATGTCCCTTTTTGGTTATGGTCCATTGATTTTTGACGGAGTTATGGCCCTTTAATTAAAAAGTCCATTTTTGTAACGACCCTTTGGCGGATAGCACTTGTATATGGACAAGCGCTGTTGTGGGGTATTAGTCCGCTTTGTGACAATGTCTAGTTTTTATTTTGAATTAGCATTTTCAATCCATTACCAAGCGACAAAATTTTGGACTAGTTACGGACCACAATTCAAATAGATTTGAGATTGAAAACTAAGAACATTGTGATACAGGCAATTTCTGATGTTCTCATAATGTTTTCTTCCCTGCAATTCTTCACAGGGTAAACAACGTGATTATATGGGAATGGGTTAAGCTTTTACTGGATCACGGAAGGTTTAAAAGATACATGCAAAATCTCTTATTTTTTTTTTCTCATAGGTATTAATTCTCAATCAATATTGCTAATCAAAAGTTGTCCAAGTTTCTTAATATAAATTTTTGGTTCATGAAAATAACTTAATTAGCTGTGGAATGTCTTCGGGAAAATAGGATAATCTCGGCTAAGCAAAAAAAGTATTGATCTTGAAAGCTAGTTAGACTGCAATCAAATGAATTTGGTTTTATGCGACTTTCAGTAAAACCGCGGTTGGTAGGTACATCCAACCATGGCTTCCTGTCATTTTTACAGCAGTACCATGTACAACTGCAACAATGAATTTGGGCCATTACATGTGTAGCTGCTCAGCCAACTGAACAGACAAATTACAAATGACGTGTGTAACAATGGCATTTTTTTCCCGAACTTATCACAACCAGGACGCTATAATAGAGACATCCTATATTACATTCCCCATTCCCACACAAAGACCCTTTTAAACACCCCTCAATATAAAAGCTTTTGAAAACATTGTGGAAAATGAAGCAATTTCTTCATCATCCACAATGTTTTCTACCGGAAAGATCTCGTTAAATAAAAATTGTCTGCAACTTCTTTGAATTTTGGACTGGACTAAAAATTTATGGTGTGGCAATGGGTTAAACAAACCAGGCTAGGCGAGAGGTTATGCTTAAATAGATTATTGTTATGAAAATTGCCATCTGTACACCAAAACGGGCATATCACTCCTCTATGCCAACACGGAAGTCCATCATCAATACCTTCAGTGATTTGAGTTTGAATGTATTGTCTTCATGAGAGATGGTTTGTTCTAACTGGCAGATTTATTTGTTATATGGGGTTACTTACTAATCACTTACAACGCCAATTGACCTCTGACAAAGCTGAGGTTTTAACAAGATTTTATTGTAAAGGGACAAAAAGAAAGGCAATTTGAATAAGCTGTAGTTACGACGTTACCTCGCCAACCCAACAAAACTGCTGAGCATGAATATCGGAGTTGAAAGTGCCTTTTTTGTTTAAAAATGAACGATTTGATTGGTTAATCCAGTTATGATTGACAGCTGCGATCCATTAATTTATGGCAAAGACCCGTCAATCCAGGAATCAGTCGCTAAATCAAATAATAATTCACTTAACCCATTCCCACACAGAGTAATTTTAGACCTTTCCAATTTGAAAGAAGTTGCAGACGACAATTTCAAGTTGATGGAATTTAAAATTGTTTTGTCTTTTTGGAAAGAAAACATTGTGTATAATGAAGAAATTGCTTGATTCCAGCAAATTTCTTCATTTTCCACAATGTTTTCCAAAGCTGTTTTCTTGAGGGGCGTAAAAAGGAGGGATTGTGTGGGAATGGGTTAAACTGGAAGTGAAGTTTGCATTACAACATTGATCGACATTTATTTGAAGCTTTTTTGTTGGCTTGGCGACTTAAACGTCGTATCTACAGCTTACTCAAGATGTAGTTAAAGTCGCTAACCAACCATTCTTATTTTTTCCTACAAGTTACTTGCAATAAATATTTGATATCGAAATGAAACTTCCTGTTGGAGCTCTGTGTGCGTGGCTAGCAGATTAAATTGGGTGGGGGTAGCACTCCGTCAATTTACCCAGTGTTGCCTTCCAAGCATCAGAATGAGAGAGGAAAGAAGTCGGAAATTAAGGGTTGGTGGATGAATTCAGACGAGGGGAGACGGAAAGGGAAAATGTAAGCGGATAAATTCGAGAGTCGCACAGGCTATGGACGAATTAGAAATGAAAACGAGTGACTTCACAGGATAGTACACGAAAGATATATTCCTAAGAAATATACATCTGAAAGCTGTCACCTGCTCTCAAATCAAATATTCGTATTTCAATTTTCTTTCGATTGTCTCAGACAATTTTGCCGAGTTTGCAACGATAAAAAAGGACAAAAGAAATATTTTTGTCATTTGTGGTATTTCTTTAATGCTTGACGCGACAGCCTTGTGCAGATTCCTGTATTTTCTTACACGTGCTTTGTTGTTTAATGTTTTTCCTAATACAAGTTGTTATGGCGGTTACACAAATACAGAGATAGGTGTGATCGGGATTCACACTTTTTGCCGATGTTTTAAATACAGAAATTTTATTGAAATTTTTACTTTTTTACTTCGTTTATTTACTAACAGAGCGGGGGAGATTTAGAGAAAGAGAGACAGATACAGGGAGAACTGAGAGAGAGAGAGAGAGAGAGAGAGAGAGAGAGAGAGAGAGAGAGAGAGAGTGAGTGAAAAAGGGGGCGGATGAATAATTGAGAGATTGAAAGAGAGAAAGATTGAGGGGGATGAGAGAGATAGGTAGAGAGAAAGAGACAGAGAGAAAGAAAGTGAGTAAGAGTGAAAGAGAGAGAGGGGAAGGGTCTGTCAGTAAGTCAGTCTGCCGGTCAGAAAATGGAGAAAGGGAAAACTAGTCTGCAAATAGACACGTCAGTAACTAAAACATTCTTTTAATTTCAGATTCGAGAAATTGGGTGTTTCATTTCCATTTTGATTGTCTCTGCAGCGCTTTTATTTATGAGAAATTATAATGGAAACATTTTATGACTTTTTTTTCTATTAATACGCGACTTTTCACACCAACGATAATTTGTTGAAACCATGACTTTTTTACACATCTCTCTTTCTCACACAAACACACACACACAAACACACACCTCCCTCCCCCCCCCCCCCACACACACACACATTCCCACACAATCCATCCATTTAACGCTCCAACAAGCACAAGAAAAAATTGTGGAAAATGAAGAAAATGCTTGTGATAAATAATTTCTTCATTAACAACAATGTTTTCTTTCCAAAAAGACAAGACAATCTAAAATTCCATTAGCTTTAAATTGTCGTCTGCAACTTCTCACTTTTTTGACCGGTCTAAAACGACTCTGTGTGGGGATGGATTAACTGATACTAGCTAACTATGTTTAAGTTCGAAATACCCTATTAGTAATAGGAAAAACTGCTTTAAACGGACTGAAAACGTATAGGGTATTGATACCTTGTAGACCCATATTCACAGCATAAACTGCTCATGGTGAACCGATGTGATTGCCCAATATCTGATGTCCGTCCGTCCGTCGTGCGACGACAACGATTTCTTTAAACATATTCGCATCATAAGCATGTAGACCAATTTTGACTTAACTTGGCAGGAATATTCCTTAGGTGAAGCTCTTCCAAGCTGATCAAATGTTTTCCAAAGCTTTTCTTGGGGATTGTATGAGAATGGGTTTATCCTTCAAAATTGCAAGATCAGATTTCCCTGTATATACGGGCGGTTACAATAAACGATATCTGCGTCGTCTGCAGTCTTTAAATTGAAATATTGACTTCTTAATCTGTCTGGATATTTCAAATTGAATCTTAAACACTACATAGTTATTTCAACCCTTTAAAATTGGTCTAAGCCACTCGGCAGATATTCGATTTTAACTTAAGTTCTTTTGCGCAATTTACGGATCGCCGGTGTTAAAGAATCAATTGGCCAATCAAATCTTTCATTTAGACAGGAAAGAACGCTGAACTCCAACATTAATGTTAAGGATCTTTGATGGTTTGGCATCTTTAACGTTGCAACAACAGCAAATTCAAGGTATAGTTACGGTGGTTAAGTCGACAACCAATCATTTTATATTTTGATCACTACTGACCATTAATTTTGCAAAATAGGGGCCCAAAATAGGTAAAAGAAAATTAAGAAAAAACACACACACACACACCCAAAAAACAACATATAAACAAAGAAAAGCAACAACACTACACTAACAATCAAACAAATAACGCCCAAACTTCCTAATCATTTCTGTGATACATCCGGTCGCCACAAACTGAATGGTAAGGCAATGTCAAAAAAATATTTACCCGGGGAAAATTGATTAATATTCAAAACTTTTCCCGTACCTCCCTTCTCCCCCGTTCTTTTAAAGAATGTTTGTCTCTTCCTATCAATAGTAATGAAAATAGTCTTTATTCGTCCTACACTGTAATTTCTGTTAATTTTTTTTGCGTTTATTGGGCTAGTACAGCCTTTTGAGTCGGGACATGTTCGGCTTTCCCCGGGAGATATTCCCCCCACCCACCCAGCAGAACAATGGCATATCAGTTAAATATTATACAACGAATACTCTGTAAACAGTCTTTGATAATTTTTAAAATAAGGGATAATATGATGATTTCCCATTTCGCATATACTCTTAACTAGTATTTTCTTAATTCTTTATTATTTGTAGCTAGACTTCCTTGTGTAACACAAACGTCCTAATAGACATGTGCGACGGAGAACGTAAACCTGAAAAAAAAAACTGATAACGGACTAAAAGGGCTCATATCAAAACAAATGAAACAGATTTATAAAAAAAAAAACTTGACAAATAACGGTTTGAAAATCAGTTTCGAAAAAATGGCGACCTGTAGTTTTTCTGTTTTTCGTCTTTCAATATACCCGTCTGTTCGTCAATCACTTTGTCCGTCTGTATTCAAAGATTTTCTAAAAATCACAGAAGTGTTGCAGGGCCTATATTTGGTATACATAGTATTGTTTCCCACATCTTAGCAGTTTCTATCTTTTACTGTCAATTTGACTGTCACAAATCAAGGTCGGAAAGATTCCTGTCAAAAACTTAAACTGACACCTTTGACATTTTACAATTTTTAAGGCTCAGATTCGGTTTAAAGGTATATAAGTAACTCTGTATCATGTGTCAAATATTGAGGTAGAGGTTAACGTATGTTTAAAACGCAAGTTCAACCTATTTACTGTTCAAAAACACATTTCGTTTCCGTCAAAATAGTGGAATAATGGAGTTTTCTCCATTTCTGTTCTTGCGATTTTCCACTATTTCCCGAGTTTCAACAGTACATCAGCCGAGGAAAGTCAAGGCTCTACGATCTTGAGTACTGTTGGCAACAAGTCTCACAATCTTCAATTAAGCTAGCGAGATAGACAATATCTAACTGCATAGTGAGTTCCAATGGGAGGGCAGTTAAACCATTCCCACACAGTGACGCTTTTAAACGCCCCTCAATATGAAAACTTTGGAAAACAATTGTGAAAATGAAGAAATTGCTTGTTACAAGCAATTTCTTAATTATCCACAATGTTTTCTATCCGAAGAGGCAAAGATTTTAAAGATTTCATTAGATTCAAATTGTCATCTACAGCTTCTTTGAATCTGGGCTGATCTAAAATTTTACCATGTGGGAATAGGTTCAAAGAAAAGATACAACCCCAAATTTCCTAAGGGTCACTTTATCCCAACTTGTGGAAATTACACAAATAATTTTTGTTTTCTAGAATTTTATTGTTTGAGGTATAAAGATTTTGTTGAATATTGAATGTTTCGATGTTACTTACACGAAGGACTTAATGGTAAAAAATCGACATTATCGGTGCTACCATGAAAATAAAGAAATGGAGGACATGTGTATTTCCAAATATTTGAAAACTGTATGCACTTTACAAGCATGTTTGTGATGTCCTCTTGCTTCAATTACCACCTGTCAATGCCTCTACATACTTTTGATAACCCCCGATCTTATGTTGTGGATTTTGATCCCATTCTTCAAGAATATCCTGTCTGAGCTCCTGCAAAGATGCTGGTTGCACGGGGCGTGATAAAACAGCTGTCTGTGACATATCCCTAGCATACCTCAGTTGGTATCTGAGAGCCGTCAACGTGATGTTGTCAATGACGTGAATGTCCGTTCTCCCCTGAGCACTTATTCCTGCCTAAACCATGCTTGAGCCCCTACCAATTCGATTATGCTTTGTCACACAAACCGGAGCAAAACGCTCATTTGGCATTCTCCATATTACAGTGCGTCTATCGGTAAAACAGTGCGTCGGTAAAATCCACACAAAACCTGGACTCGTCTGTAAACAGGACTGGAGCCGAGTCATTTTGTGTCCAAGCGACATGATCCCGTGCCCATGATAAACGCATTTGCACGTGATATCGGGCCAACGGAGTCCGGACTACAGGTCGTCTTGACCTCAGGCCACCATCATGCAACCGATTACTGATGGTTTAGGTGCTTAGGCGCATACCGGTAGCGTTCGAGAAGTCCCTACATAACATTGTTGGGTTGTCAAATCGGTGTGGGACACACTATGAACATTAGTAGCATGCCTTTGGGATAATCGAGAATAAAACATCCAAATGCCAGTGAAAATCAGGTACTACTATATTCAACTTTTCTCATTCATCTTTCTGGTCGAAAAGTAGAAAAGTGGAGTTTTTCCACTTGACAATTGTCATTTTTTTTCGACATTTCAATCTAGCATATAGGGTAAAACAAAAAATAAAGCATAAAAAAACCTGGAATTGTTCGACCACTCCGATAAGTAGAGAAGGCGAAAAGTTGAAAAGTCGAAATTAGTGAGATTTTTTCTAAGTAGGAAATAATTTTCGCAGAAAGTTTCTTCCTTAGCACCGTCTGAACCGGTGTAGGTTGAACAGTTGTCAACGAGATTTTACAGATTATACTCCATTCCGTTTTAAAATAACTTATAACAGAGGAAAAGGTTTAGTTTTTGGCAATACATAGCTCTTTTCACAAGATGCGAGCCTGGTTTCAGATTAAATGGCGTTGAACACAACAACAACCGAAATTCGAGACGTTCCTACCGGGGGTGGGGACGCATTTCAAGCCTCATAACTTAACGATAAATAATAGCCTCTGAATACAATAAAGCAGTGCCACGATAATTATTTAGATCTTCTCTAAATATTGGTGTAACGAAATTTCAGACCAAGATACATGGTCATTTCTAGTTATAAAGACGTTTCCAAATATTTCTATTATGCATTTCAGTAGGATATTTGAAGAGCATTTAAGAATTTTATTCAATCCAATGCAAGAGACCAAACTTCTCACAACTGTACCCCCCAAAAGATTTATCTCTTTTACAGGTAGGGAATACTGGAATTCAGTATCATTTAATATGCGCAATATTACAAATGTATTTACCTCCAAACGCTCACTGAACGATTACTTAATTCTGAAGAACGATCCATAAAAGAGAGTTTTGTATGTCTTAATGTTTCTTTATCATCACATGCTCCATTTCATCTCGAAGGCCTCATTGTAAATCATTTCCTAATTGTCTGTGTTAAATTGCATGTTTAAAGATTTATGAAACAATAGCGTAAAACGCATATATACAACGAAGAAATTACATAGAACTTTTATCGCGATAAAAGCTCTATGCCGTGTGTAAAGATAATGTTGGTCAGAAAGCTCCGCCCCTATCCAAGCATACATATTAATGAGGAAATACATATGTACACAATCTGCTTTCGAATACATTGTCAAAACCGTGTAAATGATGGCCAAGTTTGCGATCTACGTCATTTAGTACACTGTAGTCGAAAACCTGACTTTCAATTATGCCAGTACCCCAGTTTACCGTTACGACGATAGAATCAGTGGATAGTATACCGTCGAATGGGTCGGAAAAAGCAAATGAAAGAATAATCGGTAAGCATTTACTAAGCGATCGATCCTAAACATTTAATAAGAATATCACTAAATCACCATTGATTTTTTCTGAAATACGTTTGTCCTCAAATAACCGAGATAAAATAAAGCACAAAGACTGACCAAGATAGCGACGTTTATTTCAGAAACGGGTAGATTCGATCTCATCAATGTTCATATACATGTATGCAAAAATTGTAATTTCGATCCATTCCATTACACATCGTGTTGATGCCGTGTAAATAATAAGGACCATATGACTTCATGAAAGTCACCTCAGTATCATTCAGAATTTCGTGGCGTTATGAAAAACGGATATCTCGGGTACAAGCAAGCACGCGCAAACATACATACACCTGTGTCCGCGCCTACATGCACGAAGACACAAAAAATCTCATAGTGATTCGTTTTCATACATACATGTAACCGGTGTTATGCAGAAGGGATGATAAAGGTTCTTACCCGCCTAATCTTTTTAAAGAATAATAGTTGTAGCCATTCACATGCTAGTTCTGAAGAAAAGGTATATTT
Source organism: Fragum fragum (assembly GCA_946902895.1). NCBI lineage: Eukaryota > Metazoa > Mollusca > Bivalvia > Cardiida > Cardiidae > Fragum > Fragum fragum. The sequence continues at coordinate 16,363,224 of OX336372.1, forward strand.
ATCGACCAAGGACATACTGCAGGGAATGGTCGAATATCATAGGAGTAGATCTTTTTTCGTGCAAATTTATTTCTGACAAGATATCCCAACGAAACATTGCGCTGTTGTTCTTATCCATCATCTTTTAACGATTCCCGGATGGACACGAATAGCGTGTTTTCATGCTACGCAAAATTTGATACCAAATGAGGCTAATGGGTATGGTTATCACTAATTTGCTTTTAATCAAATTGCTGTGTAACCCCGCGTTTTTGGCGTGCCAAAGAACAGGGCTGCTGAAAACATTTTGGAAAATAAGAACTTTTTTGTAACAATTAATTTCCCCTTTCCTCATTATGCTTTCTAAATCTTTTTGGCATAATTTAGTAATCAATTAAAATTACTTCATTTCAGATTCATGACCAGCCTGAATTTTGTTTTTTTTGGGGAGGGTTTCTTTATCTCAAATAAAGATTTTATCTAATTATATCTAGGGCTTAGAGCAAAAACATACTATGGCTCTATACAATGTATAGAGCCATACTATGTTTTTGCTCTAAGCCATCGATATAATCTTCTTCTTTTGAGACCTGAAGTACAAAAGCTACTGTCCAAATATGATGTAAGGCAGCTGTACAGTATTAAAATGTTGCGCTTCCATTACAGGCTATTATCTTTTGTCTGGTAAACAAAATAACAACCATATCCTTAGAGTAAAATACCATATCCCATTACAACACAAAACAAAAACTGCCTATAACTGAAAGAAGATGCAGATTGTAAAGTGTTTGTGTTATTTGAAAATAACGAATGCTCCATAAAATACTTTTGGAGAAAACGAGAAACTACTTCTCACAAGGCTTTTTTCTCTTTTCTCGCATTTCATTTCTTCCGAAATAAATCACCGCACTGTCGTTAAACCCACTGATCGTATTTAAAACGGTAAGATGGTATTATTCTCTTATTTATCTGGTAAAGAAAAATATTTTGAAATGCCTTTCGAGTTTTAACACATTACCACTGAACCCCGCATTTTTACAAAGGAAATAAAGTGTCAAAAAACATTGTGGGAAGATGGGAAATTGCTTGTGTCACGCAATTTCCCCTTTTCTTACATTTCTACCCTATTTGGCTCTAAGCTTGTTTTTTAATTTTAACACACTTTGATTGGTAATCTGCTACCTCTGTGAATTTGGACTATTCTAAAAAAACCTTTCCGAGCCTCTAGCTGCACATCCCACTTAGGTTTACGATTATCCATCTATTGGTGGAAGACAAATGTCGGAAGGGGTATACGCCGTGGCCGGGTATCGAATCCGGAACCTATTGATTAGGTGTCAACCGGACTACCAGCTGCGGCCCGATCTACTTACATACATAAATTATTGTAGAATTCTCATTTAACACTTTCCTGTACAATCTCTGTGATTTCATACTTGAGAAAAAACTGTAGAAAAAGAAGAAATTGCTTGTGACAAGCAATTTCTTCTTTTTCCACAAATATTTTCTACCCTACTAAATGGTTCTTCTTCAAATTAGATCCACCTTAAATTTTCGTCTTCAAACCCTTTCAATTTGGACAGGTCTAAAATTTGTAGAACGGGAAAGGGTTAATCTTACGTTGGTCGAACTCATTAGAACTCTCTCACTGAGACGAATCTAATGAGTAAAAATAAGTAGGGTTTAGTTACGGCATTATTTGTTAGCAAATACTTCAACTTCTGAAAAGCTTATACTTCTTGGAAAAGGAATTTTGTTTATGATCGCCTGTATAAAAGTTGTCGTTTGATAGAGGTGGTCGCTTAACCCTTTCCCGTTTTTGGAAATTTTAGACTAGTCAAAATTGAATGAGGTTGCAGACGACAATGAAAACTGGCTGCCATTTGAAATGAAACCATCCTATATGGTAGAAAATATTGTGGAAAAAGAAGAAATTGCTTGTTACAAGCAATTTCTTCTTTTTCCACAATGTTTTCTTCAGAAAACAATCACAGGAACTTAAAATCCCGTATCTGAACGGGAAAGGGTTACACAAATCAGGCCGTAATTGTTGTCTTTGTTTTTATTAGCTCACCTTAGCACAACGTGCTGAAAGTGAGCTATTGTGATCGGTAATTTTCCGGCGCCTGTCTGTCCGTCTGTCTGTCTGTCCGTGCGTAAACAATCATTAAAAAATCTTCTCCTCCTAAACCTAAAGCCCTAGACCTTCGATATTTGGTACATATCAACATCTATTGACCCTCTGCGAAAATACTTCAAAGAATTACTGTACTCTTAAAATTAACCCTTTTCTGTACGACCCCTGAGTTTACAAACGAAATCTTTGAAACTCTTCTCCTCCTAAACCATAAGCCCAGAGCTTTGATATTTGGTACATATCATCACCTGTTGACCCTCTACTAAAATACTCCAAAAAATTACTGTACTCTGACAATAAGCCCTTTTCTCTGCGATCCCTGATTTCCAAAGAAAAAAGAAGGAAATCTGAAAGTCTTCTTCTCCCAAATGATAAGGCATTGAGCTTTTATATTTGGTATTAATCATCACCTATTGACCTTCAACCAAAATACTTACAAAAATTAGAGTATTCTGAAAATTAGCCCTTTTCTTTGCGATACCTGATTTTACAAAGAAATAAAGAAGGAAATCTTTGAAAATCTTCTTCTCCCAACGATAAAGCCTAGAGCTTTTATATTTGGTATATATCATCAGCTATTGACCCTCTACCAAAATAATTCAAAGAATTACTGTATTCTGAAAATAAGGTATTTTCTGTGGGATCCCTAATTTTAGTTAGGAATAAAGAAGGAAATGTTTGAAAACCATCTTCTCCTAAACCACTAGGCCTAGAGCTTTTATATTTGGTATGTATTGATGTCAATACTTCAAAGCATTACCGTATTCAAGAAATTAGCGCTATATATTGGGATCATCAATACACCTAGAATTTAAAGAGAAAATCCTTAAACATCATCTCCAAAATAGTTAGTCAGAGGGCTTTGCTATTTGTATATATCATAAAGCCACGAACTATCATACTCAGGGGAGCGATTTAAGACAATCATGGTCCTCTTGTTTATCTTAAGAGCCGATATCAAAAAGGTATGGGGGTATTTGACAAATCGCGACTGTTAATCAAAGAATCAACCGACTAATCAAATCATTCATTTAGACCGGAAGTGAATTTTGAACTCCACCATTTGGAGGCATTTATGTGAAGTATTTTTGTTGAATCAGCGACTTAAGCGTCATAACTTCAGCTTATTTACGCTGTAGTGACGGTATTTTTTTCTTTTTTACAGGAGGTCACTTCTTCCATGGCATATCACAAATATATTTTTTTTGTTTGTAATGTAGCACCAAATTAAGTCTTACTCTTCTATAAATACAAAAACAGCACCACGGGCTAGGAGTGTATTTAGAAAACAATACATCAAATAGTCATTATTTTCTACAATTGAATTTAATCAAGATAGAGCCCTAGCGGTAAGAAGCTGCGGCAAAGACGCAGTTGGTAGCGCGTCTGGACTCCGAATCATTGGGTTCAGGATTCGATCCCTTTTCGCGGCAAATATCCTCTCCGAGATTTGTCTCCCACAAATGGGTAGATAATAGTAAACCAATATTGGAGGTCGTCTCCGAAATGATGCAGTGGTAGTACTGAATTCAGAAATTCCTGGAACTCATGGTTAGGTTCTAAGCCTGCCGCGATATGACTGAAATACTGTTAAAAGTGGCGTTAAACCCCAACCTTTGACCTCCCAATTCTAGCGAGGACGCCCTATTTACTCGGCCATGGAAAAAAATAATTATCAATAAACTTGAAATGCTACCGCGATATATACTTGTTACAATTTCTAAAGGAAAGATATTGGTTCTTAAATGATTAATTTTATGGAGTTTACCGCAACTTTAAACTATACTTGTGCACCTAACCATGGCTTCCTGTCAAGTCCAACACAAGTACAACTACATCAATCGATTAGATTCTAAATGAATGATTACTTGAAAAGAATTGAAACTAGAGGTAAAATAAATGTCATTGACTGTCATATCTAACACAAGATATCCAAGAAATAATAAATATCACCGAAGTACTTTTATATTAAGAATTATGACACGTCACACAAAAAGGGATTTCGTAAGAAAAGAACCGAAAAAGAGGGCCAAGCCTGCATAGGAAGTCAGTCGATGTCGAAACGTAAAAAATCAAGCTGACAAACAAGCAAGCAAATAAAAAAATCACCAAAACCAAAAACTAAACAAAACATCCCCAACAAACAAACAACAACAACAAATATAAATAAATATATATTCATAAAAACAAATAATAATAAAAATAAAAAAGAGCAACAACAAAAAAACAATAACAAACCACAGGTGAACCGTCAGACGTAAAAGGACCTCCGAGTGTACCATAAAAAGATACTTGAAAAAGAGACTGGATAAAGCGGACGTCAAGTATATATGCAGTGCAAATGAAATTATCTAATGAAGTAGAATGACCCTCTGGAGACTCTGGGATCATCAAAGAGTGATAGGTCTCGACACTGGTCAACCTGCATAATCAATGCAGCCTTATCAGGGTCGCTCTTTTACCAGAAGGTCCCTTTTAGCCTGATAGGTCAAGAATGACTATCCAATTTTCACGAAATTTACGAGATCAGTATGTGCAGCTCGCGCAGTGTCACCCGGGTCAACACTTTCATCTGTTAACTTTCCATATGCCGGGACAAAAGTATGTTTCCTAATATGATGTTTTCCATTAATATCTTGAAGGACATCTGAATGTTTGTGGTTACCATTCATGGTATTTGTTTTTTACAGGTCTATTCCCATCCTTATTTGTATTGACTTCAGAACCATGTTTTATCCATTTACGACATTCAAGTGTCCTATGGCACGATCATTATTACCTTACTCAACTTACGACAAATGCCAAAAAAGTCAGAAAATATTGCATAATCATTTATTTCGCATCATGAATTTGAAGAAGTTTGTTTAATAAAATAACGAATAAATGAATCTGACAATGGTTTGAACTGGTTGTTACACTCGATTTCTGTTTGACCGCATTGGTTGCATTTTTTTTTTCTTTTTCAATATTTGACAATCATGAAGTTTTGAAAATATTTCAAGAAAGTTTGCGTGGCTACACTTTCGTTCTTATATAACTCGCAAAACTAACCACAAAACGACCGGTTATAAGCTACTAATCGTCGTTGTCGTGCTTAAACGTCGTAAATACAGCTTGAATTAAGCTGTAGTTACGACGTTTTAGAGCGACTACGACGTAATGCTCAGTGATGGGTCACTGTTTCCGCCCACTGACTCGGGCAGGAAGTTCGATTTACATGTTGAATGGCTTTATTTTGAAAAATAAAATATGTTCAATAAAGTATAATGAAAATTAAAATGGTTGGTTTGGCGACTTAAACGTCGTAACTACAGCTTGAATGAGTCGCCACACCTACGAAAAATGCTTCACATAAATGTCGATCAATATCTCAGTTCAAAGTTCACTTCCTGTTGATGATTGCATTAAACCAAACCCAATCAATCGATCAACCAACCAATCAATCAACAAGCCAACCAATCAAAATCAATCAATTATTCAATCAACCAATCAATCAATCAACCAATCAATCAATAAACCAATCAAACTAGCCATCTAGCTTTCAACCAATGAATAATAGTATATTTGAAAAGCGCAAAAGTGAGTATAATTTTAATTGGAAAATTTATGATGAAACATTAGAGGTTGTTGACAAATTTTGTTATTTAGGTGTTTTCTTTATAGAACAGGTAACTTTGTGCCTGCTTTTCAAATTCTGCATGATCAAGCTTTAAAATCTATGTACAGTCTTTTGGCGCTTTTCGAAGAGTACCGATGGATATTAAAACTACATTGTTACTTTTCGACAGAATTGTACCAGCCATTATCCTTTATTGTTCGGAGGTATGGGGAATTTACAATTACAAACAAGTTGATTCTTTACATATCATATTTTGAAAGATAATACTATAGGTGTTAGTAAAAATAGTTATAATGACGTTGTCCTGGGAGAATTAGGTCGATACCCGCTTTCAATTATAGCCATTGAAAGATCGATTAAGTATTGGATAAAACTTCGTAATTTACACAACGTTATATTAAGAAATACATATTCAGAGAAAAGTAATTCATTGATTAACAATAAGGCTAGCTTGGTCTATAAAATAAAATCTTTGTTGCAAAATATGAGATTGAACTTTATCTGGACTGGGACAAATACTAAGTCTAATTATTTCCGCTTAATACAGGGACGCATAAGAGATCAGTTTATCCAAAAATGGTATTCAAATATATCCGGATCTAGTAAATTAATCTATTACCACCAATTTAAGAAAGAATTTGGATTTGAATCATACTTAACTAATGTAAAAAAAGACAAACAGAGGAGACTTCTCACGAAACTTAGAATATCTGACCATAGTTTAGTTATTCAAACAGGAAGGTATAATAACTTAGTCCAAACGGAGAGGACATGTAAAATATGTAACCAAAATCTTGTAGAATCAGAAAAGTGCCGACATGCCTAATAAAGATATTTGAAGTTTGAAGTATAATTCTATCAATCAATCAAGCAAGCAAGCAATCAAGTAAGCAAGCAAGCAATTGATCGATCGATCGATCGATCGATCAAATAGTCAATTAATCAGTCACCTGCAATGGAAAATCACCTGCAATGAAAATTCACCTGCAATGGAATTTCCTCTAGATTGAAATCCAACTACATTTTCGGTAAACAAATTTTCACTTCGGGTTGTAATGACATTTTCAAGAACATATTTGTGGTAAGCAAAGAACCGGATTAACCTGGCCATTCGAATTAAATAAGAATTCTGTAGACATGTTCTACATTGTAATCAGCAGTTTAACAAAATTAAATCTTTACGTTGTATTTCCAGGCTGACGAGCGTCTTTGCTTCACGCTGTTGTGAAAGATTTGGAAATAGGACTTTTATCTAGATTTAATTATGAACATTTTCGAAACAGCGTGGGTAATTGAGTGGGGAGAAAAGGAGAGGGCGAGAGAGAGGGAGAGAGAGAGAGTGAGAGAGAGAGAGAGAGAGAGACAGACAGACAGACAGAGAGAGAGGGAGAGAGAGAGAGACAGAGAGAGAGACAGAGAGAGAGACAGAGAGAGAGACAGAGAGGGAGAGACAGAGAGAGAGAGAGAGAGAGAGAGAGAGAGAGGGGGGATTTTCTGATATCAAAATTTATTTTAAAGAAAAAGAACCACAAATTGGAAGTAGTTAATGTATCCATTTCATATTTATTACAGAAAGTCTTTTTTGGGGATTGACACTTATTAGATCTAAGAAAGTACAAACTATTCAAGGCAAGATTAAAAAAAGATACAGTTCTAACCAAAAATATTTATAACAAATTTCTCGTAACACTAATTCTCCAGAGATTCAACAATTTTAATAATTACTAGTCTATATTCGTCGTCTGCAGCTTTTAAATTGAATTATTAGATTCTTAATCTATCTGGAAAATGGGATTTTTGTCTAAATGCTTCATAGTTCTTTGGTAATCATTTAAGAAAAGAAGAGAATATTTTTTTCATTTGGGTATGAACCTAAAAACTTATTTACACTGTAGGAAAACGCGAACCCGATTCTTATATTAGTGCGATTAGTTTTTTAAGGGTCGCACCTCGATGAAAACAAACATTTCTTTAATGCTTTCAGGTCGATTATCGAGAAATAACGGTTGATTATCATTTGATAAACTCACTGCCTAAGTGAAATTATCAAACACTTATGCCCCGCTTCCGGTCATTTCACCCTATCTGACGTTACCTAAGCAGAGCCAAATAAGTGACGTCATCATAAGCGTTGCATAGCAGTCGCGTGCAAAATGACGCGCTTTAAGAAAAGTTGTCATATAATTTTCGCATTTTGTCTAATTTTTGCATTAAAGAAAAAGAACAATCGTTTGTTTTTCGAGTAAGATCGATTGATATTTCATTTCGTGAACAACAAAAGCTTTAACTTCACTCGTAGCTTCGCCACTCGTTAAAATAAAGCTTTTGTTGTTCACTCAATGAAATATAAATCGATCTTACGTTGAAACAAACGATCTATTTCTTCTCATTTAATGAAATCAAGCAAAATATATTAGTTTTGAGTAAAATTTTACGACTCTACCTCGTGCGCAACCATACAAGATAGTTGTGTGATCAATTTCTTTTTCGTAAAAGTGTGAAAAGAAAACAACAACAAAACCCAGCCAATCAATTGAACCTTGATAGACCGAACTAAAACATAACGGTTGTCATCATAAGGCAAAAAGAAGCAATTCGGAAGGATCGATTTCTGACTATACCTTATGATGTTCGTAGCTTGTCTTTAACCCATTCCCACTCAGTGACGCTTTAGACGCCCCCAAGAAAAAAAAGCTTTTAATAATATTGTGGAAATTGAAGGATTGCTTGTTACAAGCAATTTATTCATTTTCGAAAATGTTTTCTAGCCAGAAAGTTGAAAAATTCAAAATCTCATCAACTTCTTTCAGTTTGGACCAGTCTAAAATTTTATCATGTGGGAATGGGTTAATTTTCTGGCTTAATTCGAAAGAGAATAGAACATATAAATAGTGTTGCTCCCTTTGTTTCTACTCGGAACACGTCAAATTTTTTTTTTTCAATTTCTTGGAATATCATGAAAACAATTATGTATAAAAGTGGTATCGCTTAAAATGAGCATTTAGATTAATATTTGGTGCAAATGAAAGAGCAAGATTTTTTTTCAATTTCTTTCAGAAAATAAGCATTTTACCACGATTACAAGCATACAAAGAGTCACAAGAGTTTCGTTTATGAATTCAAAACGATAGAGACCGTTTTCCTTATTACATTCGTACGTGCAAACTGAGTATCATTTCTAAGACGTTCTGATTCATCTCTCATCAATGGGTGAATAATCGTAAACCTATATGGGATAGCAACTGGAGGCTAGGAAAGGATGTAATGGTAGTACTGGTGCGAAACAGACCAGGAATCCATTGTTAGGTGCTCCAGACCCCGCGATATGACTGAGAAATTGTTAAAAGCGGCGTTGAACCCAGTTCAAAAAAGCAACACAAACTAAGACGTTCTGGCAATCTGACTATACGTGATTGGTGGAAAACCAACAAACCATTTATTTCCAGAGAAATTCATCATCAAATAAAGCTTCATTTTATGACCCGGTTTCAGGTTGTTTTTGATAGATAATAATGAAAAGACCAACCTTCTATTTTCATTTTGTTTTTGCAAAAAGTCAGTATATCGACGAATCCGATAAAAAACTGCCAGCTAACTCTCCAGGATAAGTCGAAAATCCCTTATCATCAGTCGCAATAACCGAAGATGAGAGTTCAGACCATTACATGATCTACGTAGTGAGAAAGCCCCTTGACCAGATGGTATCAACTCATTTCATCCTGAATAAAATCCTCTAAAATTGCATTAAAATCAAAGTGCAAACAGTACTAGATGCAAACATTGTGGATTAATGATTCTTTTGAAAAAAAATCTTATAAACAGTTCTGTCTTGAAAGAGACACACAGGAGTTGTAGACTAAGAGCAGACTGCACATATGTGCAAGCTGATCGTGGTCTACACCTCCGCCAAAACAGGAATATTCCGGGTTCAGCATGACAATGGTTAATAACCGTATTTTATCTGAGACTGCATTTCAATAAGCTTGACCACCAAGTTATTTATTTTGTTTTTCTCTGTACAAATTCTAATTACCGTCAACCTGGAAAGGGTCCAATGTTTGTCCTATCTTTAAAGGTGGAGATTAATCTAATATTTCCAACTTTAGACCTGTGTCACGCTTAAATTCTACGGAATGGGTTTTAGAAAGAGTCGTTTTTAAACATGTCTTGAATTTCTTTGAAGATACAATGTTTCTGTTTCCCGTCTCATCAATTAGAATTCCTACCAGGCGACTCAACAATTAATCTAATTACTTACGTGTATTTGTAGTGCTTTAGACAAAGGTATAGAATTGGGTAGAGTCTTTTTTTATATATAAGTAAAGCCTTAGATAGAGTGTGGAATAAGAGTTTTCTTTTTTTAAAAAAATGCAGACATCTCTAACTACTTCTTAGATAGGAAAACTGGACAGTGTTATACACTTGATATTTGAAGCAGAAGTCAGTTCAAACTAAAGTCAATAAGGTTTGGTGAGAAAACAGAATGGCTACATATATAGCAAGGTCGAGTGACTTTACTGCATTCGGGAAAATGCCAATTACCGAAAAGTTTCAAAGGGGGGATTCTGCACATTCTAAGCAGTGTGATCAGAATTGATTATTTTAAATACCACTTCGATTTTGATTTTCCATACAAAAGTACCCCCATCATAAGCAAACGTATTGCGTCCATTAGCGAGAAGACCCCAGCAAACTCGAGTTCAAAATCTTCAGTACCTTCATATATTTTCATTGGATGGCATATAACCTTAAGAATTAACAAGTACAGGAAATTTTCCAGATGTTGTCTGTCCAATTCATTAAAATAGGATTTTGTCCCCATGAAATATCAGACAAACCAGACATTTCTAGATTAATGAAGCCATATTAACTTCGTAAAAACATTTTGGTCTGAATGATGTATATGGATGGACTTGTAGTCTATCTCCGTTGGCTCGTGTGAGATAGTAGGTTATTTGTTCGTTGAAAATACTTTCCTGTTTTGAAAATTTTTATACCTGTCCAAATTCAAAGGTTTTGCAGACGACATTAAAGAATCGATTTTATTTGAAAAATAACCATTCATTTGGATAGAAAATATTGTGGAAAAAGAAGAAATTGATTATTAGAAACAATTTCTTCTTTTTCCACAATGTTTTCTTAATTTAAAAAAAAAAGAATAAAAAACCAGGGACGTAAAAACCAGGGATTGATCAGAAAGGAATTAGATTGTCCTGATTGTACCACAACAGATGAGCAATAGGAAAATTGTCACCTTTATTGCCTGTTTGAAAATTCTAAAGATAGTTTCCTAGGGTCAGGATATTTATATTTGGTCTCTAGGTTTATAAAAAGCGGTTATTTTCTTTTGAATATAAGTTATAATTTCACAGTAATTTAACTTTATCAGAATGGTATACTGAGTATAATCTTTTACCCGACGTGTTACCCAATGTGCGTGTGTGTGTGTGTGTTTGTGTGTGAGTGTTTCATTTTTTTCAAAATTTGCTTTCAATGAAATTCTAACCATAAAATAGTCCATTATGATTAATCTATCCATCTTAAATATTACGGCACCTTTTGCGTTTCGATTTAAAATTTGTTAAACAGTTTCTTGTAAACTATGACATTAAGCCAAAGTCTGGTGATCGATAAAATAAATTTCAAACCCGACGTCAGAAGCTTTTGCGGCGGGACAGAAAGTGACATAACAGAGATAGTTAATCTATAAAAGACACCAATAGAACCTTTAAAGAAAAAAGTCATCTCGTTCCCACACTAACCCACTGCTTATGCCCCTCACGACAAAAAAAGATAAAAAGTATTTGAAAACATCGTAGAAACATGAAGAAATTGCTTTCTACAAGCAATTTCTTCATTATACACAATGTAATTTACCATATAGAACCGGTATTTAACAAGTAGTCGAGAGAAATACATAGACAATATCATGTTAGGATAGCGATCCCAAAGTTTGTATTTGATTTGAGCTGAGGAGGACATTTCTGGTGTATCATTTTTTTCCTCCGCATCAAAAAGCAAATACATGTACAAGATGTTGAATTGCTTAAATTAAAACTTAGTATTCCATTTATCGTATAATTACATTGTTGTTGAATAAATTCGATAAAATGATAATAAAATCTTTCCTCCGCAGCTCAAAGCAAATACAAGATGTTGTATCTCTATCGTAACATGATATTCCCATCAACAAACTGACATATCAGCAATTATTACTCTCTGTACCCTACCCCAAAAGAACTGTTAAGATTCGCTGAATATAAAAGAACTTCTGGTCGTCTACGAGAAAACCCTCTTTGAGAAGAAACGTATGTCCGCAGCATGTACGATTCCAGAGCCGGTGATCTGTATGAATCCCAAGTTATTGCTAGAATATACATTGGAGTACATGTATTAGGAAATGCTAAATTAAATATTTTGTTAATAACTAATACATCCATTGAATAATATACTTCCTGCACTTCACAGAAATTGAATTTGAATGGAACTACGGTGTTGTAAGTAAGAGAGTCTTGATAGAAGTCTATGAATAGAACTCGTTGACCAAATCTACATAACCGCGTCTTGTCCCTTGACTGAGACAGCCATTCTTCGGTATAGGCTGTAAAGTGGAGAATTACATAACACATAGCAAAGTTTGACAATATCTCGTAAATAGACCTAAACAGACATACACTTTTGAATAGGCCCGGTACCCCTTGATTAGGAGTCCAGCGCCACCAACTACTCTATCACCGCGGCTAAATACGACAACCACCGGTGTAAATGATACATTTTGTGTATATCATTCGGGTGACTAGTTTATAAAAGTTCCAAAGTTTTCATGTATACAAAAAAAATCTAGTAATGATTCCTAACGACGACAGAATTTTCAGAATAACTGTAATCCTGTAAAATGTTTTTACTCCTATGGGACCATTTCAAGAGCGAATTTCTTACGCTGCTTTCGAGACAAGTAATAATTTAAACAAACAAAGAAATAAGAAACACAGCCAACCAACTAAAGAACCAAGTCACACACCACCACAGCCATTCAAACTACCACCGCAACAACAGCAACGACGAAAACAACAGCTAAAAAAAAAAAAAAAAAAAGGAAAAGAGATTGTCAAATGGGGGAAATCAAATTCTCTATTTAGTTTTACACAATCATTATGAAATTGTCTTTTCCGTCAATAGATTTAACAAAAATTGGGGCATATTGACTCCAACAGTGTCTCTTTTTTTAAGAAAAAATCTTAGACCTTCATTGAGTTCAGGTTGGCAAAGTATTAGCAAGTGTTTTGCTCTTGGGCCCCGCTTTAGACAACTACTGGAAGAAAACAGGTTACCATTTATTATACGTTTTGTCATTCTACGTACTGGGCCTTTAGACATGACGGCAAGAAAGTTGACTGATTGATTGAATGGGGCCTTACGCCATTCTTAAACGTAATTTGGTCATATCGCGGCGGTCGAAGTTCCTAACCGTGGATTTCTGGTATTTCTCACGCGAGTACTACCACAACATACTTTTCGAGCCTCCAGCTGCTCACCCCACTTATGTTTACGATTATCCACCCATTCGAGGGAGACAAATGTCGGAAAGAATATTTGTCGCGCGGCCGGAGATTAAACCCAGGACCCAATGACTAGAAGTTCTCCGCGCTACCAGAAATAGAGTATGAAATGAATTCAAGTAGACTTCCAATGTTCAACCATTGGGTCTCATGGGTTCGATCCCGGCTGCGGCAAATATTCTCTCCGACATTAATCTCTCACAATAATGCGGATAATCGTAAACCTAATTCAAATAAAAAAGCCAGAAGTCACACTATACGCGTTCTTTTGACGCGTCAGCACGCAAAGACATTGGAATTTGAAAGGAATCATGTCCAATGGGCAATTCGTGATTGGACGCTTACAAGATAAGAACCCTTTTTACGCTGAATTTACGAAATTAAGTTTAAATCAAAGGACTGATAGCATAGAAAAATCAATTTTGTGTTGATAATTATTTTCAAAATTTATCTTCTAAATAAATCTTGCTTTAAACAAATCCTGCTTTAAAGGGGCGAACAGGAGAGCTAGAAAAAGATCAGCCTGCACATATGTACAGGCAGATCCTTTTCTAGCTCTCCTGCTAAAACAGGACTATACCGGGTTCAGCATGAAAAGAGTTGATAAACGTAATATCATGTTGAGAACGTCAAATTAGAAACTCCATTACTTGGATATGGAATAACATGACGGCTATGAGAATTGTTTATTGGCCGTCTGGACAGGTATTAGCCTCAACGGAAACACTGGGTGCATTAATGAAGATGGAAAATAAAAGGCATCAATATAAATCATTGAGATTCTGAATCATATTGTGAGTTCATATTCTGGTACTTAACTGTAGGTGATGTTGGTGTAACGTGTACTTTGACCAATTGCTGGCTCCGCCTACTTATTTCGTTGGTCACGGCCACTGACTCCATCAAGAAGTCCTGCTTCGGTTTTATCGACATTATATTACAAAATTTATGGCCATTAGTATGTAACAAATAGATAAAGTGGTTGGTTGGTGACCTAAGCGTCGCAACTACAGTATAAAAAAGCTGTAGTTACGGCGTTTAAGTGGCCGAACAAATAGAAAAGATTAACAAAAATGGTGGCCAATGTCAGAGAGGTCCGGGCCGATTAAATGGTTTGATTAGTCGGTTGATTCCTTGATTGACAGTCGCGATTGGTCAATTGCTAGAGAAAGCTAATTCATTCAGAGAAAACAAGACTCCCCAACATTTATAAGGCTGACTTCGTTGATGCTTTTAACTACAAAAGTCACGTGTCTCTCTGGATGTTTGATAATTTGTATATCAAGCAAACTACCTCCCGTGAAACCGTCACATTGGTAAGAATTCATTCTAATGGATGGCTATACCCGTTCCATCAGACCCGGAAAACTCAATTGTAGAATTCTACAAAATTTTACAAAAGGAGAGATTGTCAGTGAAAACAATTTCTCTTTCTCTCACGATGTTTGATACTCTATCCAGGACCTATTCGTCTTCAATCTGTTCCAATTAGGATCAATCTAAAGTCTTGTAATGGGTTAAAATGCAGTATAATGTACACTGTAATTTACTACTTTCTTGTCCTGATCCCAGATCGGATCGGATGAGAAGGGTAAAATCATTCGAAGTTCTGTCTGTACACAAACTCCTATCAAATCGACGGTCTTATAATCGTACAAACAAGTGATTGTACGAAAACGTGTTAAATAGACCCAGAACAGACATGGGTATAAGAACCAACAATTTAGTCTAAAGAATACGTTTTCACGGTTATATTTAACCCTATTCTGTTCAATCACTGTTTTTACATCCCCGTGTTTTTATACCAGAGAAACATTTTGAAAAAAAAAAAAAAAAAAAAAAAAAAGAAAAAAAGAAAAAAAATAGAAATTTCTTGTAACAAGCAGTACCTACTTTTTTTCCACAATATTTTCTACCATACTAAATATTTATTAGATCAGCTATAATTTGTTGCTTGTAAAACCTTTGATTTTGGACCAGTCTAAATTTTTGTAAAACAGTGAAGGGTTAAACCGAAGGAGCTAGCTCGTGAAAATAGTCATCTTACTTGTGGCTAATTTAATAGCCCAATCGATATTTCTCCATTAAGCATCAAGTCACCGTGACACAGCGTGATCTAACTTCTAGAACATGTGTACTTCCGATCATTATAAAACTTGGGAAAGAATCTCAATTATATAATCCTGACGACTAAGTGCAAAAAGGTCCTCAGTGATCGTATAACCTTCCCTGTTTTTAAAAATTTTAGACTTGTCTAATTTCAAAAAAGTTGCAGACGACAATTAAAATTGAGTGCAATTTGAAAATTAACCAACCTACAGGGTAGAAAATAATGTGGGATAAGAAGAAATTGCTTGTTACAAGCAATTTCTTCTTATCCCACAATATTTTCTCAAGTATAAATACTCAGGGACGTAAAATCCAGGGATTAACCAGGAAAGGGATAATCAAGAAATCTTTTAACTGATAATTCACTAATAGCAGCTGCCAATTAAGGAATATATCGACCAATCAAATTATTCATTCAGCCCGGAATAGAGATTTAAACTCAGACATTGATCGCCTCTTTGTGAAACATTTTTGTTGTTTTGCGGCTTAAATGTCGTAACTACAGCTTATTCAAGCTGTAGTTACGACGTTTAGGTCGCAAACCAACGACCAAAGATGTCATTGTGTGGGAATGGGTTAACTCAAAAAAAAAATAAATAAATAAATAAATAAATAAATAAAAAAATAAAATAAAAAAAAAAAAAAAAAAAAACAGCACCGCTTTATATGTAAAACATCCAATAGATTAAAAGTTAGAATTGTCAGGATTCCAGCCTGCAGTATGCCACCATCCTCCTTAGATATTACATATATGCATTTTTTTCTCTATTAGCTTTTCCTCACGACGCTCCTTTTCTGTAACGTTGTTTATTGCGTTGTCCTTGATTTGTATCGAACGATTTACTTAGTACACATGTAATAAAATGTCTCTTCTTAACTCGATTAAATTATAGAGTTCAGGAATTCATATGCATTATTATCTCTAAACGGGTTACTTCATTAATAAACATATAAGTTAATTTAGTGAAATGTACAAGAACCATGTTTTTATAATCTTTCATTTTAGAAGTTACCGTCGCTTGCTCAATATTTCGGAAAAGAAAAAAAAAATCAAAACAGAAACAACAACAACAACAACACACACACAAAAAAAACCACCACCACCACCAACAACAACAACAACACAACCAACAAAAACTACCCTTATTTACAAATGCTTTTATTAACTTTGAAATTCAAAAAAGCCGAGCATTAGAGTTATCAATAATGTTATCAATGGCTTTTTTGGTAACCCTTTTTTGTCTGCATACAAGAGTTGCTTACCTCGATGTAGAATTTAGTCAGACTACGAAATTTTTGACTGGTTAAAATTCAAAGGAGTTGCAAACAACAATTTATAGTTAGTGGAATCGTAGAAATCTGTGTCTTTTGGGATATTAAACACCGTCTTTGGGACATTGTCGGAAATGACGAATTGGCTTACTACAACAAATTTCTTAATGTTCTACAGTATGTTCCAGTCCTTTTTCCTTGGGGTCGGGGAGAGTCAAAATACCAATTGGATCTGCCGAAACATATTTAATGCGAGGACAGACCACATAAAATTCGTGCATGAATGTAAGAGGAGATGTGTGAACAAGATATGGACGTACGGACGGACGGACGTCGGGATGGAATAGCTGCGATATCGTATCCATCTTTCTGATATTCTGCTGGCAAGGGCTATGACACCCGCCGTCTTTGCTCCTTGTTGCAAGTCAAAATATTGTATGTTTTGTGATGACCGACTATCTACATGTCAATTTCAAAGATATGTTAATATTTTGGACAATTCTAGCACAATAATCAGAATATCAATGAATCGTTTAACACCGTTTTTTTTTTTTTTTTGGGTTTATATATATTAAAAAATATAAGTTTGGTGGCCATGACATTTTTGGTCATGTGAAGTCATGTTGTTTACCACTGTCATGTTGGTGGCCATGACATTTTGTTGGTCATGTGAAGTCATGTTGTTTACCACTGTCATGTTGGTTGCCATGACATTTTGTTGGTCATGTGAAGTCATGTTGTTTACCACTGTCATGCTGTCAAAACTTGTAAAAACCATAGTATCCTTATTTATCTACCATTGATAAAATTTTATCATCAAAGGTACTGAATCGTCAATATTTCTAATGTTTCTATCCAATGCAATTAACTTTTGAAATAACTTCACTCAATTTCTACCATATGCTATCTCTCCCAACTATGGTGACCTTAATTTTCAATCGAAATCGGAACACACTCGGTCATTCCCGCAATCATTGGGAACAGACCTCGGACGTACTGAAGGCGGAACATTATGTAACATGTTAGGCGGAAAATCGTAGTTCGTAATCTCAGTAATCCCGGATGGTTCGGAAGTTTCAAATTCGCTTAAAAACTTAAATTTTCTTTTGTTGTATTATGTTCTGCCATATTTTGGCTCTCATATCAAGTTTCTTTTGAAGACCAAACAGAGTTCTTACAAAACTTTATGAGATGCATTTTACAGCAGTTGCTTTGCATAACGGATAGCGCCATTAGGAAGTTTGTCATGTGAATTTTTAAAATAATTATTCGAGGGTTTCCGATTGTTTCATTCTCTGTCGTTTTAGCGGGAAGCGTGAGGTCTCGTAAGATCCCATTGAAATATCCGAATGTTTGAAAATAAATTGTCATTGAGATGGATAAATGAATGGTTAAGGTCCACTCAGGCAGTAAACTTGTGTCTGTACTATTTACACAACTTCCAATATTTCACCTCAAAGTGCATAGAGCCTCGCCAGTGATATGAACAGAAACTTTTATGGCGGGATGGACTCTCACCTCGTCATATGAAAAACTGTGTTTTCACACAATAAAGCGAGTAATTGTTGATATAAAAATTTAATTTTGTATTAAAGACTTTTTTTAAATATGGGGTACATTTTGTGTTGTATATTTCTCGGATCGGCGTTTTTTCTTATATTGAAGGTCCAGTGTCATTAGGATCATGGTTTGTTTAAAATAAGAATTTGCAGATCACAGAAAATCGCTGTCACAATTCTGCCAAATTGTCTTTAAATATATTGTAAATCACACTTGTAAGACCGTCTCTGTCAAGACTTGAACCCAGGCCTATCACCCACTACTGTAGTGAGTGTTCGCCCATGATCTTCAAGGAGTGACTATCTAAAATGTGACTCCACAGCTCCATTATTCTTAAAAATACCCATATGCTTTAGCCAACACAATTCAAATCATTCCAGGATTGCATTCAACTGTTCAAGTCAAATACGCCGCCGCCATAGCGCAGTCGGTAGCGCGTCAGACTCCTAATCTTCAATCATGGGATGTTATGGGTTCGATCCCCGGCGGCGGCAAATATTCTTTCTTACATTCGTCTCTTACCAAAGGGTGGATAATCGTAAACCTAATTGGGATAGCAGCTGGAGGCTAGGAAAGGATGTAGTGGTAGTACTGGTGTGAGAAATACCAGGATTCCATTGTTAGGTGCTCCGGCCGCCGCGATGTGACTGAAATACTGTTAAAAGCGGCGTAAAACCCCATTCAATCAATCAATTAAGGCAAATACAAATGATTACCTTTCATCTTAGTCCACGCTTTTTCATTCCCGAAACTGTCTACCTTATTCGTGGAATATCTGAAGCCTCACTTTAATAAGTGGGGTCTTAGGAACTATGGGTGTTTTGATTTAAAATCATATCTATGGAAGACGCGATTTGCAGTATAATAAATATAACATATAAATATGTGACCATTTATTCCTGACTGAAGAAAATAACGTTTATATCGTTTCCTCTAGTCGGGAATAAATCGTCATATATCCCGGCAAGAAACCGTATAACTAATATTATCTTCCGCTATCAACTCACAAACCTAGATATTTTGACAGATATGCGCAACGGAAGGCGAGAAAATGATACCAAGATGGCGGTATCAATAAATGTTGCTAAGACACGATGGTGATAAAGCGAGAATACGATGAGGATAACATGGTGATACGATAACGACAAAACGTTATTAAGATGAGGATGACATGAGCGTGCAATGACGACTGTGCGATGGTATCGTGGTGAAGATAACACCAGAGCACGATAACTATAGTTCGATAGGACAATAAAGATGGCGCGGTAAAACGACAAGGAGACATGGCGAGAGAATGATAAATATATCGTTAAATCACGAGAGAACGGTTGATATAACTCGAGAGCACGATTGTGATATTACGATAATTAACTGTTAAACTCACGATACTATCTCGCGTTCTCGCAACCAAACTTTCCCAATCTCTCGCATACGTGCAAGTTGATCTTTGTCCATACCTCTTGGTATCTTAAACAGGAATATTCCGGTTCAGTATGACAAGGGT
This sequence comes from Fragum fragum, assembly GCA_946902895.1. NCBI lineage: Eukaryota > Metazoa > Mollusca > Bivalvia > Cardiida > Cardiidae > Fragum > Fragum fragum. Next base: position 16,382,963 of record OX336372.1, read on the forward strand.
TAAACATTATTGAAATATCTTCTGTTGAAATGTACACACTGAAACTACCGACTTTAAGTTTGGTTGATCTACACCAGTGTTGTTTAAAGCGTTTTTAATTGTACATTTTTAAAAAGATTATTTGTTTCAAAAGGCAAAAATGATTAACCGGCAAATAGTTTAGTTTGATTAGGTAAAGCGATATAACAATCGGCAGAACGCTGGCCCCGTCCACTTATTGCCAGTAACATGTAATAAATCAAAGTACTGAAAGTACTGTTGACGGACGTCCTTGTTGGCATAGTAGAGTGACATGCCAGTTTGGTGTAGAAAATGGCATTTTTCATATAGATGATCTTATTTAAGCATAACGTCTCGCCTAGCCTGGTTTGTTTAATAGGTAATACAAAATGTTTTCTCTTCTAGAGTCCTAAGCACGATCATATGTTCGGAAAATAATTGCCATTGTAACACACGTTATTTCTCTTTCACCGATTGAAATATGATACGTTATCTACCTGCTAAGTTGGCTGAGCAGCTACACATGTAATGGCCCATATTCATTGTTGCAGCTGTTACCAGTGTAAAAATAGACAGGGAGCCATGGATGGGTGCACCTACTAACGCGGTGTTACTAAAATACTACTGAAGGTGACATTAAACCAATTCACTTGATCGTAGTCTAACTAAAGCTTTCCAGAGCAATACCTAGGACAATATTTTAGTAATATTCATTGAGAATCATTACAAATAAGAAACAAATGAGAGATTATGTATCTTTTAAACCTGCTGCGATCCAGTATAAGCTTAACTCATTCCCAATTCCCACACAATTATGTTTTTTGCGCACCTGAATAATTGTATTAAGGAAAACATCGCGAGAAAAGGAGAAATTGCTTGTCTCACAATGTTTTCTGTCCTATCTGGGTCTTAGTTTTAAATGTCAAAGCGCTTTGGACTGTCGTCTGCAACTAATCCAAAATTTTGTCGTTAGGTATTTGTATGAAAATATTAATGAACATAACTGTATAGCTTATCACTCCTGTGGTAAAAGGCTGGTATACTGAGTTCTAGAAATAGAAAGCAAATTACTAACATTATAATTGAATGACCGGTGTTATTGAAACCGTGACCGCACTTACGCTAAGCTGGCTATTGGTATGTGTTTTCGGCTACGTTCTACGAATTATGCAGAATCCTCGTATTGTGCCATTAGAAAATGTACAGTTATTTTTGGAGACAGGTTTTGAAGACCTAACTGGGCACTACTTTCTAATCTAATGACATCCCACTGGATTTTCCAAATTGGGTAACACTGGTGGATACCTTCGAAGTCCGCCAAAAAAGTAGAATAGTTTATTGGCTCTCTAAACGTCGTAATAAGCTGTGGTAACGACGTATAAGACGCCAAACCAACAAAAGTGATTTATATTAATGCCGGGAGATGTCGGAGTACAATCCTTACTTCGGGTCTATAAATGTTTTGATAGGACGATTGATTTCTTAAATGACAGCCCTGCTCCGTCATTTGATTCAAGATTGATAAACTTAATAGGAAACGGAATAAAGTGTTAAACAATCCCCACATTATTCCGATGAAGAAGTTTGAAATTGCTTATAACAACCAATTTTAACAAACATTAACCAAATTGTTTTCTATTCTAAAGCTATAGAAGTTACACTTTCATCAACAAGCATTTTGAATTTCTTTCAATTCTGATCTACCTAAAATTTTGTCGTCCGTTAAGTCCGTAAAACATATCAAGTTATAACAAAACCTGTTTGTTAACCCACGAGTTTTACCTGCTTAAAAGAGCCACTCTTTACCAACCACACTAAATTTTTTAGACTAGTCCATTTTCAAAGATGTTGCAAGACAATAAATTTAAATAGTTGATGAAATTTGGGGTTTTCTTACTTTTGCGGTAGAAAACATTGCTGAAAATGATGAAATTGCTTGAGATAAGCAATTTTCTTGATTATCCACAATATTTTCCAAAGCTCTTTTTTTCTTATGGGGCGCCTTAAAGTGTCACTGAGTTAAAATGGGTTAAGCATAGTCATGACAAATTACTATATAATAAATCTCTATAGTAGCTTCATCTGCCTAACCAAGAAAAACAACCACCGCTTTTGGTGCCGATAAATGTGCCAAAACACGTGGAAGGAGTGGAAGGAGCTGGATTGATAAAATGATTTTGCTAAACCGCTGTTACAATCAAATTTAGAAGAATGGAAATCTTTTGTTTCTTGGCATTATGAAGATTCTTGTACTAGGAACGTGTGGATAAATTTGTTCTGAAAGACAAAATGACCAACCTGATACTGTTGTAAGACGACCACCTGTATTACGGGGGCCACTTACGAAAAGCCAATGTACTGGTATCGGATATATGACTTTGTCCCAAAAGATCAGGATAATCTATCTGATACATGGACGTTTACAAGGAAACACTCTGTGTAGTAGCGCCACTAAGGCGGTGGCTGTCTTATTCGGGTTTAACAATCCAATTCAAAACTAATCCGTTTTTTATACGCGCATCATGGAAAAAACTTGGAAAACATTGTCGAAAATGTAGGAATTGCTTGAAACAGGCAAATAATATATTATCCACAATTTTCTTATTTCAAATGACAAGGATATATAAGTTTCCATCGACTATGAATTATTGTCTGCAACTTCATTTAATTCAGACCAGTCAAAAAATTTGTCGTCTGGCAATATGGTCAGTTCTTGCATGACAAAGCAAGATTTGTCCGAAAACAATATATACTGGAATCAACACAAGACAAATGTTGTTAAACACGTCACCATTCTGTTACAGGAGAATCGATCTGTATCCATTTAGCAACACGCGAACAAGTATTGAATTACTGAAAATGAACTAAGAAAAGTTTACATGTTTATGGCAGAAGACAAACAAGATAAAGGGTAAAGATTTTGATTCGTTTGTAACGAAACCGTAAAGAAATTGACCAATCGCGGCTGTCTATGAAGTAATAAACCGACTAATCAAATAATTTATTCAGTCCGGACCTGAGCTTATCAACTCCAACATTGGCCGCCATTTTTTGTTTACTTTTATTGTTGGTTTGGCGACTTAAACGTAAGCGTACAGATAAGCGTACTTCGTTGCTGTAATAGTTATCGTCCAGGCGCACTGTAACGCTGTAATATGACCGATGTTGTAATAAAGCACCTATATTTCTTTATAGTCTTTCGTGCCGAAGTGTGACTGCATTATATTCAGGTAGGCGTACTTCATTGTTGTAATAAATATCGTCCAGGCGCACTTTAACAGTGCACGTGGGGTGTACCTGGATCCTTGCTTTCGTTTTAAAGGGAGGTGTTGATGTTTTTTTTCATGTTACTGATTTTAATTATTTCTATCAATTCTCATAAACTATTTGAAAGAAGCATTCTGAAAAGTAGTTTTGCGAAAATAGAGTTTTTTAATCAAAATAAACAATGGGACATTCACTTGGTGCTTTAACCGTTTGAATTACGCATTGAGTTAGAATTCGTCCAAATCGACGTCACAGTGACGTCGTCAGAAGTTATGTTCGCTAGTCAAATGTTACCTACATCAATTATGTAAAGATGAACCTAAAACTGTCGTAAGAGTTAATATGAATATTAATACTTACTGCAGTTTGGCGCTAACCACTTGATTTGACATAATTCAGATTCATTGGTTGTTATCCTTGTCACCTCTGCAGAACTTAAGTCAGATGAAAATGAGGTCATCTGCTGTCTACAATGTCGCGATTTCTAAAAACTTTCCTAGATACCCAAAATCACGTGGATTTTCACTAAACCTTTCCTAGATAACCACAAAAAGCCCCTTTAAGCCTATCAGATTACCGTGAAGACAATATGTGACTAATTATTAGATACTGAATTTTCTTTTGGTTGTACTCTTGGTCAAATGGATTTTTTTTATTGTCCAGGATTTAGAAATAACCCCCTTTTAACCCATTCCCACTCGATCCCTCCTTTTTACGCCCCTCAACAAAAAAGCTTTAGAAAACATTGTGGAAAATGAAGAAATTGCTTGAATCAAGCAATTTTTTCATTATCCACAATGTTTTCTATCCAGAAAGATGAAAAAATTTCAAATTCCATCAACTTGAAATTGTCGTCTGCAGCTCCTTTCAATTTGGACCAGTCTAAAATTCCACTGTGTTGGAATGGGTTAAAGAAAGCAAAGGACCAAGGCTCACTTATGCAGAACTACGCTTACTTTCTATTGTTCCTATTGTTCCTATTGTTCAATTGTTAGAAAAACTATTTTTTCTTGTAGCTGACTTGTACGTGTATTATAAGGAAACCTAGTGACCATTGTTTAAGCTTAATTGAGACTTGTTTGTCTAAAATCGAGACTAAATATTTATGTTTGATCGACAATAGTCTGTACGTCACATAAGAATCAATACGTTTCCATTTGGTAGCAAATGAAAATAGATAGACTTGTTATGATGTATCAAAATATCCACGACATGCCATATAGCGGTCTTGTTACTTTCAAACTTCACTTTTCTTGGAGATAAATATACGGGTTTTATTCTCCCCCCGAACCTATTTTGGTAAACATTGCGTTAACAATTACTAGACATAAATATATAATATTGGTTCAAATTCAAAGAAGTCGCAGACAACACTTTCCAGAAATTTTATTAAAATGTTAGTTTTCTGAGGAAAACATTGAAAATGAAGAAAAACTCCTTTTTATAATCTATTTTTGTTTGATAATTTTCCATTTTTTTCTTTTTGGGTGTTCAAAAGAGGAATTGTGTTGTCAATGCGCACATTTTTCATCAATTACAGATGTAGGCCAAGGTAAAGATTGCCCATATGTAATCTGCACAGTGTGATAAAATTCTACACTTTGTGCTCAGTAGAAATATAGCTTACACACTCATATTATTTGACGAACAGCCCAGTTTGCAAAATGCACCCTGTGAGTGATCAGGCTGCTAGACAACTTAGTCTTACACTCATATTGAAATGTTTGAAATGTCGTAGGCGGGCTAAATTGATGGATCGCTGACTCCGCCCACTGACTCCGTTAGCCACGCCCAGCGATTCCTACAGAAAATTCCAATTCTATATCAAACGTCGTTATTTTGTAAAAATTGTAGCAAGTAAATGTATCAAAAAGTAAAAATTGGTGGTTGGAAGGCTAAACGTCGTAACTACAGCTTATTAAGTCGCTTATCCCACAAAAATACCCACATCAATATCGACCAATGCTGGAGTTCAAATCCCATTTCGGCCTAAATGAAATAGAGGTGGGTTCATCCGGAAAAAAAGCCGAACTCCTCTGTGGGCGATAAAAACATCGCTACTGATTGCTCAGCTAAGACCGACTTCAAACTGCTCCACTGATGTTTGAACAGACAGAGACTGCAACAAACTAGTTAGAAAAATCAAAGTACTGAAAGTACTGTCAGCTAGCACAGCATGATTTTGTTGAGTAATCTTCTTTGCCAATGGTTATTATGATAGATAAAAAAGGATAAAGGATTTCCTTTAATGGTTTTGTAAACTCATCCCCTTGCCATATCTGCCCTCCGAGGAAAAATACTTGAAATAATCTATCGCTTTTTTGGTCACTAGAGCAAACAAGGGCCTTTGTAATATCAGTATGCAAATGCAGGGTATGAGTGATGCTCTCTAGAAAGAGTATTTTGTGTTTCTTGTCGATTTCAAGTTGTGTTTGTTTAGATTTTGAAATCGAGAAGAATGCACCCGATTCTTCACCGGAAATCTTTACTAATATGCACAGGTGCTGACGACCAATCTTTACGGTCGATTTCGTTCATCTTCGTGACCTAGCTAGTTGTTTGGATGACTAGCAACGTTAACAAACCTTAAATTGTGGTAGGTCTCATTTTTCAATTGTCGTAACTTCTTTCGTGATTTGCAGCCTTACTGCGTATAACTATGATGATCTAATAATTTCAATCGTCATATCTATTTATGCTTTTGAGCCTGAAGTATGGTTAATATGATTATAATAAATGTATTATATAGATATACGACGATTTATTCGTAGCAGGAGATAATGATGTTGATACCAATTTCTTCATTTTACACAATGTGTTCCCTTTTGTTTTTCTTGGGGAGTGACCAAGAGCGCCACTGAGTGGGAATGGATTCATTTAGAAGGAATTGAAATAATTTTTGTCTTAGCATTATCAAGATTCTGGTACTAGGAACGTGTGGATAACTTTGTTCTGGAAGACAAAATGACCAACCTGATGCACGGACCATTATAGATCTAAGGCGGCCGCCTGTTTTACGAGAGCCACCCACGACAAACCATTGTTCTATTACAGAATACATGTAGATGACTTTGACCTAAAATATCAAGATGATCCACCTGATACACGGACGTTTATAAGAAAACACAGGCGGTGACTGTCTTATTCGGGTTTGACATTCCATTCCCACTCAAACCCGCTTTTTATACGCGCATCAAGGAAAAAGAATACTTGGAAACATAATCGAAACATGAAGAAATTACTTGTGACTAGTAAATTTTCATTTTCGATTAACAAAATTTTTTTATACTCTACAAGACAAATACATAATTTCCATCGAATATTTATTGTCGTCAGCAACTTCTTCGTATTCGGACCAGTCAAAACGTTTATTCGTCTTACAATGTGGTCAATTCTTGCATGACAGAGCAAGATTTGTCAGAAAACAATATATACTAGAATCAAAATGAGACAAATGTTGTTAACACTTTCCTGTACAAACCTTGGATTCATGTCGCTGCGATTTATATTGGAGAAAACCTTGTCGAAAACGACAAAATTGCTTGTAACAAGCATTTTATTATTTTCCAACAACGTTTTTATCACCTTTATTTTGGTTACTTTTGAAATTGTAATCACTTTTGATTGTTGTCTGCATCTTTTTTCAAATCGGAATTGTCTAAAAAAATTTACAACAGGAAAGGGTAAACCACGTCAATCAGCTAACAACATTCTGTTAAGAAGAATCGATCTGTCTCTATTTAGCAACACACGAACAAGTATTATATTGCTAAAACTGACCTGAGACAAAATTACATAAGAGATGAAGAGAATGTGTTTTGTTTTCATGGAGGTATGAACCGAAAAACCCAATATGTATGAAAACACAAATTCATACATAAGTGTGATAAGGTTTTTCTGTTCATACCTCCATGGAAACAAAGAATATTCCCTTCATTTCTTACAGTTTAAAGGCATCGAGCGAAAAAAGTAAAAACTTAACATTTTTTTATACTTTATTTGTGCGGAAGCATACAAAATAGCCGAATAATATGTCGATGGCAGAAGACAAACAGGGTAGTGGCATTAAGGGATAAAGTTTTTGTAATGAAACCGTAAAGAAATGGTATCTGAGGGGAAAAAATGTTTTAGGATTGAAGAAAAACATCAGCTATATGTAACCCTTGGACCGTTCCAAAATATTCCCGCCTTTTGACTCCGCTCAAGACAAGTGCTTTGGATAATATTCTGGAAAATGTAGGAATTGTGTGTTCGATCTTGGGTACTTTACAGATATTGATTGATTTTTAGAAAGTATTTTATAGCACAGGATAATTGTCAAATCGCTGGCCCTGATCACTTACTTTGTTGGCCACGCCCACCGACTCTGACAGGAAGTCCCGTTTCGATTTTTAACGGTGTGACTTAAAAAAATTATGGCTTGCATGAAAAAAGTATAATAATGGGTTGGCGACCGTAATGTCGTATTCGCAGCTTGAATAAGCTGTAGTTACGACGTTTAAGTCGCCAAACCAACAAACAGGGAACAAAAACGGCGGCCAATATCGGAGTCAAACGCCTAGGTCCAGGCTGAATAAATAATGTGTTTGGTAGCCTGATTCCTTGATTAACAGCCGCGATTGGTCAATTTATCTCACTTTTGGATAACTGTGGTTCGACGACGGATGTCTCTGGATGTTAGTACCTCTGTTTCTTTATAGTCATTCAGTCATGCAAAAGCGTGACCTCTATTACATTCAGGCAGGTGCACTTGATTGCTGTTACTATGACCGAGGTTGTAAAGTAATTCTGTGGAAGTGAACCCGAATATTTTGCTTTTCTTTTAAAGGGAGGTATCGATGTTTTTTACATGCCACAGATTTTAATTATTTTATTAACTCTCATATATTATTTGATAGCAATATCCTAAAAATATTTTTGCTTAATTTAGAAGTCGTTTATCAAAATAAACATGGGTACCTCCCTCAAAGCTTACGTAGTCTTTTATCCATTTTAGATTACGCAGAGACAGTTGTAAGATATATTGCGACAATCGCGAAGTGCGACACGCATTCAGTTTGAATTCGCTCAAACCAACGTCATCATGACGTCAACAGGGGCTTATGTTCGCTTGCCGGTTTTCAATTATGTAAAGATCGGTTCAAAATTGTCGAAAGATTAATATCAATATGGACACTTACTTTAGTTTTGGGGGCTAACCACATGGTGTGGCATAATTAAGATCGTTAGTTGTTTCCCTTTCTCTTCTCCTGAACTTTGGTCATATGAAAGTGAGGTCATGCGGTGTCTACAACCGAATGCCTTGATTTATAAAAACAAAAAATATTTCTACTGAATCTTTCCTAGATAACTACAAAAAGGCCATTTAAGCGTATAAGAATACCGTATAGACAATATACGACTCATTAGATATCCGTGTTCGTTTGAGTCTATTTTTGGTCAATCGGAAATTTTTCATTATCTAGGATTAAGAAACATTGATGACCCCCTTTAAAAGAAACAAAAGTCTACAGAACTATGCAAACGTGCTATAGTTCCTATTGTCTAACTTGTATCAAAACTGTATTTTTGTAGCTGTCTTGCACTTCCGATTATTTATCGTTGCTACCGTAACACATGCCCATATGAGCGACGTTCCCGGATGACGGTTAGTTGTTACGGGGGATAGTGCAAGGATACACGACGAATTTGCTGAGATCCCCGCCTGGTTCTCTAACGTGCTCGACGGATAGGACCGTCACACGGGGCCTCGATTTAACGTCTCATCCAAAAGACAATTAGTTGTGTTAGTTGGTATGGTCAGCCCAGGGCTCGAACTCGTGATCTTGAGGTTTGAAGTCAAGTGCTCTACCAACTGATACAATCGTAGCTGTCATGTAAATATGCTATATAGTTAATCATTTTTGAAGCTTAATTGAGACTTGTTTGTCTAAAATCGAGACCAGTATTCTGTACGTCACCAAAGAATCGATACGTTTCCATTTAGTAACAAATGAAAATAGATAGATAGACATGTTATAATGCATCAAAAATAACCATGTCATATACCGGTCACGTTACTTTCAACCTTTACTTTTCTTGTAATTTCGTTTTCAAGATAAATAAACAGGTGTTATTCTTTCTTTTTCCAAATTTTAGAGAATAAAGAATGCGCTTACAAACTAGCAGACGAGAATATATTAGATTGGTCCAAATTCAAAGAAGTAGCATACAACACTTTTGTACTGATTTGCTTTTAAAATCTCAGAAGAAAGACCCCTTGTTATAAACTTTAAACTATTATAAGCTATTTCTGTCCAATAATTTTTCCATTTTTTCCCTTGGTGCGTGTTCAAAAGAGGAACCGTGTTGGAATAGGTTAAAGCACACATTGTTATAAACTACACATGTGGGCCAAGAATCTGACATGTTCAATTTATACAATCTGATCAAAGTCTACACTTTATGTTCAGTAGAAATATAGCTTAATCACTCATATTTTTTCGACGAACAGCCCAGTGTCTAAATGTACCCAATCAAAATTATAATAAAAAGTAAAAATTGTTAGTTGGCGAACTAAACGACGTAACTGCAGCCTGTATAACTCGACAAAAATGCTTCACATTAACCCTTCTCATGCTGAGCCCGGAATATTCCGGTTTTGGCAGGAGGTGTAGACTAAGATCGGACTGCACTTATGTGCAGGCTGATCTTAGTCTATACCTCCTGCTTGTACTTTTTCTGCCAGAGTTGCTTATGAAATTGATTTCTAAAGAAATATTGAATTTTGAACAACAAGTTCTATCAGTGCTTTCAGCCCTTTGATATGACAGCAATTCAGTAGGGTAATTTATACAGCATGACAAGGGTTAATGTTGACCAATGACGGAGTTCGAAGTACACTAGCGGTCTACATGCAATAGAGGGGGTGTTCGACCAGACAACCCAAACCCCTCTAAATTCGCCTCTGCTGTGTGCGATAAAACTATCGCTACTGATCGTTCACCTTAGATTGCTCGACTTGTGCTTGTACAGACGGAGACTGCAACAAATTAGTTTGAAAAAACAAAGTATTGAAAGTACTCTCAGCTAGAAAAGCATTGTTTTGTTATGTAATCTTCTTTGTCAAAGGTTATCATGAGAAATAAGCGAGGTTAAAGCAACCCCGACAAGTCTTAGACCCGTTTGAATTAAAAGAATTTACCGACGACTAATTCAAGTTGGTGGAATTTAGAAAAAATGCCTTGTAGGGTAGAAAACGTTGTTGACATTAAAGAAGCTACTTGTTGCCAGCACTTTCTTCATTTTCTACACTGTTTTCTAAAGCATTTTTCTAGAGATGGAAAAAATCGGATTTCGTTGGAATGGGTTAAATAGAATGCTTTTGAAGGAGTTTTCCATAATTTGAATCATGCTCATTCATATGGCCATACGAAGCAGTGCGCACAATGATGGCTCTGACCGGGATCGTCTTGACCACGGTATGCTCAAGAGAACTAAAATACATAGGAGACGAACTTGCAGGTAGAGTTTAAAATATTACTGGATAACATAAGTACTACTATTTATAGCGTAGGCATTCAATGGATTTAGTGGTTAAACTCCAGTGGCAGTTTGCAGTCATTGATCTCTGAAAATTCCTCAAAATTTTGTCTGTTAAATTATTATTTAATAAAACTAATTCTTTGATAGCTAAAACGTGATGATTACCACTTAGAATAAGTAGAAAACGCGTTTTTGAAGAAAGACATTACATGGTCTACATTACATACATTTGGTATAGACTATGATGTGGTTGTGTGCTTTTCTTAGGCAAGTGCGAACTGTCGTAAAGCGTCGTGCTCAATCAAATCAATCAAAAAGATCGTGTTAAAGTCTCCTTATTGCAACAAGGTCACCGTCATTAGTCATTCTATATAGATACTCATTATAACAGATCGATAAATCTGCATTTAGCAACAAATTAGAAGGATATAAGACTTACTGGTGTATTGTTAGTGGACGAGTTAAACCTCGCTACTATAGTTTGCATAAAATTAAGAATTTATTTCTCTCGCATGTGCGATATATATTTTTTCTTTCTTTTTTTTTTAAATATATACAGCTTTATGCAGTTTTAGTAAGTCATCTGTTTCTCTTCATACACTATAGTTTATACATATTTTTTCGAACTATTTAACACGCGCTGCTTATGTTATTTCTGTATGTTTGACAGGAAACTGTATAGTTTACGTCTATAAAGTATTGCATTGTATAAAGTATCTAGAGTGCTAAATCTATGCAAACGAACTGAAATCTTTCAGGCAAAAAGGATCATTTCGATTGTGCAGACTTACCTGGGCCGAGTTATGCGCCAACATTTTATAAATGCATCTCGTGGCCTTATAAATGTAACACAATCCCATTTTATCCTGTATTTTCAAGAACCAATCCAGTTTGACCTGAGTTGCATCTAATTTACTTTCATTTAATGGTTTTGTCCCGTTTTTGGTAAACTCACTCCCACTCGAAAGTTATTTTACTTTGAACCTTATCCTTATTGTTTCTTTATTAAGTATACATTCCGAAATCTAACCCATTCACACTCAATTATGCTTTTTGACGCCCCTCAAGAAATATAATTGGGAAAACAACAAGCAATTCCTTCATTTTCCAAAATGTTTTCTACCAAGATCGTTGAAAAATCTAAAATTTCATAACCTGTTAATGGTCGTCTGCAACTCCTTTGAATTTGGAAAAGTCTAAAATTTTGTCGTCTGTTTAAACCAGACTACCATCTGATGGGCGCTCTTTATTGTTGTAACAGTTACTGTTCAGACGCTTTTTAATGCTGAAACATGACAGAGGCCGTAACGTAGTTCCAGGCAAGCAATATTACACAAATACTCTTTAAACCCATTCCCATAATCCCGTATTCATACGCTCCTCAAGAATAGAGTTTTCGAAAGATCGTGGACAATGATGAACTTGCTTGTAACAAGCAATTTTATCACTATCCACAACTGTTGTCTATACCCAAAGGAAAACATTTTAGAATTTCACAAGCTTAAAATTGTCGTCTACAACTTCTTTTGAATTTTGGATAAGTCAAGAATTTAAGGTATGGAAAAGGGTTAAAATAAGCTTGGTCTTTACTTTAGCGTCGACATTGTTCATAAAGGATACTTTGAAACTGCTTTATTTTGCAACAATCTAAAAAGGACAATTCTTACAGAACTTTCTTACGGTTCTGTTTTGTTACCAGCCAAGTTTAGTTCTTGAACAATATGTAGTCGAAGGGAGCTAACTTTGTAAGGTAATCTCTTAAATTAAACTCGCATAATTGCAGCCCATTTTGAAAAACATGCATACGCGTTACGAAGTACACTTCATCGGCTTATTCTGCTAGTTTTTTCCATTCTGTTTAAATTCTTTACCATCGAGAGCACCATATAAAGGTCAGGTAAAAAAATACGAATAAATAAATGAAATAATCTAGTTAGACTAAACATATACATTAAGGTTGGGCACAAATAAGTTCATTTTGCAAGAAAAAAACAAAAACATTTTGTTTTCATCTTACTCGTCTATGTTCCGGATTGTAAAAAGATTGCCGGGGCTCAATCACTGTTGTCTGCGCACATTTCATTAAATGAGAATTTCAAGAGAAAAGCGCTTGTCCCGTTTTTGTCATCCTAAAGTAGTCTGGAACTATGTTAAGGAATCCTATACGAATGCAATCGCACTTCCCTTGATTTATTTGAATCGTGTTTACGTCACTTTCATCAGTATTTCAGTCATTTCGTGGCGGCTGGAGCACCTAACCATCATTTCGTTGTATTTCTCACACCAGTACTATCACTACATCCTTTCCGCGCCTCCAGCTGCTCCAGGTTCACGTTTATCCAGTCATTGGTTGGAGACAAATGTCGCATAAGGATATTTACCGAGACCGGGGATCGAACCCGGAACCTCATGATTAGGGAGTCCGATGCTCTAATAACTGTGCTATGACCGCGGCCACACTTTTCTTAACCCTTGTCATGCTGAAACCGGAATATTCCGGTTTTTGCAGGAGGTATAGACAAAGATCGGCCTGCACTTAAGTGCAGTCTGATCTTAGTCTACACCTCCAGTCTCCCCTTTTCAAACCAGAGAAGTATTGGAGATCAAAAAACAAGAACTAACAGTGCTTTCGGCGCTTTGATTTCAACGCAATTCTGTAAAGATTTTATTCAGCATGTCAAGGGTTAAACTATGAAGTTTGCTTGATAAGGTGGAAAAGTAACAGGGCACTATGTGCGAAAGGTTAGCGGTCTTATCGGCACTAGCTGGAAGAATTTCAATACCTTAGATTTCATTGAGAAAAGTAGCAAAATCACCATGCCTATAATAAGTAAAAATGAAATGCATAATATCATAATGATTCTTTAGTCAAATATATATCTATGAAACACGTTAACAAACAAAGAATAAATGCACATTTACAAATATATAGATACAAACAGAAACCGTATTTTGAATGGTGCAAATAACATGTTATGAATCACAAAATAAGAACCCGAGTTTGTTCTCGAGGAAAAATGAGGAAAGAATGATCCTATGTTTGTCAATTGACGGATCGCTGGGGCCCCGCCCACTCGCTCCACTGGCTACGCTCACTGAGCCCCAAACAAGAAGTTCCGCTTCGATATTCAAATAGTGTTATTTTGTTAAATCTAAAGCAAATCCATGTAACAAAGAAAGCAAAATGGTTTGTTTTACGATCTAAACGTCGTACCTACAGCTGAAATAATCTGTAATTACGACTTTGAGTCGGAAATCCAAAATAAAGGTTAACAAAAAATGGCGGCCATTGTAGGAGTTCGAAACTCATTTCTGGTCTGAATGAATGATTTCATTAAAAGTCAAAGTTCACTTCATGTCTAAATGACTGGTTTGATTGGTCGATTGATTCTTTAATTGACAGCCGCGATTGGTCAATCAAATCCAAATATTCCACGCCATAGAGATTAGCTCAGCCTATGCATCCGTGAAGATGGATCACTCTTCACTTGTGCTTTGTAGATAGATACCGACACAATATGCCTCAACCTTTTCCTTTTTTTCAAATTTTTATACTTGTCCAGTGTGAAAGCGGTTGCAGACAACAATAAAAAGAATGTACAATTTGAAAAGAAACCACCCTTCAGGGTAGAAAATGTTCTGAAAAAATAAGGAATTACTTGTCACAAGCAATTCCTTCTTTTTCAAAATGTTTTCTCAACTGTTTACAATCACAAGCCCGTAAAAATCAGAGATTGTACGAGATTACGAGAACAGAGATAAAGACGACCGGCAGGTATTCTCAGTAAACTGTAAGTCGGTCTAGGCCGCTGACATCAAGGCCGCTAAATATTTTTGCTTTACATACATGCACAGTTGTTCGAAATGTTACACAAAGATGAACTAACGGTCACAAGCATACGTGACTCGCCATTGAATAGGCTATTATTAGAAAACCCTATGGTATGAGTTGTAGAGTTAACCGATTATTATCAAACAATGGTTAATCTCATCAAAATTGAAAGAAGTCCCAGACGACATTTTTAGTTGATGAAATTTAAAAAGATTTTGTCTCTCTGTTTAAAAGATATGGTCGGAAAAGAAGAAACTTGTATTGCGTTTTCCTGTACCTTCGCGGATTCATACAATGTGATAAGGATTTTCGTTTCATACCTCCATGAAAATGGAAAATATGTTCTTAATTTCTTATACTTTAAAGACATCGAGCGAAAAAGATTTTTTTCACGTACTTTTATATGGTTTTGTGGAACTATTTTGTGAGCAAGCATATGGAATAGCCCTGCGTGCTCAAAATTATGTTCATGGGAGTGTGATTTTTTTCGACCAGACGGCTCGTTTATGATTGACGAAACTAAACATTAAACAATATGGCAGTAAGAGCATTTCCGTAAAATAGACGATTCTCCGTTTTGTTAGGAGGCCCAAAATACCAAATCAAACATAGCTTATGTGTTAACCTTAACTTATAAAAGGTGATTTCCGCATTGTTTAAGATATGACTTTCTTACAGAGAAAATACATTCTATGGAATCCCTGCCAATCAGATATTTAAGAAAAAAAAACCCTACAAAAAAGTTTCAAACAGTCGTTTCTTCTGGCGTATAAATTCAACCCTAGATCTAAGCAAGATACTAAACATTACTTATTACAATTTTTAAAACGAAGCTTGAAGGCAGTTTTTGCAAGCATTCATGTATAGGTCTTGGTCTACGCTTTTACTAGGTTCTTAGAAAACAAAATTTAGACACCCCAGTAGTGAAAGGTTTCAAGTAACTATACACTTCACAGCTTAACCCCATCTCCCACAATCGCGCTTTTTGACGCCTAGAAGGAACGAAAAAAAAAAAGTTGAAAATGAAAAAATTACGTGTAGTTCGCAATTTCTTTATTTCTACAATGTCCTTTTCCCAAAAGACAAAGATTTGTGAAATTTCATCAACTCTTCTTGAAAATGAAGAAATGACTTGTAGAACGCAATTCTTCATTTCTATAATGTCTTTTTCCCAAAAGACAAAGATTTGTGAAAACTCATCAACTCTAAAATGTCGTCGATAACTACTTTGAAGTTGAACTAGTCTAACATTTCGCATTTTAATGTGTAAGGCACTCAAACGTCGCATGGGAAGAACTTGCTACTTCATTTTATATAATGAAAATTGACCAATCGCGACTGTCAATCAAATTACCGGTCGACTAATGACATCATACAATCATACCAGAAATGTGTTTTGAATTCCGACATCGGCCGCAATTTTTGTTTTCCTCTTAGACTATGTTTGTTTGGCAACTTTAGAGTTGTAACCACAGCTTATTCAAGCTGTAGTAACGACGTTTAAGTCGAGAACCAACTATTTTGTTACATGCTACTAGCCATAAATTTTGCAAATTAAGATCGAAGCGGAGCTTCTTGTGTAGTCGGTGGGCGTTGCCCACGGAGTAAGTGGGCAGGGCCTGTGATTTGTCAATTAAATTGTGGCTGTCCCTTTAACAATTCATTTCCGCAATCTTTATTCGCGTAAAAAGTTACTTCGTATCTCATCTCCATGAATAGTGTTATATGAAACCCTAACTATTTTGTATGTTTTTTGCACAAAGAAGTTCAATAAAAACATGACAAAAATTGTATTCGTGTGTGTGTGTGTGTTTGGTGCTAAATCATAAGAAATGAAGATGATTTTTTTTCATTCTTTTAGACTTGAAGTTCACTTTGAACTCCAACATTGTCCGCCATTTAGGTGAATCATTTTTGTGGGTTTGGCGACTTAAACGTCGTGACTACAGCTGATTCAAGCTGTAGTTATGACGTTTAGGTCGCCAACCAAATATTCTACTTACATTATTTGTAACATACTACTGGCCATAAATTTTGCAGAATAACGCCATTAAAAATCGAAGCGGAACTTCCTGTTGAAGTCAATGGGTGGGAACCAAAGGAGTCAGTGGGCGGGGGCCAGCTATTGGTCAATTATGGATCGCTGACTAAGAAGCCCCTTGACCTCTGCCAAGATACATCGACTGATAAATCAAACGGTGTTAGATCTAGTTTGAAAAATATAAATGTCAGACATAAAATAAATTGTTGGCTTGCTTTAAAAGAGATAAACCAATAAATATGCTCGACTTATATGCCTGAGACCAAAAATTCACATCCTGTTTAAATGAATGATATGATTGGTAGATTGATTCTTTTATTCGAGAGCTGCGGTCTGTTAATTGACTAAAAGTTACAAGCGATCGCTTCATATGGCACGACGAAGGGGCATTTTATTCTAGTTTAAAATAAAACACGAAAAATCCCTCGTTATTTTATTAGGGCCACGTAAATATCGTAACAAAATGTATTTTCATAAATTTTTGAAAGTATGCTTTTTGTCCGACTGCCGAATTGCTTAAACCCATTCCCACACAATGACGCTTTTGGACGCCCGTATGAAAGAAAGCTTTAGAAAACGTAGTGGATAATGAAGAAATTGCTTGTTACAAGCAATTTCTGCATTATCCACTATGTTTTCTACTCCAAAAGACAAAGAATTTTAAAATTGCTTCAACTAAAAATTGTCACCTGCAACAACTTCCAATTTGGACAAATTTCTCGTGCTTTAAAGGGTTAACATAAGTGTCGGAGCTGAAAATGGGGCTCTGGCCTACAGTATGGAATAGATTGGCCAATTCACATTAGTATTTTATCTTTGAAACAAGCAAAGACTTCGTCGAAGCTCAATTAAATCAATGTATATAGACTAAAATGCCACTGAAATGGCCATTCGATTACAATCTTAATCGAGGACCTAATTAAGACATGTTTCCTATCAACGAATCTTAGCATCACAATTAACGTTTTTATGCACAAACTATTTCCACCGTTCTTCTCACCAAGTTTACCACATTCATGTTTCTTCGTCTTCTTGACATTCTGATACCATAATTGCAGGCAAGTGTTGTTTATTAGGTGGTAGTGCGTGATCTTGCTCTAGTACTTCAATTTCATGTTCATTTAGGTCTGTTTGTCGTACAGTGTTTGAGCAGCAATGCACAGCCAGGCAGGCAATACCAGAGAAAAAGTAGCAGGTACCCGAAAATCCAAACGGTATAACATATGAATCAAATTGTTCGTAGAGAAAACCTGAAAATATACAACAACTTTCATATACATGTATTTTGTTTCTAATGTTACAAGCACGCAAATCAATTGAAGGATCTAGTTGCCAATCAAAGAATCAATCGACAAATCAAATGATTCATTTAAGAGGTGAAGAGAATATTTTTTGTTTTCATGGAGGTATGAACCGAAAAACCTAATCACACTGTATGAATACGCGAAGCGGATTCATACAGTGTGTGATTAGGTTTTTCGGTTCATACCTCCATGAAAACAAAAAATATTCTCTTCATTTTTTATAGTTTAATAGCATCGAGCGAAAAATAGAAAGACTTTACAAATTTTTATACCTTTTTGTATGGAACTATTTTATGCGGAAGTATACAAAATGGCTGCGTGCTCAAAATTTTGTTCATGGAGGTATAAATTAAATTTTTCGACCAATCAGATCGCTCGTTTTTGATAGACCAAACTAACAATTAAATTATTACGGCTTGAAGTGGACTTTAAAGTCCAACATTACCCGACATTTATGTGAAGGACTGTGTTGGTTTGACGACTTAAACGTCGTAATTACAGCATATTCAAGTTGCAAGCTACGACATTCATATCACAAAAAAATCAATAAATATTACTTTTTGTTACTTGTTATCGGCCATACATTTTGCGAAATAACGCTGTTTAATATCGAAGAGGAAATTCCTGTTGGAGCTAATTGGACGAAGCCAGCGATCCGTCAGATCGTGAAGGGGGGGGGGGTGTAACCATGATTATAAAAGTTTATTAAAGCTGTAAGGATCATATATTTGTAGCTCATCAACAAGAAAACCTAAAGAATTTTAATTGCGTATTTACTGATTTCGTGCTGAATAATTGCCCCTATTCAGAATTGCATCGAGACCAAAGGACTTAACTCATTCCCACACAACCCACCGTTTTTACACCCCCCCGCCCCAAGAAAATATTAGGAAAAATGAAGAAATTGCTTGGGCCGAACAAATTCTTCATTATCCACATTTTTTATCCAAGAAGAATATAAACTAATATTACTAAATTGTCGTCTGCAGCGTCTCTCAATTTGGACTAGTCTAATATGCTGTTGTGTAGGGATGAGATTAACCGCCAGACGGCTTGATTCTTGGTTCTTTTAAAAATATATTTTCTATACACAAATTTGACTTAAAGGGGAAAAATAGGTGGTGAAGACTAAGGTCATACTGCGCATATGTGCAGTCTGATCTTTTTATGCACCTCCTGCAAAAGCAGATATATTACGCATTCAGCATGTCTTTCAACTCCAGGAACTTTACGCAGATACATGTAATTGGGGTAGTAAAATCCACGTCTCAGGTGGATCATTTTGTCTTTGCAACATGAATCTTGAAAGTAATTGTGACAGAAAGAAGTTATGAATTACAAAGAGAAATGTCGGTTGTTTCAGTGTTAGATTGGTTTACTTTTTTATGACTTAAAAAATATATAATAATAAAATTTTCAGGAGAAGCGGAGCTCTAACGGAAAAAGATACAAATTATGAAATTTTTCGTCAAAATGTCTATAAGCGCTTCATTACGTATTTGAGTGTAAGGGCGATGTGATAACGTCATTCACTTCTTTAGTCCCGCTCAGCCCGAACTGAACGAAAGTTCGTCTAAATCTTCAAACCAGTGAGTTTATCAGTTTGGTAATTTCACCGGTTTTTTCGGTGAAATTATCAAGTGATTATTCATAAGAAATCTCGATGATCCACAGGAATGCATTAAAGAAAACACAAATATTGTGTCGGCGATTTCTATCAATTCGCCTGACAATATAGTGTAGTTCTTCCCAAATAAATCTTATAAACACAGTTTGGTTCAATATTGGACCCATAACTAGTGGCTGGTGGTTTGATAAAACAGGTGAACCTCTTTTACAGGCCAGTTATCCAGTACTTTGTCACGGGGTGCCTCCAACTTGCTGTCTTAGGCAAGTGTAGCTTGTGTAGCTTTGATACAACTGATTGATATAAAACAGGTTTTACTGTTAGATCTTTTATCCGTCCTCGGGTTCAGGCCGCGGCTAACATCCGTTCTCGGGTTCAGGCCTCGGCTAACATCCGTCCTCGGGTTCAGGCCTCGGCTAACATCCGTCCTCGGGTTCAGACCTCGGCTAACATCCGTCCTCTGGTTCAGACCTCGGCTAACATCCGTCCTCGGGTTCAGACCTCGGCTAACATCCGTCCTCGGGTCCAGACCTCGGCTAACATCCGACCTCGGGTCCAGACCTCGGCTAACATCCGTCCTCGGGTCCAGACCTCGGCTAACATCCGTCATCGGGTCCAGACCTCGGCTAACATCCGTCCTCGGGTTCAGGCCTCGGCTAACATCCGTCCTCGGGTTCAGGCCTCGGCTAACATCCGTCTTTGGGTTCAGACCTCGGCTAACATCCGTCTTCGGGTCCGAGGCCTCCGATTTTTTGGGAGGACTTGCAATGCTTCAAAGCTTCGATTACTTCGGGCATGTAGTTTTTCCTATTTATATCCATTCTATATATTTTACCTATATCTATTCTATATTAATCTCCCCTTTTAGCCCGTACCCAGTCAATCCATATTTCTTCGTGTAAGTTTGAAGATGAATTATGGAAAACAGTGTGAGAAAAGAATAAATTGCTTGTTACGTAGATTTTTTGGAAGTTCAATAACAGAGGAGACCTTGTAGAAATAAAAACCAACTGGTTATACATGGTTATGGTGAAATTCAGTGAATGTCGAACCCTGTGGAGGCATGACGTAATTGCATAAAAACTAATTGACCGATCGTTGACCCCTCCCACTTTCTCCGTTGGTCCCGCCCATTGATTTCAACACGAATTTCCACTTCGATTCTAAACGGCGTTATTTTGCACTTTATTGCCAGCAGCACGAAACAAATAAGTATGATAGTTGGTTGGCGACCTAAAGAGTTCATACTTCAATCTTGGTGTAAATTAATTATTTGATATATCGATTGATTCTTCGATTGTCAGTATCGAATAGTAACAAAATGGAGAAATTGTTACAGTCAAAAAGGACTTACAATACAAAAATACTGAGTTACCTGCAAAAGGTGCATTCGTTATGAAAGCAACACCCTGGAAAAGTGCCACCATACCAAAAGCCTTGGTCAACTTCTCGATACCCAAATGATCGGCAAGCACAATGGTTCTCATAGACACAGCAGTCGCTAAAACAGAAAATGGTTGAAAATAGACACATAGACCACAACAACAACAACATTCAGTATTGTGATACACTACTAAAAAAAAATCTTTTGAAAAACTGTTATAATTAATCCGAACATTTAGTCGAGACGGCTGACTATAGTATAGACCGCGTGTGTCAACTATAAATACACAATAAGCTTAGATGTGGCATCTCTGTCATACTGAAGGCGTAGAGCGATCTACTTCACGATTTTCGAAGAGAAGAGAATCTCGATATTCCATTGATATAAATACGGTATTACAGGTTACTTTTGTAACAAAATGTAAAGATAGAACCATACCTATTTTGGATGAAAACCTTACCTATTTCCACACGATCCCTACATTTTCTCTAAACTTGGACAAGTCTAAAGTTTCGTCGTTTGGTAATGGGTTAGATTAATAATTGCGAACATGGAGTCTTACCCATGCATAATCCGAATACCGCACAACATAAGGCCAGAGACGTGAAATCTGGACACCAAGGGAATAAGAAATTCGTCAGTGACGCCAGCAACAAGGCTATAGTATAGGTGATACTACTTCTCACTTTGAAGAGATCCGTTATGATTCCGGACAAGATGCGACCAATGATGTTCGTGAATCCAACAATAGAAATCAACAGTGCAGCCTGGTCCCGGGGAATATTCTTAGACACACCGAGGTCAGGAACGTATGTCAGCGGTACTGATTGTACTGTAACACAGAAAAAACAAACTATGTTTAATGAGAGGCATTTGAAGCTGTAAGAACTTGAAAAGAGAAATAGAATTAATCTAAATCACAAATATAAGAATCTAAACTTTATTTACTTGCACATTTAATGAGAGAGTTGTGAATAAAGTATTTCATTTCTTGAAAGCCAGCAAAAAGTTTCCGTTTGCTTCTAGGAAGAGAGAATGAGCTTTAATAGAATAAGCAATAACTTAATAACAAATACAGACGACAGTTCATTTGATGTAAATGAGTAATATGCATATCCATAGAATAAAGCTCTTAGATATTACAGGAAATCATTTATTCCTCTCCTGTACAAACCTGGGATTTTAAGTCACCGTGATTACATACCTGGGAAAACATTGTGGGAAAAGAAGAAATTGCTTGTTACAATCAATTTCTTCTTTTCTCAAAATGTTTTTTAAAACATCGGATGTTCCCATTTAAAATTGCATCATTTTTTTATTTTGTCTGCAACATCTTTCAGTTTAGACCGGTCTAAAATTTCAAAAAACTGGGAAAGGGTTAAATTAAGTAAATAAAATACATGTAATACAATTCAACTGCATTTGTATATATGGAGTTGGATAATTGAATGTTCCAACCAATATCTATCCGTACGGGGGATTTTTTTGTAGTAAATAGAAAATGTATGACACGTTTAAGGTGAAAATATATCTCACGGAAAATCTTATACAAATATTCGAAAATGAGAATGGATCCAGCAGAGGTCTATGAGAGGTCGCATTCTGAAATTGAATATATAGTTATGCAGATTGACAATTCAAAATTTAAAAAAAAATCTGCCTAAAAGTGAAAAGTTTCGACCCTGGCCATCGTGCGCAGCCCGGGCAATCAATCTTATAAGGATCGATCCGTTTCTTACTTCTAAGACGACAATTTAAGGATATTAAAGCTGAAAAGTAGAAAGTAGTATATAGGCATTAGAAGCGCGAACAAATTTAACACAGTTATTATTTTTCTTTGCTGTTCAAGCAAATGTGAATCACGAAGGTTTTAAATACAACTATTCTAAACGTCATCATTTTTCTTCGAAAGATTAGTTTCGTCTGTCATGATGCAAGCGGTTGATTTGCTATTTTTTTATACTTCCACGAAGAAATTACTTTAAAGCATGCAACTATTTTGCATGCTTGCGCACAAAGTAGGTCAATAAGATTCTACTGAAAATAGTAAATTAATTACTCTGCTTATATTGAAGGCATTAAATTAACAGAACTGAAGAGAAGATTGTTTCGTCCAGGTATGAATATAAAATGCTTAATCATACTTACGGACGAATCCGCAGTATGATTAAGTTTTAGGTTCATACATGTACCTCAACGAAAAAAAAATATTATCTTCATTTCTTAAACGATTATCATCGTGGCCAAGATAAATTATTTTATAAAATGCAAACGCAATGTGATGCACACCAGATTTAAAATTCTGCAAAATCTTTGCTGGTAGAATATTTTGTATTAATGCTAGTCAGTATGAGACTGTATTTCATTTTTTCACTCCTCTTGAAATAGAACATGTCGCGACTCGAACTCAGTGCATTGTACCTTAAAACTATAAGGTGAACTCTAGATATAAAAAAGGACACATGATGACCCGCCGTTTTCGCTTTTATGATTATAAAATAAACATGTTCGTGGTGTATAGAACATGCCTGATCTTTAACCTATAATACCTCGTTTATTTTACATAAAGCGTAGGCCATTCAGCTGGTCAGAAACAATCACGTGACCTTGGCAAACCTGAAATAAGAATCCACGTGATAATATATACTGCGTTAGTATTTTTGACGATGAGGTTTAGTAAATTGCGCTGATGGTGGTCATTAAATGATGGTAGTGAAATGATGATGGTGTGATAATGTAGTGGTGTAGAAATATTAATTATTTCTACTTGTCCCCGGACATGATTTTCTTCATGTCCACAATTGAAATAAACCTGTCCGCAATCAATAAAAATAAAAAATGTGTAGAGATAAATTTCGAGAAAAAAAATGTTATTAATGAAGAAAATGCTTGAAAACCCAGCATTTTCTTCATTGCCAACAATATTTTTTTACCTCTTTAATATAAAAATCATGATAATTTTCCATTAAAACAATGAGTTGTTATTGAGATTTATTTTCTACCATGCCAGGATTCACCATAATTTTTACTTGTTCACGGACTAGAAGTAGTGGAAATGTACTTGTCCGCAAGTAAAATAAGCTCAGACAAGTCGAGCCTGGGACACCCCCCCCCCCGGAAGAAGATGATGTATACATATTTTGAATATAACAGTGTCGGATATTCAATGACGATTTATTCATCAACACATCAACACTTATCTTTCTTGCGGGTGAATTGTGTGGGAACCAGACGATAACTTGTCGGTGATAGACTGTTAAAAATATTAGTAATGTAAATAAATAAAGAAAGAACCAAATAATAAAATATACTTGAATGGAGAAATCAAGAAGTCAGAATTCCTATAAGTGATAGTTTTATCTTGTGTAAAGCAAAAAATCAAAACACAGTTAGCTGATAACGTCAACATGATACAATTCAGGTAAAGGTGAATACTGTTTGAGGAAATTTTGAAACTGAAATAAAGTAAAGTTCTTTAGGAGAATTTACTCATTGAAAGAACATGCCTCTATATCCCTCTGTATGAATCTATGAGACAAAAGCAAATGGGACAGGATTGTTTCAGAAGTCTTTATCCCCCCCCCAACTATTCAAAAGATCGACGCTTTCAATAGCGAGCACTGTATGCGGATACCAACACTCGGCTGTAACTTCAGTCGAGATATAGGACAATGTCCATTTTTTTGGACGAGATGCCCTTGGAATGTGACCTTGACCTTGATCAACGATCTTGAACTTTATAACAGCAATAAACAAGTAATATACATTTGAAAGTCACAGTTTTTAGATGATTAATATGCAGACGCGGACGAAGACAACTCCTGGGCAATGGCAATAACTCGGGTTTTCCCCAAATTTCCGAGCTAAGAATAGATTTGCAAGTCAATCATTCTTTTTCACCGGAAGTCGACATATTATAAAATACTTTCTCGTTGATGAACGACTGATTCGTTAGAATTATGACCTTTGAAACGCCGGTAAACAGTTAGCCTTTGTATGTCCCAAACTTCACATTTGGCATATCAATGTCGTTTGATATCTCTGCTGAACATCCCAGTTGGCGTGGCTAGCGATCCATTATTAGCTTGATGCTCTGTAAAATGGGTTTTTCATGTGTTTCACAAGGGTCCCAATGCATAACGATAAAACCGTAGGCGGAAAACTTAAATAATGATTGGCGACTTCATCTGATAACTACAAATTATTCGAAGTACAGTTGAGTTTCTGGTTAATAATTACTCTGAGATTTTGACTTTAATCAATACATACAGACAAACGAAAATTCTAAATCTGATTAAACTAGAGCGCTAACTGCAAATGTGAAAGACTGAATATACATTTCGAACAAGAAGGACATTTGTCCTGAAGCGCTCACCCGAGTCGATGACTGCAGAAGTAATATAGCACAAGTTGCCTTACTTTGCCCAAAGTTTGACAAATCTTGCCTTAGAATTTTAAACCGAAAAGACATTCTTATCATGTTACAAGAGATTTATGCCAGAAGTGTAGTACATACATAGAAAGGAAGGTGTTTGTTCTAAGATTTGACCAAATGGCCAAGTTTTTTACCCAACAGGACCTAGAGTCTAAAATGACAAAATATAGTGCAGATATACAGACAAAAAATCTGACAAAATATCAGGACATTTGAACAACGAAGTGTTGCCTCTAGAGTGCAAACCAATTTTTTCTAAGGATTAGTGTATTGACCTAGCTTTTGACACCATGTGACGAAATATCAAAATAAGCTTAAAAGTATGCACAAGATAATGACGGACGTCAGACGCGGCAATACGACAAACACAGCTATATCAAAGAACTCACAGTGAGCATGTTGTGCTCACTTGAGCTAAAAATGTTAAAATACGGCAATAAAAATTGTGAATACACTTGTGTAACAAAACAGCGGGATAAAATGATTTGCAGAGAAGCTCGGGTTAGTATAAAAAAACAACAAGGCATACACTGTAGAAAAACACATTTAAAATATTCAGTGAATCTCTTCTAAAATGGTAATTATTCTCAAATTCCTACCTCAGACGTGTAAACTAATACGAATGCATTTATAATTTGTTTAAATGGTTATCCGTGTAATTCGTAAGCTTGAAATTAATAACGAATAAATCTGATGAATCAATAAATTCACATTTAATGATGTTTTTTCTTTATTCGGTAAATAAATCCCAGTCTATAATTTGAATTTCGAGTCTAACTTGCTCAACTAGAAATAATAAAAGGCAGTAGACAAATAACAAAGATTTCAATTTAAAATCTGACTAAGTTAAATATGAATCAAGATGATCCAAATAAAAGATGAATTTACCTGTCCAAAGAACGTTTGACACAAGCAATAAAACAAACGTCTTATCCGTAAACATACTACAATTCGACTTCATGGCTCTCACAAACGTCTCTTTCTTTGCTTTACAAGTTTTAAAGTTCTTGTTATCATCCATATCGGCCTCAGAACTTGCTTTCGATGTGTCTTGACTTTCAGAATCTTGTTCCGGCGAGTGCGGTATTCGAGTCAAAGAACCACTATAGAACACGTCTTTCTTGAGCATAGGATTGAACGGTTTTAGTCTATCAGAATGATGACGTCTACGATGAAGGTCACGTATATCACTATGACTCGAAAACGGTTTACGTGAGCTAGGATCGGTTAAAGATTGTTTTTGAAAGACAGAAAAGTCGGTACTTCGTGCTAACTTTTGAGATTCATCATGTACCCGTATGTGGCTCACTCGGTCAAACATCGGTTTTTCACGTAGGAGCCTCCTAGCTTCTTCTTCATACCATGCCTCCTCGGATGAACCTTCGTATGTGGAAATATCTGAAGTTGACCTTGAACTTGATTTCTGGGGTAAAGGTCGGAAAAGAGCGCCGCAGACGATGCAATTAGCCAAGATACCAGCCAGGATCAACACAGTTCCTCTCCAGTCGAAATGTTGTAGGAGATAGTTTGTTAAGTATGCGTACGCAAACGTCCCCAGACCACTTCCGCTAGTTGCTATGCCGGTTGCTATGGCGCGTTTCTTGTTGAAGTTGAGACCTACTACGATGATGGCGCAGATGAAAGCCATGCTGAATCCCATACCTGACCATGAAATCAGGGATAATTCATTAAGGAATTCCCAAACGTCAAGAATATAAATGGTCTAAATTGAAAGAGGTTGCAGATAACAACAAATATTAATTTGAATAAAAATTTAAGCATCAAATAAGGCAGAAAACGTTGTGAGAGAAGAAGAAATAACGTGTTACAAACAATCCTTCTTTTGTCACAATGTTTAATGTAGTTTTCTGTCTTTGTGGCGTAAACTGTGAGATTTTATATTGGGTAAAATAATTTGATATGCGAAGTATATCTTGGACCGCACTAGCCGACATGGTTGATGATCAGATGCTACTCTTGCCTACATAGACAAAACTGGACCTCGTTCACCCATTATTTACACATAGATCCAATTGTAAGCACATTCGTATAATATTAGTTATACAGTTTCCCGCTTTGGTATATGACGATTTAATACCGGCTTGGGAAAATGATGTCACCCGAGCAAGAGCCGAGGGTTGACATCGTTTTTACCAGCCGTGATTAAATCGCCATATACAACAAATTTTCGATTGCGTTGGCTATGTAGGGCTTCCAAAGATATCGATTCAAACAAAAATATCCATTCCCCCTAATGCGCCTGCTTCTTATTAACCCATTCCAACACAGTTTAGACTGGTCCAAATTGAAAAGAGCTGCAGACGACAATTTCAAGTTGATGGAATTTCAATTTTTTTCATCCATGCAATTTCTTAATTTTCCACAATGTTTTCCAAAGCTTTTTTGTTGAGGGACGTAAAAAGGAGGGATCGAGTGGGAATGGGTTAAAGGAAACGATGTCATGTATTCAGCGAAATATGTTTATTATGGATTTATTATATGTTGTTTGCTAAAACGCATGTGTAATTATGGGATTTACGGATTGGTGGAATCACACTTGAGATCATCATGAAGTTCATGGCTGAACAGTCACACTACTAGTTAGAGGCCTTGGCTCAAATTCCATTGGAGAGGGTCTTACAAGAGTGACGACCAACTGGATGTGCATTATATAGATAATTCAGATTGAACACTAGTTTGGCAGCTTTATCACA
The DNA here is from genome assembly GCA_946902895.1 of Fragum fragum. NCBI lineage: Eukaryota > Metazoa > Mollusca > Bivalvia > Cardiida > Cardiidae > Fragum > Fragum fragum. The sequence goes on from OX336372.1 coordinate 16,411,091, forward strand.
GCGATTTTATGCAAATTATGTTTGTAAAGCAAGTATGATCTTTCTAATATTTGACCGTCATTTACACACAAACAATACTGTAAAACGCTTATTAGGGAAAAGCACTATACAAAATATCTCCTAATTCAACGGGGCCTCTTTTTGTACAAAATTAAATACACATATGAGCGATTACTCGATATACTCGTTTTTTTCAGCCATTTAAAAATTTGTTCATATCACTTGCGAGGCTCCTTAGGGCAAATACGTCCTGTCATACCGCAGCAGTGCATTTGACTTTATGGTGGGCGTTTACTGACCAATCAGATAGCGACATTTTTTTGTAGTATTGCAAACTTTGATATGTTTTAGAAAGGAAAAGAGACCAAGGGTTCTTCGCATCAAAGTATGTGCAGACAAGATGGCGCCCAGATAATCACGCACTAATTCTTCTTGCATAGATTGACGCTTTTGGTTGAATCAGATAATATACTGCTATTTATATGCTGCCGAGTTCCGAGATGTCATTATTGTTTTTACCTGTTATGAATCCATACAGCAAAATCAGAACATTCACGCTCTGTGAAAAGGTGCTTAAAACGAGGGCGCCGACAGACAAAATGGCACCTCCGATTGTTATTTGTCGACATGTATAGTGCTCTAACAAAACACTAACAACTGGTCCTGAAATGAGAATTTGATGAAGCGATACAAGATACACGTTTCACTGTTCTCAGATATCACAATTGACCAATCGCGGCTGTCAATCAGAGAATAAATCGACCAATCAAATAACTCATTCAGCCCGGAAAATGTTTTTTAAACTCTCACATTGGCCGCCATTTTTTTTAACCTTTTTTGTTGGTTTGGCGACGTAAACGTCCTAACTACAGCTTATTCAAGCTGTAGTTACGACGTTTAGGTGCTCAACTAGCTATTCTAACTTTTATTACGTGTAATTGGCCATAAGTCATAAACTTTGCAAAATAACGCCGTTGAAAATGGAATCGGGACTTCCTGTTGGAGTCAGTGGGCGCGGCCAACGGAGTAAAGGAAGGGGTCAGCGATTGATTAATTAATCCATTACCATACAAGACCGCATTTTCACGCATAGAAAGAATAAGCCATTAAAAATATTGTGAGAAAATGAGTTATTACTTGTAAAAAGAAATTTCACCTTTTCTCAAAATGTTTTCTACCCCATAAGGCACTTATTTTTATGATTCAAACCAACTTTCTTTTGTTGCCTGCATTCTTTTTCACCTTGAACCATTTTAAAATTTCGTCGTTTGGATTTGGGTTGAGTAAACTCATTTAGAAAAGAAGACATTACTGTGGTTAATTACTCAAAATGATCAGTTCCCCCATTCATTCTTGTCAATCAATAGGCCTCGAATTATCGCCTGCAACCCTCAAGATTTTGATAGGTCTAAATTTTGTCGTTTGATGATCTCGTAACAAGGAAAATGTCGAAAAAGAGGAATCAAAAAAAAAAAAAAAAAAAAAAAAAGAAAAATAGATAAATATATGAACAAATAAATAAATTGGTTGTCCCTGCTACCAAGGAGTCAAAGTTTCAAGCAAATAAACTTATGCCGTAATAAAAAAAATCACTGTGAAAAGTCACTTTAAATGAAAATGGAACGTGGCTTGTTTCGGAGCTTGATAACCCTTGTCATGCTGACCCCGCAATATTCCTGCATTGGCAATGGCCTTAGCAGGTGTATAGACTAAGATCAGCATGCACAGATGTGCAGTCTGATCTTAGCCTGCACTACCTGCTTGTTCTTGTTGTGTTGAGAAGATCTTGGAACTCAACATCGGTCTGATCATTTCACAGTTTTGATATATAGCGAAAAGAGAAAAAAACATGACAAGGGTTAAAAAAGCCCAGGACCTGAAATCGTATCTGTTACATGTTACTTTTTTACCTGGTGCCATAACAACTTGAAATTACGCATTATCAAAGTGTAACCTATAATCGATAAAAAAGAGAGAAAGAAAAGTATCAGAAATTAAAGGTGGTTTGAAAAATCATTGAAGGTACAAATACAGAAAAAAAATCAAGCAGAAAATTACAAACGTCACTGTGATAATGATTCCATGTTATGTTGCGGACCAACTGATTCGACGTTACATGTAACTCCTTAGAAAAAGGTCACACAGATAGAAAAGGGCCCTTTGAAAAGAGTATGGAAATTGAAGAAGTTATCGTCTGAAACATTTTTAATTTCGAACCAATCTAAAAATTTGTCGTATGGTAATGAGATCATGTATAAAAACAGTTGCAACTTTGTCAATTTTTAAGATATTCACATTTTTTCACATTTTTTGTGAATCAGAAAGACAGTTTATCAAACATTTGAAACAAAAATAATGTTTTTGTCATTTCGGCATGGTTTCATGAACAGGATAATAAAACAGAACAAAAATAACAACCCTCAACATATAACCTCTTCTGTGAATTTCATCGAACAGGTGTGCTGTGGCACCTCCCCCCTAAACTAATAAAAACAAACAAACAAACAGACAAAAAAAAAAAAACAAAACAAAAAAACATAAACAAACAAACAAAAGCAAATCAACAACAACAACAAACAATCGAAAATTTATATGCTTTTTATAATACTAGGTTACTTCTTCACGTGTAAACAGAAATGCAGTAAGCCCCGTTAATTCATTATCCTGTGCATTTTAAGTGTTATCTATATTAACCATTTCCCGGTAGCTTCGGCAAGGCTTACTCATGGTCGGATAATTTTAGCGAGCAAGAGAGCTTAGTTATTGTGCGTTAGTTTCGGTGAGGGAAGATTTGGTTATTGTCCGATAATTTTGGCGAGAGATATAACTTAGTAATTGTCCAGTAGTTTCGGCGAGGGAAATAGCTTAGTTATTGCCCTGTAGTTTCGGCGAGAGATAGCTAAGTTATTGCCCGATAGTTTCGGCGAGGGAGATAGCTTAGTTATTGTCCGGTGGTTTCGTCGAGGGAGATAGCTTAATTATTGCTAAGTAGTTTCGATGAGGGAGATAGATTAGTTAATGCCCGATAGTTTCGGCGAGGGAGATAGCTTAGTTATTGTCCGGTGGTTTCGTCGAGGGAGATAGCTTAATAATTGTCCAGTAGTTTCGGCGAGGGAGATAGCACTGTTATTGTCCAGTAGTTTCGGGGAGGGAGATAGCTCAGTTATTGTCCAGTAGTTTCGGCGAGGGAGATAGCTTAGTTATTGTCCAGTAGTTTCGGCGAGGGAGATAGCTCAGTTATTGTCCAGTAGTTTCGGCGAGGGAAATAGCTTAGTTATTGTCCAGTAGTTTCGGCGAGGGAGATAGCACTGTTATTGTCTAGCAGTTTCGGCGAGAGAGATAGCTCAGTTATTGTCCAGTAGTTTCGGCGAGGGAGATAGCTTAGTTATTGCCCAGTAGTTTCGGCGAGGGAGATAGCTCAGTTATTGTCCAGTAGTTTCGGCGAGGGAAATAGCTTAGTTATTGTCCAGTAGTTTCGGCGAGGGAGATAGCACTGTTATTGTCTAGCAGTTTCGGCGAGAGAGATAGCTCAGTTATTGTCCAGTAGTTTCGGCGAGGGAGATAGCTTAGTTATTGTCCAGTAGTTTCGGCGAGGGAGATAGCTCAGTTATTTTCCAGTAGTTTCGGCGAGGGAAATAGCTTAGTTATTGTCCAGTAGTTTCGGCGAGGGAAATAGCTCAGTTATTGTCTAGCAGTTTCGGCGAGGGAAATAGCTTAGTTATTGTCCAGTAGTTTCGGCGAGGGAAATAGCTCAGTTATTGTCTAGTAGTTTCGGCGAGGGAGATAGCTTAGTTATTGTCCGGTGGTTTCGTCGAGGGAGATAGCTAAATAATTGTCCAGTAGTTTCGGCGAGGGAGATAGCTTAGTTATTGTCCAGTAGTTTAGGCGAGGGAAATAGCTCAGTTATTGTCCGGTAGCTTCGCCGAGGGAAATAGCTCAGTTATTGTCCAGTAGTTGCGGCGAGAGAGATAGCTTAGTTATTGTCCAATAGCTGCGGCGAGGGGTTGGTTCAGATATTTTCCGATATTTGGCGAAGGGGTCGCTCAGTTATTGTCCGATAGTTCTGGCGGGAGGGGGGGCGGCTTAGTTTTTAGTCCGACAGTTTTGGTGAGGGAGGGGGATTTGTTATCTTGCGATAGTAAAAAACGGGATGGCTTAGATATTGTCAGATTGCTTTAGCGAGGGGGGTGGCTAACTCATAATTCGAGATGGATGGCTTAGTTATTATCCAAAAGTTCTGACGAGGGAGATGGTCCGGTAGTTTCTGCATGGGATGGTTTAGTTATTGTCCAGTAGGTTTGCCGAGGGGGTGGCTTAGTTATTGCCCGATAGTTCTGTCGATGGATATGGCTTAGTTATTGTCCGGTAGATTTGGCGTGGGGTTGGCTTAGTTATTGCCCGATAGTTCTGTCGAAGGAGATGGCTTAGTTTTTGTTCGGTAGGTTTGGGTAGGGAGATGGCTTAGTTATTGCCATATAGTTCTGTCGAAGAGATGGCTTAGTTATTGCCCGATAGTTCTATCGAAGGAGATGGCTTAGTTATTGTCCGGTAGATTTGGGTAGGGAGATGGCTTAGTTATTGCCCGATAGTTCTGTCGAAGAAGATGGCTTATTTATTGTCCGGTAGATATGGCTGGGAGATGGCTTAGATATCGCCCGATAGTTCTATCAAAGAAGATGGCTTAGTTATTGTCCGGTAGATTTGGCGTTGGAGATGGCTTAGTTATTGCCCGATAGTTCTGTCGAAGAAGATGGCTTAGTTATTGTCCGGTAGATTTGGCGAAGAGATTGCTTAGTTAATGCCCGATAGTTTCGGCGAGGGAGATAGCTTAGTTATTGTCCGGTGGTTTCGTCGAGGGAGATAGCTTAGTTATTGCCCGATAGTTCTGTTGAAGGATATGGCTTAGTTATTGTCCGGTAGATTTGGCGAAGAGATGGCTTAGTTATTGCCCGATAGTTCTGTCGAAGAAGATGGCTTAGTTATTGTCCGGTCGATTTGGCGAGGGAGATGGCTTAGTTATTGCCCGAAAGTTCTGTCGAAGGAGATTTCTTAGGTATTGTCCGGTAGATTTGGCGAGGGAGATGGCTTAGTTTTTGCCCAATAGTTCTGTCGAAGAAGATGGCTTAGTTATTGTCCGGTCGATTTGGCGAGGGAGATGGCTTGGTTATTGTCCGATACCTTTGGCTTAGTTATTGCCGGTAGTTTCGGCAAAAGGGGTTGGCTTAGGTATTGTTCAGTCGTTTGCCGAGATTCTTTTAGAGTGAAGGATCATCGTGTTGGGATTTAAGCAATCTTATGTTCTCAACAGGGGTTTGTATGCAAATCGTAGTTTGCCATTTTGATGTATGTGTACAATATTGCATAATTTGATGGTGATTTGTACTTTATACAACTGCGTTATAAATAGAAGGTAGCGCTCATTGGATAATTGATAACTCACGGATCGCCGACCCACCAACTGAGTCCACAGGCTACACCCACTAACCAGCTGCTCATCCCATTTAGTCGTACTAGTTATCATTCGCTCACTGGTTAGAGAAAAATGGCACATTTCGCGATGTCTTTTGTTACGTGAGGGGGCTTGAATGCGCGACCTAAAGATTACGCGCTTATTGCGTCACCGACTGAGCTTAAAAATACACACACACTAAAAAACCAACAAACAAACATAACAGTCGAATATAAGTCGTATGCTGAAATTCAACGATTTAAAAATTCCCACATAATCCCACCTTATGAGGTCCCCGCGAAAAAGCTGTTGAAAATCTTTGTCGAAAATAAAGAAATTGCTTGTTCATAGTATTTTCTATCCTAAACAGCAAAAGTTTTCTAAATTTCAGCAACTTGAAATTGTCGTCTGCAACTTTTTTCAATTTGGATCACTTTAAACTTTCTAATTTGGTAGTGGGTTACAGAAAACAAACGATTTTGTTGTTTGTTGTTGTTTATTGTTTGTTTGTTGTTTGTTATTGTTGTTTAAGAAAATCCAAAATAAATAAAGCAATTAAGCGCTTTTCACAATAGCACAAACAACGTTTGTAAGAAACAATCGAGCTCAAAGAAGACAGCGAATGTGATATCTTACACATCGTCGTTGTCGTTCTAAAACTTCGTAACTACAGCTTGAATCAGTGGACTAACGGGACTGTAAGCCATATAATTGCATTTAGACCGATTTCCTCATATTATGAAATGCATAGTTGTCTTAATAACACACTTAAGATAACGACCTAACAAATATAATTCTTTGATATGATCTTATCTCATAGAAAATTATATCTTTGATATATTCTATAATTAAAACCTTCAAAGCAGGTTAATTTTTTCGGACTTGGACATTGCCTACTCAACCGCGGCCGTAGCGTAGTGGTAGCGTGTAGGACTCCGGGGTCCGGGGTTCGATCCCCGGTTGCGACAAATATCCTTTGTGACATTTGTCTCCCACCAGTGGGTGGATAATCGTAAACCTATGTGAAATGAGCAGCTGGAAACTTGGTAAGGATGTAGAGGTAGTATTTGTACAAGAAATACCAGGACTCTGTGTGACATGTGTTTCAATTGCTTTATGTTTGATTATTTTCATCGACGCAAGTCCTATTTTCAAAAGATAATTTCTGTTCTGTATGACTGAACGTGTTTTGTTTACATACTACTATATAATCGGAGGTAACTCTGCACAGTTCACCGGAGAAAATAATTTGACCCGTTCCCGCACGATGAGCTTAAGGGCGCCCCCACCCAAAATGAAGAAAATATAAGAAAGCTTTTTGTAAAAATAAGAAATTGCTTGTAACAAGCAATTTCTTCGTTTTTCACAATATTTTCTACCCAGGAAGTTGGAAAAGATTAAAAATTCATAAACTTTAAAATTGTCGTCTGCAACTCCTTTCTATTTCGACCAGTCTTAAATTTTGTCGTCTGGTATGAGGATAAAGACTAGAGGCTCTTGACCGCCTGTATTGCTCCCACTGGCCTGACTATACTTATTAAGTAAAATTTTACTAATCTAATATAAAGTGAATCGTATCTGGTATATCTTGTAAATAAATGTATTCATTGATATCTTTGAAAAGGTTCTAGAGAAGAATGATAAACTTGTTTTGCAAAAGTCAAGTCAAGTTATGTAATAAGTCAATTACTAGATCAAATAAAAGCGTGTTAACAAGTTTTTTTTAAAATGTTGACTTTATAAAATATATGGACGACATAGGACACGCCAATGAAAGCCATGTTTTTACTGATCAAAAAATATATGTAGGAATTTGACAAAGAGTCAGCCGATGATCATTCCTGTGAAGTTTGGTTGACATCCATTGACTGGGTTCAATGAAGAATATTTTCAAAGTTTTTATTAAATACCATAAATGGAAATTTAGCACCCCCGCCCTACATCATTTTTATTAAATCCGATCGAAATTTCTTTGAGAAATCTGATAAAATGTCTCCAAAGTATCATTCCTGAGAAATTTGGTTAAAAAAATCATCTGGTTTATGAAAAAAGAGAATCTTAAAGTTTATACTATATACCATAAATGGAAATCTGACCTGTCCATAACAGCTACGCTATTTATATGATCAAAATATTTTTCAGGAATCTGATAAAGAGTCTCCAAAGGATCTTCCCGTGAAATTTTGTTGAAATACAACCACTCGTTTCTGAGAAGAAAAATCAAAGCTTTAACTATATATTGAGATAAGCCCCGACTGTTAGAGCAACGTTTTTTATCCAATCAAATTCTTTGAAGTAACCCGATAGAGGGTCACACAGAGCACTTTCCTGTAAAGCTTTTACCATATAAGGAAATAAGTCCCGCCCCCCCAAAATACATGATTTTCATCCGATCAAAATTATTTGAAGTAGTCTGATAAAGGGTCACCAAATCATTAATGTGAAGTTTGGATGAATAATGCTCAAATCTTTCTGTAAAAGTTGACGGACGGACGTGCGACGGACACCATCATATGGCAATCGCTCGCTGGCTCTCAGCCTGTGGAGCTAAGAATGTGACTCCAGTGTGTGAAAATAGTTACTCTAGGATATTCGAACGATTTATATCCATAATGCGATGTGAAAAGGCTTATTTGCTTCGAAACTCTTCACTTAAGAAATGGAGAGAAATAGTTTCAACGTAGGTAAATACCCGAAGCGATTTCTTACATCATTTCGGATATTTTTGTTAGGTCCATACCTAAACAAGAGGGCCAAAATGGCCCTAAATTGCTCACCTGAGTTGAATGTCTCGATTTTTTTTATTTAATTTCATTGATGACAATTGATTGGTCAAAAAATGTGGTCTCTCGAGTGCATACAAGGTTTTACTAAGATTTGACCCTGTGACCTAGTTCTTTTTACCCTAATTGACCAAGTTTCGAAATTATACCATATTTTATCAAAACAATCATTCTGATCAAATTTCAGGTTAATGGGGCAAAAAATGTGGCCTCACGAGTGCATGCGCGGTTTTTATCAGGTTAGATCCTGTGACCTAGTCTTTGACCCCAGTTGACCCAGTTTCGAACTTGTCCGATATTTCATTAAGACAATCATTTTTACGAAATTTCAGGTTGATTGGGAATAATATGTGGCCTCTAGAATGCAAAAAAGGTTTTTCTAAGTTTTGACCCAATGACCTAGTTTTTGACTCCAGTTGACCCATCTAAGAACTTGTCCGAGAATTCATCACGACAATCATTCTAATAAATTTCAGGTTTATCAGGCAAAAATGTGGCCTCTAGAGTGCATACAAGGTTTTTCTAAGATTTGACCCCGTGACCAAGTTTTTGACCTCAGTTGACCCAATTTGGTCCCAGAATTCATCAAGACAATCATTCTTCATAAATTTTAGATAGATTGTCGTCTGCATCTCCTTTCAATTTGGACCAGTCTAATAGTTTGCCGCCTGGTAATGGGTTAATTGACAAGAATCCTGTTATTTGACTGATCAATATTGATCAAAGATAGATAAACCTGACTAGTTTTGCTACATATTTCATACTTCAGTTAGAGTCTACATTTTAGTGTAGAACCCTTTTATCTAGATTCACTATCTCCTTTAACCCATTACCATGAAATGTAGATTTTGACGCCATTTAATTTTCGTACATAAGCTATAGCCTACAGTTTATTATAGAACCCGTTATCAAAATTCACTCTCTTCTTTAACCCATTACCACGTAATTGCGATTTTGACGCGATTTATTTCGTACTTATTCTACACCTTACAATTTACTGTAGAATCCATTATCAAGATTCCCTCTCTCCTTTGACCCATTACAGCATATTGGCGATTTTGACGCAATATATTTCATACTAAAATTATAGCCTAAAATATACCGTAGAACCCATTATCAAGATTCCCTCTCCCCTTTGACCTATTACCACGTAATGCCGATTTTGACGCGATGTATTTCATACTAAAGTTATGGTCTACAATTTACTGTAGAACCCATTATCAAAATTCACCCTCTCCTTAACCCATTGCCACATAATGACAGTTTTACCGCGATATATTTCATACTTAAGTTATAGTCTATAATATATTGTAGAACCCATTATAAAGATTTACTCTCTCCTTTGATCTATTACCACGTAATGGCGATTTTGACGCGATATATTTCATACCCAAGTTATAGTCTACAATTTACTGAAGAACCCATTATAAATATTCACTCTCTTCTTTAACCGATAACAACGAAATGGCGACTTTGAACATCTGGAAAACATGGTGGAAAACAAAGAAATGGCTTGTTACAAGCAATGTCTTTATAATCCACAATATATTTGATCCTGAAACAGACAAGGATTTTTGAAATTTCACCAACCAAAAATTATCGTCTGCAAATTATTAAAATTTGGACAAGTCTCATATTTTTCTTTTGGTAATGGTTTATATTATATTGGATAAAATCTCGAAAACAAATCTATCGTTTCATTCTAAGTCAGAGGAAAATGAAATCTTCATTCAATTGAGCTAGTTTTTTGTGGGGATATCTTTACATCAAAAGACAAAAATAACCAACAAATATATTAAGCCTTTGCATTTTTTTCTGTAAACATATCTGTCTCCAGTTAGATTTAGATCAGCCAGCAAATCGGTGCAATCTGATCTGATTCTTCACATTTCATTATGAATTTGATAGAAACTGGACTAGAGTTGGACATGCACTAACCCATTAACAGACGACAGACTAGACCAAATTCAAAGAAGTTGCAGACGACATTTTTTGTTGATGAATTTTATAAAAAAAACTGTCTTTACGGATAGAAAAGATTCATTGTCGATAACGAAGAACTTGCTTTTGACAAGCAATTTCTTAATTTTTCACAACGTTTTTCCAAATGTGTTTTTTTTTTTGTTTTTTTTTTTTTTGAGAAGTCAAAAAGCGTCATTGGGGGGGAATGGGTTTACAATATGCAATTATCCTAAAAGAACTATATAAATATCCAACTTGCCCAGTGTAATTGATTTACGGTCATTTGACTATTTAAAACGGCATGATCATGATCTTAGAGTTATCCCCTTTGGGTTACTCTGCTGAAAAGTTCGTAAAGTATCGAACCTGTTCAGATTGCGCGGACTTTTAATACTGAGAAGATCCGATTTTTTCGTTTTGTTAGATTTTTGATAAAGAATAGTCATTCTACTTAAATATATGTTTACTCTCAAAATACTTTTTTCATTTGACTTCTGCTAGATCTGATACGGAAGACCCGGGAGGTCACTTTTCGCATTAGAGGTAAAATATATCCAGAAATCCTGCACGACAGTTATGAAGACGCTCCTTATGCGACACAGCTATATGTATAGCATCACTAAATAGAGCTAAACACCTTTAAACCCGAGGTCCCCCTTTTTTTAATTACACCCTTGACTCATGGTTAAAAGTAAAATAGTTTACCCATAAACATGCTCATTCCGAGTTGTGCCGATCCAATCCATGCCGTTTTCGCCTTTCCTTCCCCAAAATATGACAGTAATTCCAAAAGAAGTATTCCGAACGAAAACATAGTTCCATCAATGATAAAGTTAATAAGGAATGAACCGAAGCACACCATCCACCCCCATCCGCCATCTCGGGCATTATCGGTGAAAGTTTGAGAAGTGACGGAACTACTTTCTGCTGATCTGTCCTCGCCATTGAGCCGTTTTGTCATTTCTTTGAGCTTCTCCAACACTGAGGAGAAGAACCAAAGGTTTCTATCGCTGTTAACCTCTGAAAATATACAAATAAAGAAAATAAAAAAATGATCAATTTGTAAAATAGGTAAAATATGTAAATGTTTGACAAATAAATGTATGTTCACTGAATATTTATTAGGGATTACATTAGGGATTAGATAAAACATATCTTCGGGTGAAATATAAATCGTCAATTTGGTATTTTTTCCATCAACAAAAAGCGTGTTGTGACGACACTGCTGAAAACGTACACGTTGTACTGCGCCCTCTGCCTTTACTTGACGAATCGCCTTTGTCAATCTAAAGGTCGACTGACCAATCAGATATTTCGTTTAAAGTGGATACATAATGTTGACCTCCGACATTTATGTACACATTTTGGTGACTTAAACGTTATAACTACAGCTAATATTGGTTGTAGCCACGATCTCTAGGTCGCGTTCATAACCAGCAGACCTTTTCGTAGTTGGATGTGCAGAATGCCGTAACGACAGCTTGAATACGGTAAAATAGCGGGATTATGTGGAAGTGGGTTGAAGTCCATTTCAGATAAAAGTGGATGAATTGATCAACAGTGGCGTTACGTCAATGGAGCCGAAAACCTGTTTGAATTTCTTACCTACGTAGTTGTTAATTTTATATCTAGTATTACGCAAATGCTGTTTTTATGACTCAATTAACACAAAAGGTGAATAGATGTTGAAGGGAGATTTACATCCATTTTATCTTTTCGAGGTCATGTTTACCGTGTAAAGAATTTTGTTGATATTCTTTAAATGTAGTTATTGAAGAAACGGAGAGATTATTTTTTTGGTTTTCATAGACGTTTGAACCCCAAAACTTAATCACACTGTATAAATTCTCGAGGGAACATGCCAAAGCCTGAAATTATCGACTCTTATGAGAATGCGCAGTCGATACTTTTATCAAATCGATATCGGAGAAGTGCGGGAGTTCCTTTAACCCTGGTCATGCTGAACTCAGCAAATTCCTGTTTTAGCAGGAGATATATACAAAGATCAGACTGCACATATGTGCAGTCTGATCTTTGTATTCACCTCCTGTTTGTCCACCCCAAGCTAGAATTGTGTATAAAATCAATTGTTAAAAGAAAAATTGACCCACAATTTGAGCCTTACAGTACTTTAAGTCCTTTGATTTTGATGTAATTATCAAGGTTTTATTCAGCATGACAAGGGTTAAATATATATAATTGAGGTCTTCACCAATCAAGCTTGATGTTTAAAAACTATAATACTTCACCCTCATTGACCAATCGAATTATTTAAATAGCGCATTTAGACTGTGCATATATCTTGTGATACAATTTACATAAACGTGTGTTTAAGAATCATGTTGCGATAATTGCGTTAGATAGCTTACTGTGCCTTTCTTTCTTTTCTTTTTGTTTTTAAATAAAACACCAACTATAAAATTTAAAATATGCCTTTTTTTCCCATCATCTGAACACCCTGCAATAAGAAATACATTTGCATACGATGTCATATGAAATGATTTCACTAGGCGTCTCTCTCTTTTTTACAGTTGATGAATTTTGATTTTTTTTGTCTCCTGTGATAGACCTCATTAAGAAAATTACTTGTAACAAGCACATTCTTTATTTTCCACAATGTTTTCCTGTTCATAGAGGGACATAAAACGCTGGATTGTTTGGGTTCAAAACTTTTGAGGTATAAATTAAGATATATATGAGTTTCATATTCAAATGGCTAAAATGTCTGCCGAAAAACAGTGACACCCCAAAAAAACATGACACACCTTGGAAATTCGAAATATGTCCCTCATAAAACATTATTGTACAATTTATATAGTATGACCTTGACCTTGACCTTTACGTTCATGAGGCAAAATCACTATTTCAAGATGAAACGGACTCACGACTTGACATGAAAAGTCCACGCATAAAAATATCATAATTTATAACAAAACATCAGACGTGTTTACGAGTTTTCCCAATTTACCCTTTTTTGTCGTAAACTGATTTTTTTCAATGAAGTTTGACGCTACTTTTCACAGTTTGTCAGTCATATCGCGCGGCTGGAGCACCTATCATGGATTTCTGGTATTTCTCACACCAGAATTACCCTTTTATCCTTTCCCAGCCCCTATCTGCTCTTCCCTCTTAGATATACGATTATCAATCCATTATTGGGAGTCTCGTAAACCAAACAATTTTATTGTTTCCGAGTTAAGTTGTATCTTTTCTTTTATTTTTTCATTAACCTAAATTTAACAACAATAATAATGATAACTACTATAATAAATGATGAATAACCCAATAATTTTTGATAACGACACCATTTCTACTACTAATAATGATAATAAGAATAATAATGATATTGATAATGGTTATTCTGATATTGATCATAACTACTGACTCTCATAAATGATCAATCGCTGCTGCCTATCAAATTATCAGTCGGCCAATGAAATCATTCATTTAGACGAGAAACGAGTTTTGAACTATGACATTGACCCCCATTATTTGTTGGGTCGGCGATTTAAACGTCGTAACTATAGCTTATTCAAGGTCTAGGTCGTCTACCAATTATCTTTATTTTATGTTACTGGCATATTTCTTTCCAAATAACACCATTTAAAATCGAAGCGGATCTCCATATAGGAGACAATGGGCAGGGCCTATTGACAGATCCCTGCTACAAATCAAAGACTCAATCGGCCAATCAAATTGTTTATTTAGATCGGAAGTGAATTTTTGATTCCGACATTGGCCAATGTTTAAGACACTTAAGAGAAACATTTCAGCCGGTTTGGCTACTTACAATCTGATTACTACAGCTTTTTTTAAGCTGTAGATACGGTGTTTACGTCTCCAACAAACCATGTTTTCTTTTTTAACATGTTACTGACTGTAAGTTTTGCAAAATAACGCCGTTTAATAACGAAGTGGAACGATATTTTTCAGAAGCAATTTAGTTGGTTTCGCGAGGTAGAGAGAGAAAAAGAGGGAAGGGGGGAGTAATGGGAGGTAATTAGAGAGAACGAGAATTAATCTTCAATAACTGTTGTACTCAGTTCTCGGATGGCACCGTTTCCCATGATGGTGAAATGTTTTAATGATTTTGTATTCGTGACTATAACTTCATGTTTGAATTTCTTATTATAGTAGTTTTTACACTTTAATTGCCATTTGTTGGCGGTTTGTTTAGTACCTATGGAGCCATGGTATAGTCGGCTTATGTTTGTAAACAAATGCTAGATGAGTTTAAATGTGAAGAGTTTTAACTATAGTCCGACCCGGATAATTGACCAATCGCGACTGTCAATCAAATAACCAGTCGACCAATGAAATCATTCATTGAGACCATAAGTAAGTTTTGATCTCCCAACATTGGCCGCAATTTCTGTTTACCTTTTTATGTTGGTTTGGCTACTTAACCGTCGTAACTACAGCTTATTCAAGCTGTAGTAACGACGTGTAGGACGCCAACTAACTATTCTACTTTTTTGCTACATGCTATACTGGTGCTACGATTGGTCAATTCAATGTAGTTGTGTTAAATATTGAACAGTTTTATCAAGACTATTCATGTAAGTCCCAACAACAAAGGGTTTGATATTGAAATAATGATATTGGTTGTCATTAATTTGTAATTAATTTTCTTGGTCCTGGCCAAGGGAAATCAAAGTGTAAATGTTAATTATAAAATGAGATAGAATTAACAGTATGTGTTACGATTGTTTCACGATTGATAAAACAATTCATTCAGATCTGAACTGAGTTTTGAACTTCGACACTTATGATAAGCCATTTTGTTGGTTCTGCGACTCTCACTCGCCAACCAACCGTATAACAGTTGCTACGCGTTACTGATAATATATATTGCACAATATCACCGTTTAACCCTTGTCATTCTGTATAAATTACCTTACTGAATTGCTGTCAAATCAAAGGGCTGAAAGCACTGATAGAACTTGTTGTTCAAAAAACAATATTTTTTTTTAGAATTCAACTTCATAAGCAACTCTGACAGGAAAAGTACAAGCAGGGGGTATAGACTAAGATCAGCCAGCACATAAGTGCAGTCTGATCTTAGGCTACACCTCCTGCCCAAAACCGAAATATTCCGGGTAACATATCTAAAACGAATTTCCTTTCAGAGTCCAGAGGGCGAGGCGAGCAATCTGTCAATTGATTGTTGTTAGTTTGTTTATGAAGCATATGGAATGCCTATATAAAAAAATGCAGTGTAGAAAATTACAATACAATTTTTCTGAACAGTTCATTTTTTCAGGTGATTGTTCCTCTATAAGATTACAGTTGTTCGTAAGACGGTGTTGATAATTGAAATATCGGTTCCTTCTGTCTAAAGATCATATAAGGACTCCTCATCAATGTTGAAATAAATTGTAATCTTCTTGTATAAGCTTAGAAGCTGATTTAGGCTATTTAAATAGATAAAAGTTACAGTTAGTCAAATAAAGCATATATTGTCGTTGGGCGTGCAAAATATTGTAACTACAGCTTTTTGAAGCTGTAGTTACGACATTTTACTTGCCCAACGACGATATATCCGAACCTGTTAATCTTGACATGTCTTAAAAAACTGACATTCCTTTGGTTCATAGCGACGAGACTCATGTATGCATCCATTGAATCCATGTTTCGTAGCTTGAAAAATATGTTTTGAAATCACATTGAATGAATTATCTGACTCATTTGAACGACTTTCTGCTCACTGAGACAAGAAACCAGACCCTGTTTTAGGTAACAAATAAATTGCTGGAACTTCAAATGAACCCCCGTTTTTTCTCGGGTTAAAGGTTTATTAAAGCTATAGTTACGACATTTTCCTCGCACACCTACGAATATGCTATTTGTATGAATATAGTTGATTGTTTGGAAAGGAGATCACCCCCCCCCCCTCATATATATATAAATAATAAACCTACGGGATTTTCATGTCGTTTTCACCGTTTTGGATGAAAGCTTTCTTGACTTTAAATGAGGCTATAATTCATTCACTATATGGAAGGATGAGTGTAAAAAGGTACTTGACGGGTGATCAGAAGGTCAAGGGGGTGTATATATAAGAAGTTTCCAGACGGGACACCATCAAAAAAGGTTATCCAGATCGCCCCTTTTTGCGTGACGTGCCCAACCTTGTTAATTATATGTGCGGAAACGATATGCACCACTTGAATAAATCAAAAGCGTGAAATCCTTACTCTATATCACATCCGTATTTGAACAATTTTAACTTGCTCTCGAACAAGCTAGATTTTTAGCTAGCAAAGCGTCAGCTTTGATAGGTTACGTTAACAGACAAAATTTTGAGGTAGTCTCAAAGTTCAATGAATACAAACTGCCACTGGGGACTTAATCACTAAACCCATTGTCAGGAATATTGCAAACTCTGCATGCATGTTCATCTCCTGGGTATTTTTAGCTCACTTGAGCACATCGTATTCAAAATGACTCTGACCAGAACTTCAAAGATGTTGCAGACGACAGTTTCAAATTGCAGAAAATTCTAAGATATTTATCTCATTTGGTAGAAAACAATGTGGAAAATGAAGAAATTGCTTGTAACGAGCAATTTCTTCATTTTCCACACCGTTTTTGTAAAAACAATTCTTTCATTTGCCGCATTGTTTTCCACAATGGGTCGTAAAAAAAGGGGGGGTCTGAGGGAATGGGTTAACTCCTTGATTATTTGAACTTCGGTTTTTTTTCATGATAATGTTTGACAAAGAAGATTACTGA
Source organism: Fragum fragum (assembly GCA_946902895.1). Taxonomy (NCBI): domain Eukaryota; kingdom Metazoa; phylum Mollusca; class Bivalvia; order Cardiida; family Cardiidae; genus Fragum; species Fragum fragum. The sequence continues at coordinate 16,428,020 of OX336372.1, forward strand.
ACAAGACAATGCTTTGCTAGCTTTCGGTTCTTTCAGTACATTGATTTGTGTTTTAGTATATGTATATACTAATTTATTTTATTTCGAATACTTTAATGATTTAAGCTAAAAGAGTCGCCCTCAAACTCTCAAACCAATATGTTTTTACGTCTCTTAAAGAGAGGCTGTGGCTTAATTTTACAGCTGGGTAGACTGAGGCCTAATATTAAGTGTCTTGCCCATGAACACACCCCGGTGACGGTGGAGCTCGTGCCCGTGACCTATATATCACGAGTCAAGCACCTTTACCACTCGGCCATCGAGCCAGTCGATTTGTGTTTTTAGACTTGTAATAATAATAATGATGATATAATAATAAGGAAATAATTTTTATGTAAATATAATCATGGTCTATGTCTTAGAGTTTTATCAACTGTGCTTTTGTACCTGTACCATGCGGCTTTCGATATATTTAATTCATACTACGGCGAAATATATCCATCCTTAATTATCAATTAACAAATCTAACTTAACGTTTTGTCATTGAATAGCTAGTTAAAGAATAGGTCTCATGGTATGAAGGCTAGACTTGACAAATTAGACCGGTTACTGTATAGGAGTCCCGGGTTTTGCAGCGACTGAGGTTAGGCAACTTAGTGCTATAACCGCAGGCCACTGTGACCAATATTATTCAGCTGATATTCGAACTCGCTACTCCAGAGCGTTATCCAGTATCTAATTGACCAATCGCTTGCCCCGCCCACTAAATCCTTTAGCAACGCCCACTGACTTCGACTGGAAGTCTCGCTACAATTTTAAACGTCTTTATTTTGCAACGATTTAATATTCAGTAGCAGGTAACAAAATAATGATGTGGTTGGTTGTGCGACCTACACGTCGTAAATTTTGCCTGAATAAGCTTTAGTTACGACGTGCTATAGTTACAACGTCTATGTCGCCAAACCAACAAAAGAGCTTAACAAAAATGGCGGCCAATGTCGGAGTTCAAAGCTCAGGATCGAATGAATTGTTTGATTGGTCGGTTGATTCCTTGATTGACAGCCGCGTTTGGTCAATTGTTGGAGTTGTAGACTTTCTAAGTTACTTACACCGTGGTTATATGTTGTTATATCAATTAGATCTAAATGTCTCCGAAGCAATTAGCTATGGTATTTAGCTACCATTTACCAGGGCACCCTTTAGTTCGACGACCTTTGACTAACGAGCTTTTTTTTTTCAAAAAATAAAGCCTAAGAAATCTTAAACATTCGTCTTACAATTAATTTTGGAAATTAGAAAACATACAAACAAACAAAAATACACAATGCCCAATGCCTCCAACAGAATGCCCCGCTTTGGTTTTAAACGGCGTTATTTTGCGAATTTAATGGCTTTAGTATATAACAAAAAAGTAGAATAGTAGGTTGGCGACTTAAACGTCGTAGCCGCAGCTTGAATAAGCTCTAGATACGACTTTTAAGTCGACAAACCAACAAAAAATGGTCAACAAATATGGCACACAATATGGGTGTTCAAAACTCATTTCTGGTCTAAATAAACGATTTCATTGGTCGACTGATTATTTGATTGACAGTCGCGATTGATCAATAGACTTTCATGTCATTTCTCACCGTTTTGGTTGAAAGCTTTCTAGACTTTAACTATTGAAGGCCGAGTGTAAAAAAGGGCATGACTAGTGATCAGGGGGTCACGGTAAAAAACCATTTATTAGAAACGTGCCTTTGAGGTATAGTCTACCGAGTTGTATACCAGAGTGTGTAACAATGGGTTGAAAACCATTGTATCTCTCTTTAGAGGCGCCTTGATAGAGGTTCGTGCTCGAGCCTAAGGGTTCACGATGATATGAAATATAGGAAGCTCGACTTTGTGCTGAGGTAAATTCGAGGAAACAGACAAACAACCAAATAAAACAACAACATGAAACAAACAAAACAAAATAAAAACTATGTGCTGTTAATATGTTTCTCTGTTTGAGATAACCAAAGTGGAAAAAACTAACCTTTGTATTAATGCGTTTTTCACACATTTCTTCTTTACATAAGGTACTGCAATGGTGGTTCCGATAAAGTGAACATGTTTCTAAAAACACTGCGCTTTTTCACGTTTTGTTAACTGACGTCATAATTGCGTAAAGAACGTCAATCAACCTGCTTTGCGCGCCAACATTTAAACTTTACAGAAATTAGCAGTTAGGTTCCTAAAAGATATCACAAACAATTATAGAAATACAAGTTTGTTCTTTATAAGATTGGACTGAACAACACGATTCGATTGTGCCTCCAATCGCGTACAGAAACATTCTCGATAATAGCAAAATATCGGTTTGCTAAAATTTTGCATCATGCCAAGGTTCGAAAATTTTGAAAATTTATAAAAAAATTATTTTCGACGAAGAATGACCATTTTATTTTTCTGCATATCATTCGTTTATCGAACTCCCCTATATCGTTCTATCTCATTGTTAGCTACCCTTATTTCTCCGACACCGATCCATCTCAGTTTCACTACCCTTACTTTCTCGATACCGAAATGCCTCCTTTTTACCTAGACTTATTTCCTCGATACCGTACTATCTAATTTTTCCAACACGATACTATCTCATTTTAACGTTCCTTATTTCCTCGATACCGTACTGTCTCATTTTACTTACCCTTATTTTTCCAACATGATACTATCTCATTTTAACGTTCCTTATTTCCTCGATATAGTACGGTCTCATTTTACTTACCCTTATTTTTCCAACACGATACTGTCTCATTTTAACGTTCCTTATTTCTTTGATGCCGTACTATCTTATTTATTACCTATCCTTATTTCCTAAAAAACATACTGTCTAATACCTACCGATACCGTTCTATCTCATTTTAACAACCCTTATTTCTCCGACACCGTACTACCTCATTTTTAACTACCCTTCTTTCTCAGACACCGTACTATCTTTTTTTGGAGAGCAAATAGCTCTCCTATAGCATTACTTTTATGTCAATCGGCGTGGAACAAACTTTTTTTTTTAATTACTCCCAGTAACAATAGTTAAGGGCAAAAAGGACATTATGACGAACAAAATCAAATGCTCTCATGATTCAAGTATGTCGTTTACTTGTTCGTTCGATATTTCTTTTAATCAAACAAGTCTACAACAACAGCAAAAACAACAACACCCCCCCCCCCAACAAACGATGTAGTAATTTCCCTTCTTCTACGGTTCATTGAAAATCAGGTCATACGATCACTTCACTGCGATCACGATCACTTTTACTGTCATATGTACATGGTAGTACATGTATATTCTAAAAATAGATTAGATTGATTCCTTTTCAGGTTAATCTATAGCCAGACAAAGACGCTTTTTACACTACCACCCAAAAAGAAAATCTTTACAAACACCGTGGAAAATAAGGAAATTTGTTGTTACAATTCACAATATTTTCTTTCCCACAAAGACCAAACAATTTAAAATTTCACCAACCTAATATTTTCGTCCGCAACATCTTAAAAACTAGATAAGTCCAAATTGTCTCGACTGGTAATGGGCTAAATTGGGGTAATATATATGTCTGCTAGATCTTTTGTGCAGACAATTCCTTTACATGTGAAATAAGGTAATGATTTATAACCTTATTAATAACCCGTTACCTGATAACAAAAGTTTAGATTGATTCAAATTAAAGTCAACTTTTTGAAGTTAATATAATTTTAGAATGTTTCACTTACTGGAAACAAAAGTGTGAGTAATGAAGAAACTACTTGTTGAAGCAGCATCTCCATTTTCGACGATGTTTCCAGGGCCTTTTCCTTCAGGAAAATGGTGTAGGAAAAAGGTTTAGCAACAGATTCTCTGAAATACTATTGGAACTTTCACACAAAGTTAGATTAGTTTCAGTGCATGTGCAGACAACAGGTTAGCGAAATTTTAAAGCTTTTTTTCCGGGTAAAAAAACCTAAACAACAACAACAACAAAAAAGCATAACAAATTCTTAGGCAGCGCTCTCTTTATATAATGAAAGGTAAAACAACTGACACTCTTCTTCGAAAAAAATTTAAGACATCTGAAAAGCATTATAATTAAATTTGCCCTCCAACAGTATTTTCAGTACTTCGATTAACTACCCTTATTTCTCCAACACCATATTATCTCATTTTAACTACCGTTATTTTTACGACACCGCACTATCTAATTGCTTTACCATTGCCCACACAACCCCTCCTATTTACGCCTTTTACAATAAAGAAACTGGAAAGTATTATAAAGAATGAAGATATTGCTTGTATCAAGCAATTTCTTAATTATACACAATGGTTTCTACCAAAAAAGACAATAGATAAACACAATTCCACCAAATTGAAATTATCGTCTGCAGCTTCTTTCATTTTCTAAAATTTTGTTGTGTGGGAATGGGTTAATACGGAATTTTGATGTGTAATGATCATTTTGTGATTGAACTTACGCCCTGTCCAAGCCTCGATCGATCGGAATATACGCTCACATTAGAAATTAATTATACATTGTTTAACCTATTCCCACACTGTGACTCTTTTACACGCCTCTCAAGAAAAACAATTGTAAAAACCGTGTGTAAAATGAAGAAACTGCTTGAAACAAGCAATTTCTTCATATTACACAATGATTTCTATCCAGAAAGTTGAAAAAATCTAAAATTTCATAAACTTAAAATCGTCGTCTGCAACTCCTTTCAATTTGGACCTGTCTAAAATTTGCCGTCTATAATGGGTTAAATTAATACTTGATTCCGTAGTTAATTGAAATGGTGGGGATTCCTAGGTGCAGTTCTTATACCGTCGGGAACATGAAAGTTTTCTGGACAAGAAACTATTCCTAAAATCTTTCCCATCCTATTTGATAAACCCTTTCCTATGCAAAATCGCTGGCTTTTACACTCGCGTGAATTTGTATTTGAGAAAATATTGTGGAATAGGAAGAATTTGCTTGTAAAAGTAATTTCTGCTTTCCTCATATTATTTTCCACGACCTAGGATGTTTTTAGCTAGCAAAGTTAACAGACAAAATTGTGAGGTCTTCTCAGAGGTCAATGAGTGCAAACCGCCACTGGAGGCTTAACCACTTAGTTCATTGAATGTCTACGCAACAAAAAAGTAGTTCTTCAAAAGCGTGCTATAATACCCATTCCCACTCAATCCCGCTTTTTGTTTTAAAGAATACCAAGAAAAGGCTTTAGAAAACATTGTGGACAATGAAGAAATTGCTTGTTTTTTCTACCCTACAAAAGACAAAGAAGATTACCTAACAAAACCATGCTTTTCCAGCTTAGAGTATTTTCAGTACTTTGTTTTTTTTCAATCTGCACTCACTTTTGATTGTCGTCTGTAACGTCTTTCAAGTCGGACGAGTCTTATATTTCGACAAACGAGAATGGATTATTGGTAATGTGGCTGAGCAGTTAGTCAGTAGAAGCTTTGAATGATGTCGTTTTTAACCAGACAACTTATAACACTAGAAGTGTTAAATCGGTTGACTGAACATCGTCTTCGATAGAGACAATCGACGCCAATGTAAAGTCGGGAGACAACAGGGGCGGACTTAGAGAGGGTGCAGGGGGTTCGTTTGAACCCCTCTCTGTAGTTAATCATTTAATATTTATGGGGAAATTCAATATGTATTTGATAATAGAGTCGATCTTGCTAGAGCGAATCTTCTATTAACCCTTTCCTGTTTTTCAAAACTTTAGACTGGTCCAATTTCAAAGAAGTTGCAGACGACAATTAAAAGTGAGTGCAATTTGAAAAGTAACCAACCTACAGGGTAGAAAATATTGTGGGATAAGAAGAAATTGCTTTTTACAAGCAATTTCTTCTTTTCCCACAATATTTTCTCAAGTATAAATACTCAGGGACGTAAAATCCAGGGATTAACCAGGACCATACTCGAAATCCGCTTTTTAAAAGCAAAAGGTTTTAAGAAGATTACAATGAGTTCTAACAATATTTGATTAAGCGAGAATAATTTATGAATACGATGGAATGAATCCTTCATATATTTTTTTAAACATATCTTTGGCATATAAGTGTACTAAGCGACACTTTTCTGAATCGACCATTTTTGGCCGTCCCTTCAGTGGTCGCTTAATACAAGAATGACTGTAATAGGAAAACGAAAACTCTATGGGTAAGTTTGAACCCCCTTTAAATAAATCCCGGATCCGCCATTGAGTAAGCGTACTGAAACTCACGAACTCCCTGCTATTATCGCGCAGTTTTATGTGCGAGGTAGACATTTCGTTCTTGTTTAACCCTTCCTGTTCAATCCCTGCTTTTCACGTCCCCGTGAGCATAATCTTGAGAAAACATTGTGAAAAAAGAAGAAATTGCTTGAAACAAGAAATTTCTTTTTCCCCACAATATTTTCTACACTACTGAATGATCATTTTTCATATAAAACCAACTTTAGATTGTCATCTGCAAAACCTTGAATTTAGAAAAGTCTGCAAGTTTGCAAAACAGGAAGGGGTTTATAATAAAATGAAATAAATACAGTCTTAAAAGCGATATCCGTAGGCAGACACGCCTTACATGCATCCCAAGGTAGTAGCCGTATCATATCTTAATGCTGGAATCTTCCGCAGTCAAGAAAAAATAAGGGCTAATATTCTTATCTGTTCTGTCGCGACATGATAAGTTTAGTACACCCTGGAATTGGCAAAAGAATGATGCTGGAATGTAACGGAATGAGGGGAGTCGGCGATTTTTTGACGAAAGGAACGATATATTTCATGTAGGTTACTATCTGCAGTGCACACGTGTAATTCGTTCATTGTATGGAATTTAGCAATTGCCGTTGTCGATGGACAATTTACCAATCGCTGGTCCGCCCACTCGCTGCGTTAGCCCCGCCCATTGACTCTGACAGGAGGTCTAGCTTCGATTATTTTTGAAAAAAAAAAAAAAAAAAAAAATAGCCAGTAGCATGCAATGTAATAAAAAGGTAGTATGGGTGGTTGGCGACATAAACGTAGTAACTACAGCTTGAACAACCCTGCAAAAAAGGTTAACAAAAATGGCGGTCAATTTGGGAGATCAAAACTTATTTCTTGTCTCAATGAATGATTTCATTGGTCGACTAGTTATTTGATTGACAATATTAATAATTTTATAATTAGATTTTTAAGAGTTGGTTTTTACTTCAGCTGTAGTTACGACGTTTAAGTAACAAAACCCTTTTAGTTTTTGTTACATGTTACTAGCCATAGATTTTTGCACAATAACGACGTTAAAATCAGTCTTGTGTCTAATGGCTAATCGTCACTTCCTACTACGACGTTAAATCGTCACAGATGTAATTATACAAAATAAATGAATTTTACCCCTTTTAAAAAACCGCCGACCACGCATCCCTTCAATTGTAATCAAAATTTCGCTTTAATTTATCGCTAAACATAATTTTTAGCTATACAAGCGTCAGGTTTACTAGCTTAAGTTAGCAGAATAAATTTTTAGGTCGTCTCAAAGTTTAACCAGTGCAGACTGCCATTGGAGGCTTAACCACCAAATCCATGGAATGCCTACGACATAAGAAATAGTTCCTATATATTTCAGGAATATTGCAAACTCTATACAAATTGTAGAGAACTCTGTCAAAGGCATATTATCTAACCCATTCCCTCTCAAGTCCGCCTTTTTAAGCATCTCAAGAAAAATAGCTTTGGAAAACATTGTGGACATTGAAGAAACTGCTTGTAGCAAACAATTTCTTCAACGTCCACAATGTTTTCTACCCAACAAGGGAAAGGTATCCCAAATTCAACCATGCTTTGCTACCTTACAGTTCTTTCAGTACTTTGATTTCAGCTGAAACGATGAGCCACAAACTTTTGTATGGTCTTTATAAAAGGCTTTGAATGTCAATAAAGATCATGTCCTGTAAATATAAGCGGTGTGGAATCCCTCGACGCGTTGCATATTCACGTTATACACCAATGCAATTACCCATCATGGTTTTAACTCGTTACCACACAACAAAATTTTAGACTGGTCCAAATTGAAAGAAGCTGAAGATGATAATTTTACAGTGTATGAAATTTAAGATTTTTTCAGCTTCCTGGTTAAAAAAAACACTGTGGAAAATGAAGAAATTGCTGGAACAAGCAATTTCTTCATTTTATTATACAATGCTTTCCCAGTTGTTTGTTCTTGAGGGGCGTCAAAATCGCCACTGTGTTGAAATGGGATAAATGCGTATCAAGGTTTTACAAGTGATCAAAACTTTCAGAATTCTAATACTGGCGTCTTTTTTTATATATTATCAATGACGGATTTCCATCATTCATTCAACAGCTATTCTTAGAATTTTTCTTCGATATTAGTCGGCGACGGTTAAGAATCACAAAAATAAATAAATAAATAAACTTGTGATGTATATTCATCACAATGAATGGTGACGGCAGCAATAATAATGTCTAAGACGAACTTCGTATCGGACAAGCGATACGTCAAATTTGACATTTCTAAATGTCTGTAAACCAATGAAATCTCGGATTTTGTTTGATTTGAATGAAGTTTTAGAATTTTTCGAACGATTCGAGTGAACTATTATGAACAATAAAAATGGCTAGCAGCTGACATTTAATGAAATTGAGTGGATATCAAATTGAATCTGTTGGAAGCCTGGAAAAACCGTCATTTTTTCTGTCCCTCTCTCTCCCCCTTTCTCCCTCTCTCTTTCGCTCTCTTTCTCCCTCTCTTTCTCTCCCTCTCTCTCACCCATTTTTTCTACTAAATTATCCATCCATTCATCCATAAACCCACCCACCCACCTACCCACCCATCTATCAATCCATCCAATACATCCACCCATCCATCTATCCATGCATGCATGCATGCATGCATGCATGCATGCATCCATCCATCCATCCATCCATCCATCCATCCATCCATCCATCCATCCATCCATCGACAATCTGGCATGTACAAAAAGTATCAACTAAGGACAGAATGCACACATCACAATGGCTAACTAAAATCTTATATTGTTTTACAATAATATTCTGAGAGTAGACATGTGTTCTTTTTTTTTTTTTTTTTAGAATAAAACCTTTTTATTGACCTGTGCTGTACATGAACCCTTTTTCAAAACAAAAAAATCCCCCTACACGGTCACTTCTAGCAGGGGTCTAACCAAGCGTCAAAAGTTTAGACTGGTCCAAATTGAAAGGAAATGCAGACGACAATGTTAATTTGATGAAATTTAAGATTTTTCATCTTCCAGGATAGAAAACATTGGGTAAAAATGAAGAAGAAATTGCTTGTTACAAGCAATTTCTTCATTTTTACCCAATGTTATCCAAATTTTTCTTTTCTTATGGGGCTTCAAAAGCGTCACTGTGTGGGAATGGTGAACAGGACATGAGTCTAATGCTACTCCAGTACCAGAATTTTAAAGTTTGAAGATGTCGAAGGTCATGCGTCCTTACACCACCCAGTGCGGTAGCTGGTTATTTGGTAAATAACGGATCGATGACCACGCCCCCTTACCTCCAACAGAAAGTTCCACATATCAAACGGTGTTACTTTCGAAAAATTTATAGTCAGTGACATTTAACCCTTGTCATGCCGTATAAATTACCTTACTAAATCGCTGTCGAATCAAAGGGTTGAAAGCACTGATAAAACTTGTTCAAAAATCAATATTTTTTTTTTAAAAAATCAACTTCATTAAAACTCTGGCAGGAAAAGTATAGGCAGGTGGTATAGACTAAGATCAGCCTGCACATAAGTGCAGTCTGATCTTAGTCTACACCTCCTGCCAAAACCGGAATATTCCGGGTTCAGCATGACAAGGGTTAATGAAACAGTAAAATGGTTGGTTGGACTCCTAATTATCGTAACTACAGCTTTAATAAGGAAGAAAGCATCGTGCACGTATAACAGATATTACATTTACTGTTCACTTTTAATGTGTCTGACACCAGATTTTGGACAAAAGTTAATGTTCTTCAATTCTTAAATTTTCAATTCGTTTGACAAAAAAAGATAATAAAGGGCAAACAAGCACATGTTTGGAACATATTTGTTGTAATTGACGGACCGCGTCTGTCAATCAAACAATCGATAGATCAGTCAAAATCTATATTTAGACCGGAATGAACTTTGAACTCCTACTGTGGTCGATCTTCACGTTCAGAATTTATGCTGGTTTTGTGAATTAAACGTCGTAACAACATCTTACTCAAACCGTAATTCACGACGTTTAAGTAGCAAACCAACAATTCCATTTTTTGAGACAAGTTACTGAACACATATTTTTCAAAAATCGTCGTTAAATGTAAATATTCGATCTACTTATCAGAGCTCGCTGGGCGGGACTGGCGATCAATCGATTGACCAATCGCGTCTGTCAATCAAATCATCAGTCTACCTTTGAAATCATTCATTTATACTGGCAGTTCAGTTTCAACTCCAACATTGGCCGCCATTTTGGTGAATCATTTTTGTTGGTTTGGCGACTTAAACGTCGTAACTACAGCTTATTTAAGCTGTAGTTACGACGTTTAGGTCGCAAACCAACCACTCTACCTATTTCCAACATGCGTCTGGCCATAAGTTTGCAAAATCACGCCGTTAAAAATCGAAGCGGAATTTCCTGTCGGAGTCATGGGTCGGGGTCAAATTAGTCAGTGGGCGGGATCAGTGATTGGTCAATTGGTGAAAGCCATATATCTTTTTCTTAACTCATTCCCACACAGTTACGCTTCTTCACGCCCAAAGAAAAAGAGTTTTTTAAAACATTGTTGACAATGAAGAAATTGCTTGTTACAAGCAATTTCTTCAATGTCTATAATGCTATCTATCCTTAAACGCATATATTTCTAAATTCCACCAACTTCAAATTGTTGAATGCAGTTTCTTTCAATTTGGATCAGTCTAAAATGTTGTAATGGGTTGAAGGTGCTTTATACCAGATTTTGGACAAAAATTAAAATGCTTCGATTCTCAAGTTTTCAAATTGATTGACAACGCATACTTTTCTCTTGAAATGGCAAATATGCACTGCTTGAAAGATGATAATAACATCTGACAATTTTTATGAAAAACTGCCGGAAGGGACTTTTAATGTGACCATATGTTAAAAACAAAATAATCAAAAATCACCCCCCCCCCAAAAAAAAAGAATAAAAAGCAAACCCGTCTAGGATGGTTTAGCCTTGCAGTTATTACCATATCCATCGTTATAATGATCATCTTATCACCATAATCATTATCATCATCACCACCAAAAACAAATTAACAACAACAACAATGATACATGTTTCGAGAGTAAATATTGTAATAGATAGCAGTACTTACAAATCAATCAATAGTTAAAATCCTTTTCAATTGGAGAGCAATAAAGCCGTACACAATTTATCCTTGTTAAAAGATCCTACTTCGATATCAGCTGATGTATTGAAACCACTTTTACTCCCGATGGTAAACTATATAAACATCATTAACACCTCAGAGAGATGGACGGTTCACGTCGTATAAATAATACAGTATACTACGCTATGTTAGACTGCGCTTTTTATAAATACTTCGCGGCCTTTGAACCCTTTTCGTCCTACATTTTCTAGTTACTTGCAATTTTCGGCTGCAGTTGCGACGTGTATTCGCCAACTACCCTTTTTGCATGTTTGTCACACGTTACAGGCCATGAATTTCGTAGTCTATCGCTTTTTGATATATAAGCTGAAATTCCTGTCAGAAGGTTGGTTGATTGGTTGAATGGGCTTAAACGCCACTTAAGCAGTATTTCAGTCATATCGCGGCAGCTGGAGCACCCAACAATGGATTCCTGGTATTCATCGCACCACTACTACCACTTCATCCTTTCCTAGGCTCCAGCTGCTATCCAACTTAGGTTTACGATTATCAACTCATTGGTGATAGACAAATGTCAGAAAGGATATATGCCGCCGTCGGAGGTCGAACCCATGGCATCCCATGATTGAAGATTGGGAGTCTTTAGCGCTACCGACTGCGTGATGACGGTGGCTACTCCTGTCGGAAGGTAGGTGGAGGGACCAGAAGTCCGTCGATTTACGACCTTTTTTATATCGCTGTATATTGTCGAGAAGTACAATACAAGAATCAAAGGAGAGACTATTTCCTATTGATCTATAGTTTAACAAGGTCATGACGACATATAGAAAAGGCAGCTCTAAATTGGATAGTGGAACAATGAATTATTGATTTATAGATAAGCCAGCTTTGGGAAGATGCGATTTTAATTTTACAGGAGAAAGAAAGAGAGTGAGAGTGAGAGAGAGATAGAGGGACAGAGAGAGATGAGAGAGAGAGAGAAAGAGAGAGAGAGAAAGAGGGAGAAGAAAGAAAGAGAGAGAAAGAGAGATATAATTATAGCACAAATTGAAATGTTTTGACAGCGTAAGAAAGCGTGGGTTGTGTGGTAGTGGGTTAAAATTGATAGATTCATTTGAATTATGTTGCAATGGAGCGGCATATGGCATATTGAAATTGACTGTGGGCATCGGCATTGTTGACAAAATCTTAGAATGGTCCAATTCAAAAATCGTTGCAGACGACAATTTGATGATGTTTTCAAAGTCTCTCTCTTTTGGGGTAAAAAGCCTCTAAACTTTGTGGATAATGAAGAAATTGCTTGTAAGTGGCAATATCTTTCTTTTCTACAATGTTTTCCAAAGCTTTTTCTCGGGGGCTCCCAGAAGCGGGAATGTGTGGGAGTGGAATAGTAAGGATATATAGGATGTAGTCTGATACAGCTGGCCACAATTGACCAATCGCGGCTGTCAAGGAATCAACCGACCAATCAAATCATTCATTCAGCTGGAATTGGTCAATCACGGCTATCATTGAAGAAATCAACCGACCAATCAAACTATTTATTCAGCCCAGACCTGAGCTTTTAACTCTCCGACATTGGCCGCCATTTTTGTCAACATTTTATGTTGGTTTGGCGACTTAAACGTCGTAACTACAGCTTATTCAAAACTGATAAACAATGTGAAAAATGGAGAAATTGTTTCAAGCAATTTCTTCATTATCTTTCTAAAAAAGACAAACAAATTTAAAATTCCACCAACTTGAAGTTGTCGTCTGCAGCGTCTTTCGATTGGACCAGTGTAGAATTTTGTTGTGTGAAAATGGATTAATCATTTTCAGTTTTGGATTTAGATCAGTGAACCATTTTATGGCTTCATTTGAACTAAGCCTCATACGTATGTAATAACTTGTTTTAGTTTTCATTTAAAAGACGAAGAGAATATTTTGTTTATTTCATGAAGGCATGAAACGAAAAACCTAATCAGAATTAAGGATGAATCCACGATTCATTCATAAGTGTGATTATTATTCATTTTCATTTTTTTTTATACCTCCGTGAAAACAAAATATTCTCTTCATTTCTTATAATTAAATAATTTCGACCGATAAAGCAAATATTTTACCATTTTCGATACGTTTTTGTATGAAAACTATTTCGTGTTGAAGCATTCAAATTCTAAAAATTTAGTTCATGGAGGTATGAATGATTTTTTTTTCAACCAACCAGAATGCTCGTTTTTGATAGAAGAAACAAACAAACAAACAACACAACAACAAATATGTTCTTATGATGATTACATTTTGGCACTGAAAGGACGTATGTACATAACAACGTGCGACCTTGAGAGTAGGATGTTCGAGATTAAGTTTGCTACATCGCAATCTATGAAATTACACTCCTACGGGATATGAATCTACGCGGGATACGGCACTGCCGCCTGGCGCTGCAATGTCCGAAGTCTAAAAACGTCGGACATTGCAGCGCTAGGCGGCTGGTAGAGCACTTGACTTCAAACCTCAAGATCACGAGTTCGAGCCCTGGGCTTACCATATCAACAATCTAGTTATCTCTCAGGATGAGACGTTAAACCGATGCCCCGTGTGCCGTTGCTATCCAACGAACACGTTGACGAACCAGGCGGAGTAGTTTCTTCCTGTATCCTTGCACTTTCCCCCGTAACAACTAACCGTCTTCTGGGGGCGTCGCTCACATGGGCATGTGCTACAATTTCAGAAAAATAGTCTAACCCTATCGTTGCTGTTTCCTTTCAAGCAAGACTGAAAAATTGTAAAATTCTAGAGAACTACATTCAAATCTAAAAGATTAGCATGATTCTAATCCTATTAGCTTCTAATTGGAAAATGTTGACTACTTTCTCTTAAATTTTGTAATTATCAAATGAAAATTTTGTGTAGACGGTTGGATAAACGGATGGTATAATAAGTAATAAAATGATTTTTTTAAGCTTTGTCTCTCATTTTAATACTTTTCAAAATTTTGCCATCCTCAAAACTCACTTTTATTCTATTGTCAAATTTTACCGGAGGCTCTTATTTTAATATAATATATTTTATTTGTGTATATTGTCCCTATTGTACCTTGTTGTACCTGGACGTAATAAAGGATACGTCCTGTTAAAAAATATCTTTTTTTATTAGAACGGCGACAAATGTGATAATCTGTAAACATCAACAACAACGGACACAACAAAAAACAACAACATCAACAATAAAAAACATACGCGCGCGCACACACAGACACACACAATCCCTACCGATTACAGTCATGCAAGTACATGTATGTTGTAGATGAAACATTGACCCTTGTCATGCGATTGTTATTCAATCTGTAGTTACGACGTTTAAATCGCCTGTCAACCATTTTACTTTTTTGGTTTCGTGCTACTATCCATAAGTTTTGGCAAAATAAAGCCGTTATAAAATCGAAGCGGGACTTTCTGTCGGAGTCAATGAGAGGGGCTAACGAAGTAGGTGATTTTAGGCTGTTCCAATTTAAAGGGAGATGCAGTCGATAACTTGAATAGCGAAATTTTGAATTTTGTCAACTTTCTGCGTAGAAAATATCTGGAAAATGAAGAAATTTCTTGTAACAAGCAATTTCCACAATTATTTCCAGAGCCTTTTTATGTCAAGTCAAAAAGCGTCAGTGTGTGGAAGCGTGTAAAATTACGATATATATGATAAGATAGCAAGTTCGTTTACCGAACCCACTGAATGTTTTTCCTGTCAATCTAGAGGTCCCTAGTTCGATCCCCGACGGCGGTACTCATCCTTTCCGACTATTTGTCTCTCACCAATGGGTCGATAATCGTAGACCTTTGTGGGATAGCAGCTGGGGGCTAGGAAAGGATGTAATGGTAGTACTGGTGTGAGAAATACCAGGATTCCATTGTTAGGTGCTCCAGCCGCCGCGATATAACTGAAAGATTGTTGAAAAGCGGCGTAAAACCCCATTCAAACAAACAAACTGAATGTTTTCATT